>JANHMN010000004.1:165934578-165968676 GCA_030674055.1 Rhabdomys pumilio | reverse complement strand
TAGAGGTAGAGGTAGAGGTAGAGGTAGAGGTAGAGGTAGAGGTAGAGATAGAGAGACATAGACTCTGGATTCACCCAGAATACTGGAGGAGGTAGACTCAGGAAACTGGTAAGAAAGTTAGCAGCCATGTGGCATTCATAGAATAGAATAAAAGGAGAGATTCACTCAGGCACAGAAGAAGATGGTCACATGAAACTGAGGAGAAGTAACCAACTCTGAGAAAGACATAGGAGAGTTTAAAGGACTATATAAGTTATGAGCTAGTCAGAGAACAAGCCAAAGTTATCAGCCAAGGCACTGTATTATTCATTTTCTATATTCTCAGAGTTGTTGTCTCTGGAAACAGAGAGTCTACATGGGAAGCTAGCAGTTATACTGCTGTATATGGAGGAGGCTATAAAATGTTGAGTCATAGATGTGACATGGGGCTGTTGCGCACAGCAACTAACAGGAGCCATGGTTACCTATGCAAGATCAAGCCAGTCAAAATTTCAGCATGGGTGGAAAAGAGGTCATGGGGCCTACCCTAGCTGAGGAGCTATTGGCAGTTCATGACACATTAGAGTTGCTATAGTTACCAATAATATAGAGTGCAATACCTAGAAGACAAGATTTTGAATTTTGTCATCAGAAAGAAACAATCAATGTCTGAAGTGACAGATATGCTAATAACAACATTCAGTGCACATTGTCACTTTTCCTCAGACATGAATAATTATATGTTGATGAAAATAAAAACAGAAAATATCAATTAATAATATCTATCAATATCTATGTCTGTGTAGACCTGTGCCAACATATTCAGAAAGAGAAATAGAGAGACAAAAGTGATTAGAGACAGAGATGATCAGCCAGAGATAATGATAAATAAAAATGAAGAGTAGGGCTCAATTTTGGCAGAAACCCAGAGAAACATCTAAGAAGCCACTTACCTGGGTTAGAGCCTGCAGTTTGGAAGCTCTCCTTTCGTGTTATAGATATTTTAGCTGTCTGGTTCATGCCCAAAGTAAAGGGAGATATGGATTTCAAGGAAAGACAAGCAACTCCTGAGGAAGAAAGAACAAAAGTAGTGACAATATGCTTTGGGTGAGAAAAAAAGCACAATTTGGTATCTACGAAACAACTACTACCTAATCTTTTTTTAAAAGAAAAGGAAGGGAATTCACCATTCAACATGAAGTTGGTGTATTCAGTTCTCATCAGCATTGGCGAATGTGCCCTTCCTGCATAGCAGGACAAAAATGACTTCCTGGACACATAAATGTCAGCATCTGGCTTCACCATGGTAACTGCATTCTGATGTTTAGACTCATCTCCCTGAAGGTGCCTGGAGTGAAGTCAATATGAAGATAGGTCTCCTGTTCTTAGCAGTGGAGCCCACAGATTAAGCTGGTGTCTGTAGATCTCATTCCCTCCATAACAAGACCCAGGTAAATTTAAGACGTGTTCTTTCCTTGAGCTCAGCACCTGCAGCCCTCCTCACACTGTTACCCCCTTTGAATCCACATGGGTTTAATGACATTATTTTTCCATTCTCTGTGGCCTCTAGGGCATCCTCATCTTTCACATCAATTTCCACAGCCTTCTCAGCATTCTATGGCCCCTTTTGCTACCTTCTGCCATCCCTCCACAGATTCTGACATTGTCCTCTGGTTCCTCTAGTCTGACATTGGTTATATCCTGCTGCACACACTCTCTGGTCCCCACCATCTCCTGTTACACTGTTAGGAGCCTGCATCTCATGTGATGTCTGGCTTTCCTCATTGTAGTCTTAGGGGCTGACTTTTATCCCCAAGCATGATTTCAGGAAATGCCCTTCAGTTGTCTCCATTTTCAATTTACTCTCCTCCCTGTGCCTTAAAAGCTTGTCAGGTTGTCCTTTGTCTAATTTCCCTTTGATTCTGAGTTTCCACCGTTTTATTCACAGTCATTCTTATAGACATTTATTTTCCTAGGTATGATTTTAAGACACATACATGTAACCTTTACAACACACTGGCTTGTGATTTCTTTGATTCCTCACCTTTAAGGATAATTTCTTATTCTTTGCCCATTTATAGCATAACTTTATGGTCATTTTCGAGAGCTTGTCATTTTTAATGAATACATGTTTGCCTGGACTCAAATGCATGTGCCGACACAACCAATTAGTACTTCCATCAATGCTTTAACAACATTTCAATCTTCTGTAGACTACTGATTCTTAGCCCTCTCTTGTTTATACTTTTTCATATATTCTTCCCCTTCTTAAGTGCCACAGCCATGGCTGAAGAGGTATCACAACGAATAGAGGTACTTGCTAGTAAGCCTGATGTGAATTTAATCCCTGGGACTCACATGGAGGAAGGAGAGAGAAGAGAGCCATCTCATGAAAGTTGTACACTCATTTCCACATGTGTGTGGTGTCGTGCATAATGCCCTCCTCCAACAAGAAATACGTAAAATGCAATGAAATTAAAATGTGAGTCAAGCTCTACAATTTCCTGGTAATTAAGCTTAGCTTCTTTGTTCCACCCCCCATTTCTGATTCTAATTTGATAAAAATCTAAACTCTTACTATATTAAACTTTTTGCCATGCCACATTGACTACTATGGATGCCACTGGAGTAAAGCTTGTAATTTTTATTGTTTTCATTTTAAATTAGAAGGAAAACCTTCATCCTGGCCTCAAGACTGTGTGGAAATCATATCATCATCCTCCAGTGGTCCTCTCTTTCTCTAGTGGAGCTTTCATGGTCTTTCTCTTCTCAGTTTCTTACATCTCCCTCCCATCCCCACTCTGGGCTGATCACTTTATGCCTGCTTTCCTTGGGGAGAAAGATCAAACAAACTGGGAGACAGCATCTATGGATTATCGAATCTGCATCTGTTTGCATCTCCTGTAGCTCATTCTTGTAATTCTGATTTTAATCTGTTCCATAGTGCTAAGCACTTTGCAATATACCTGGGGAATCTTGCTTGGTTCTTGTTTTCCCAGTATTCAAAGTCTAGGTGCTAAGTCCTGTAGTCTCTTGGGAAGGTGTGATTCAGTTTCATTTCATCAGACAAAGGATAAGTTCATTATCTTCTGCCCTTGTTATTTACTCAAGGTTCAAAGCTAGGAAACTCTCTTCAGCTTTCACCCACCTGACAGTGGAGAGGAGAATTAAGCAGAATGTAATTATGCAAATCAGACAGTATCGAGTTTACCTTATAATCACAAAGAAAAAAAAACAGTGTGACCTTGCTAATTATTGAAAATGATTAAGACTTCGATTGAGAGACCAGTGACTGTAGTCAGGAACTGGCTGTTCCCATGCAGATGGCACAGTGCCATCTGCTGGTTTGCCAATTCTGGATTGAGAGATGATCCCTCCAGAAAGCATGTTCAAGAGGCCCACCATTGGAGTGGGGACTCTGCTTCTACGTGATGTCTAACTTCAAAATTCCTTAAAATATCAACCTTATTTAATTCATCAGAGAGAGAAGGAGTCTAGTGTTTTGAAATCAGTCATTATCCTCATGTGTTTTTTTTACTAATGTATCATATCCTTTGAGAATTTCTTACATATATACCATGCAATTCAAACAGATTAATCACTCTCACTTCCACCCTTTAACTCCTCCAAGATTCCCTCCATGATTGCCTCCTGACTCCAATTTCTCTTTCCATTTTTTAAAAAAATAACTCATTGAATTCAGTTAGTTCTGCCCATGGGTGTAAGGCCGTTCACTGGAGCAGGGCCAACCTACCATCAACTGCATATCTAAAGAAAAGTGACTCTCCCTGCCTTAGCAGTCCCCAACTGTTGATAGTTTCTCAGGAAGTAGTGGAGGCTTATAAACCCCTCCCCACTCCCTGCTAGAATGCTGACTGGATTGTTCTTGTCCAGGCAACTAGAGCTCCTGTTAGGCCATTAATGGCTGTATGGATTTTTCAAACATGTGAGTTTTAGTTATCCCACCTCCCATTCTTCCTTCTGTCCTTTCATCTCTTTGAGAACAAGGAAATGGGCTAGAAATTATCTGGGTCAAATTATTCTGAGTTAAGATGATAAGACTGAGGTATGGAGAATGCATGTGACTTTTCTTAGTGACACTATGATACATCCATGTTAATATTTTATTACCCATGTTTTTTTCTTAGTTGGCTGGCTATCTTCTGATAGTATGTTATGTATGATATATAACACACATATATACATATATACAATGTTTAGCAGTCTATTGGTGGCTTGTTATGAATAGTCTAGCCTATTTTCTTTTTTCATTTTGCTGATGAAAACTACATAAAGACATCTTTACAGGCTATAACTTTAATTCTTTCAAACCTTATTTTTAATTATGATTCTTAAATACTTTAACCTCCCTTGTAGCCCACCACCTGTCTGAGGTAGTAGAAAAGAAAGGATATGGGGGAAGTGGACCTGTTTAGAAAGGTTCTTTGGTACACCTCCTGCCTGTTTTGTCTGGAAATCAGCAGTTCAGTTCACAGGTTAGTAGGCAGCTGTAGCTCAATCCACTTGCAAACACTTCACAGATACATTACCAGTCTAGTTTGGTAAAGTTAGGATAGCAACATTGGTGACACAACCTAGCAGAGGCAGCCAGGCCTAAGCCTTGGCTCAAGTCAGCAGAAGGGACCAACAGGAACACTAGGAGAAGTTCTCAGCTCAGCTTCTCTCAGGGAGGTGAGCTGTGCCTCTCTCAGGGAAGCAAAGATCAGCAAAGACATGAGACCCATAAGCATGCACAGCTAGTGTACCAGCAAGCCAAGCTCTGTCTCTGTCACTCTGTGAAGTCCTATTTATACCCTCCAAACATCATGTGTCCTCCACATGCCTTGCCTCAGCATGTGCATCCAATTCTTGGAAGTGACAACAAAGTACAGTACACCACCAGAAGTTTTTTGGTACATTTCTCTCTTCTCTCTATGGAGTTTTGACAAATGCAGCTCAACTATACAATGTAAGGTGAACCAATACATGCATGTTGTTAGCAAAGAATCCTTTGTTACATATCCTTTCACATGCTTGCTCTAGTAGAACATATTTTCAGTGGTTTCTGCTTCAGCAAAACGTTCCTTCATGAATCTGCCTTGGTCTTTCACCTGTGTCTACTTCAGGGAAACACTCCTCCTTTATGTGTTTACCCCAGCAAAACACCATCCAACTGACTTTCCAAAGAACCCTTAAGTTTCTACTTCAACAGGCCATTACTTTTTTCTTTACTTAGTGTTGCTCAGACAGATTATCTCAAACACAAATGTTACTGGTTAACCACAGAATAAGGTAAAAACAGAACAAATAGTTAATTAAAATGAATATCATGAATTCTTGACAACTTAGATAATAAATATTGCACTTCTCAAGGGCTGTGTTTTCTCACAAAAACTGGAATGCCATAAGCTTAGTTCTCTATTAATGCCTGGAAAAGTGCTTGCTAATGTCGCCAAACGCATGGCGTGGTAAAATTGACAGATGCTTCCATATTGTGCTGCTTGAGGACCATGATGATTAGAGGGCTATGCTTTGAAATTTGCAAACATGAAGCTGGATATTTATTTGTCAGTAGTTTGATGGAGGCATGATCAGATGCTGTTTGAAAATACGTATTCCACAAGGCAATAAACATTTCTGTATTCAGAAAAAATAAAAAAGCCTATTGTCACCCTCGATTGGTCCTTTTGGCTGGGGCAGACACCTAGTTGGTCTGCTTCCATGAAGATACCATATCCTGAGACATCCTAGAGGAGCCACTGCACTGAGAGCATTGGTTAAGAACCCTCTCCCACTACCCTATGCCTCAGAGCTACAACTGGGAGCCTGGGGGGGCTCAGGACCCATCAGCCACTCAAACCCCACCCCCTGGAATACCACTCCCCTTAGGCCCCTCCCTTGGTACTTTTGGCTGGGGCAGATACCTAGCTGGTCTGCTCCTATGAAGAAACCATATCCTGAGCCATTCTAGAGAAGCCACTCTATTCAGAGCAGTACACACCTAGCTGTTCTGCTCACATGAAGATGCCATATCCTGAGCCATCCTAAAGGAACCACTGCACTCAGAGCAGCATGATTTCAGAGTCCCAGAGGTGGCCTGAGTCCCAGGAGTTCTTTCACCCAAGAGCACAGGATCACAGGATCACAGAGACATATGGGCTCTGAGGAATTCTGACATATGCAAGATAATTAAAAAGACAGGCTCCAATCAGAGACAGTGAGTACAGGTAGCACTAGAGTTAACCAGATGGAGAAAGACAAGAATATAAACAACAGAAACCAAAGTTACTTGGAATTATCAGAACCCAGTTATCCCACCATAGCAAGCTCTGGACACCCCATCACACCGGAAAAGCAGGATTCAGAATTAAAATCACTTCTTATGATGATGATAGAGGACTTTAAGAAAGATATAAATAACTCCCTTAAAAAAGTACAGGAGAACACAGGTAAACAGGTAGAAGCCCTTAAAGAGGAAATACAAAGATCCCTTAAAGAATTGCAAGAAAACGCAAACAAACAGGTAAAGGAATTAAACAAAACCATAAAGGATCTAAAAATGGAAGTAGAAACAATAAAGAAATCTCAAAGGGAGACTACCCTGTAGATAGAAAACCTAGGAAAGAGATCAGGAGTCATAGATGCAAGCATCACCAACAGAATACAAGTGATAGAAGAGAGAATCTCATGTGCAGAAGATACCATGGAAAACATTGACACAACTGTCAAAGAAAATGCAAAATGCAAAAAGTTCCTAACCCAAAACATCCAGGAAATCCAGGACACAATGAGAAGGCCAAACCTAAGAATAATAGGTATAGAAGAGAGTGAAGATTCCCATCTTAAAGAGCCAGTAAATATCTTCAAAATTATAGAGGAAAACTTCTCCAACCTAAAGAAAGAGATGTCCATGAACATACAAGAAGCCTACAGAACAAATAGACTAGACCAGAAAAGAAATTCCTCCTGTCACATAATAATCAAAACAAAATGCACGAAACAAAGAAAAAACACTAAAAGCAGGTCAAGTAACATATAAAGGCAGACCTATAAGAATTATACCAGACTTCTCACCAGAGATTATAAAAGCCAGAAGATTCTGGACAGGTATTATACAGACCCTAAGAGAATACAAATGCCAGCCCAAACTACTCTACCCAGCAAAACTCTCAATCACTATTGATAGAGAAACCAAGGTATCCCATGACAAAACCAAATTTACACAATATCTTTCCATAAATCCAGCACATCAAAGGATAATTGATAGAAAACTCCAACACAAGGAAGGTACAAACTAGAAAAAGCAAGGGAGTAATCTTCCAACAACCCCAAAAGAAGATAGCTACACAAACGTAATTCCACCTCTAATAGCAAAAATAACAGAAAGCAACTGTTATTGTAAATCTCTGATCCAAATAAGATGGGTCAAAGAAAACACAACTCAATAACTGTGGATATAAACTGCACGCCTAGATTGGGCAGATTTACCATTGAACTACTCTATTCCCCAGCTATCAGATCCTTTAAAACTTGTAGTTTTTCCAGGTCACATGCTTCTCTTCCACTGTGCCTCCACCTCCTGCTCCTCCATTGCCTTCCTCCCCGCCCTCCATGCTGACTTCCTCTTTTTCTCTCTCTCTCTCTCCTCCCCAAGCCCTTTCCTCCACCTCCCCTTTCTACTGCCCAATCATGGGATCTAGCTTTCATTTTACAAACTGAGGTGGACAGAAGGTTCACAAGAAGTCACTTGTGTACTGATTCACTCCTCCTCTGCAGCCCCTTCCAGGAAAGTAGAATTAGCATCAAAATACAAGGCCAGGGCTATCTGCAATGAACAACAATCATTTTTTCTTAATATCTCTTAATATCAATAGACTCAACTCTCCAATAAAAAGACGTAGACTATCAGACTGGATACATAAACAGGACCCGAATTTTGCTGCATACAGGAAACGCATCTCAGTGAAAAAGACAGACACTACCTCAGAGTAAAAGGATAGAAAACAATTTTCCAAGTAAATGGTCCCAAGAAACAAGCTGGAGTAGCCATTCTAATATCAAATAAAATTGACTTACAACCAAAAGTAATAAAAAAAGATAAGGAAAGACACTTCATATTTCTCAAAAAAAAAAAAAAAAATCTACAAAGATAAAATCTCAATTCTGAAATCTATGCTCCAAATTCAAAGGCACCCACATACATAAAAGAAACTTTACTAAAGCTCAAAGCACACATTGCACCTCATACAATAATAGTGGGGGATTTCAACACCCCACTCTCAGCAATGGACAGATCATGGAAACAGAACATAAACAGAGTGCTGGAGAGATGGCTCAGCTGTTAAAGGCTAGGCTCACAACCAAAAATAAACAGAGACACAATGAAATTAACAGAAGTTATGAACCAAATGGATTTAAAAGATATCTATAGAACATTTCATCCCCCAAACAAAAGAATATATCTGTTTCTCAGCACCTCATGGTACATTCCCCAAAGTAGACAATATAGTTGGTCACAAAACAGGCCTCAACAGATACAAAAAGGTTGAAATAATCCCTTGCATCCTATCAGATCACTACTAAATCAACCAAGTAGAAACAGAAAAAACTATACAAAATATCAACAAACCCAGGAGCTGATTCTTTGAGAAAATTAACCAGATAGATAAACCTTTAGCCTGACTAACCAGAGGGCACAGAGACATTGTCCAAATTAATAAAATCAGAACTGAAAAGGGAGACATAACAACAGAAACTAAGGAAATTAAAAAAAATCATCAGACCCTACTACAAAAGCCTATACTCAAGAAAATTGGTAAATCTGGATGAAATGGACAATTTTCTAGGCTAATACCAGTTACCAATGTTAAATCAGAAGCAGATAAACCATCTAAACAGTCCCATAACCTCTAAAGAAATAGAAGCAGTCATTAAAAGTCTCCCCACCAAAAAAAGTCCAGGACCAAATGGTTTTAGTGCAGAATTCTATCAGATCTTCAAGGAACACCTAATACCAATTCTCTTCAAACTATTCCAAAAAATAGAAACAGAAGGAACACTACCCAATTCATTCTATGAAGCCACAATTATGCTCATACCTAAATCACACAGAGACCCAAGAAAGAGAACTTCAGACCAATCTCCCTGATGAATATCGATGCAAAAATACTCAGTAAAATTCTCACAAACCAAATCCAAGAACACATCAAAACAATCATCCATCATGATCAAGTAGGCTTTATCCCAGGAATGCAGGGATGGTTCAATATTTGGAACTCCATCAAAGTAATTCACTATACAAACAAACTCAAAGAAAAAAAACCCACATGATCATATCACTAGATGCTGAGAAAGCATTTGACAAAATTCAATACCCCTTCATGATAAAAGTCTTGGAAAGATCAGGAATTCAAGGCCCATACCTAAACATAGTAAAAGCAATATACAGCAAATCAGTAGCCAACATCAAACTAAATGGAGAGAAACTTGAAGCAATCCCACTAAAATCAGGCACTAGACAAGGCTGCCCACTCTCCCCCTACCTATTCAATATAGTACTGGAATCCTAGCCAGAGCAATTAGACAACAAAAGGAGGTCAAAAGGATACAGATTGGAAAGGAAGAAGTCAAAATTTCACTATTTGCAGATGATATGATAGTATACTTAAGTGACCCCAAAACTTCTACCAGAGAACTCCTAAACTTGATAAACAACTTTAGCAAAGTGGCTGGGTATAAAATTACCTCAAACACATCAGTAGCCTTCCTCTACTCAAAAGATAAAGTGGCTGAGAAAGAAATTATGGAAAGGACACCCTTCACAATAATCACAAATAATATAAAATGCTTTGGTGTGAATCTAACCAAGCAAGTAAAAGACCTGTATGACAAGAACTTCAAGCCCCTGAAGAAAGAAATTGAAGCAGATCTCAGAAGATGGAAAGATCTCCCATGTTCATGGATTGGCAGGATTAATATAGTAAAAATGGCTAACTTGCTGAAAGCAATCTACATATTTAATGCAATCCTCATCAAAATTTCCACTCAATTTTTCACAGAGATAGAAAGAGCCATCTTAAAATTCATTTGGAATAACAAAAATCCAGGATAGTGAAAATGACTCAACAATAAAAGAACTTCTGGGGGACTCACCATCCCTGACTTCAAGCTGCACTACAGAGCAATAGTGATTAAAAACTGCATGGTGTTGGTACAAAGTCATGCAGAAAGATCAATGGAATAAAATTGAAGACCCAGAAATGAACCCACACACCTATGGTCACTTGATTTTTGACAAAGGAGCTAAAACCATCCAGTCGGAAAAAGGACAGCATTTTCAACAATTGGTCCTGGTTCAACTGGAAGTCAGCATGTAGAAGAATGCAAATCAATCTATTCTTATCCCCTTGTACAAAGCTCAAGTCCAAGTGGATAAAGGAGTTTCACATAAAACTAGCTACACTGAAACTAATAGAAGAGAAGGTTGGGAAGAACCTTGAATACTTAGGCACAGGGGAAAAGTTCCTGAACAGAACTCCAATGGCTTATGCTCTAAGATCAAGAATTGACAAATAGGACCTCATAAAACTGCAAAGCTTCTGTAAGGCAAAGGACACTGTCAATAAGACAAAAAGGCAACCAACAGATTGAGAAAAGATCTTTACCAATCCTACATCCAATAGAGGGATAATATCCAATATATACAAAGAACTCAAGAAATTGGACTCCAGACAACCAAATAACCCTATTAAAAATGGGGTACAGAGCAAAAGAAAGAATTCTCAACTTAGAAATTTCAAATGGCCCAGAAGCACCTAAAGAAATGTTCAGTATCCTTAGTCATCAGAGAAATGCAAGTCAAAACAACCCTGAGATTCCACCTCACACCAGTCAGAATGGCTAAGATAAAAAAAATCAGGTGATAGAAGATGCTGGTGAGGATGTGGAGAAAAAACACTCCTCCATTGTTGGTGGGATTGCAAGATGGTGCAACCACTCTGGAAATTAGTCTGGTGGTTCCTCAGAAAATTGGATATAGCATTACCTGAGGACCCAGCTATACCGGAAGCTATACTTCCGGGCATATACCCAGAAGATGCTCCAACATATAACAAGGATATATGGTCCACTATGTTTATTGCAGCCTTATTTATAATAGCCAGAAGCTGGAAAGAACCCAGATGTCCTTCAACAGAGGAATGTATACATTTTGAGGAATGGATACAAAAAATATGGCACACTTACACAATGGAGTATTACTCAGCTATTAAAAATAATGAATTTGAGAAATTCTTAGGTAAATGGATGGAACTAGAAAATATCATCCCGAGTTAGGTAACCCAATCACAAAAGAACATACATGGTATTCATTCACTGATAATTGGATATTAGTCCAGAAGCTTGAAATAGCCAAGATTCAATTCACAGACTACATGAAACTCATGAAGAAGGAAAACCAAGTGTGGGTGCTTCAGTCCTTCTTAGAAAGAGTAACAAAATATTCAAGGGAGCAAATATGGAGAAAAAGTGGGACAGAAACTGAAGAAGGGGCAGTCTGGAGACCATTCCACCTGGGTATTCATCCCATGTGCAGTCACCAAAGGTACACGCTGATATGGATGTCAGGAAGTGCATGCTGAAAAGAGCCTGATATAGCTGTCTTCTTAGAGTTCTGCCAGAGTCTGACTTATTCAGAGGCAGATGCTCACAGCTAATCATTGAACTGATCAAGGGGTTCCCAATGGAGGAGTTAGAGAGAAGGCTGAAGGAGCTGAAAGGGTTTGTGACCCCATGAGGAGAGCAACTATACCAACCAACCAGAGCTCCCAGGGTGTAAACCACCAGCCTAGGAGCACATTGGGAGGAACCCATGACTCCAGCTGTATATGTAGGGGAGGATGGCCTTGTTGGCATAGGTGGGAAAGGAGATCCTTGGTCCCATGAAGTTTGGACACCCAGTGGGGGGCAATTTGAGGGTGGGGGTATGGGAGGTTCTGGGTAGGTAGGGGCACATCCTCATAGAAGCATGAGTAGGGGGGATGGGTTAGAAGTTCCTGGGCAGTGGGGGAAATGGTGTAAGTAGATAACTTCTGAAATGTAAATAAAGTATCCAATATAAAAAGTGGAAGAAAAGAAAATTTTAAAAAGCCTATTGTCATAGAACAATATATTTATGCTTATAAGTAACTTGTAAATAATATGTTATTATTTTATCCCTTCAAAACATACAAATTTAATTCCTAGAATACCTTTTTGAACTTGTATATGTGACAATTCTAATACACACAGACACACACACACACCTTCTACACACACACACACCTTCTACACACACACACACACACACACACACACATTCCATCCTATTATGTCACCTGTTAACCATGTGAAACATGTAACCGTGTTAGAGACTCCTATCCTATAAATAAAAGTACTAAAAAAACCTAAGCAGACCAGTTACAGCCAAAACTAGACGAAAACTTCTACCTATGCCTCCCAAATTCTGGGGTTACAGATGTGAGTCCCCATGCTCAGAGCAACACATTAATGTTTTATTTACTAACTCAACACTCTTTGAATATTCTGTTGTCTCATACATGCAAATCTTTCCATGTCTTGATGTGCTCCCAACAAACGTATTGGTGAAAGTGTCTTACTGACATTTAAATATTTTTTTTTTAGCTCTGATCCATATAACATCACCAGCTAGCTCATCACCTAGACACATTACAACTCTGAAACTGGTGACTGACAGAATTGGCTTCAGGATCAGAGTAGGCGAATTATCTTGCTTAAATCCATACAAGGAGAATCTCTTGACACAAACGCTGCTGAAATAGTAATTTCCTAGGTAGACTTCTAAGCTTTGAGTTTTGTTTCCAAGTCAATTTCAGACTCTAATGGTGTGTTCCTGACCAGCAATAAAGACAAACACGCTCAACTCCCAAGTGAAAGGATGGCTAACCATCACCAGACACAAAACCTGATCACTTAATATCCTTATACCATTTAATATTACTGATGAAGACAACTGGGGGGAGGAAAGAGGGTTTTTGTGAAGCAAACTGTTTATAAATGATCTCTGATGGTATGCAAAGCACAGAGATGCTCACCTGAATGTGACCCAGCAGAGGGTGGTTTTCACAATAGGAGCAAGTACTGCATCAAAACTAAAAGGAAATGTTGGGGAAAATTTTTCTGAGATCTCTGTCTGGGCGTTTATAATTCCTAATTGTGTAAGGAGGTATGAGCCCTGAACATCACTGTGGTTACACATGGCTGTAGACATGGCTCTTTAAATCAATACCATAAACCCTTACAAGGAGCCTAGTCTGAACCACCATCAATGTGAACTAAACTCTAGCATAGAGTATAGAAAGGTACAGGACTTGGGCACCTCATGTGTAGACAATACCTTATGTGTCATAGATTGACTCTTATATATGGACTTGTGCTTCATGCAGCTTTTATACATATACGTCTTTAAGAGCATCATGGAATAGTAGAGATGGTGACGACATCTGGAGGATGGACACTCCTGAAGATCTTGTCACAGGGTACAGAATGAACGCACATTGAAGGGCCTTAATCACATTTACTAAAGAAGCCATGATCAATTTTACTTGAATACTTAGTGGTAGACTTCCAAATAATATATGTGTTGTTTTTACCTTCTTATCCCATTATCTTTTCCTTTAAAAAATGGAAATATACTTTCATTTTCGGATCTTGTATCACTAGATATGTGATAAGCTATCCTTAAATGTTAGAGGTGTTCTTGTGCCTATAATGTCAGTCTCAGCATGGTGCCTAGCATGACCTTCAAACAGTTCGGTATTTGGAAGATTTTTTTCTGTACCTTTTAGACTTGGAATTTAATATTCTTGAGCATTTAACATGTAAATATATAGTATTTAATCTTTTTTTTTTTTTTGGTCTGGTTGAATGTCCTTCCTAAACCATCTATGTTAGAACAAATGGCAGAATTTCCCATCTTTACTTCTTTAAATATTCTACTGTATATTAATGCCACACCTTCTTCCTAAGAGATGGGATAATGTATCATTAACATAACATTCATTTTTTTGGTGAATTTTGAGTACATGCTATAGCTATGAGCTTTTCTACCTAGCATCTATGTTCCCAGAATAACAACTCTGAGATTTAATTATTTATGAATAAATACATAAGCCATAAACTTTGGCTTGTTCTTCAACTAGCTCATAACTTATACAACTCATTTATTCTGGTGTATGTCTGCCACATGGCCAGTTACCTCCCCTCAGTTTAATTTGTCTGTCTCCTCCAAGTCATGGGTGAAATATTATGTTCTTGACTCTTTCCCAGAGTTCCTTACTTTTTTGCCAGATGCCCCACCTTCTAATCCTGCCTCAGCTCATTGGCCATGAGATTTTTATTGACAGATGATGCTTCTACATAGTGCAAAAGAGATTGTCTCTACAACATGTTTGGAGTCTAACACAGTGCTTCTGGTTGTCCATCTTTCTGCCTTTTCCCTTTGTTAGTTGATAGTGACTTTGAACTTCTTATCATCCCTAAAATGCTCTCATTATGAAGTTATGCTGCTTCATCTGCTTGGGGTTGGCTACTTTCCCTTTCCTTTCTGTCTGGAAAAAGTTCATCCACTCACAAATCTCATTGTAACCACATTGATGCTCCAGTCTGCTTTTCTAAATGTATGTTCCAGAGGACTGACTCATAAGTTTATTTCGCTTCTGTAAATTTCTTTTGTTAAATAACCATTGTATCTAATCAATCAATAGGACTGTGGTTTGAACAGTGCTAAGAGCAACCTTACTGTTTTAATTCTCATCTTTATTTGGCCTAGCTGGTTGCATCACTTAGGAGATGTCAGGTTCTTTGTTTAAATTTTGATATTCCTTCAGGAGAATAGTTCTTTGGAAATTATGGAGTTCCTTCCTCCTCCCTAACTTTGCTACCAGGTGATAAGTCAGAATGAGAGAAAGCTCTAAGCTAAAACCCATCTTTACATTATGTGTTTCTAAGTGGGCACAGACACCCACTGAATTGCCATGCAGTTCCATTGTGTGCTGCAGGTACACCTTACACAGATAGCTTTCAAAGTTTAGAATAGTAGTCTGATGTCAGTAATGGTCTGACTTAACATTGAATCTAATTGAAAGACCTTCATGGATGGAAGAGGTATGAGCATTCTATACACAACAGGCTATTCCAATGGCGTTGGAGCTTCCGTGCTCCCTGGTTTCTTTTATTCCATCCTGAGTGAAACAGAATCATTCCTGTGAGTGTTGATATTTGCTGATTACAAGGTTTGTGCTATTTTACACTACCTGCTGCCCTTAGGAATTCCTTAAATATTGGCAATCATTTTTATACCTATACCACATAACCTGCAAGTATCACTGACGTGTATAATCAGAGACACAATACAATAACATCCTTTTAATTATCATTGTTACTCCATCTGTTTCCATTCACCTTAGTCTCTGAACAAAAGAAGTCTTTGTATCACAACTGATATTCAATTAAAATTAAAAGCCTTTTTTTACTTGCTATTTTATCATATGGAAGGCTTCATTTCTGGGTTTGGTCTTAATAATCTTCATTTTCTAATTTCCTGTGATCTGGTGGATTCATAACCCGTTGTTTAGTTGTATCTTGGGCAAATATACAACTGACCTGATGATAACAAATCTCTCCCTTTCCATCACTCAGAGAAAGCAGTGGAACATTTCTTCTTCCGGGAAACTGACAATCTGTAGGAGGAAGTCTCACTCTATCAATATAGTCATCTCTCATCATCATGAAGTACTTCACATAAAACATTAAAACAAACTGCTATGAAACCAAAACAAATAAACCCCCATGGTGTTATACAGAGGATGTGAGCACATATTTTCACTGTGTGATCATAGTCTCAACTTAGTAACAACGGAGTTCAAACTTGCCAATTCTCTTTCTTATTGTCATTGCTAACATTGTTGTTAATATTTGAATTTGGTACTTACTTCTCTCAACATTACAGAGCTGTAATGTTTGTTGGTGAAACAAAATATTTATTCTCTATTTAAATGCTTGTGTAGCCTGGTAGAGGCTGTTAAATTAAAATGTTGGAGTAACCTATTGTGTTAAATTTAACTCTGATCCAATAGGTTACTTACGTTGAGAATTCAATTTTACAAACACTCTCCAAATATTATCTGTTTGTCACGTTGCTTTATTTATGCCCTGAAGATTTAATCTTCAAAACTACAATATTTAGAACAATATCTATATGTTCTAATTAAGAAAAAAAAATTGAGCCGCACTGTGATTTTCATAAGCTTAAATACTGCTTGGAAAATGTAGATCTGGAAGTTTATGAAGGCCAAATACAACCCTGAACTCCATTTATACCTCAACTGGCTTATGCCTAAAGAGTAGGAAAGCTCATGGTTCCCTGTTCTCTGGGACAGCTGTATTGCTTTATATGTCCAGTTATCTTTAGTCAGAACTGTCATTTTGTTTCATTCAATGAATTTTGAAGATGATAAAAATAAGTGGATTGGTTACATCATAGCTGAGGACCCAGAAGGTAACAACCCCGGAGCTTGGTGTCCAGAAGAATGGTCAGTGAGTTCAAATGTTCCTGGTGGAGTGTGGACGAACGCCAGGCTATGATCTAGGCAGTTTCCCAGGATAACATATTCTTGTTTTGTCTACAGTAAGTTTACATCCAAATTTGTGTCATCTGAGTGAAAGTCCTGGGCTCCACATCCCTCTCAGCATCGACTATGATCAGTTTTCTTAAACAAGATGCTCTGAGTAGTTATGAAAGAGGGTAAGGTCTCTTTGGAACCTGCCCTCCCACAGGTAGTTATCAGATTCTGGCACTGGTTACAAGATTGGATTTCATGAGATGCTATAAAGGAACCCAAGTCCTCCTATGACCCTGGGTTTGCAATGAACACATCATCACTTCCAAACCAAACTGAGTCTGACTTAAGAGGTAAAAAGACACTGACTTCCTGCTAACGAAAGGAGATAGAAGTCACATCTTAGAAGTTTCTATGTATCAAAAGGATAAAAATTTTGGTTATTTTTAATTTCCTGTCTTTTTCTCCTCTTAATTTATTAATCCCAGTTACAGCTTCCCCCTACTCCTCTCTTCCCGGTTCCACCCTTGTAAATCCCTTTCCATATTACTCCCTCTTTTACTTAGAGAAGGGACAGCTCCACCTTGGGTACCTGCTACCCACCCTGGGACATCAAGTTGCAGCAGGACTAAGCTCATCCTCTCCCATTGAGACCAGAAAAGGCAGTCCAGCTAGGAGAAGTGATTCAAGGCGAGCAACCGAGCCAGAGCCAACCCACACCCTTCAAGCCTCAGTTGTTAGGGAACCCACATGAAGATCCAGAAGCACATCTGCTACAAATGTGAAGGGGCCTAGGTCCAGCTCCTGCATTATCTTTGGTTGTTTGGTCAGTATCTGTGAGCCCCCATGGGCCCAAGTTAGTTGGCTCTGTGGGTTTTCTTGTGGTGTTCTTGACCACTCCAGCCACTGAATTCTATCCTCCCATTCTTCCCAAAGATTCCTCTGGCTCTGCCTGATGTTTGGCTGTGAGTCTCTGCATCCTTTCTGCAAGCATAGCAGAGTATCACTAATAGTATCAGGGGTTGGCTTTCTCCCATGGGATGGATTGGTCTCAAGTTGGACCAGTCATTGGTTGGCTGCTCCCTCAATCTCTGCTCCATCTTCATCCCTCTGCATCACATAGGCAGGACAAATTTTGGGTTTAAGGTTTTGTGGATGGGTTGATATTGCCCTCCCTCCTTACTGTCCTGGTCAGTGTTCTATTGTTATGAAGAGACCATGGCAAATCTTATACAAGAAAGCATTTATCTGGGGCTTGCTTATACTTTCAGAGGTTTAGTCCATTTTCATTATGGCAGAAAGCATGGAAGCACATAAAAAGAGGTACTGGAAATGTAGCTGAGAGTTCTATACCTGGATCTGTAGACTGCAAGAAGCCACTAGGCTTGACTTAGACTTTTGAAATCTCAAAGCCCACCCTCATCACATACTTCCTCAACAAGGTCACACTTCCTAATCCTTTCAAATACTGCCACTTCCTAAGCATTTAAACATATGAACCTATGGGGGCCATTCTTACTCAAAGCACCACACTTAACACATAAAAATACCATTCAAGCAAAAGAGCGGAGATAGAGATGAGTAACATTCTTAATAGTATTTTTCGAATTTTCACGTGAAAAGGAACCATTTTGCATGTTCTATAAAATGCAAATTCTTAGACTACAACTTTTGTCAACATGAAACTAAGCCCAGCTCTGTAGAGTCTTTGCAAAAATGTTTTGCTTTCTCCCTTAAATCTTCAGGAGACGGTCTCATGCCCAGGCTTTAGAAAGCAGGACATCAAACAAGGACAGTGGAGAACTCTGGTCCAAACAAAATAGAGGAGAAAATAGCCAAGAAGCTGAAAGATACTCAAAGATAATCCCTTACATTTATAGCTGCTACAGCTTCTTTAGTGTTCATGAAGCTGTAACATGTATCATTAAAAGCCTCAGATTTGTAAATTTGGTAGGAATGCTGTTTTCTCATGGATTTTAGGAGGAATTTCTAGGATATGGTCAGTAATTTTGTAGCATATAATGCAGTTTTAATATCAGTTAAGTCATGTGATTTAGCTGAGTCAGTACAGACAAGAAAACTGAGAAAGAACCCCTCCCCCCCAATTTTGTCTCAGTGTACAGACATTTAACATATAAAAAGTTGTTTTTATTCCTCCCTTGCTGGTGGGATTGCAAACTAGTACAACCACTCTGGAAATCTATCCAGAGGTTACCCAGAAAACTGAAAATAGATCTACCTGAAGACCTAGCTATACCACTCTTGGGTACATACCCAAAAGATGCCCCACCATACCACACAGGCAAGTGCTCCAATAGGTTCATAGCAGCCTTATTTATGATAGCCAGAAGCTGGAAACAACCCAGATATCCTACAATGGAAGAATGGATACAGAAAGTGTGGTTCATCTACACAATGGAATACTATTTAGGCATTAACAATGATGACATTATGAGTTTTGCAGGCAAATGGATAGAACTAGAAAATATCAAATTGAGTGAGTTAACTCAGACCCAAAAGGACAAGCATGGTATATACTCATTAATAAGTGGATATTAGCTAAAAAAGTACAGAATACCTAGGATACAATCCACAGAACTCAAGAAGGTTAACAAGCAGAAGGGCCCAAGAGAAGATGCTTCAATTCCACTTGGGAGGGAGAAGAAAACAAACATGGGAGGCCAAGCGAAGGAGGGAGGGTTCTGGGTGGGAGATTGGAGAGGGAGGGTGAAAGAGTACATGATCAGGTATTGGTCAAGGGGACAGGAGAGAAGACTTGAGGACCAGTAGAATACATGGAAATATGTAACCCGGGGGAGGGTAGGGAGATCCTCTAGAAAGTAACAGAGACCTGGGAGGTGAGAGCCTCTCAGGACTCAAAGGGAGGGGCCTTAGATGAAATGTCCAACAGAAGTGATAGGGAACTCATAGAGTCAACCTTTAGTAGAAAGACAGGGTATTAAGAGGAGGGATGGGGTTACCATCCCACAGCCAAAACCTCTGACCCAGAATTGTTCCTGTCTAAAAAAACTGCAGGGACAAAAACAGAGAAAAGACTGAGGGAAAGGAGGTCCAGTGACAGCTCAACTTGGGATCAATCTCACAGGGAGACCCCAAGGCCTGACACTATTACTGATGCTATAGACAGGAGAGAGGCCCAACAAGCAACTCACCTAGACAGATGCAACTGTTTACACCCAACCATTGGACTGAAGTCCGGGACCCCCGTGGTTGAATTAGGGAAAGGCTGGAAAAAGCTGAGGAGGAGGGCAACCCCATAGGAAGACCATCAGTCTCCACTAACCTGGACCCCTGGGATCTCTCAGAGACTGAGCCACCAAGCAGGCAGCATACAAGAGCTGGTCTGAGGCCTCTGAAACATAGAGCAGAGGATTGCCTGGTCTGGTCACAGTGGAAGAATAGAAGCCTAACCCTCAAGAGGCTTGAAGCCCCAGGGATCGGGGAGGCCAGTTGGTGGGGGGGTCACCCTTTTGCAGGTTGCTCTCAGAACAAGTTCATTTCAAAGGAAAAAAAATTTTATGCATTCAAAAATGCAAGAAATAATTAAACCATCTTCATTTCAAATTCAGCTGTGAATAAAAAAGAGGAGACAATGACACTGGTAAATTATAATATTTAAGAAATGGTGTTATAGGGAGACCGCTTTGCACCCAATCTCACAGAAACCCATAGGAAGTGGCGCTCCCAGGAGCTCTAACCTGGGCAGTATCTCAGGTAAGGAGACAGCAACACCCGCTCCAAACAGGGAGTAACCTGGACCCATGGGGACCCAGGAATTCATTCCTGGCCAGGAGCACTGGTTCCTTTCAGTCTCCGCCTGAGCAATGAGCAGACCTTGGGCCTCAGCTCTAACCCCAGCAGCAATACCCATCCCAAACAGTTCTGACACAAGCAAGATAAGAGGAAAGACAGGCTCCAGTCAGAGACAGTGCAGGTAGCACCAAAGAGATCCAGATGGTGAAAGGCAAGTGCAAGAATATAAGTATCAGCAACCCAGGGTACTTGGCATCATCAAAATCTAGTTCTACCACATTCGAAAGTCCTGAATTTTCCGTATCACCAGGAAAGCAAGAATCAAATCTAAAATCACTTCTAATGATGATGATAGAGAACTTTAAGAAGGACATAAATAACACTCTCAAAGAATTTGAGGAGAACACAGGTAAACAGGTAGAAGCCCTTAAAGAAGAAACATAAAAATCTCTTAAAGAATTACCAACAGAACACAAGAGATAGAAGAGAGAATCTCATGTGCAGAAGATACCAAAGAAAAAAACTGTCAAAGAAAATGCAAAATGCAAAAAGTTCTTAACCTAAAACATCCAGGAAATACAAGACACAATGAGAAGACCAAACCTAAGGTTAATAGGTATAGAAGAGAGTGAAGATTCCCAACTTAAAGGGTCAATAAATATCTTTAATAAAATTATAGAAGAAAACATCCCTAATCTAGAGAATGAGATGCCCATAACCATACAAGAAGCCTACAGAATGCCAAATAGACAAGATCAGAAAAGAAATACCTCCCTTCACATAATAATCAAAACACAAAATGCACAAAACAAAGAAAAAATTTTAAAAGCAGTAAGGGAAAAAGGCCAAGTAACACATAAAGGCAGACCTATCAGAATTACACCAGACTTTTCACCAGATACTATAAAAGCCAGAAGATCCTGCACAGATGTCATATAGACCCTAAGAGAGCATAAATGCCAGCCCAGGTTACTATACCCAGCAAAACTCTCAATTACCATAGATGGAGAAACCAAGATATTCCACAACAAAACCAAATTTACATATTATCTTTCTACAAACAGCACTACAAAGGATAATAGCAGGAAAGCTCCAATACAAGGAGGGCAATTATACTCCAGAAAGAACAAGAAAGTAAGCCTCTTCCAACAAACCCAAAAGAAGATAATCACACAAACAATGTCTCCACTATTAACAAAAATAACAGGAAGCAACAATCTTCTCTCCTTAATATCTCTTAACATCAATGTATTCAATTCCTCAATAAAAAGACATAGGCTGATGGACTGGATATGCAAATAGGACCCAGAATTTTGCTGCATACAGGAGACCCACCTCAGTGACAAAGACAAATACCATCTTAAAGTAAAAGGCTGAAAAATAATTTTTCAAGATAATGGTCCCAAGAAACAAGCTGAAGTAGTCATTCTAATATCGAATAAAATCGACTTTCAACTTAAAGCTATCAAAAAGGATAAGGAAGGACATTTCATACTCATCAAAGGAAAAGTCAACCAACATGAGCTCTCAATTCTGAACATCTATGCTCCAAATGCAAGAGCACCCACTTTCACAAAAGAAACCTTACTAAAGTTCAAAACACACATCAATAGTGGGAAACTTCAATACCCTACTCTCACCAATGGACAGAACATGGAAATAGAAACTAAACAGAAATACAGTGAAACTAACAGAAGTTATGAACCAAATGGACTTAACAGGTATCTATAGATTTCACCCTAAAACAAAACAAAACAAAAAAAAAACCGTTTTTCTCAGCACCTCATGGTATCTTCTCCAAAATAGACCATATAATTGGTCACAAAACAGGCCTCAATAGATACAAAAAAAATTGAATAATTCCATGCATCCTATCAGATCACCATGGACTAAGGCTGGTCTTCAGTAACGACAAAGACAATGGAAAGCCCACATTCACATGGACACTGAACAATACTCTACTCAATGATAATGTGGTCAGGGAAGAAATAAAGAAAAAATTAAAGACTTTTTAGAATTTAATGAAAATGAAGACACATCATACCAAAACCTATGAGACACAATGAACACAGTGCTTAGAGAAAAACCCATAGCTCTAAGTGCTTACAAAAAGAAACTGGAGAGAGCATACACTAGCAGCTTGAAAACACACCTGAAATCTGTAGAACAAAAAGAACTAAATACACCCAAGAGGAGTAGACAGGAAGAAATAATCAAACTCAGGGCTGAAATCAACCAAATAGAAACAAAAAGAACTATACAAAGAATCAATAAAACCAAGAGCTGGTTCTTTGAGAAAATCAACAAGATAAATTAAACCCTTAGCCAGACTAATTAGAGGGCACAGAGACAGTATCCAAATTAATCAAATCAGAACAGAGAAGGGTGACATAACAACAGAAACCAAGGAAATTAAAAAAAAAAAGTCAGATCCTACTACAAAGACCTATACTCAACAAAATTGGAAAATCTGGATGAAATGGGCAATTTTCTAGATAAATACCAGTTATCAATGTTAAATCAGGAGCAGATAAAGCATCTAACCAGTCCCATAACCCCAAAAGAAACAGAAATAGTCATTAAAAGTCTCCCCACCAAAAAAAGTTCAGGACCACATGGTTTTAGTGCAGAATTCTATCAGACCTTCAAGGAACACCTAATACCAATTCTCTCCAAACTATTCCACAAAATAGAAACAGAGGAACACTATCCAATTCATTCTATGAAGCCACAATTATGCTCATACCTAAACCACACAAAGATCCAACAAAGAAAGAGAACCTCAGACCAATCTCTCTTATGAATATTGAAGCAAAAATACTCAATAAAATTCTTGCAAACGGAATCCAAGAACACATCAAAACAATCATCCATCTATCCTGCTCAAGTAGGCTTTATCCCAGGAATGACAGGTTGGTTCAATATACAGAAATCAATAAATGTAATCCACTATATAAACAAACTCAAAAAACCCCCACATGATCATATCACTAGATTCTGAGAAAGCACTTGACAAAATTCAACACCCCTTCATGATAAAAGTATTGGAAAGATTAGGAATTCAAGGCCTGTACCTAAACATAGTAAAAGCAATATACAGCAAATCAGTAGCCAACATCAAACTAAATGGAGAGAAACTTGAAGCAATCTCACTAAAATCAGGGTCTAGACAAGGCTGCCCACTCTCCCCTTACCTATTCAATATAGTACTGGAAGTCCTAGCCAGAGCAATTAGGCAACAAAAGGAGGTCAAAAGGATACAAATTGAAAAAGAAGAAGTCAAAATTTCACTATTTGCAGATGGTATGATAGTATACTTAAGTGACCCCAAAACTTCCACCAGTGAACTCCTAAACTTGATAAACAACTTTACCAAAGTGGCTGGGTATAAAATTAACTCAAACATATCAGTAGCCTTCCTCTACTCAAAAGATAAAGTGGCTGAGAAAGAAATTATGGAAGCGACACCCTTTACCATAGTCACAAATAATATAAAATACTTTGGTGTGAATCTAACCAAGCAAGTAAAAGACCTGTATGACAAGAACTTCAAGCACCTGAAGAAAAAAATTGAAGTAGATCTCAGAAGATGGAAAAATTTCCAGTGCTCATGGATTGAAAGGATTAATATAGTAAAAATGGCTAACTTACTGAAAGCAATCTACACATTTAATGCAATCCCCATCAAAATTTTCACTCAAGTCTTCACAGAGATAGAAAGAGTCATCTTAAAATTCATTTGGAATAACAAAAAATCTAGGATAGTGAAAACTACTCTCAACAATAAGAGAACTTCTGAGGGAATCACCAGCCCTGACTTTAAGCTGTACTACAAAGCAATAGTGATAAAAAACTGCATGGTATTGGAACAGTGACAGGCAGGAGGAACAATGTAATCGAATAAAAGACCCAGAAATGAACACATACACCTATGGTCATTTGATCTTTGAAAAAGGAGCTAAAACTATCCAGTGGAAAAAGGACACCATTTTCAACAAATGGTGCTGGTCCAACTAGAGGTCAGCATGTAGAAGAATGCAAATCAATCCATTCTTATCTCCTTGTACAAAGCTCAATTCCACGTAGATAAAGTACCTCCACATAAAACCAGCTACACTGAAACTAATAGAAGAGAAGGTGGGGAAAAGCCTCAAACACATGGACACAAGGGAAAACTTCCTGAAAAGAACACCAATGGCATATGCTCTAAGATCAAGAATTGACAAATGGGACCTCATAAAACTGCAAAACTTCTGTAAAGCAAAGGACACTGTCAATAGGACAAAGCGGCAACCGACAGATTGGGAAATGATCTTTACCAATCCTACATCTTATAGAAGGCTAATATCCATAAGTATACAAAGAACTGAAGAAATTAGATTCCAGACAATTAAATAACCCTATTAAAAATGGGGTACAGAGCTGAAAAAAGAATTCTCAACTGAGCAAACTCAAATGGTTGAGAAGCACCTAAAGAAGTATTCAGCATCCCTTGTTATCAGGGAAATGCAAATGAAAACAACACTGAGATTCCACCTCACACCAGTCAGAATTGCTAAGATCGAAAACACAGGTGACAGCAGATGTGGAGAAAGAGGAACACTCCTCCATCGTTGGTGGGATTGTAAGCTGGTACAACCACTATGGAAAGCAGTTTGGCGGTACCTCAGAAAATTGAACATATTGTTACCTGAGGACCCAGCTATACCACTCCTGGGCATATACCCAAAAGATGTTCCAACATTCAACAGGGACATGTGCTCCACTATGTTCATAGGAGCCTTATTTATAATAGCCAGAAGTTGTAAAAAAAATACAGATGTCCTTCAACGGAGAAATGGATACAGTAAATGTGGTTCATTTACACAGTAAAGTACTACTCAGCTATTAAAAACAATGAGTTCATGAAATTTTTAGGCAAATGGATGGAGCTGCAAAATATCACCCTGAGTGAGGTAACCCAATCGCAAAAAAACACACATGGTATGCACTCACTGATAAGTGGACATTAGCCCAAAAGCACACAATACCTAAGACACAATGCATAGACCACATGAAACTCAAGAAGAAGGAAGACCAAAGTGTTGGTGCTTTGGTCCTTTTTAGAAGGAGTATCAAAATACTCAACCAGAGCTCTCCCAGGGTCTAAACCTCTAGCCTGAGAACACAAAGGGAGGAACTCATGGCTCCACCTGTATAGGTAATTGAGGGTGGCCTTGTCAGGCATCAGTGGAAGTAGAGGGTCTTGGTCCCTGAAAATTTGGATTCCCTAGGGTTGGGGAATTCGAGATCAGAGAGGCGGGACTGGGAGGATGGTAGGAGCACACCTCCATAAAAGTAGGAGGAGGGGGTATGGGATAAGGGGTTTTGGTGGAAAATGGGAGAGGAGACAATATTAAAAGATAAATAAGTAAAATATCCAAAAAAAATGGGTCTGGCAAAAAAAGATAGTTTATTTATTTTAAAGTTTCTAGGAGATGCTAATTGACTAAGGTCTTATTTTAAGCCCTCCACAAAATAATTTAAGTCTCTGTTTAATATTCTCAAGAGAGATGTAAATCCTAATTTCCCTCAACAATTAATTGACAATAGAGGAGTAATTTTACAAAAAGTAAAAGAGCCTATTGTTAATCAATATATTATATAGACTGATTAGTTGTTGACTGTTTTATAACAGTCCTTTGATAAAAGATTATTAATATAGATTTATATTTCTTTAAATAGTGTCTTCATGAGTCTCTGGGTGTGGAAGGAGTGTTTGTTGGTGCTTCTGCCCTGATTTTATAAGAACTCTGAAAAAATTGGCTTTAAAAACAAAAGAGGGGGAACTGTACCCCCCCCCAGAAGGAGTCTCCCAGAAATACTCTCCATCATGCCTTGTTCACTTTTAATTGTCTAAATCTGAATGCTCATGGCAAATCTGCTGCTGACTGCCTCTGGCATTGCTGAGACCAATAAAAACTATGCCACAGCTATGTGGAAGGACCCTCTTACCCTTAAATGGAATGGCCTGGGCCCAGTTCTCATATGGGACCGAGGATTGATATGCCTGTTTGATACCACAGAAGGCACAGCTAAATGGCTGCCAAAAAGATTAACAAAATAAATAGATACTCTCAATAGACAGACCCAATTATAAATAATATGAATAACAATTGACATCCAGGGAAGAGAAATCTCCCTGAGGATTCCCTTCTTTTTCCTTTTCAGGTAAAAATGAGTCACCTATGGTGTCTGCTGTTAGAAGTTCTAATCCTGTTGCTGGCCTCCAGACTTATACTACTCAGACCTTCGATGGGCCATTGACAAAAACATCAAACAGCTAGAGATTGACATCACTAATGTAAAGAAATTTCTCATTTTGCTGTCTGAAGTGATCTCCAAAAATTACAAAGGACTTTATTGGATTTGATTTACTCTTTTACAATAGAAAAGACTATGTACAGCTCTAGACTGTGTACAGCCCTTAAAGAAGAATGTTGCTTTTACATAGACAAGACAGGGATGGTTAAAGAGAGCACGAAAAAGGTCAAAGAAGGCCTTGAGAAAAGACAGAGAGAGAAAGAGAAAGATGAGAACTGGCACAAGAATTGGTTTTCAACCTCTCCATGGTTGTCAACCCTACTTCCTTCCATCTTCGGACCATTAATTGGGTTATTTTTGCTTATTTATTTTTGTCTCTGTGCCTTAAATAGGCTGACTAATTTTGTGAAACAACAGATAGATAATTTGGTAGCAAAACCTATTCAGATACATTATCATAAGTTAGCTATGGAGGACCACGAGACTCAAGATGAGGTTGTTACTCTTTCCAGGGTGTTCCCAAAACCCATCTCCACCCAACCTAAAAGAGGGGACTTCCACCCCTAGACCAAGCAGAGAGGGGCAACTCAGAACCCCCTCTGACTGGTGATCTGAATTCTTGCTTAGGCTGCGAGGCTAAACACTACAAGGGAATATGAATAAAAATTAAAAATATCTTTCTGGGTTTCCTGAGGGACAAGCCTAACTGCATAAAGTATCCCCTCTCCAGGAAAAAGACATTGGGATGGGTATGGCCCTCATGCCTCACTGGATGACAGGAGGACTGGAGCCATTATAAGGTCCCCTTTAATTACTAGAGGTCAGGCCTCTATTCCCACCTTTGCAAGATTAGAATCACCACAGTCCTTCTATATTTGGAGAGGGGAAGCCCTGCTTATACACTGAAGGCCTAAAATCAGCCATAATCCTAAAATCAGCAATAGACCTGACATATATGCCTGCTAACACAAAGTCTTGGGTCTCTGTGGAAAAACACTGAAACAGATGGCTATACACTATTGTAAACAGGCAGCTTTGGGGGGAATTCACCAGCCTGAGTAGTCATAGACCTTGTAGATAAATAGCCTTGGTGGATAGTACAAACTTAGATAAGGACAAGTGAATCATTGGCAGAGTCATAGTGGCCTGTCCCCTGAACCTTTACCCAGCTGATACCCGGTTCTGAAAGATATCTGTACTCCTCCTGAACACCTATGCTCCTGTGTCATTCCCTTCCCCACATTCTGAATTTTTGTGTTTATAATCCCTGTGTGAAAAAGTAAAAATTATGATTTGATAAAGAAAAAAAAGACATCTGGACAAAAAGAAATGTAATTTTGCAAGGAACAAGAACTAGTTGTAAAATGGGGTGAGGCAGAGCCTGGTTCAGAAAGAATGTGGGAAGCAGAAATGGACAGGATCAATACTCAGGAGGTGGACACCAAACTAAACCACATCTTTAGACCACCCATACAGAGCAATGCATAAAAACCTGGCACCCCAGGAAAAAGAATCTCTGCCTACTCCTTCTGCAGGTAACACCACAGAGAATTGTTGTACCCTAGAGTTTTTTCAATTATATGATTTATCTTTGTAAAAAAAAAACAAACAGAAAATAAAACTACAACCAATCAAAATGCAGTCATAGAGCCCAGTCCCATTGGATGTATCAATAAAACACTCCTACACCAAGGCTGAGGAAATGTTATGGAAGGGAAGGTGGATAACTAAGAGTGGCAGCAGAACAGGGAGTTTGCTGTGAGTCTGTCTCCTGCTAGTATCAGAAGCTACACCCATAAAGTCTCACCAACATGACTGCCTAATCATGAGCTGAACAAGGATGACCCCAAAAGTCATGCCATAGTGGACAAGAGAAAGCCCATGCAGCTCAAGGCTATTTCTAAAATGTCATTGTTATTTCTAATTAGGAAGCTCATTTATATAATTGAGAATTAAGTTAACACATCAAAATGCAAAAAAGAAATATGGTTATTATTGTAATAAGTTTGACTATAGACTTTTGCTCTATTTTTCATGGCCACCAACTATGTTTTATCTTGCAGAACTAAATGAAAGACAAACTTCAGTCGTTTATTTGCATAAGGGTCTATAGCAGCTAAAGAAATCTTTTAAGAAATAATACAAGCATAATACATTTTAAAAAATCAGAAATAAAGCTGGAATAGTAGTTACTCAAAAACCAGAACATTTTCTTTTTACATATTTAATGGTCAGTATACTTTGTCATCTGACAGTCTAATAGAAAATTTCCAGTTAACCCATAGTATAGAAGTAAATGAAGAACCATGTGGGTGTTTCCTTTGCATTGTCCAGGGAAACCCAGACTCCCAATTCAATTACATGTGTAAGAGACATGCTTTCATCTGAGCACTTCTCTCAGACCAGCCTACTACAGCATAGCATATCCATCAGTATCTCTCCATTTCACTAGCTAGAGGGCTTCCAGTGCTTTCCTATTGTATTTTCTTCTAGCTAACATTTGAATCCCTTGCTCTGCTGTGGACAACTCCCAGTTTGCAGCCCCCATTCTCTGAAGTTAGTGGCATCTTGGAATAATTGTTGATGACTACATTTGTGGAGATGAATCCTAGAAACTAGGAAGACAGGGTTTGGGGTTTAGCTCTCAATAGCTACCTTTGGTGGCCTTTCTTTCCTGTTTCATCTTCTATGCTGGGGTGTCTGCAAAACCGTTGCTATGATGTGGAAGCTCTGGTGTCTTTTCTGTCATGTCTTTGAAACCCGTAGTATGCTTCTTTGCTCTGTCTTGCCATTCAGTTCACAACAAAGAGGCACTAATGGATAATAAATTTACTGGTGCAAAGATCCTCTCCTAATCACATGATCACATGGGTACTTTTAGAACTTAATTGCTGTGAAATGTCTGAGAGGAATTAAACAAGACCAAGTTCTTTCTTGTGGTGAGTTGGCTTGCTCTCTCCAAGCTTACAGGACCCACAATATAGACAGATATGACATATGTCGATGTCAATATAGCATAATAGGTCTGCATCTGTCCTGAAAACCATGGGCAGAGATAATGACTGCTAATACACAAAGACTGCTAAACATTGAACGTGTTTAAGCTTTAATAATTTCCCTTAATAATTATTCGATACCAGCTACTGATGATCACTTGTCCAGGAAACGCTATGTTTGGAGGTGTCAGTACTGATCTTTAAATCCTGGGAAGGAAAGACAGAAATGCTTCTGACTTTAAAGAAACTGCATTTACAGCAAAGGAGTCCTTGACTATGCCTGCTTGCCTTAAAATAAACTACCTGTAAGCATACAGCTAACAGTAATAAACTACCTTCCTTCTGTGCCTTCTATGAGAATGGCAATTAGACAACCCAAAGCTGAAGAAGAGTGTCTGTGTTTTTTTTAAAAAAATGATTGACCTGCTTATCTCAGTGAATCAGGAGGAGAAAAAAAGCAGCAGGCAAGCCCCAGAGAAGACAATACCTTTAACAACAATAACAAAAGCAGTATTTGAACATTATGATGAAAAATACAATTAAATCGAGCTGCCTGTTGTCAAGGAGACAGAAAGTTGAAGTGATTCACAGGCCTGATGATGGGATGAGAAAAAGCAATTGAATGAGAAGATAAGGAAGATGGAGAATGGGGGAGCACTCAGTCCCTCTTATAAGGCACATCAAGAGAGATTGCTATTTTTTTCTTAAGCGAACAATGGAGACGTCTGAGTACTTATTGCCTCCCCCCACTCCGCCCCCAACTAAAATGACTGAAGTAGATTTTTTTTTATTAAGTCAGTTGGTAGTGACAATTTCTGTGACATCTCTGCCTTCAAATGTCTTTAATGGGGGGAAATACAGAAGAATATGCCTTTTCTAAATTTAAGCAATTCTGTTTTGATGAGAATTCTTAACCCATGACTTCTCCGGAGAAAATGGGATTGAAGATACAGCAGTTAAATGTACTGCTGAAGCTGTTACTGTGTCCTTGGGTGGATTTTAATATCCCTGTTATATTCTTCAAGTCTATTCTGTCATACTAGGTAAATGTAGGCTAGTGCTTGGATGGTGAATAGGTGAATAGTGACTGTATTGCACGGGGCAAGTGAGCAACACTGAGGAAGATGGTTAAACACGCACACAAGCATACATCCTCTGCAAAGGCAAGGGTCAAGGGCAGCGGATGTAGAAGTCACTATGCATCTACAAGGGTGTCATAAATGCTTCACACGCAACACAAGGGACAGATAACAGTGTTCTTGCATTTAGATCTTCCCTGTTCTGGTGCCTTTAGGCCAAATCTCTTTATATCTATCAAGGTGTAAGCAGTACACCATAACTATATGTTGAATTTACATAATGAGGAGCATTTGCTTAAAAAAAATACCTGGAACCATCTTGGTCAAGTTATATTTGTTTGTTTGTTTTTATTCTGTGTGTGTGTGTGTGTGTGTGTGTGTGTGTGTGTGTACATGTGCACACTCATGTATAGATGCCACAGGCCAACATCATATCTCCTGGAACTAGAATAACAGGCAGTTGTGAACCACTGTTTTCACAAAAAAAAAAAAAAGTAAGGAAATCCCTGTTCCTGCTCTAGTCAATCTCAAACCCAAACAACAACTATAATAACTGTGGTAGTGGGTTTTCTCCTGGGTCTAAACAATATTCCCCACTAAATCATAAGTTGGGGAACCATGAGTCCACCTGGAGGTACAGGTGGTGATGTCTCCTTCCACATTGAGGACTTCCCAAGTCAGGTTTGCTGATTGATCTGTTTCAGTTTGAAGGCAATTAAGAAGTATCTTCATGTTTTCTGCAAAGAAAAAATATGCTTCTCAGGGGATTTCTCCTCCCTGGATTTGTTATTGTTGTCTATTTATTTAATCAGTCTTTCTGGCAGCCGGCGTGCAGCATCTGCAGTTTGGGAATATTTGCAGACAGAACTTCTTCCCCAGATAAGCACTGGATCTGGCCCATACCAGGTTCCAGTTAATGGGTCTTTCCAGAGGACTGTTGCAAAATTCTTTTTGGTATCAGGATGCCAGAATCTGTCTGCAGTGGATTTTCCTTCAGAATCCAAACTTAAAAAATTTAAAATAAAGAGCATGTGATGAAGGATATTTCTGGGGGATCTCTTGGTAGGGTACCATTTCCCCTTTTTAATTTTTTCAAATTGACATTTAATGGTTCGATGTGCCCTTTCTACCATACCTTGGCCCGGTGGATTATATGGAATACCCATTTTATGTAGTATTCCCAATTTTTCACAGAATTGGTGAAAACTGGAGCTTGTATAACCTGAACCATTTTCAGTTTTTATCTGTTTAGGCACACCCAATACAGCAATTGTAGCAAGCATATGAGTAATCACATGCTTGCTTGTTTCTCCAGATTGTAATGTCGCATAAATGAAACTACAGTATGTATCTACACATACATGTATATATTTTTGATTGCCAAATTTATTATAATGAGTAACATCCATTTGCCAAAGATGGTTTGGTATCAGTCCCTTTGGATTTATGCCCAAATGAGGAACTGGTAAAAATGTAACACATGACTGACATTGTTTAACAATTTGTCTAGCTTGTTCTCTGGTAATTTTAAACATAACTTTTAAAGTTTTAGAATTAAGGTGATGTAACTCATAAGCCTTTATGGCCTGATCCAAGTTAGATTGCGAATCCGATAAAGCCACTTCAGTGGGTAAGGCCTCAGGTCCCATTTCTGGAGTTAATACTATGTGAGTGGCAGAACTGAGGTCTAGTCCTGCACTTCCTGGTGTTGCTTGACTAAGTTCAGAAAGGGACTGGTGTTTGCTGGTAAGAAACTGACTGCTTCATAAGCTTGTTTTGGCTTGTGTTGGTCTCCCTTTACCGGGAGTTTACGCCAAGCCTTCATGGCTGCATTTTGAATTTGAGCATATAAACCTGGGTCATAGTGCATCTGGTTATCACTAGAAGCAAATTGCCCTTCTCCTACTAAGGCATCAAAGGACCAACCATTGCCTGCCTGGATGTTTCTCCTAGCTGTTTCTTTACAATTCTCATGATATTCTGATTTCCAAATAAGATAGTCACCACCGCTAAGAACTGCTCTCACTAATCTATTCCAATCACTAGGAGTCAGCCACTCCTCTGCAGCAGACTCTAAAATTGCAAGAGTAAAGTGAGCAGTGGCACCATATTGCGATACTGCATTTTTTTAGTTCCTTAATAATTTGAAAAGTAAACCCTGTGTGATGTCTCCAAGCAACCCCTTGATTGTCTCTGATCTCTGATATAGGGAAAGCCTCAGAATTTCCCTTATCTGGATGATCTGTGGCTAATCTTAATCTAGGTGATAAGGACTGCCTTTGGACTCCTGGTTGAGGAATGCAAGGAGTCTGGGGATTTTCGCAGTTTACCTCTCGAGACATCTTCCCTGTCCTAAATTTTTGTAGCTGATTAATTAAGTCCTGATACTCTTTTTCTAACTTTATTTGTTGTTTAAGAACAGACATTTTTCCTGTAACTCCCTTATGGGATCTATAACCACTATCTCCATTGTGGGAGCACTTGGAGGTAGAGGTGCATAGGGAGGGGGTCTTCGGGAAGAGGGCCATTCAGGGTCATAATATTCGGCTGCCTCTTCCTCTAGGTCAGCACAATCTGGCTCTGACAAGTCGTCATCAACCTTTGGTTGTGTTTTAGATTCTAATTTCAGATAAATATGCTTCTTTGTATTTTGAACATGAAAAGCAGCATTCAAACAACAAAACAAAAGCAGACAGTTAACACACGTGAGCAGCAAACAATAAAACAAAAACAGAGAGTTGAGTTCAGGCTGATTTATTTCTTGCCCCATTTTCATTAAGATGACTTACCTTTCTCGAATCCGCGGATTCCCATGGTGATCATCTTCATTTCACTTTTGAATTTTCAGGCAGATCCTTCTTCCAGTAACATCCTTCACTGGGTCTCTGCTTCTTGCTGCCCCACATTAGGCTCCAAAAATGTTTCAGCTTGAGCTGGCCCACACTTGGGGGCCAAAATGTCGAGGACCGCTCTTTCAATGTTGGGACCCGCACTTCCAAAAGCCTTGGGAACTAAACTGTTAGAGCCCACACTGCCCCAAGCTGCACTGGTCCACGGGTCGGGGTTCAACAAGAGAGAGAGTGAGGACGAATACGAAGAATGGAGACCAGACAGAGTGTGATTCAATCTTGTTTATTCTTCAGTCTCTTCCTAGTCCAAGTCCCAAGTCTTGAGTTCCTAGTCCCTAGTTTCTAGTCCCTAGTGCCTCCAAGAACCAAGTTTCTTCTTCCAAGTGCTAAGTGGCTAATGTCTAATTCTAAGTTTTTCCTCCAAGTGCCAAGTGCCTAATACCTAATACCTAATACCTAATACCTAATACCTAATACCTAA
>JANHMN010000004.1:165886726-165934568 GCA_030674055.1 Rhabdomys pumilio | reverse complement strand
TAATACCTAATACCTAATACCTAATACCTAATACCTAATACCTAATAACTCTGTTCCAAGTTGTACTGCTTCTCTAATGCCTAATTCCTACTCCTTTCTTCTGGCTGCCTCTTGCCTTTTATATGTCTTACTTCTAAGTCACGCCCTTAAGTTAGGCTTTGTCTCTAAATCTGATCTCTAAGTCATGCCCTTAAGTCTCAGGTCTAAATAACGCCTTTAAGTCTCACACACCCAAGGGAAGATCCTGGGTATCTAAAACACGATGTTATCAGAGTGTGCTCAGCTATTGTAGGCTAATGTAATCAAATCTCTTGCCAGGGTATATGGCTCAAGATGGCTGCAAGGATGATAGCCGCCTTCTGTCCGCTCCCCACAGTCAAGACAGATTCTGAACTCCCTTTGCTTCACAAGTGCTAGAATTATAAGCATATAACATACCAGGTATGTAATATGTACAGATATACCATACTGGGCTTCTATTTCCGTTCCTTTCCACATTGAATTTAGTTTCTTCATATTTGGGGGCATGTTCCTTTTTTTTTTTTTTTTAAATAAAAAGCCCCAAATGCTCCAAAAATGTGTCCTATATATCCTACATAATGATCGGACATTTCTTCTCAGAACCTCAAGGAAAAGAATGGGTTTATTCAGACATATATATTTATATTATGGAAAATTGTGAGCTACTGCAGATGATTAGCTAGCAGGGATATCTCATGTATGTTAAAGTCTCCTGGAGATGAAACTAGAATACACATCACAAAGAGTATTCAAACAGAAGACTACATGCAGCTCCTTTCCCCTCTATTCCCTTCCTCTGCCAACCCTGAGGGAGGCACAGCTCCAACCCTGGTGGGCAGCAGATAGCACCTTTTTCTGTACTCTGACCTTATTTGTGATATCCTTTGAGTTGAATGAGATGTAGATCCAACTAGGCTTTTAAAGATCTGAAAGTCAGGTTATTCATTAGCATCTAATTACCTTGAAAACTATGGAGTCTGCTCTTATTGCAATCTACTCCAGTAAAAGTGGAACTAACAAGGCTGAATTCAAAGACAAAAATTATTGGTGTCCCTCTTTATTCTGTAGTGTCAATAAATCTGAATATTTCAATTAGGGGTTTAATGATTTTGCTACCGCTTAAGAAGAAAGTATTTTATCATTAAGTACTTTATTTGATAGTCTTAGCATTAAATCTGAGTTTTTAAATCCCTTTCTGTAGTGTTCTTAGGAAAAAACGTGATTGAATAAAAAACATCATTAAAATACCAATGAGAGTCCAAGACTGCACACATACATCATACCCAGTGATGTTGATATGATATACATTAACACCAGTGCACAGAGGAAAGTCAACCACCAGACTTTTTACAAGATCTAAGAGCAAACAACTAGTGGGGACAGCTGGGCAGCTAATGGGTCACAAGCACTTCTCCATCAGCCTTGAGCAGTTTTCAAAAGGTCAGAAACAGCTGGATGCTCCCCCACTGTTTGCCTAATGGCTTACAGAGAGTCAGAGACACTGATATCCACATGTGGGATTTGGTTTAAGAAGTGGCCAGTCTTGGGTTTTTCACTTCTTGGCCAGGCTTCCAATCATTTCCTCACTTTTGTAGGCAATACATGATTATAGCTCTGGCAGGGATTGAGAAAATGCTGCTCTACTTCAGAGTGAGTCTCTCAAGTAACATGACAGAGTAGAAACTTCATAGGAAGAGGAAGATGCAAACATGTGTATAGATACACACTTATCTTTGGGATAGGCTGTTTTTCCTGGCTCTGAGAATTAGACACTAATATACATCAAATCTATTCATCATGTCCTAAGTACCATAATTACTAAGTACAATACATTACTCTAACATGCCATCTTACAAACAGTTTTCTGTAGTGGACTATCTTCATCAGAATACTTAGAAACTGACAACTCAGAAATCTCAGCATTTTAAATATTTCTATGTGCCAGTATATTTGAAAATAATAAACAACTTTAAGCTTCATTATGTGAGAGGAAAAAACCCATACCATTGAGGAGTGACACTTACAACCAAATAGCTACTGTCTGTTGTTTTTGCTTCATATTGTAAAGTCTTCTGTACTGACTACAGTGATTTGTGGACTATCAGGCATTGGGCACCATTATGGTGAGGACTGGATCGTATCTCAGTTTTACATTTTTCTTTTACTTCATTAAAAAGTCTAAGTCTATTGAATTAGAGATACTTTCTTGAAGTATATGATTTGACAGACTGATAAAAAGCTCAGGGGAAGAAGTAGAACCACAAAAGTCATCACCTGTAGAATTAGGGACTAATTGGTGGCCACTTCTCTGTGGAGCATAGATGCTTGCCTTGTCCTAACATACAGTAGAGCGCAAGTAAAGAGGCAGAGGAAGAAGAATGCACTCAAATTTTGGAGGATCAGGGGGACCATCAAGAGTTTAGCTTTAAGGAGACGTTCTGGGCAGTATGACCCTCATTAAGGCTGGGGAGAAAGCATTAGGAGAAGAGGAATATGCTGCAAAAACCCACAGTATTCAGTCTCCTGTGCAGGTTAAGAATGACAACTGAGAGGACAGAAAGAATTCAGTTCATCACTATCTATCCACAGGGATGGCAAGGTGTTCAACTGCCAGAACCAAACAGATATCATGACTACAGTGATTGCCAAGTTCAGAAGTGTCTACAAGTACCATGTCCTATAGGAGCCATGGGACAACTTAATGGATCAGACTGATGCAGGAGCAGAAAAGGAGGAGGACTGAGGTAACCATCTTACAAGATCTACTTTTAACCAATCTCCAGGCTCATAGGATGGTTTCAAGGCATTTCTGAACACTTTTAGAAAGATAAAGGTACGGAGCCCTTTCATTCTGTGAGGTTATACCCAAAGAAGTCCATGACCATAAAAGTTAAGTAACTGGATATTCATTTACAAACCAAATTTCCTTAGGCTAACACAAATCACAAACCAAACGTTAGAATTGTTAGAAAACTGAGTTCAAGCATTGGTACGACTTTGAAAAATCTTCAAGATAGTCTAAAGGTGTTTACTTTTTTGTTTGTTCTTTTGTTTGTTTGTTTTTGTTTTTTTTCTGGAATACTCTCACTATGCCTTTTTGTGATAAGGAAATACCAAGAGATGGAAAGAAAAGGAGTTTTCTATGGAGCTGAATTGTTGTTGAAGTGTATGACTAGATATTTATTCAAATTGAAGGAGGGAGGAATAGTGAATAAAACTCACCAGAGTAATGGAATCAGACTCTGAACCCTGTGCTATAACAAAGACGAGGATGATTGTGGCTGCAGAAGAAAAGCTAACCAAGCAACTCCAATGCTGTGGGAATGAAAAGATACATACAATATTTTTATATATATTTTTTAGGTTATCCACTTTGTATATTACTTCTAATGGAGGGAAAACATGTCAATCTCAAGATCATCCAACATCTAGATTTCTGGTAGACTAGGAACTTTGGGAAAGATGAGCAGAGTGGCAGGGGGAGGTGAGAGAGAGAGATGTGGAAGAGAAAGTGGATGAAGGAAGGGGAGGGAGGGAAGGAGGGAGGGAGGAAGGGAGGGAGGGAGAATATACCTTTAGGTGCCTGTAAATCTAAAGAAGGGCTTCATATTATTTGGGAATGGAGCTATAGGCAATTGTCATGCAACTGAATTGGGTACTGAGACCCAAACTTTTGTCCAACTTAAGAACAACAAGTGCTCTTAGCTCCAGCAACTCATCCATACCATTTATGTCATAAAAGTTCAAGTTGTGGCAAGTATGTTACGTCTACAGTAGAAACTAAACAAATTTTTTTTAAGTGCATTTGTGTCTGTAAATTGTCAAGTGGTGAACCAGAAATTTGAGGACAGGAGTAGCTTCTGAATAACAGAAGAATAATGCTAAGAGCATGCAAAACTTTTCAGTTGGAGGTTAAAAAGTTAAAAGTTTATAGTGGTATTGGATTATGGAGTTCCTTGAGTTTCTCATATAATTTATATTGTCTTACATGCAAATAGTAATATCTTAATAGAATATTTTGTTTCTCTTCAAAGATTTCTGCTTCTATTATAATTTGAAAATTAAAGAATTACTTGTAATAAAAATTTTTCACTCAACATTTTAATAGAGAGATGCTTCATTAGTCTTTAATGTAGGTAGATAAATTATTCTCTATCTTTCTTAAAGAAACATTTATAATAGAGTTCTACGAACCCATCTTTGTAAAACTCAAGTAATGAGAATTTGAAATAATCTTCAGACCTATTATTCATGGACTCATCTCCAATTTTCCAATTTTGTCTATAACTCACAAAGACAAGGATATTTAGGCTAAGTGCATTTTAATGACATTCATATTTTTGAAAACATCTTACTTTTGAATGAGAGAATATTCATAAAGGAATTTTCTGTTAAATAAATAAAAGGATGACATTACGCTTTGAACTTTGGAATTTTGAGAGTGTGTTCTTGTTTTCAGTGTTTTTTTTTTTTCCAAACTTGTTTAGTCAGTAAAACTTTCCCCTGTTAAAATATGGATTGTAACAAGAAAAGAAAGTGATCATATTTTTATATGTGTAAATGTGAGTGTGTGGAGTTTGTGTATGTATGTGGTGTGTGTGTGTGTAATATAAATATATGTGAATATAGTGTCTCTGTTACCAAAGATTTTTCAATATTAGAAATATGTTCTGTGGTCTCTGATGCTGTAATTTATAAAACACAGTCAATTGTTAGTCTATGACATGTTCTTTCTGGACAGGAGTCATCATCAATGTCTTAAGATAATGGCAGTCATTTCTACTAGAATGCATTTATAAAGTCATCCTTGTTCAGATCTGTTCCTTGTTTCTAAATTTATAGTCTACGAATGAGTCTTTTGTTGTAGTACATATAAGTAACATGAATATGTGTCTCTTCTGCTTCAGCGTATATTTACTATCTGCTAACAATTAACAATCCATGTCAACCAGGATATTGTGGACTCAAAAAGTTTTCTCTATAGTTACTTAAGGCCTTCATTGGACCAAATCAAACATAATTTTTGAGAGACAAAATCAGTTCCTCTGGACAATGACTGGGTATGGGGACATGAAGAAGACAGAGAGCTTGGGAATTTTCTATGACCCTTGAGTATACCTTGGTATTACTTACTATACTTGTCTACCTGTTACTAGGTAACCACATCAGAATTGTGCTTGTTATATAACATCCCTAGTTTTACATTTATTATAATTAGTAACTACAGAGTTATGTACTTCATTATCCAAAGGATCAAAGAGACCAAGGTATAACAACTTATCTGAGGCACAGCTTAGAAGTCCGATTCCCCAGTTCCCTATTTTAATCTATTAGAGCACATCTTCCCAAAGGAATCAAATATTATTTCTGACTCATAGGATGGGTCCATTTTGGCTCACTGTTACACTTATCAGATTTTTACCCACACATTTTGTTTTCACCAGAATTTTTATTTTGCCGTCAGCCTGACCTGCCTTAATATGATTATCAGATACCAGGCTTTTTACAAATAATTATTCATGATTAGCAAAAAGAGAACTGTTTGTGCCTTTCAGAATACATAGCAGTTGGCTTAAGCCTACTCATCTATTTAGAGTGAATAACTTCCCTTGTAAAGCAGACAGTAGGTAAAATAAACAACAAATAAGACCTTTTAATAACAAATTCATGTCTAGATAAATCAGAGTAAAGAGTTGTCACTAAAGATTTGAGATCATGTAGATAACCCCCCAAGCCCCCCACCCTGCAAAAAACCAGGCTTATCATTTCCTAGTTCTGTACATGTATTCTTTATGCTAGAAATATACATTGAATTCTTTATGGTTTTGGCTCTTTATGGTTTGTTTTTATGGACTCGTTAATTTGTTGATTGGTTCATTTGATGACTTCACCAAAGGCAGTAAAGGGAATTACACTTTTATGTAGTTATATCCTCATCTTTCATTGCATTAAGGAACCCATGCTCTATACTGGCTGTGTGAAGAGAAGTAAACTGGATCTCTTCCTCAGAGAAGCTTCTGATGACTACAGAGTTAGGGGATGCTATTCAATGTGCCATGGAAACATGTAAGTAAAAATTAACTGCAGACATACTGGAGGCAAGATTAGAAATTAGAGGTGATGCTTCAGCAGTCTTGATAGACAAATAAGAAATTTATCTGCTGAAGGAAGCCAGAACAACTCTCATGGGAAGACATCTTGTTTGCAAGAGCATGGGAATAGAAAAACATGGTGTTCGTAGAGAATATAAAGAAAAGATGGGGCTACAACAAAGAAAATGGATGCAGTGAATTAGGGTTGGATACAAGTGACATTCAAGGACTTTTATGTTAAGCAATAGAAAGTCAAAATAACCTAGTAACAACAAGTTATCAGTCATATAATAGGAAAGAGCCCTGTGTTTATGGATTTCTGAAGTAGATAACAGGGATGGTTTGAGAGTAGAAATGCCAGATTTGTGGCTATTTATATTAATTTGAGGTCAAAAGTACCAATGTGATCTCAGGCTTTCTCTAGATTAATGATTCTCAACCTGTGGGTTGTGCCCACTTTGAGAGTTGAAGGATTCTTTCAAAGGCATCACCTAAGAACATAGAAAAAACACAGATATTTACGTTAGAATTTGTAACAGTAGCAAAATTACAGTTATGAAGTAACAATAAAAACAATTTTATGGTTGGGGTGGGTCACCACAGCATGAGGAACTGTATTAAAGGGCTGCAACATTAGGGAGGTTGAGAACCACTGCTCCAGATGAAATGTGGCATTTAAAACTTTATTTTTTTTTGTTTTGTTTTTCATTCAGATAGTGGTTTCATTATCAGCCTCTCATATCTCTCCTTGCTCACTGGTCCTTTAGGCTTTGCTATATTGTTCTTTAGTTGACAAAGATTGTCAGAAGTATTTAAATCAAAACACCAGTTACTTGACTTTTCAAGGGAACTAAATGAAAAATAAGCAGGAGGTTTTCAAGATGAGAGCCACTCTTCAAGTAATGTTACCTAGTATTTCATTAATAAAAATGCATGTCATTATCTATCTATCTATCTATCTATCTATCTATCTATCTATCTATCTATGTATCTACCTGCTGCTCTCTTAATGCTCTCACCTCTCTTTCCTATCTCTTCTCATGAGAGTTGGGCATGTCTTACCTCTGACTCATTCTGTTAAATCTTTCTCTGATTTGTTACTTTGTCTGCCCCTCAATTAGATATTACTTTCAAACATCTGTTTCCTTCTAAAAACTAACCTTACCTCTATTGTTAAGGAATAAAGGTGTGTACTAAGGGTGTGTCTGTATTCCAGCCAAAAGTGTATCATTCCAGTCAGATCACACAGACCTAGAAGGTCTTTGGATGTGATCCATTACTAGAGCAGCCATGTTACTGATTATAATTCCTCTATCTATCTATCTATCTATCTATCTATCTATCTATCTATCACTTATCATTTATCTATCATCTATTATCTATATCGTCTATCTTACTATATCATAATATGTATATGCATATCTTGTTATATACTCTATATGCTATGTGCATATATATATATATGTATATATATATATATATATATATATATATATATATATATATATGTATATATATATATTCAAGGCGAGAACAAGTATTTGATTACTAGGAGCATAGTAGCCAATGCTAAAAACAATTCTTGTTTTCACAGACTACAGGATAGTGGAAGAAATGCCACTAAATGATTATATTAATATTTCTGGTTCTTATAATTTGAAGATTCTCTGTTTGAGGACTTATCATTTTGAAGTCACACAATTAACACTTATTGTGTGTCTTGGACATTATCCCTAAGCATGTGTATGTACACAATAGCAGAAATATTTAGTGGACTGTTGCTTGCTTTCTAGGTTAAAGTCAGGCAGGGCAAAGCTCTATAAAGGAATTTGTTTTAATTATCATACTGCCAAAGATGTCCTTGTCTCTGTTTTGATTAGTGTGGTTAGCTCTCTCCACAGATTCACTTTCTCCAACTTTCTTATGCTGAGACAGCTAGGCCACCATGGTTACCCGGGTTCTGGGGTGTATCAAATTCTACTCCTCATGCTTGTATGACAAGAGTTTTATTGGGTGAGCTAACTCTACAGTCCTGATATATTTTTTAAAGCTTCTCAACTTAGTGCTGAAGTATTGTGTAGTATTCCTAAAAACAGGGAGGCTGTATGAGGGAAGCGTGAATGTTAAGAAATTTTTAATCAGGCATAATTTGTAGTGTTGTTGACTATTTTTCAATGCTGAAAAGTCAGCAATCATCCAGGATACAGTGTTATTGAATTGAACTATATAGCACAGAGTTATGTATGGACTGATTGATGAAAGAGTTGTCTTTTCGTGTTCTCAGGAACCTAAACCTGTTTCTAGTAGGAACAGAGTCATTATCTGCTAGCTCATGGCTTATGGAAAAAACCTGATGTGAATAATGGGAACCGAATATTTAATAAAGTACAGTCATGGTGAGCACTTCAGGGTCAGTAGCTGGAATTAGTTTGTATTTATGTTTTGTGTTGAAAATGCAGATGGAATTGAGATGAATGGTTGAAGAAAATAATCCCAAGAATGCAGTGGGCTGTTGAAATTTTAAAAGAGCATTGGTATCTTAGTTAATTTTCTCTTGCTATGATAAATCATGATGACCAAGGCCACTCATAGAAGAAAAAGTTTATTTGGGCTTGTGGTTTCAGAGGGATGAGAACCTATTGTGGTAAGAGAAGTGTGGCAGTAGCCACAAATTTGAGCCAGAGCAAGAAGATAAGAATTCACACATCCAATGACAATTATGAAGCAGATAGTAGCACAAGAAGTGAGTCCAGAATACAAAATCTGGAAGCCCACCTCCCACCCCCAGTGATGTACTTCCTCCACCTCCAAAGGTTCTACTTCCTCAAACAGTGCCACCAACTGGCGACCAATTGGGGACCTACTTAACACTGGAGAACATTCTGATTCAAACTACTTCTATAATCCCAGCACTTGAAAAACTGAGGAAGGGGGCGGGGGGTTGTTGCCACTGGTGTGTTACCTGTGTTCCAGCAGCTCTCTAATACATCCATGCACATATGGTCAGTATACAAATAATTTATTTTGTTTGTCTGAGCTGGTGATGGTGCCTAAAAACAGTCAAGGATCAGCAACTACATTTGAGAGTTTGTACATATAATCAATTCTAAAAGGAATGGCCAGAATAAAAATTACATCCTTTTATAAATATTTACTTTGTTAAAAAATTACTTTACATGTAGAACATAAGAGTTCATTTTTCTTCTTCCAACAGGAAACGAAGTAGTAATTTGCAGAAGAATAAGCAGTTATGGAATCCTGGCAAGCAAAATTACTTTTCTTTCATGTATAGAATATAATTAAACACAAGCAGTTTTTAATTATAAGAAGTTGGAGACTTTTATTTAGTTTGCCTCATTTTGGACCTAGTAGGAGTTGGTGGTTAAATCCTCTGTTTTAGGATATTTCATACTGACATTACTTTTTTGCTTTTCTTCAACTCATTAATATTATGGCTTTTAAAGAAGTGTTTGCATGATTCAAAAAGGTGAGTTTTGACTCAGAGATTAATCATCTGAAAATGATAATATATATATATATATATATATATATATATATATATATATATATTCAAAGATGAGCAAGGGCAAATCTTTACTTTTAGAGAGGAGTAAAGTAAGGCCCAAAGAAATGATGGGAACTTGATAGTGGGAAGTTGGGACATTCCATGGACTAGATAAAGTGATGCTACATTGTGCAACCTACTAGTACTCTCTAGTATTATGGAGAAGCCTCAGAGCCCCTGCAGAGGCTCCCAAGAAACCCAGAATCCTGTGATGATGCAATGCATGTCTTCTGTGATGGATGGATAATTCAACTACTACACTCATGCCCTTCCAACATCCTCACAAAATCTCTTCCAATGCACAGTTTATTTGCACCTAGTATTATCAGAACTCAGCCTTGCATGTGCAAGGGTTGCAAAGTCAGAAACCTTTCAGGACGATTAAAATGAGCCCCATGAAAAGGAAATGAGGCAATCCCTAGTGGCCACTAATTAATCATGTGCTGGGAAACTTCAGCATATTTAGCATTGCTGCCTGCATAAAAATCTCTGTTTTAAATATCACTCTTCACCAGTAAGAGATACAAAAATCAGAAAGGAGATTATACTTTTTGTCATAGTGTGGTGGGTGTTTACTTCCCAGGGTGCAATAGGTGACTTTCAGAGAGATGAGGTAATTATTTGCCTAACCCTCTGTGCCAAGCACACTGCCTTCCTTTGAGATGAAGTGCTTCCAATGTTGTACAATTAACTGCTATCAGCTATTGTGTGTGATTCATCCCAGCTGAAAGAAGAAAGAAGCTGGATGTGTAAAGAATTCTTGAAACAATCCACAGTTTGAAATGCAGCAGGGAATTCAAATATTAGTTCTGAGTGGGAAGCAGGCATTCAGAGCTCATGAGATTCATAAGTCTGTGACTCATTGTGGGAGGTAAAGAGAGGAAGAAGAGTCTAGCTTTTCTTTCAGAATATAGATCATGCTGTTGGAGTCAGAATATCATGTTTTTACCTTATTTTAATTTTTAGAAATCTCAAGCAACCACACTTTAGAAATACTCTGAGGTCCAGTTTGAGGGAAAACCATTTCAGTGGAGTTGTTGAGGAGTGATGTGGGCTTTGAGTCCAGAAGCAAGCACTTCTGATTTTATGTAACATTCACAAGTTTACATGCAGTCTGCTATTGGTTTTCTCAAGTGACTTGCTTGCTTTGCAAGGCTCTTTAAATACTTGTGCTCTCAGCTCCTTCATTTCATTCTATTAAAAAAAAGTTTCTAAAATTCAGTTCTCGTGTGTGCTTGGAGTGCTCACTGACATTTGTAGTATTTATTTGAAGAGATTCTCAGGTCTCCCAGTTAGGTCTGGAATTTGAAGGATATACATTTCCCTGTAAGAAATATTGTTGTGTGCTTCTGTGTGTGTTTGTGTGTGCGTGTGTGTGTTGGTGTATATTTACATGTGTATTCAAGAGTATGGAGGCCAGAAGATAACAGTGGGTGTGTGTCATCTGCAGGAATAATGTCCACTTCATTTGAGACAAGGTTTCCCACTGACTAGAAGCTTACCCGTTAGGCTAGATAGACTGGTGAGCAAGATCCAAGAATCTTCCTCCCTAGTTTTGGGATTACAAACTCATGTCACCAAGCCAGCATGTGTATATGGGCTCTGGGGATCAAGCCAAGATCCTCATGCCTGGCAGGCACTTTAATGTCTGATGTATCTCCCTAGCCCTACAAATGTAGGTTTTTGGAGGTGTGTGTGGGTGGAGGGTATGTGCTGCATTTGGGAAGTATGTTCTTTTCCATATTGTTTAGAAGCATGGTTTCTTTTGTCATTTCTGTTACTGCTCTGTGTCCTCTACGGAAAGAGCTCAGAGAATCCAGTTAATTTTCATGCCTCTGCCACCCATCTTGCAGTTGGAGTTCTGGGCTTATAAATGGATGCAACCACATCCAATTTTCTACGTGGGGCTTCAGGTATCGAACTCGGATCATCAGGATTGTGGAGCACAAAATTTACCTGCTAACCTATCTCCAAAGTCTGATAGGTCTCATCTTCAGTGAGTAGAATTAGTTAAGTAGAATAATTTTTTTCAGTGTATCATTGAACTTAATGGTGATAGCACTAAAGAGTTTCTTTTATAGTATGTACTCCCAGTTCTTAAGAAAGGCAAGGTAAAAAATTACCTGTTTGTTGGCAGGTAATTTAGAATCTATACTGATTATATATATAATATATAATATATCATACATCATATATCATATATCATATATCATATATCATATATCATATATCATATATCATATATCACATATATTATATTATATTATATTATATTATATTATATTATATTATATTATATTATATTGATTGTATAACCCATAAAAGGCATCTGAACTTTCTCTTTAGGTTGTCCACTAGCAGAAACTCAGAAGCAATGGCTGGCACTCTCCTGCCCAGCTGTCAGCAGCCAACTTTTCACTCAATGCTTTCCCTCTGCTCTGCTTTGTTCTAGCTGCAGAATTCCTCACTTCAGTCTACTGGTCACTGAGGACCTGTCTGTACTAGTCAGTTCTCTATAGATACAGAATCAACAATTCTATGTAACTACAGAAGGCAATTTAGCAGATTTGCTTTCCCAGCCAGAGGCTGGATAATGTCACAGTAGCAGAATTCAGGTTAGGAAGGAGGTGAAACCCATCACTCAAGTGAAAAAATGTGGAAGGGCTAGATCAGTGGTTCTCAACCTCCCCAGTGCTCCAACCCTTGTCTCTCATGTGGTGGTGACCTCCAACCATAAAATTATTCCATTACTACTTAATTTTGCTACTCTTATGAATCATAATGTAAGTATCTGCATTTTTCCACGGTCTTAGGAGTCTCCTGTGAATGGGTCATTCAAATCCCAAAGGGGTTGAGACTCACATGATACAGAATAGTTGCACTAGACAATTAGGGCCCATGCTATAGCTCCTGTCCCAGGCTTACGTCCTGAGAGTTCTTTCAAGAGTCATTGGTGTAAGTCATTGTTCAAAGGCTGGTGAATGTGCCATCTGATGCCCATAGCATCAAACACATGCACACGCACACTCATACACTTGTCACTCCTCAGAATAGAATGTGTAGATACACAGAAATTTCCTTTCCTACCTCCAGTCAGGGTCTCAGCCTATCAGACAGGTTCATTTACAACCATGGCAGATCATCCCTGTTTGGTTTCCTGAATCATATGTTAATCATCTCCGGAAATACATGCCCCTAACCCCACCTAACGGCAAGCATAGATTGCCAGTTCTCAAGGCAATGTCAATTCAGTCAACTTGGCCGGTGGGATTAACCACCATAGAGTCTGATATTTTAATTTGCATTAGCATCGTTTCCCACTGATATTTGGATTGAGCATTTGTCAACTCTGAAGGAGCTCACAGACTGTTACACTAAAATACTATAGTTCAAAGTCTACTTTTGGAAGACTAGATCTGGACTTTGTCAGAAACATATTTGGAAGTCAGCTGTAGTTCACTATGATGTTACGATAGCAAGAGATAAAGTTGAGACAGGATCTGGATTTCAAACAAGGGTTAGTGCATGCTTTAAGACTCTCTTAATTGTCAAGCTAAAATTGGATTTGTCTCTTCTACAGTATTTATTATAAGTTGCATTGACTGTATAATTTCCAATTATATTAGTGTGTTGAAACCTGGCATGTTTGTTACTGGAGTCTATCAACCAGCTTTTGTCTCACTGCCCTGAGTATTAGAAAACCATGATTCTCTGAAAAAAGCTTGAAAGTACTGGAAGAAGTGAGTTAGGCTTTAAGCAGAAGCAAGAGGGTAGCAGACTTGATTATTGCTGGTATAATAGCTTTAATTCCATTAATTGCTAGCACCACTGCTTCTGCAATAACATTGACACAAGGAGTCAAGACAACTATTTTTGTTAACCATCTACCTAAAAAATGTTATTAATGTATCGAGTATACAAAAGGATTTACATAGCTATCTAGAACAATGCTCTGTAACCCATTCAAATTATCTGAAGGAGGTTCAGAGTTCAAGAGTTAGGAGCTATCCCAAGTGTCATGACAAATATCACTGGAATAGTGTTATGTTTGAAATCCACAATGATTATCATTATAATTAGAAAAAAGTTTAAAGACACTTGTAGGATATTCGGCATAATCCTCACAACTCTCTAGGTGTGCTAACATTGCATAGTGAGATTATGAATTTACAGAATGCTTCTCTGTTGACCTTTGATGGTGCAGATAATGCTGATAATATAGCTTGATCAGGCTAGCCCTTCTTGTCCTGGGAATATTTTTATTCTTGTCCATCATGTTAAAGCTTATTTTTAACAACATCAACATGTTGGCAGCCAAAGTACATGGCTTGAACCCGAAAATGGACCCCAAGACAGAGTTATTAATTTAACAGGCTGGCAAGCCAAGGATGGGTAAGATTCTGCATAAAGTCTTACCAAACTAAGACAGACGTGCATTGTTTTTGATAATACATATTCCATGATAGGTAAGGAAGGCATTCTTGTCAGAACAACCTAAGACAAGCTTAGTCTTGTTAACAAAACAAAAAAGGGGGAGAGGTGGAGAGCCTTTGGGGTTGCTTGACAAGACGCTGACATGGACCAAGGACAAGGAAATGGGCTGCTTGGCAGAAATATGACATTGGCAAAGGACAAGGACGTAGGCTTCAAGCAGGAATCTGACATTAGACTAGAACAAAGAAGGAATTTCAGGTAAAAGTCTAAATCTTAGGCTACAATAAAGAAGTAATCCCAGGCAGGAATCTAAATATTAGGTTAGAACAAAGAAGTAATTTCAGACAGGAATCTAAATTTTAGGCTAGAACAAGGAAGTAGGCTTAAGACATGAAAATAATCTTGGGCTAGGATAGGAAGTCAGCTCAGATACTTTGGTTATCCTGATAAGCCTTTAGAAACTGTGATCATGGGAGAGTTCATGTAATTGGGTTTAATGCCTTTCTTTTTCTTTGACTATTTATGTTTATTGTATTGCTTGTTCCTTGACTATTTGCATCTATTATATTGCTAGACCCTCAACCTAGAACTGACCTTAATACATGCATGTAATCAAAATGGTATAAAAGCATAAAGGAAGAGAGGGTATAGGATGGGGGTTCTAGGGAGGGGAAATGGAGAAAGGGGATAGCATCTGTATTGTAAATAAATAAAATATCCAATTAAAGAATAAAAAATTACTATAGCTCAACATGTTGATCATTTAAGATTAAGACCTTTAGAGTTGAGCTGACTGATACCCTATAATCTCATACCTGCTTACAGACAGTCCAAGGAAGCAGCAGAGGACTCCCTTTGTGTTCTCTGAGCCTAGTTTCTTTAATAAGTGTGTAAGTCAGAAAGAAATATTGAGTGTATCAGTATGTCTGTACAGACTTCACCATAAGCTATTTCCTATTTGCTGGACCTAAAGAAAATCTTTTACAAGCTGTTTTCTGGTCCTGAAGGCTATCTTTCTGTACAGTCATTACCTCCCTGTGCCCAGAGTCACCTACATTCCCCAGCTTCTCTCTCTCCTCTATCCAGGACAAGTAAGATCATGAGCCTTACTGTGTTAAACAGTAATCTCACTCCTGTAATTTCCTCTGTGCCGGTTAATAATTTCATGTCTCATCTTTCGTGTTGATCTATCCACATCAGCTCCTCTGACTGAACACAGGCTTCACTTTCTTATCTGCCTTTCTGTTACTGCAGCATGTCCTATATTTACTTAGTTTGTGAATGTTGTCTGTCTGTCATCATTTTTGGTTCGAGGGTTGAGATTTTTATTGCTTCATTTCAGTGTCAGTGTGGCACTGACTCTCAGAAGATAATCTTTTTATGAATGAATAACTGAAGGCCTGTAGTCCAAGGAATGGAAAACATGGAAGAATGAAGTTTTACTTCAGGGTCTCAGGAACAGTGTGTGATAAAGGTGTCGGAGCATGTAGGATTTGTCACTAAGGGATAGAGTATTGCACAGTGTAGGCAAATTCATATTTTTTACCTTTCCAGGTGAAAATATGTATTGATTCTTTATACTTTTCTCTTCACAGACTCGTGTGTTTATACAGAGACTGCTTAGACTCATTCTCGGATAAGAAACACATCCCGTTCTTATTAGCTACTTGGGCTGCTGCCTCACAAGCTAATTCATCTGCATCAGATAGAACTCATATTTTCCCCAGTCCTAACAATGCAGTCTGCTTTCTTGTTTACCTGAAATAAGAGCTAATCTCAGCAATGCCAGTGTTTTCTCTGGGAGACCAGTGGCATGAATTCCACAGTGGCATCAGTGGCAGACTACAAAGTCACCTCTCTTCTCCAAGCAAGATAACTGTAGTGGTAAATTCTAGAAATCTTAACCAAAAGTCAGGTACTTGTTGCCAATTTTATTTAAAGTGCGCTACAAGACAACCCCGCACTGTGCATACTGTTCTTATGACCATTGTATTCATGAAGGTTTGAGACACAGTTACTCAACTTGCCTAAGGTTATATAGAAGGTACCAGAGCCAGGAACTCCTTGCCTACAGCCTGTCTCTAAACTAGAAGCTTTCAATAACTTCTAGATGATAATATTTTTATCCTTTCTCCTCTATAACATTTTCCATTTCAGCAAGAGCCTTCTAGGGTTCATGAAGCATCTTTCAATTGTAATATATAACATCCTAAACATCTACTTTAAAACTGTTTGAAGATTTGTTGAAAGATTATATAAGCCTTAACAATAAATGTCTTTGCTCCTTTAATATTCCTGGGGTCTTATGGGTTATACTTTTAAACAAAGAGTAGATTCTGTTTGCCCATGTGTTATTTAGACTGCTACATGCATTTTCCATTGATGTGTGATTTTACTCTTACATTAATGTCTTCTTGATGTTCTCTATTAATGTAGTACTTAGCAATTTCTCTCTTCTATATGCTGAGTCTTAACCAGCTAAGATCCATGGAAAATATTTCCTGGAAAAATTGAAATCACTACACATGTAATATTTAAAAATCTATAGCATTATTGTGTATGTGCACACAGTGTGTGTGGAGAGCACCCATGCTACAACAAGTGTGAGATCAGAGGACAAATTTTATTTCTGGTTTTCCAATTTGGTATCCAGAGATGTGTATCAGGGTGCTGGGCTTCACAAATCCACTTTTACCTGCTGAGCCATCTCCTTATACTGACTACTTACCTAGTTACTTTCCTTAAAATTTAGCAACTATAGTCACTAGGAAAAAAATCTCTCACCCCTATTTTCTATTTATCTGTAAGCTTCTTAATATTTATTCAGTCTCTGGGCCTCTTTGTTTGATAAATTCTGCCTTGGTAAAGGACTGATTTTTTCGATGTTTGTTTTCAGGGTGAGAATGGCTTATCACTTCAGAAGTAACCATATTTTACCCAAACTGTGTGCATACTCTGCACATGAAGATGAAGAAGTTGGGCCCTTATATAATTCTAACATATAGCTACAATTGGTGCAACATTTCCTGAGTTACATAGATTTAGCTATCAACAAACCAGTTATTTAAAATGTATTTTTATGTATTTCTTTTTATGTGTATAAGTGTTTCACCTGTATGTATGTCTCTGCATCACATGTATACCACATGCATTACTCTTGGAGGCTACAAGAGGGCATTTGATGTTCTGAAACTGAAGCTACAGATGACTGTGAGTTACCATGTGAGTGCTGGGAATTGGACTGGGGTCCTCCGGAAGAACATCCACTGCTCATCTTTCTGAGCCATCTCTCCAGCCCCTAATTATTTTTTGATTCATGAACTTTGTATGTTGTTTTGCTTTACAGAAGATATCTGTTTTAATTTGAAACCTAAGGTTTCATGTGCTTACACACTTATGAGTGATACATACTTCTCTAGCAGAAACATGACACAATCAGATTATATTGATGCCTGGGGATTGTAGTTCATGAGGTTGTTTTATGTTAATGTAACAAGTCTGTAGGCCAATAGCACAAAGCAAACAGTGTCAAATGCAGCACTGCCATGAGTTTAATGACAATACCCAGTGGAGTTTAGATTCAGTATTAATCTATGTATTCATTTTCCTTGGTAAATGCCTAACGATGAAATATTATCTCATATAAATTACTAATGAATATTCTACCATGGCTGCAATATTTTCTGTTCATCATTCAACAATTCTGCTTCTAATCCTCTTGGCTCAGAGTCCTTCATCTTTTCATTTTTATTACTGTACTTTAAGGGGTGCCAATAGTTTTCTTTGTTCTCAATAAGAAAACTGTGTTTATTGGGCATTTGTAAACCCTACCTAAAAACTGGTATGATTAGGTTTATGCCCATTGCTCTTCAACTGTGTGAGTTTGTAGGAGCTCTTTATATGTTCCTTGTTCATTTCAAATGTTAGTATGGCGGGTGGCAGTAAACGTAATGTGTTAATTAATCTCTCCTTATTGCCTGTGCTAGTTGCCATGACTTCCGTATGAGTTGTGGAAACATTTTAGTATTGCAACTGTATTCTCCCACTCTGCAAATTAACTTCTCATTTTCAATCCTTTATTTTGATAAGTGAAACAATTTACTTTCACTAAATTCATTTTGCAAACTTGTTTGGAGTGCCAGAAAGAAGGAGTGTTTGCATGCTTGTGTGTGTGTGTGTGTGCGCGCGCGCGTGTGTGTGTATGTGTGTGTGTGCATGTGTGTGTGTGTGCGTGTGTGTATGGATGGATGACTGTAAACACATGCCACATGCCACATTAGTAGAGGTCAGACATCAAGTGTTGGTCCTCGACTTCTCTGGGAATTCTCCTGAATTTACCTCCCATTTCTCTGTAAGAGTGCCAGGATTACAAGCCTGAGTATTACTTACTGTATTCAGTTTTTATGGGGGCTTTGGGGACCCAAACTCAGATCAACATATCTGCATAGCAAAGGCATAGCAAAGTCCATGCATAGAGCCATGGAGCCATCCCCACAGCCTCTATGGGTTGTTTTGGATGTCATTTTAAATGTTCAGTGTGTCTATTCGACACTGGGTGGGGTAATTTCTAAAATGTTTTGACAAGGTATGAAATTTGAAAGGTAGAAAAGTTCAATACAAGAACATGGCACTGGCTTTTAAGTGGGGCCTATTCCTCCACACATAATGGAAGATGGCATCCATTGTGGAAGGAACATGTGCAAAATGGAATGGTCAAACTAAAAAGAGGCACTGTGCATACTGTTCTTATGACCATTGTACTCGTGAAGGTTTAATATACAGTTACTCAACTTGCCTAAGGTTATATAGAAGGTACCAGAGCCAGGAACTCCTTGCCTACAGCCTGTCTCTAAACTAGAAGCTTTCAGTAACTTCTAGATGATAATATTTTTATCCTTTCTCCTCTATAACTTTTTACCCAGCCCAGAAAACAGACTAGTAAAAAGGGTATAGTTTTTTGAAACTTACTTTTAAAACACCATTTATTAATATCTTTTTCTATTACTGAATATGTTCTTGTTATCCTCATCAAAAATTAATTCATTATGTGTCAGTCTATATCTGGAGATACTTTGTTTACTTCATTTTCCAAATATTGGTCTAGTTGGCATCATCATAATCCTTGTAGCCTCGTAGCATTTAATGATTTAAAATCATTCATTTTAGCCATTTTTTATTCATTCAGTTATTGATCATTCAATAACTTTGCATTTTTATAGGAACTCTAGGATGAGCGTGCCAACTACTACACATGCCCAAGACGTGAAATCATTTCTATGCAAATTTATAAAGCCAATATTCTATTCATATGAAGAGTTTCATATCTTTATTTGAAAATATTCCACTAATGTGTTGGTCTTTGAATTTTAGACATTGTGTTAGTTTTCAGTGACCTTGTGCAACTTCTACTAAGCCTCAGAACTCTTCATAGAGATACGTGTAAACAGTTTTTGTAGCTCTGATAAAAAAATATTAGAAACGCCTTACTTTCCTTTTTTAGGGTGACAATCAGCTGAGCACCAGTGTTCTTCATGGGCTTCTCCATTTGATCTTTTAAAACTAATTTTCCCTACTGCAGCTTGTCATTTAAATCAAATTGAGTGAATATGAATTTTCCTGCTACGCTTCTGTCATCATTTCTTTGACATTAAAATTGTGCTTGCCACTTGGATGTCTTCAGAAGCCCGTTTGAGGGGAATGCATTAATGCGCATGTCAAATACACCATCTGTGAACTTTATTCAAGCTCATTTTTGCTTTATTAGAAAAGCATTTATTTGTCCTTAGGCTTTAGAACTTAGTACAGTTTGGAAGTTAATATTTTTAAATCTCTTTTATTGGAATTATCATTTCCACAGTTGTCATTAATTTAAGTTCTGTGTTAGGTGGAGTTTTTATTTGTTTTATTCATTCCTACATTTCAGCTTCTTTACTCAGTGCCTTGCATATTCAGCTTGATTATTTATCGAATTAATAATTTTTAAATTAATTTTGCCCATTTTAATATTCATTATTTTAAGCAACTTCATGTGTAGTTCAAAAGAAAATTTTTTTGGAAATTTATCAAGTTACTGCTATAGACTTACCTGCCTCCAAGCATCCTCTGAGATGGCACATGAGACATATCTCAGATGTGTCCAACACAAACAGGTAAGACAGTTGTGATTTTAATTGAAGATATCTTCTAGAGATTTCAGTCTATTCATGTGTTCAGTCCGTGTTTGTTTGCCCACACATGGGATGAGGTGTGGTCCCCTCCCCATACCATGTTAATTCCCCAAGGAATCAATTTACAAGTTAAGAAAAGAGGCTTTGGAAGCAACCAGTATGATACACTCCTATTTCTGTTGTTAGCATTCTGTTTAAGCTTACCCACAGTTACCTGGCAATAGCCAGGTATTCCTGACTCACTATGAAAGGGGCTGCTTGCCCCCTCTGCTCTCTTGCTCTTGCCTTCTTGTTCCTGCTCTGTCATCTCACCCCTTCCTCCTCCCCTCCCCTCCCCTACCCTTTCCCCTCCCCTACCCTTCCTCTCCCCCCTCCCCCTCCTCTTCCCTTTCCCTCCTCTCCCCTTCCCCTACCGTCTCCCCTCCCCTTCCCTTTCCCCTCCCCTCCCCTCTCTGCCTTTCTCTGTCTCTACTACCCTCTTAATTCTCCTCCCCATGCCCTGAATAAACTCTATTCTATACTATACTATACCATCATGTGACTGGTCCTTCAGGGGAAAGGGATGTCTCAGCATGCGCCCACAGAGGCACTCTCTTCCCCCATACCTGACTATACCTCACCACCAAAACATATCCCCCCTTCATCTTTGTATAAATACATCATCCATCCTTCAGAATTGGAAGCTATTAAGGCTTTTGATTTAGCAGTCTAATAGATATTACTTGTTACAGTACCTTTTGAGTCTATTATGCCCAAGAAAACAGGCTAAGAAGAAGGAAGAGCAGGTGGGGATAGGTGAAGTCTCCAAGGCTAATTAGAACGCTATCATAGCACTCACTTAGGTCCATGAACTTGGCTTTCCATGGTTATGGCTTCTCACAGTTCTCAAGATGCAGAATGCTAGAGAAAGAGCAGTGTTCTTTACTCTCACCTTTCATATTGAGCACTGTAGTTGACAGTCACAGTCTCTCTCTGTCTCCATTCTAGATACTCCTTAACTTCACCCAATAACCTGGATCACTGGAACTTGCTGTGAGTCTGAGTTACACTTACCACACCTTTGTGTGGTATGTCATAGCTTTCTTTGTCACTCATTCTGGCTGAGGGTAGACATAGGTAAACTAGTCAACCACTGGAGTTTGAGACCAGCTCCAAGTTCTCTTTCTATGAACTCATTCCTGTCTGCTTATTATAATAAAGACACATTATTTCTGCTATTGTTCTATGTTTTATCTTCTGATCTAGTAGGTTAAGTGTTCAAAGCAACATGACAACTCTGTAACAAATGTCCATAGACCGTAGGACCAAACGTGCCTAAAGGTGTTAGGACAGGAATGTTTTTTGATTGGTTACTGGGTAGTTTAAGGATCAAAGCCAACAAGTGATTCCTGGTCAATGGGTAAAACAGGAACCACTCTCATGAGAACAAACAGGCTATTCATCCACAGCAATCTATGGTGAGCAGGTCTGACACTGCCAGTAACATCACTAGAGTTTGATGGAGACTCAAAGTCAAACAGGGGAGTTGGGAAGATTTAGTAGGAGAAACTGAAGGATTTTAGGTACCACATAAAGGCTCTTGGCATGGGCAGACAGAGATGTGTTACCTAGGTTTTATGTGATTGGTAGAGAGGGTACACTCATCTTTCTTCAGCTAATTCCACACTGGATAAGGGAAGGATTAAGGAAGCTGGAAGTTATTTGAATTCATCCCTCAATGTGTTTAACTGAGAGTTAGAGACTGTTTGTTACTTGGCTTCAAGATGGCTTACTTCAGCTCATGGATTTGGGTTTTGACTTTATATATGATCCAGCCATTGACATCCTCTCTCCTTGAGTCTAGTTAGAAAGAATGGAGCAGCATGTAAGAGCCACTCAGTCAAAGTTTGCACTACACATCTGTGAATAGAGTGTGAACTCCCAAAGGGTGAGGACCAAGGCACAGTTGTAGCCCTGCTTTTAGGAGACCAATCTGAAGCATACAGTAAGTGGGATCTGGCTCAAAGCTATGTGGAGGGTCCTACAACCAATTGTCCAATTGTGCTTTTCTTACCATAAAGTGGGTCATTTTGGTGACAGTGATGCTCTGTGGCATTCCACACTCTAAGGTAGGTATTCTGTGAGTACATGGACTCAGCTGCTGTCACCCTCAGTGACACAGTCGCTAGAACTACCCAGTACACCGTTAAAAAAAATGAATGCGTGTAAAGGGACAGGGCATATATTATACTTAAAATATTTCCCTCTTTCATCGTTGCAAAGCCTAATTAAAACCAGTCGATGGAACATTAACGTGAACAAGACAATGAGTGCTCAGGTTAATGAAAATAATAAAACATCTCACTGCGTAATTAACATCTGAAATCACTACTGCTAAGCTTTGGAACTTATAAAAGTGGGAAAGGTCATTACTTTTTATTGTATTAATAATTTTTAAAATGGTATTATACAAAGTACACACATACTAGCTACAAAACATGGGCTCATCAGAGGCTTTAAGGAATAGCTGTATCATCTAAATGACACTTTTATGTATCAGACAGTGATGTCATCAACTCCCTAAGTATCTGAGGAATAGTTCTAAGCTTCTATTTCAAAGACTTCCGAAAACAAAACAAAACAAAACAAAACAAAACAAAACAAAAAACCCCATCAATTATGTACATGATTGGGGGTGGAAAAAGGGGCAGGGGCTTGTGCACATGACTGCAGAACCTATAGGAGCCAGAAGAGGGAATCCGACTTCCTGAAGCTGTAGTTACAGGCTATTGTGAGCTGTGAGACATGGGCACTGAGAACCAAATTCACATCCTCTATAAGAGCGTAAGAGCAGTGCACACTCTAAACAAGTGAGCCGTTGCCCTACTCCCACGACACAGCTTCATAATTCCACATCATTTTTTTCATATTGATTTGGTCAAATATTACTAAAACTCTATTTTCTTTGAAAATTCATACGCATAACTATATATAATGGAGATTATTGCATTTTTGAAATACAGATGGAAAATATCCAATGTAAAGCCTATTGTCCAACAAAATTAGATTTTGTGTTCTTGTATTATTCATATGCAATGCGAATGTTCTATATTTTTATATATGGGTCATGAGATAAAAGTTGAATGCACTATTTCTCAAGAAAAATATTAATAAAAGTTTTCATTCATCAAAATAGAGAACGTAAAAGAGAGAAAGAAATTACTTACAAAATAGCTCCTGCATATGGACAACCACCCATCTAAAACACCAACCAAAGAGTACACATGGAGGGATCCATGGCTCTAGCCACACATGTAGCAGAGGATGGCCTTGCCTAGTATGCATGGGAGGAGAGGCCCTTAGTCCTGTGGAGGCTCGATGCACCAGCATAGGGTAATTCTAGGGCGATGAGGTAGGAGTGGGTTTGTGTGTGTGGGAGCACCCTCATAGAAGCAGGGGGAGGGAAAAGGGGATGGAGGGTTGCAGAGGGGAAACCGGAAAGGAGGATAACATTTGAAATGTAAGTAAATAAAATAACCAATAAAAATATATTTAAGAAAACACTGCTGTTATTGATACGTGGTTTTTAGAATTAAAAATGCAGTGCAGGTTTCAAGCACTTGCCAAGTTAGACAAACCAAAAGACCCACAGGGATCTAGGTAGTGGACAGCTTCTCTGTACTCTTGTGAAAAGTGTGAAGGGAAGAGGAAATTCCAAGACATTGACTATTCTTGGGGGGTGGGGCACTGATCACGTGCATGATCATGTGCGTCCCATCCTGTGGACCCAGAACTCAGCAGGAAGATCAACGATCAACGTACACACCAGAAAGACACACAGGCATATAGGCCAGATTGTCGTTTCCTTAGGCAATCACATGGCTGGCTGCATCATACAGCAGCAAACGTTTTAAAGAAGCATAAAACTGCGCGGTCTTAGCAATGAGAAGAATTACTGCAGAGTCAGTAATACAACACTAGGGTGTCTATGGCCCCAGGCTTCTTTTGGAAGGCACTGGAGGAGAACGTTGCTTATCTCTTCTGTTCCTAAGGCTTTGCTCTGACAGATTGGTGTGTCAACCCATCTCAGCTTCCATCTTCACCTCATGTTCTGTTTGTACCCATGTGTCCAAATGTTTTACTTTTGTAAGGATATCAATAAACTCCATTAGGGCCCTTCTACTCACCTCGCATTAACTTCAACAAGTCTGTAACAGCCTTATTTATGAAAAGGGCCAGATTCAATGGCACTGGGGAATGGAATTATAACTGTCTAAAACTGTGGTGCTGAGTGTCAAATGCTAAGAATTGTCAACAGATTATTGCTTTTTAAAGCAAAAATTGAAACATATGCAAATCCCATGTCATATCTTTTACAAATATTTATGTAGTTTATAGCAAAATGAGCCATAGCCATTTATCAAAATAGTGGAAAGTCACATGAGTAAGAGAAAATGCAGGCCCAGAAGGGATGACAAGAATGAAACCAAAAATATTTAAAAATAAAACATGATGAAATATTAAAATTCAATTAATAAATAAAACAGCAAAGTCTCAGATAGGAAATTATAGCCATTATGCACTTGATACTGATAATAATTGTACTCCTGAATACTAAATGATAAACCACATGTATTTAAACATAATGCTCTCCATGATGAAAATTTTGTTTCTACCTTTTCTTGGACAAACTCAAAATTCACCCATGGGTTTGTCTTCCTTCGAGGCCACAGAACATTATTCTTAAGCAGGAACTGAGCCTTTGAGAAGGACTATGTAGGTTCAATTCTGTTGTCACTTAGCCCCAGATAAGCTTTTTATGTCACCTTCTGCAGAAATGTGTTTTAGGGCACTGCTGATCAGTTAATAATTGCCAATAAAAACTTTTGATCCTGACAGGAATGTCATCTCATATTCCAAGTGTCCCCACACAACTCCCTTCTGTATGCTGCTGACTCTTAGTCACATCTTTGCTACAGTTGTGCTATTTGTCTCCCTGTCATCTACAATTTGAAGTTCCTTTTCCTTGGGCTTAAGTGTTATTTATTTAACTTGCATTCTTTTTTGACACATCAAGTAGCCCCATTAGATGGATCTATTAGAGGTAATGCCTTTATTTCATAATGTACTCACTTTGTTCATTTGATACATTGCATTTAATTTATGATCAATGAAGTTTATGCTACATGCTTCCCTAGCTAGAAGGTCATTTGAGATTCTGTATGTTCATACTCAAACAAAAATAACTCATTCTTTCTTTGAGAAGCATTCTTGTAAATCTCCTAGAGTATTTGTGCAGTGGAAACTAATAGGAACATATGAAGATATCCATTTTTTTTCACTTTCCTCTTTCAACACATACAATTTTTCTTTTATAAATGACATAAATTGTCTACCTGTCCTCAGTAACTGCTTTAAGGGGATGCAACACACATACATTCTGCACTCTGGGAATTCTTAACATACTTTTTTTTTTTTTTAAACAGAACGTTTCATTTTGCATGCTATTGAATCTGATTTGTTAGAAGCACTCATGAGAGACCTAAGGATTGTTACATAAATGGCATTTCATTAGCAGGTCAACTCTCTTCAGATTTTCTGAAAGCCAGGAAAGAAGCCTCTAGGCTTATTACTTCAAGAGTGATTTAACCAAAATTGCCTATCTTCTGCTTGAGCTGAGTGGTGAGTCAGAGAGGTGATATAATTCTAAGCCTCACTGAAGAAAAATCACATACTTTATATTTAGAAGTAAATGAATCAGTAGGAAAAGGAAAACTAATATGTCAGAAGAAAAAAATAATAGAACTCAGAAACTTTTTTTTTTTGTTCAGTGAGGACAAAATTCAATCTATATTCTTCTCAAATAACCCTACTTATAGATTACATTTATTTACAAGTAGAATGGCAAAGATTAACTTAATTAAGTCATTACATAAATGCATGAATACATGCTATTTGGTACAGCAAAGAACATCCCTTGTTACTATTAGGACTTGAATTTAAGGATTAGAGGCCCTGTTAGAAATGACAGTTCTGGTTGGCCTCACGATACAGACCTGAGAGAGTTCCAACATACGGGCCGAAAGCTCATGAATAAAATGCAATTCCCATGCAGAAAAGAACTGTTTCCCAGGCTCATCCTGGTCCCTGCTCATGAAGCAAAGCATCCCTGACTCACCCATCCACAGTAGCTAGCACCTACTGACTTCTAGAGATGTGAATAAAGGCAGTGGAGGTTGTGGAATGGTACCAGTGGATCTACAAAAGAGAGCAGAAAATAACAAGCAAGCAAATGATCTTTGGTTGTGTATCACTGGGACTGGGAGCCCTACACTTTTAAGTAATAGCTGTCAGGTAGCATCGGAAGCTGAGATGTGACTAACCACGCAGTTTTGAAAGGCACTGTACAGCAGAAAGTTATTACATAGATTCCAACTGTTCTCACTTTGGGAAACAATGTCTTAATACCTTTTGTTATTAATTCTAAATTATTGCTTCTCTTTTCTTCTTCAAGAAGCTCAGAATTCCTTCTTTATCCTTTTTGCTATTGGATAACTTCTACCTTCTGGTCTGTGGATTTCCTACAGATTTCCTTCCCACCATTGCTTTGGGTTTGGTGATTTTTATCTCCACTGTTTTTCTCCTCCATCCATTAGTCCCTACCTAAACTTATTTCTTGTTTTACTTTGCTTTTCATTTTGACAGGGAACTCCAACTATTTCATAACCAAAATATTCTGTTTATCAAATGGAATTCTCATACAGATTCCCTACTGGTGCAAATTTTCTGTTCATTTCTTTCTTTCCAAATCATACTGAGAGTGGGCCTGATAGCTTCTTTCTAAACAAATGTTTGATGATCAGGTGTCTGCGGGGTTTGTTTTCCTGAGGTGAAAAGTGCTATTCATTAATCTCCTATTCTTCTTGACCCATGATGTCCATTTGTGCCTCGAATACAAAGCATGCAGGTAAGTGGAGTGTGTTCTCACTTTCAGCATGGGATGTCACACTCGTCTCTTAGGAAAGGACTTGACAAGCTGTTTCCTAGAACGTATACTTGTATGTATTCCTTATATACAGCATTTATTGAATATGTTTCTTTTCTTTATATATATGTGTCATGTATTGTGTGCATATTATTTTATCTGTGTTTCCATCTGTCTAGGTATAAGAGTGTGTAGAAAATGTGTAATGGTGACTTTTCTATTATTTATAAAGGCAAAATCTCTCAATCAATCCCAGAGTTTACCAGTTGGGTGAATCTAACTAGTCAGCTTGATCAAGGATCCTGTCTCTACCTTCAGAGGCTAGAATTACAGCCAGGTTGCTATGCCCACTTCACATTTACTTGTGTCTTTCAGTTTGTTTGGTGGAGGCTTTAATAGCTGAGTCATCTCTCAGTCCTTTAGCACATACTTTTACATAATAAACGTGACAGTGAGTTAGCCATCTGATTTAGCCAGTAAAATGTAATTCTGTTTCTTAAGTTTGGCTATCTGGAAGTCATTTCTTCCAGAAAACCATGGCAATTCTTCTATGCCTCCAAGTCTTTTGAGAGTAGCCTGTCCTTCCTTCTCCTGGGTACTTTCTTGCCTTATTCTGTATGCCATGCACTACAGGTTTCACAGCTGCTGTAGAGGAAACTGCTGGACGTGAGCTCTCTTCAAGGGTAGTTTCTTCAAACTTCAAGTTTCTGTTTTAGCCATGTTGTGTGCTCCTGCTTAAAATAAGGCAAACCCAAAAGGTATTTAACTGAAAATCTTGACCACGTAAAGATGTTCTTAATTCTATTGCATCTCTATCTATGCTCTTAAAGAGAGACCCACAGCAAGTGAGAGTAGAATATTCTAGACAAGGGAGTTATATGGGTATTACCCTAAAATAGGCAGGACTTAAAGAATATTAAAATATTTTATAGGGAACTGCAGGAGACAGAAAAATTATGAAGAAAATATAACTGGCCTGCTACTCAAGATCATGCCATAGAGGATGCTATTAGTGTTGTCTGTGAAAGGAATCCCTTTCATTTTTAGTCATTAGCAACACACTCTCAATGAAACAAATTATACCCTTGGTGAGACACATTACAGAGTAACAAGAATATGGTCTGAAATTGAGTTTGAGGGGTTTGTCAAATTGAACCTTGGTGCTGGGCCCTGAGATCAGGCATAAGGACAGGAACAATTGTGTCAGCAGCCTGCAAGGCACGGGTACAACAGCACACACTGAAAAGACTGATCACTGTGGGACTTGATGTGGCAGCATGAAGTCACAAGAAAGAAGCACACAAGAAACAAGATACTAAAGCCACAAGATCCAGGCAGCAGATAATATGGGTATATGTGCCATCCAAAGAAGAAAACCAATTTTTAATCCACTCCACTGATCTTAAGTAATGAACCTTACTTTTATACTCATCAAATGCTGTAAAGATCCACCAAGGAAGCAAAGTATGAAGACACCCTGGGACTTAAATATCTAATATTGTTCTATAAGTTCATCTTCACCTATGGTAATAGTTCTATGAATTTTTTTTTAATTGTAACCAAATGAAAGAAAGTCACAAAAGGAGGCACTTAAAAATACATCAGTGGGAGGAGCTGGGAAATGCTTAAATTCCAATTATGAAACCCAAGTTCAATCGTGAGATCCACATGAAAAAGGAAGGGTTGTTAGTGCATGCTTGTAATCCAAGCACTGGGCAAAAGGAGACCTACTTTCAAGAAAGAAGGAGGGTGGGACCTGAAGAATGACATCGGTCTCCTGGCTTTAATTTCCATGCATACACATGTGTGCCTGCATAAGCATGCACCCCTACTCACATGTATGTAGACACACAATTGGAAAACATATAAAATACATCAATAACATATCAGGTAGGCATTTAAACAGGACAGGAGACACCTCAGATATCTCAACTGCTATCAGATGATATTCTTAGTCTTTGAGCAGTGGAATATAATGAACTGATAATATATTCCCCCAAATGCTTGCCTAATAGTTGTAAGAATATTAGGTCAACACAGAGGTGGAGTAAAGATAGGCTAAGATAATTTCTGACCTACAGCACACCAACTCTCCTCAATCCTACAAGGTCTAATTGGTGAATTTCAGCCTTGGTGAATCTTTAACACAGGTGCATCTTTTGTTCTTGGAACCTTCCATTCACAGTCTTCTGTGCTATGTCAGAACATTTTGCATCCAGGGAAGCAGGGCAGAATGTAGACTGGAAATGACTCCTGACAATGGAGGACCTCTTATCCTGATTAGAGCTTGGTAACCAGCATTTCCTGACATGCTCCACATTAGCAGTGCAGTTTCCTATGCCTGGGCACTGAGCCCTGGGGAATGTTCCTTTTCTGAGGACCACTCTGCTCTTCTGTTTCATTCTCTCACTGACTCTCTTTAGCATTCACTGATTGTCTAAAATTACCAGGAAACACAAAAGCGATAAAGGGAACAGGGAAGAGATGAACGATAGCACATGGCTTTTTACTTTAGGAAAAGTAGTCCACTAAAACACTTGCTGAAATGGGGCAGAGCCAAGGAGTGCAGACATGGAAATTACTGTTTTTTCACAAGCTTTGGTGGATCAGGTGTAGAGTTCTGCATTACAGTCAGAATGGGTTTCTTCTATTCTAGGAAAACTACTACGGTGGGGGGAATTAGCAAAGGAAGAAAAGTGACCCATCCTCTGAAGTCTGGTGGGCAGATACAGGTGATGCATGCGTTCTAAATCTGACATGTCCCATGTTTAGGTAGATCTCCCGTTGTCTGAGGGATGGTTTGGTAGATCAAGAAAAGCCATTGTGTTCATGCCAAGTCATTGAAAGAAGATGGAGATACAAACCAGGTGTGTGCTTTTGTGTAAGTGACAAAACAAAACATCCAAAACAAGCAAAATACCCTAAACAAAACAAACACAAACCGCTCAAGACAGAGAAAGTGTCACTCAGGTGCCTGCATCTGCATCTGTCTTTGCAGTTTAGATGTCTTTCTACATCCTTCTGTGTGCTTTCAAATTTGTTGTCATGATGATATCCTTAACAGTTGCAAAGAAGAAATTATCAGTAAGGTCAAAGGCTGCCAAGAGGAAAGATTCAAGTGTTGATTTTATTTTGCAAGTTTAGCACCCAAGAGTAGGGTATCCGTAACCTTGGCAACAGTTTCGGTGATCAGGTTTAGAAACATCAAAGCAAGCTTTTCTTAATTGCTAGTCAGTTAAATCTTGTTTATCAAATCAAAGTGTTATAACACTGTTTAAAACAATCTGCAAGAAAAGTCAGCTTCTAATCAAGCCAGACATTAAGTCAACTGAATGCAAAGACATGGATATCACACCCACTGCCTGGTTCCCTTTAGGGAGTACAAACCATAAAATCTGAAAAGAAATTTACAATTTGAATATTAGCTGAAGAGCTGGAGATGGCACAGTGATTAAGGGCATTTGCTGCTTTTCCAGTGTGGATATGAATTTGGTTCCTAGAACCCATGTCATGTAACCTGTAACTCCAGTTCTACGAATCCTATGCGCTGTTCTAGCCATTCAGGCACCCCCAAAACATGTGTCTCACACACACCTGACTCCCATAGAATACTGAAATAGTAACTGCATTTAATATTTAATCACTAGGTTTAATATTAATAACCAAACACAAAGTACTTTATGCAGCTTTAGCTTTAGGTGGGCTCAAGTTCTTTTTAACGTAACTTCAAAATATTTAACTCAAACTTAATATTTGAAGACTCACTTTCACATTATGACAGTGCTGATTCTACTGTGGAATTTTCTATGAGTTTAAACATGAATGTAATTGAGTAAATTATGCTTTCTTCGAGTTGACACAAACAACATAAGATGGAAGGATCTTTGTGTACGAGTGGACGTCACTATATCCTCTGTGTTAGTGTTAAATCAAAAGAATCAGGCAGCCATTGGCAAGCTCGTCAACTAACTTGATTGCTTGAAAAAAGTTATATCGATATTTTTTATCTAGATATTTTCTTCCTAAGGTGGGAATGTTTATAGAATCTTTGTCAAGGAAAGATCAAATGGTTAGATTTACTGATCTAAAGAAGGTATGCTTATTGACTTAAAAAATTTAGCAGGATGAGTTTTGTGTGTGTGTGTGTGTGTGTGTGTGTGTGTGTTTGGTGTGCGTATGGTGTGTGTGGTGTGTATATATTGTGTGCATGATGTGTGTGGTGTATATGTGTGTGTATGAGTATGTGATATAAGTGGTATGTGTGTGTGCGTGTGTGTGTGTGTGTGTACACATGTTTGTAGTTAAGTTCTGATTCTGCATATGAGAGAAAATACATGGTATTTCATCTTTCCTTCTATAAAACTATCTTCACTAAGAAAGCCCCCAGCTCCCCTCTCCTTTCTGACATCATTTTTAAAACCTTTCAGCAAACTGAATCAGGCCCACCTCACTACTCAGATTTGCTTGTATTGGCTAATGTCTTCTAAGTTGGTTAATTATGGTATTTGGTCCATCTATGAGATGTGTTTTCATCCTTACCTAGGTTACTACTTTAACGAAGGAAGACTATAGTTTAACATTGCCGTGATCACAGAAACCCAGTGCATCCCCCACTGCTAGTTTTCTCCAATGTGTTTCACTAGTCAGTATTTCACTTAACAATATTTAGCACACTGTGTAAAAGATGACTGCACATGATGCTATACAATATATTTTATTATTAAGAAATTATGATAAAGCTTGGCAATGGTGGCACGGACCTTTATTTTCATCATTCTAGAGGCATAGGCAGGCAGATCTCTGAGTTCAAGGCTAGCCTGGACTAGAGAGTGAGTTCTAGGACAGCCAGAGTTACAGGGTACACAGAGGAACCCTGTCTCAAAAAACAAAAACAAAACAAAGAAATTAATTTTTTTCATAAAAATCAAGAAAGAATTATTATGTCAAATACTTTAAGCAATAACATTCATCATTGTGAAATCTATTATAATTAGTTTGTTACAAAATTAATGTCAGAAGTATTTGCAGGCATATGTGTCAGATCTTAAGGCCTCTCATTTTAGTAGAATCTAATATTCACTAAAATTTAACATACTTTTAGTGTGAGACAATGTGACAACATCCTTTATACCTCGACTATAAGTTAGATTCTAGATTTCTCTCAAATGCTAATATGTTTTAAATCAGGAACAATATACAATATTATAAAGCTTTCAAAGAAAATAAGTATCCCCAAATATCTACCTGTAAATTATTCAGTTACAAAGAACATTATACAGATATGCCTGTATGTGTGTATACATGACTAACATATGGAAACTCACAAGACACATTTCCAATTGGTAGTTTGTTTTAAATTTCAACAGTGAGACGTGAAATTAGAAAGTGAATTCTAACATGATTACATCACACATGCTTAGTTCATGAAGTTCACACTAATGATGTTTAGGTGTCAGGGAGACTTTTGACTTGATTTAATTCCAAATTAATGAGATCACTGTATACTGAGTGATTGGCTAGTTGTATACTTGTATCAAAGACTCTTAGGCCTGGTTTTTGTTGTTGTTGTTTTGCTATCTTATTAAGACTAACCTTTTAGAAAGACAACTAAATTTAAGGTCACAATATCACACTCGCAATTATTGTCATGTGTGTGCTACACTTCCTGTGCTTTGGGATAGTTGTATTTCATCAACTGACATTCGCGTTTCTGAACTCTTGAGGCTCAGGGTCACATTCATTGGCAATAAAAGTAACAGTGGTGGTACAGTCACTTTTGGGTGAGCAGGTCCCATATGCCAAAATATTTGCCAAGGGAATTTGTTTGTCTCCTCTAAATCCTCACGTACCACAGGCAGTAATTTTCATTGCTCACCCTGCCTTCCAGTGAGCAGGGAACTGGCCAAAGAGACACAGGCCTCCTTTACATGTAAACTGTTGAGGTCTGTCTCTGTGCTTGATCCTCCTGGGCATCACCTGAATCGACTGCTCACCAAGACCCACAATACTTCTGCAGTATAGGATGGAGGTCAATAAGTGGGTAAGGACTTCTTAATTTTTTTACCATGTGTATTGGCTGATTTTGTGTGTCAGCTTGACCCACAAGAGTCATCAGAGAGGAAGGATCCTCAGTTGAGGAAACGTACCCTCCACCTCCTCCATGAGATCCAACTGTAAGACATTTTCTCAATTAGTGATCAATGAGGCAGGATCCAAGCCCATGGTGGGTGCTGCCATTCCTTAGGCTGGTGGTCCTGGGTTCTATAAGAAACCAGGCTGAACAAGCCATGGAGAGCAAGCCAGTAAGCAGGATCTCTCCATGCCTTTGTGTCAACTCCTGCTTCCAAGTTCCAGCCCTGCTCGAGTTCCAGTCCTGACTTCCTCCAATGATGGACTGTGACCTGGAAGTGTAAGCCAAATGAGCCCTTTTCTTCCCCAACTCGCTCTTTGGTCATGGAGTTTCTTTATAGCAATAGAAACCCTAAGACATCGTGACACAAATCACACCAAAATAAAATGAAATAAATCAAAGCATATCTGGGGAGAATAATGTGTATTCTTTTCTTTCATTTGTGATATTCCAGCTAATGGCTTATTCAGCATAGTCAAGTCATAGGACAGAAAGTATAATGTTGGGTACCAAAGGCCAGGGTGGGGCTGAGGGAAGTAGAAGTTGTTTAGTGGGTATAGAGTTATCCTTTTGCAGGATGGAAGAGCTCAGAGGATAATGGCTTCATCATGTGAATGTTTTTAATTCAATTTAAATGGTCAAGTAGGTAAAATTTGTGCTATATGTCTATTTTTATTATATAAAAATACACTAAGGTCAAACGACTAAAAATTTTATAATGGCCCTCAAATAAATGATATTATTTTCCCCAAACAAAACAACAACAAATAGGTTCAGTGCAGTTCATTCCTGTGCTCACAGCCTCCCTTTGGCTCTGTCTCGTGATGGTGGTGTTTGTACGCGGTCTGAACTGCCCCACCCAGTCAGCTCACTTTCTGTCTTCTTTCCCTAGTTTATTCTGTTCAGTCACACTGACTTCTGAATTAGGCCAGTTTCTTCCTAGAATAGATGTGCTTCCTAAGAATATATGTACTTGCGGAGCACTCAGAGGTGATGTCAGGCCTTTTGCTATAACTTCCCAAGCCCTGTTTCATTCTGTCGTGGGAAATATAAGAAATGCAAAACTCCAGCTTGTTTGTCTGCAAGGTCTAACATGAAAAGACTGCAGAAGGCCAGTCAGTTCAGAGCCTTCTCTTGCCTGTCCCTTCTCTGATGTCAGTGCCTGGGAGATCACCTTTCTGAGTCTCCCTGTTGACTAAAAGATCATAAAATCTGAAATCATTATGAATTTCTTATGAAATCTTCTTTTCCCCTTTTGCTCCCAAGTGATCATGTTCCCTGAACAGCATCCAGTCTTATGAAGTACTTTGTGTTTCTGCAGAAATAGTATCATGGCTTAAGACCATTTGGTGAGGAAGAAAGTGTGACCTGTTCTATTAATGATGTGCGCATTTGGTTCTAGAATCTTTTCTTTTTCTTTCATTCTCTACCAAACACTGACATTAGAAAATGCAGTCTTTCCAACCTTTATGTTTCTCTCTCTCGCCAGAATGAAACTTAATGAATAGCTTCTGGGGAGCTGGGAGCCTCAATATTAAAAAATAACAAAATCATTTAGATTAAAAGGGCAATATTGAAATTTCATATTAAACATTTAGAGGCTTCAAAATAAGATTTTTTTCCTCCATATATCCTCTTTGTTGCTAATGTCTACACCACATCAAGTTAAACACAACATCTATGTTAATAATTCTATTGTTGGCAGAAGATAGATTGGCAATTGTTTGCAGAAAAGCAGATGTATCTCATAACTAGGGCTATTATAGTCAAGAAACCAATTTGGATGTCCCAGTGGTTCTTGAGCTCTGTTGAGGATACATGAACCCTATACTCATCCTCTAGTAGACAATAAACTATCTCTGAGTTGCTTATTATTATTGTCATTGTTCATTATTTCATCTTATTATCAATACAATGAAAAGGCTGCATAAATCCTGTTCTGTAGAGATCCATTTGTAATTTTTATTGCATGTTTTAGACATCTTTAAATTGATAGCGGTCACAATTTGTGAGACCTGGAGCTATAAAGGGCTACTTATTTCTTACAACTCAGTATAAAGTCAGTAACCTAACCATGGTGTGGTTTTCTAGCTCTGCAAATATTGAGAATGTTTCAAAACAAAAAGATCTTTTTGGACCTATCTTGAGAAATGTCTCATCCCACTATTTTCTCATTATGTACAAATATTCTTTTTGTTCATTTATTATTTATAAAATCTTCCAGGGTTGATAGATGGCTCAGTGGGTAATGTGCTTCCATATCGGTATGAAGAACAGAGTTTGGAACACAGGACCCAAGTAAATGTCAGGTAGGCATGCTGGTTTAATTCCTGTGTACATATAATTCCAGTGCTTGGAAGCTGGAGGCAGGCTCCTAGAGCAAGTTGGATAGCTAGATTGACCAAATCAGTGAGATCTGGGTTCAAATGAGATATCTTAACTCAAAACAAAAGACAGAGAATGAGCAAGGAAGTCAGCTGAGCTCAGTCTTTGGCCTCCAGACCTGAAAAAATATGGACTTTCATGCTACTGCATTATACACATGCACACATTCCAAAATATGCATACACATACAAAAATAATTTTCCATGAGAGATGAGAAGCTATTTTAAAATATAATAATAATAATAGTAATAACAACAACAACAACAACAACAACTGACATCAATAGAAATTGTAATTTTACTTTTCTGTGTTTCTTGGGTCATTTTTGAAATGGATTGTATTTACTTTCTGGTACTCCATAGAGTATTAAACAAAAATAATAACTTTAAAATTTTTATATTTTGACAGAATAACAAAGAAAGAAACAGTTGCTTAAAAACTACTTCTTTTCCTTGCAAAGGAAATATGTGCTATTGTTGGTCAAATCCCTCAAGGAAACAGATGTCAGATTAGGAGGCAGCTAATGGATGAAAGGTTGAAGGCAATCAGATGTTCTTAAAGACATGCCCTGGCTAAGTTTGTCACTGGTTGTATTTTAAGAATGTCTTTGCAAGTAGGTTGAGGACCAGAATGCCTTTGCTTTCTACTAGGCTGTATACTAGGTAAACTTTGATGACTCCTGCTGCTGGCATTTCATTTTCTGAACTGTATGCTAAGCACAGACCTTCTATGAAGCCAACATGCCTTCAAAGTCTCAACTTGTATGGGAATGCTTTCTGTTCTCTAGGGAACTGTTACTATTGTTTATTATTCTTTTGTGTGTGTATCTCTTGATTTTGAGTCCTGCCTGTCAACATACCATGTGATAATCTACAGAAAAATTTAAATCAATCATTTGAATGACTCAAAACAATCACATATTTTAACGTATGTGACAATTGTCCTTGGGCAATCTCTTCCAGGACAGCTTTTCCATCCACTTGGTAGTCCTACCTGGAGTGTCCTCTTCCTTCCTCCCACTTAATTTGCTTCTTCAGACCCAGCATCCATTCAAAAACCAGAATATCATCAATGCTGTGCTAGTGAAGACAATATTAATAATTACCAATTAATTACCAATTAATTAATATGTTGGTGACTCTTCTAGACAAATGGGAGTTTAGCAGAAACCCCCAGTACTTTTCCACAGGAGCACCCTCTGGCAACTGTTGCTCTCAGATATTAAAAGCTGTCATGTAAAGAGTAACAAATGCCACCACAGCCTGGTTTATTTGTCTAGAGGTGTCATCAACATATAACTCAGAACTGCATGTCCATAGTGTGTGCACCAGCATACTGAGTTTACAGTTTTACATAGTTTATATAGTTTACATGTACCAAAAGGGACTCAGTTGTTGTATTTGGTTTGATTAGGTCTGACAATTAATATGCTTCTGAGAGTATTATCACAGTCATGAGACAGAACGTGTCACCCCCTACAAGGTTTCTCATGCTTTTCAGTGGAAGGCAGAGGACCAATCACAGATGAGCCCCCACTGACCTGCTTTCTGTAGCTGTAGATTAGTTTTTCCTGTCCCATAGTTGCATGTAGATAAAATCAGACAGCTCATACTATTTTGTATCCTACTTGTTTTGTCTAACATAATGTTTTGGGGCTTCATCTATGTTGCACGGACTGTGAGCACACTCCTTTTCATTGTTAAGATTCCATTTTGTAGATTTACCTAAGTGTTTATATACATATAACTGTTGGAGTTTTATTTTCAAGTTGGGGTTGTTGGGAATAAATCTTTAATGTGTATTTAAACAAGAAGTAACAAATATATCTTATTATTTTTAAACTTTAAAAAAGTTATTTTTTTTTTAAAGTTAAGGGTCCGTGCATGTTACAAAAGTGTCTCACAATGATCATGAAAGAGCTGGCCTTCCATTTGCCATCAAAAAGAATGTGCCATTTACACTGTAACTTTCTGGTTAGTATTCTACTTAGTAATGTAAATTGAAAACCATCTGCATCCACTCACAGAGTGACCACTTACCTCATAGTCATGCAGCAGATCACAAAGTTATTCTCCATACTTTATCAGGTCAGTCGCCAATAGCTGTTACAAATATTTTTCTATTACAAAATATACTTTTGCTCTTATACACATCTACAAATAAAAGCATCTGTTTCTAAGTTTACATTATGTAAGTATGATATTATTATCAATTGTGTTCCAGGATGGTAAGCAGGCACGACTGAGAAAAACTGGAAATTTGGGACATTGAAGGCATTGTCTCAATATATAAAACAGACATATATGTTATATGGGTGGATATGTGGTATATGTTAGGGAGGCAAGTAGACAGAATGAAAGAGAGTGAAAAGATTTCCTGTTACAAATTTTAACACTCTCAAATTTTATAAAACAGTATAATAATTAAATTAAGACAGCCTGGATTAAAATGTGCTTGCATGGATATTTGGTTTAATAAGATCGGATCACACTGTAATTGTCTAACATGTTAGCTCTGACCTCTATTTCTTATAATCTACAGTATGTGATTTACTTTGGTTCATTTATAGTAATTCGGGGATTTATCTGTGCCTTTTCAGGAACTGAGGCAATTATGACAATTGAGACTGGAGAAATGCTTCTATAATGCACTTTTGATGGGTGTCATCTCCTAATATAAGAATCTTAACCTGGCTAAGATAAATCTCCAGTCAGGGCACTAGAGAGAGAGGTTTCCTCTGATAAGTTTTACCTCATTCTGCTTTGGTGACAACATCATATTAATATGAACAGTTTTCTGTTTTTGCCCTAAATATCGGAGGAGATTTAGGAGGCCCATCTGATGGCATGGCTTGCCCATGTCAACTGCTCTGGGTGACTTTATAGGATATTTATATTGTGATAAGGTCAAGGAGATTCTGTTCAATGTGAGTGCAGCTATGCCTTTTGATGTTCAATTACATGTTCTGATCTAGCCCCCCCCCCCCCACTGTGCTAGACAATAGGCATTTATAGTAGAGTCTAGCATCAACATTTGTGTCTTTCAGCCAAGAGAAAATCAGGCTGTGATTATTTATCCAAAGCGTATGTAGAAGGTTCCTGGCTGCCCTCCCAAACAAAATGCCTCTCCTGCCCTTGGAAACTCTACGACTGTACCCTCATGTGTCTTCTTCACCTTCCATCAGAGGCTGAATATTAGGCAAATACTTTTCACTGAGCAAAGAAAAGCCCTTTGGTTATTGCCCAGCAGAGTACTTGATATATTCCCTCACACCCGAGACAACAAACAAACAAAAAAATTGAAAGCAGATTATTTGGGTTTGAATCATGATACCTTCTAAATAAGTTATAGACTTCTGGAGAATGCATTCCATTTTGCAAAAAAGAAACTAAACTTTCCCCTACCTTCAAAGAGTTCTTAGCTGAGAGACCACGTAACAAGGCTACTAACAGGGAAAAAACATGCTTCATAGCATGCTCACCTCCTGTGTACAGGGGAGATAACCCACAGGAATCAGGAAATTGCTGAGTAGATCTTGAGATTTAACTCCTCAAGTTTAATAAACAATGAAAGAAACATGGAGGGTTGAGGGAGGCCAGCTCTAGAATGCTGGAAAAAACCAGGTGTTTCCACAGAACTAAGTTGGTCTTGTCTTCATCCCGCTGTGCTGTGCACAAAAGCCTCCATTGATTTGGCTTTCCCCTTTCCTGTGCGCTGAGCAAGATATCTTTGTAAATAGTAATTTCCTATGAACATTTCCCTTACCAAAGGAAAACTTTATGAATGTCAAAGCCAAGAGCCCAGACATCCAGAGCCCAGGTGTCCTATAATTCCACACGGGTCTCAGGAACTGAGGCTCTTGTTTCTTAGGGCTTTACTTTCCCCAATTGTGAATAGGTGTGCAAAGTTTGTGTGTCTCTTAAACACTTATGAGGATCAAATATATTATTAAAAGAAATCAAAAGGTTGTAGCATGGCATATAAACAAACAAATTTCTATGCTGATTAATCAATAATGAGATATATTTAAGTGGAGGAGACACATAAGAACAAGATTTAATATATTCAGAAGAGAAACTGCCATTGCTTTCATGTAAAACCAAAAAAAAAAAAAAAGGAGAATGAATTTTGAGAGAATATAAAAGCATAAATACAGATATTTTAGTAAGAAGTGATGAAAATTGGGTTGGTGAAATTAAATGTGTCAAGGTACAATGAAAAATAATTAGAGAAAAAGGAACAGTCTCAAGACAATTTATTTGACAACTTCATATGACATCTTGTCAATGTCACTGAAATACAGCTTTCCATCTGTAAATCTTGTACAGTCTAATTTCATAATTACATAGAAATGCAAACATGTGATACATTTGTGCATATGAGCTAATATGTCAAAATGAAGATATCCATATTGCTTAGAACTTACCACACGAAAAGATGTCTTCAGGACATGAAAACAAGCCCATGTGGATGCCAAATGCACTCCGAAGATGTGAGAATTATATTTAGGTGATTTTAAAAGCAGTTACTTAAAGATCTGAAATGTTTAATTTTGTAAAGAAATTTGTCCCTGTGAAGAAAGTCTTCTTGCTGACTTCTTTTTCCCTCCCCCTTTTTACCTCTAACTTCAATCTCCATATCAGGAAGACACAGTTGGGAACAGCACTGGAGACTCATAAGGAAGAAATGGATAGATTTACATCTTGCTACATGTTGGATTCATCCCACAAAAGACTATTTGTAAAATAATTTCTCCTAAGGCACTATTGGTAGTTGTTGGAAATTTTAGGGATGGGGCCTCCTGGAAGGCTGTTAACTTGCCAAAGATGTTCTCCTTAGGTAGACTTGGAATTGGCTCCTTCCTCCTCCTCTCTGATCCCCAGTTATCTTGAAGCTGAGCAGATTCTATCACCATACCATGGCTTATTGTAGGCCCAGAGGAAACAGGGCAAAATGTCTACACATTGGAAACTCTGAAAGCACAAAACAAAATAAAATTTCAGTTAAACTAAATCAACCATTTGTGACAGCAACAGAAAGCTAACTAAAATAGAAAATTCTTGACAGGTAACATGGAGGGTTGTCACTGCTCTGACTATTTCTGATATGATGTGGAGGAGCCCTTGGGCTTCATGATTTTAGAAGAGTTTGGAACAAATGGCCCGGGGAAGGCCTTGAGTGCTGTACTCAGAGCTTAGTGGGTGGTTTAGGCACAAGGGCTTGTAAGAACACAGTACTGATAGGAATGTGGACAGTAATGTATGTTTGTGGGGTTTTGATGGAAATAAGGTCTATGCTAAAAAATTAGTGACAAAGATGTTTCTTGCAGTGTGTACATTTTCTAAGAGTCTCTGTAAACCTGAGAAGGTGCTAAATACGTTACTCTGGCAGCAGAAATGTCAAGCCTCCACAGCATTTAAGTATTGCTGGATGCTTTTAGTAACATTGATAGAAGGATTCTGAGCATTGGAGAATATGGTGGGTACAAGTGGCCAGTTTGGCCAGAGCAGGAGTGTGGTGAGAGATGCCACCCAAGAGGAGGCACCTGCTAAAGTCATTAGCACCATGCATCAAGAAGACAGTCACTGGTCACTAAGACTTTAGGAAGGATACAGAAGGCACCTTATACATAGTAAGATCCCATCCATCACAGGCTCAAAGGTAGCTTATTTGCAAAGCTCAACTATAGCTTATTTTCAAAGATTTTTTTTGAGTTAAGAGTCTTAGTGTAGCCTTGTACATTCCCACAGAACCCTCACCTTCAAGATCATCCAGTGCCACCCACCTGCGACTCTAACTGCTCCAGATCTAGCTCATACCAGCAGTAAACCACATCATTCTGGTTTTGTTGACACACAGAAGGCAGGAGATGAACATTTCTAAAGCATTATGTAGCAGAGTTGGAGTCTCTGTAAACAGCTCCTGACAGATCAATGTGCAGAATTGATAAGACTGAGGTGAAAGTTGCATTGGAGACTTTAAGAAGAAAGAGATAATTACTCCCCAAAGTGGGATGCTTATTAAATGAAGCTGATTGTAGCAGGCATTTGGACCTGGAGAGACTATGTAGCATGAGGCCAGCCATCAAGGTCACAGCATCAGGGATACTTCAGCCAATGAGAGTGGATCCAGACACTGTGTACAGGCAGCCAAACAGAGAAACTTAAAGCTTTTCTGTATGGCTCTGCTCTTGCTTTGGGCTGACTGCACCTTCCTGTTTTTCTGGTATTTCCTTTTGGAATGAGAATGTTTACCTTTGCCACATTGTCTTGGATGTATGTAGTTTTTTCTTTTACAGGGACTCATAGCTGAGTTTGCCTTGTGTCCCTGAGAAGACTTAGGGTTTTGTCATTTTGAGGAATACTGTTACTAGTAAGACTTTGGGGTTGTGCAATGAGCATTAACCCTTGGGGACAAGGACAGGGTGCTATAATTTAAATTTTGAATGCCCTGTCTATATCCATGCCATTGAATGCTTAGTTCCCAGCTTGTGGAGCTATAGGTAGATAGTGGAACCTTTAGAGGTGATATCTTGAGAAAGGAATTAGATTACTGGGGTGTGCATTTCAGGGGGTTGCTGGGGGGGGTTAGTTCAGAATCTCCATCTTGCTATTTGCTCTTTAGCCAGCATGAGGTTAACATTTTCCCCAGCCATCTGATCAACTTGTAGGCAGTAACTTACCACAGTCTTCAAAGCAACAGGGTCAAGTTGTCATTGACTAAAACTCTGAAGTTGGGTATCTCAGGTATTTTGTAACAGCAATGGAAAACCGATTAATATGCATTAGAAGGCAAATGTTGGGTGACTATGCTTCACCTAGACATCTTATCTCATCTTGATCAGAACTTTTCTTTCTAGAATACTATGATGTTTAAACCTAGAAATAAGATTATTTCTTACACATCTACTCTGGACATTGACAGTTTTTTACCCCAGTATGTTTAAGATTATGCCTTACCTTAAATCAATATTGGCTTTTCACTTGGCATTTTGCCTTGTGTTATGAGATCCTGTAGGAATCCTGGAGAAGAGAAGAGGGAGTATGGGGGAATGAAAGGGAGGGAAAGGACAGGAGGGAAGGAATCATTTATTCCCTTAAAATACATTTTAATACTTTCAGATAAAAACTACTGTGAGTCACTATTTTATACCATTGCTATAATAGCTATTTCCAATATAAATAACAGCATGTACTAATAGATGCTTATTACTGGCTTTTTTTGTGTGTTTCCTTTAGATACATTTATTTATTTTATATCAGAAGCAATATTTAACATAACTGTTTTTGAATCTGACAGTTTCTTACTTTCAACTGCATGAGCCAGGAATTGTCAATATAGAGTTTGACTCTCAATTTAAGATTCTCTTTTTCCAACCATTATGGGTTTGCCTCTCCTGTCCTTCAGCAGAGATAAAATCTCAGTCTTCCCTCTGGATACTGTGTATTTCCTCTGCACGTGTTTACTTTGAATGACTCATTATGCAAACCTGAGCTTACTGCTTCAATTCTTCAGTGAGTATAAAAGAAAAAATTCTATTGTATTTTTTAAATATCTTTTGAAAGTGTTCTAGTTTTCCTTATTTCTTTTTTTTTTATTATTTAGGCAAAAATAAGAGGTTGTAAGAAAACTACAGGGAAATAATCCCATTTTTTATTGGTATAAAAAGGAAAGCCTTTTTTTCAGATTCTAGAATAAAATGTGGAAAGTATTTGTCTTAAGTTTATATTTGGTTTGTTTATGAACTCATTGAGATTGATCGAGGGAAATTTATGGAAATAAGAAAAATAAATAAATAAAAACCCAGTAGCATAATGGGAATCTTCCTTTTGTTATAAAAGTTACATCTTTCCCCTGAAGTACTTAAAAGGAGTTTAGAGCACTTGGAATATGTCATTAACTTTGTTTTCTGAAAGCTAGTTGCTCTTTCACTGCTAGTCTATCGTGAAAGAAAATAAGAGAAAGCCAATTCCTCATCTCTTCTGATAGTCCAAAAAATCTATACATCTCCAATGAAGCATCCCATGCTGTTTCTGTTAAAAGGCTACTGGGTAAAGATGTTTGCAAAAACTAAAAATGGAATTTCTTTACATTATATTAAGTTGCATTAGAAGATAAATTTTGTAATTACTGTGGAGCTAAGCCACTCTATAATTAGTACTTTGTAAATCATTAACTGTACCATTTATCTACTTGTGGTACAATACAAATAGTTTTGCCTCCTCTAGAATTTCTTTATAATTTTAAAACAAGTAAACTATATACCTATTAATGTGATTACATTTGCACACATTCACCATCTTTTTAATTTTACATAAAAATTTTTTAATAATTTTTTAAAAAATTAAATGAACATGATTTTTAATAATAGTCTGTAATAAATTTAACTTCATTTTTGTTACTAAAATTGTTATGTGTAATAGTCATTCATTAAGGGATTTTATTTATAACTATCTTTACATAGTTCAGAGAAATTCTTCAGACTCCTGAGCCAGGGCTTCCTTGAAGAAGCTGAGGCAGATGCTTCATGAGAAACAGTTTAATTTAAAAACATGTGGCAAGATGCATAGTTTCAGATGAGCATCAATGATTAATCATCAAAGATTAATAATAACTGTTGTTTTAGTTACTTTTCTACTACTGTGAACAGAGACTGGGACCAAGGCAACTTAAGGAAGAACGAGTTGTCTTCAGAATGTTAAAATGCATGGCTATCATGTTGGGAAACGTAACAGCAAGAAAGCAGGATTTTTCTTGGATCTGTGTCAGTAGCTGAGAGTTCAAACCCTTATCAGCAAGTGAGAAACAGAGGCACCAGGAACACTGGCAATGGTTTTGGTTTTGAAAGCTCAAGGCCTGGCCCTCTGACAACTCCTTTAACAAGGTGACACCTCCTAATCCTTCCCAAAGAGTTCCACCAATCGGGGACCAGGATCTTGGCTCTGCAGTGTCATAGCTCTATTTAGTAAATGAATGGAGTCATGACTATAGACATGTAACATGCAATAGAACCCTGAAACACTGCTGCTTTTCAAAGGCTGACACTGGGCTTCAATGCCATTTAAAAATGTCAATCAGAATGCAGAGGGAAATGTGATGTAGAGATTAAGGCATCAAATAAGGGTATGGAGCTGCTAGGGCAGGAGAGTTGCCTTGCTTGTTCTGCAATTAGTATATTCTGACAAAACCTTGAAGGCAAAAGATGATTTATACTAACTAGACACTGGGCAGTTTTACAAACCAACACTATTCATTGAAACTTTCCCATTGGAGATGGCAGCACATGTTTGTAACCCTAGCACCTCAGAGAAGCTTGAGATGCAGAGATGGGGGGCGGGGCGGGGTAAAGTGGTTTTAGCATAAAGGTTAGCTAGATTATCCAAATCAGAATACCATAGGTTCCAGAGAGAAACTCTGCCTCAGTACATAAAATGGCAAGGAATTGAGGAAGAGAGCTTATGGCAATTGATGAATGCACACACACACACACACACACACACACACACACACACACACACACAAATAGACATACACAAATGCATGAATATTATACACATATATAGGCAAAAATTATGACTCATTCTTAGAATATACAGAGGTTGTCTTTTCCATACTGGGAGAGAAAAATCATATTAAATTTGTAGAGATAGGTGTCAAGCAAAGGATGATTTAAGACAGTGTCAGAGGCATGTAAGAGCTCAGTAACATGTAATTTTTATATATCTGTTTATTTCTGAGACTCAAATCATCCCAGGACATCTGTTGTTCAAATATTCCACTTTTCCAAATTTCATGGGTTTAGATTACATTTTTTTCTTAGGTTAGAATTTCTGTCACTTATAGACGCAAACACCAATGTCAGACTTGTCATTTAGGAAGCCTGAACATATGGGGCTATTCTCCTGACAGTGTAAATGATTTAATAATCAAAGGAATACTTCTGATCTGGAACACATAAACTATTTTTTTGTCCAGTTAGGCAAAAGATTAGTAGAAATATGGAATAACTGCTTAACTCCAACAAACAAGTCTAAAAATATCCATCCAATTTGCATGATACTGCTAAAGCAGCAAAAGGAGATTTTTAGACTGTAATGTTCTTTCTGGGAATTGTTGCAAACTTTTAATAAACAGATTCTTAGTCATCGGAGATAACTATTTCAAGTTGATTTTGTAGGAATTCAGTGAGTCCTCTTCTGTTTCAAAACCTAGAATACCCCTCCATGGCCTTTGTCTTTACCACTGGTCACATATTATGCCTATGGGATTTTCTTCTTCCAGATAGCATAGGGGTAGTTCTATCAACATGACTTCTATATTTTTAGTCTTGTAATCCAACAACTTTCTACCATTTTAAATATCTAACATATTTAATCTAAACTGTAGTATATTTTGCTTATATCAGGTGCTCAAGAACTTTATAGGTTTCCATGTATGTCATAAGAGTCCTCCTTTTAGACATTTTTTTTTAGGTCTTCCCTTAGTAAACCCTTCTCTAGCATGTCCAACACATTACAATTCCCAAGGGGTAGTGAAAAGGATGGATAGTGTGATAGTTTGAATATGCTTGGTCCAGGAATGAGTGGCACTACTGGGAAATGTGGCCTTTTAGGAGGAAGTGTGTCACTGTGGGGGTGATGCTTGGAGGACAGTCTTCTCCTTGCCTTCAGAACAATATGTAAAACTCAGCGCCTCCAGCCCCGTGTCTGCCTGAATCCTGCCATGATGATAATGGAATGAACCTCTGAAACTGTAAACTAGCCCCAATTAAATATTTTCTCTTATAAGAGTCATCTTGGTCATGTTGTCTCTTCACAGCAATGGGAATTCTAATTAAAATAGATAGCTTTGCAAAGCCACATGGTTTTATGCATCAGTAAAGTCTGGATATGAAAATCAGAAACACACACAAAATCATATAAAAGAGCAATACAAAATTATAAATAATAATATAATAGATAATTTGATACAACAGGTATGAAAAAGTAATGCATCATAATCAGGAGAAATAAATTCCAGAAATTTATGATTCCAGTCAGTAAATAATATTTTACTATATCAAATCGCTAAACTAAATGTAGAAACAAAGTTATTATGCCAATATATGCATAGGACATTTTATTTTTTTGGTTTTTCTGGTTTCCAGAATTCTAAATGTCATATAGTTACAGAAACTATTTGCAACTGGCAAAAACATGCCGCTAGTAGAGCAGGACGCATATCGTAGCTGCTGCAGACAGTCTGGTGCAGTCCTGTATCCCCCACATCTGGGAGTAAAATGGAATATAATATATCTGTGTTTTTAAAAGAACCCCAAATTCCAGAATTCCCAAAACTGTCACTACAATTTTAAAATGTGGCAATAACAACAACATGAAGAAATAATCTTATTCCAGTCATACTCATAGAAGCTACAAATCACAGGAGAGTTAACCAAGTCATGTTAGTACTATTTAAATAAAATTTAAATCTCTTTCCTACATTCTTCATCTATCCAAAGATTGACTTTTCTGGGGAGACAGAAAAATAAAAGAGAGAGAGAAAGAGTGAGAGAGAGAGCGAGAGAGAGAGAGAGAGAGAGAGAGAGAGAGAGAGAGAGAGAGAGGCACTCTGGTGGGCTGGTTCTCCAGTAGAGAAGCCATAGTACCACAGAAATTCAGTGTGTTTATTACATATAGTTGAACAATAATAAAGAGTTGTCACAAAGAAGTAAATCAAACAGGCAGGGCTAGCATTATACAGCTGAGTCAAGGAGGCAGGCTTAGCTGATCTCAATAGGAGCAGTGTCTGTAGGGGAGAAGTCTCCAGCCTGTACATGTTTTAGAGAAGAAAGTTACAGTCAACATTTTCTGCACACACTATCAACATTCACACATGGACCAGGAGGGAAAACATTGCTTTATCTTTGAGCTTAGCTGAGGAAATGCTTTGATATTCCCCATGAACCTAAGGTGCTTGGGTCTTTGGCATGGTTGAGCTCATGCCAACAGCATAATCCATCCATCCATCCATCCATGCATCCATCCATCCATCCATGCATCCATCCATCCATCCATCCATCCATCCATCCATCCATCCATCCAT
>JANHMN010000004.1:165801501-165883300 GCA_030674055.1 Rhabdomys pumilio | reverse complement strand
TCCTCCTCCTTCACCTCCTCCTTCTTTTCTCTCTCTCTCTCTCTTTCTTTCTCTCTCTCTCCCCTCTGTCTCACCCTCCCCCTTCCCTCACTCTTCTCTCTCCCTTTCCCCTTTTTTGGTAAGGCAGGTCTATTGGCAGCACATTTTCTTTATTTTTGGCAGAGAAATTTTTTGTTTATTATTTTTTTAAGAAAAAACTCTTTCTTTTGTACATGATAATTCCATGAAATATGGAAGTCTAGATTGGTAGTGATTTTAATTCTACAAGTTTAAAATGTCGTTCTATTTTGTTCTTGGTTGCTTGGTCTCTGAAGAAAAGTCCAAAGCAAACCTGGTTTTTGGCCATTAGTGAGGAATCTGTTTATTCTTCCACCCCCTCATACTCTATCACACGCTCTATCTTAGATGCCCATATATATCGATATCCACGTGGGGTCCTTTACACCATTCTGATTATCTGAGTGTCCTGGATCCCATGTGATATCTCACATTAATTTTGGAAAATTCCCTTCCACTATTATTTCTGAAACATCTTCTGCCTCCTGTTTTCTCCCATCAACATTCTCGTGTGTCATAGGATGTATCTACTGTACGTGTGCCATAGTTTATTCATGAATATCCAGTCCTGAGTTTTGTTTAACATTCTTTATCCACTTTTTATTTCAGTGGAAAGTTCCTGGCATTTCTTCAAGCTCATGGATGCTTCACCCATGCCCTGTCTATGAAGATCATGAGCCTTCTGACTTTATGCCTTCTGACTGTTCTCTTTGCTTTATAGCATGTCTCATACGTTCTTGTTGAAAGCCAGACATGATTCATGGGATAAAATGAAGCGAGATGGACACAATGGTATTATGAGGCTGTTTATGTGGCCAGTGGGGCCTGTGGTTACTAATGAGTAGCTCTAGAGTCAATCTTAAACTTCCTTTGTTGTCCTTGTTTTCCCTTCCTCCTCTTGATATTACATTTTCCTGGGGCCTCTTTAAGCAGGATATGAGCTCATGACACTTTTATCTTCAGTCCCCATAAGTGCATTAAAACCCTGTTGCTGTCCAGATGAGCATACAGATAGTAGCCTGCCCCTGCATCCTGGAGTGAAGTCTCACCCTCCAGGGAATATGTTGGACAGTTTCCTCTCTTTCATAGGTTAAAGCTAAAGAGTTCTTTCCAATCTTACATCTGTAGAGTGTTGAACTTTTCTCTCTTCCAAGGTACTTGTGCTTTAGTAAAACCCCCATCAATGGGGTACCGACAAGAGATTAAGTGACTGACTTGATAAGGATGATCCATTCTTCCTACTGTCGGAAGTATTAGGAGACTTTGCTTTCTCTCTTCTCTTTGCTGTGAGAACCTTGTAGGGCTCTAAGAGGTGACTTTCTCAAGACAGTGGAGCCTCTAGACTGGGTCCAATAAGAGTTCGTAGCTCAGGCTGTCGCTCTGGGTTTCCCAAAGATCATCAGTTGCCAGTGTTCTCCACCATGGTTTCTGCTGCAGACATGTGTCAGGCTCTGGCTCCCATTACTGTCATTCTGTCTCCAGGTCTACTTCTGGAGCAGTTTCCTCAGGAACTCAACTCTCTGCTCAGACTAAGAAGAGTTGTGTGTTTCAGTTGATTGGGATCTTTTTCTGTACTGAGGATATGCATGAGGACCCCAATGCTAAAGACACGGCAAGTGACAAACTGCATCTCTTCTATTGAAAATGATAGCCACAATAATACCAACCAACCAGAGATCCCCAGGGTCTAAACCACCAGCCTGGGAGCACATAGGAAGGGACCCATGACTCCATCTGTATATGTAGGGAAGGATGGCCTTGTCAGACATAGGTGGGAGAGGAGATCCTTGGTCCCATGAAGGCTGAACACCAAGTGGGGGGGATTCGAGGGTGGGGAGGGAGGAGTAGGGGATAGGTGGGGCACATCCTCATAGAAGCATGAGGAGGGGGGATGAGATAGGAGGTTCCTGGGTGGTGTGGGGAATGGGATAAGGGGATAAAATCTGAAATGTACATATAATATCCAATAAAAAATAAAAAGTATTAAAAAAGAATGAGCTTCAAAAAGAAGGGAAGAAAGAAAGACAGAACAAAAGAAAGAAAGGAAATAATAGCCACCCAATTGCAGCATCTCAGAGGGTGGAATTTGGACCGCCTCTGTTTAGAAAGTCACCTGTACATTTCTCTTTCTATCCATGCATTATACAGGAGTTAATATTAGCATTTGAAATTCTAAGATAAAAATATAACTTATTAAAGTGCTCCTTCCTTTTTGTGTACCTGTTTGTCGTTTTCATAATAAAACATATCCATAGGTGTATACTACTTAAGCATTTGTCTATGTGGAGGAATGTACTTGATCTGGCTCCAAAATTCCCATCAATATGGAAAATGAATATGTTAGAATTAGGGATCTGTTTCTGTTTGCTTTTTATATTAACTGAAGGTGTCAGTGGAAGGCAGGGAGACTGGGGATGCTTATCCTCCATTGTTCACAGCAGTTACTCTGTGCAATTGGATTGCAGCTAAGTGTATACTTTTGTATACACATTTGGGGTCATTGGAATGATGTAATGGCTTTAAGTTTTTATAAGTTTAAGGAAGTTCATGAGAGCTTATACTCATGTAAGTATGATTCTCACCATGTCCTCTTCATATACTGTCATTTCTCAGGCTTCTGGGTCTTTCATATGTGGTCCTGTAAGTAATTACGTTGCCTTCTACATTGCTGTTCTTCTTCTGAAGTGGTGGTTGTTCAAGTGAGCATTGTAGGTAGAATTTACTTTTCTTTCACAAAAAGCAGAGTGTTACAGTCTTTGGCACCTGGCTTTGTTTGTTTGTTTGTTTGTTTGTTTTTAAATTGGGATATTTTATTCATTTACAATACAGATGTCATCCCTTTCCCCATTTCCCCTCCCTAGAACCCCCTATCCTATACCCCCTCTTCCTTTATGCTTTTATACCATTTTGATTACATGTTTGTATTAAGGTCAGTTCTAGGTTGAGGGTCTAGCAATACAATAGATGCAAATAGTCAAGGAACAAGCAATACAATGAACACAAATAGACAAAGAAAAAGAAAGGCATTAAACCCAGTCATGTGAACACACCTATAATCACTGCTTCTAAAGACTTATCAGGATGACCAAAGTATCTGAGCCTACTTCCCTATCCTAGCCCAAGGTCATTTTCATGTCTGAAGCCTACTTCCTTGTTCTAGCCTAAAATTTAGATTCCTGTCTGAAATTACTTCTTTGTTCTAGCCTAATATTTAGATTCCTGCCAGAGATTACTTCTTTGTTGTACTGGCTTTGTTTTTAACTGTATGATAGATTATGGAAATCAGAATATCCTTGATCATTTATAATCTGCACTGTATGCCTGTACATTCAGTACTGCCCTCACTGCGGGCTCTGCATTGTGCCCTTGCAACAGCGTGGTGTGTGTGTGTGTGTCTGTCTGTGTGTGTGTGTGTGTGTGTGTGTGTGTGTGTGTGTGTGACGTGTGGGTGTGCGCGTGCATGTGCACTCATATTGTTGTTTTGCTGGGACTTGTGTCTCCAAGGTAAATTCCTGTAGATGTGATAAACAGGTCAGAAATGCCTGTGTCACGACCTTACATGTTCCAACTCAGTTGCTCCATCAGTGTGCTTGAGAATACCATTTCCCCACTGCTTCTTAAGTGTTCATCATGTGAATACATTTTCACCAGTTTTATCTATGAACACTAAGAAATGCTCCCTCAACTTATTAGCAGCATTTTTTTTTCCAGTTTTGGGCTAGAGTTAATATCTGTTCATGGTCCCACACATCATTAAATATTGTCTCTTGTGAGTTTATTACTCTTGTGCTTAGGCTGTTTTTCTTCACTTTTTAAAACTTTAATATAACATGGTGCTATATTTCATTTTATTTACTTATTTCTGGACAATTTCATGCTTTTATGTGGTATATTTTAGTCTTTTTTTCCTCTATTAATGCCTCTGTTCCTCCATTTCCTCTAAAACACTTTCTTCTGCAATGAGTGTCCTTCCTACCTCCATGTTCTTTGTGCGTGTGAACACCTGAGGCTCGCTGGGGTTTCTTACATGAGCAGGTTATTTATGTTACTTTTAGGAAGTTATTCAAGTTATCGCAGGCTTTTTTTTCTGTCATGTTTTTCAGTACTTCTTTCATCTTTAGAAAGAGCACTATTTATGTTCTGGATTCTACTTACAAATATATAAGATCCATGCTGGTGGCGTGACGCAGTTATCAGTTGTTTTTGTTTTTTGAATATGTTTATTGACTTGCAAGCAATTTTCCTTTTGATAATCAAACCCATCAGTTTTCAGCTTATCTGAATTTTGAGTCATAAGAGGGACACCAGTCTAAACACTCAGGATACAGAGACATTCAGGCACCTAACCTAAGCCTTGTGTGGCTTATTCATTTCATTGTTTGCTTTAATACTCCACTACTGAGGAGTTGAAGTGTTCTTACTTTACAGACTTGACGAATGAACCTAATTTTTATAAATGGCCAACACAATGTCAGCACTATCTTCATTAGGTAGGTTTTATTTCCAAATATCTGAAGATTGATTATGGGAAGAGAAAATAACAGGCAGAGTGAGAAGAGAATGCTGGGAACTAATGATGTCTGAGCTCTTTAATAATTTGATAGCAGGAATAATGTCATTGCGTTCAGCCTTTATTAATTACACACACTTACATTGACGTTAGAGTGAAAATGAGAAAAGAGAGTAATGCAACATTTAAAAATATGGTATATTTTAAAACTCATTCACATAGAGAAGGGGAAAAGACATCAATCTAAAACAGTGGTTCTCAACCTGTGTGTCGTGACCTAGGGGAAGACACATATCAGATATCCTGCATATCAGATACTTGCATTACAATCCGTAACAGTAGCAAAATTTCAGTTTTGAAGCAGCGCCAAAGATAACGTTATGGTTGGGGGTTAGCACAACGTGAGGAACTGTATTAAAGGGTCTCACCGTAGGAAGGTTGAGAATCACTGGTCTGAAAGGAGCAAGAAAAGAGTTAAGTGCGATAAAGATGGCAACTGTAACAGCCACATGAAAGATAAATAGAAGCTAATTGCTTCGCCATACAACAGCCAACCTCATCTTATTTGCCCAAGAGCCAACACACTTTCAGCTCACAGATAATATAAAGCTGCAGCCTGGACAGTTAACCCTTGTGATGCAGAGCAGTTCCAACAGTCGCCAGAAAAATTAAGAAGCCATGGCAGATTGCAGGGATGCAAGACAATTCAGAATTGAGTCATGCTCCCGTTTGCCAGAAGCTTTGTCCTATGGTTCAGTAAAGAAGCACTACGTACTTCTGATGTCCCTGGGTTTTTATGAGCAACAAATGAAGGGAGCAGGGCAGTAAAGAAGAGGGGAGGGAAAAACATCCATTAGAAAACACACGAAAGGCCGGAAAGTTTTTACTAGTTTCATATACAGTTGTTTGTTTGTTTTTACCAAGAGGTGACATCGCAGAAAAAGTCAATGATGTATAAAATATTTCAATAGAGTTAAAGTTCTGATTTATGTAATGAAGCTAGTATAGATTTTACTTCGAAAGAAGATGAAAGCAATACAAATGTAAATAATGAATATTTTTTGAGTAGAGGAAGGTTACTGATTTGCTAGAGTTAATTTTATACCCAGCCACTTTGCTGAAGCTGTTTATCAGCTGTAGAAGTTCTCTGGTAGAATTTTCGGGTTCCTTGTGTATACTATCATACCATTCTCAAGTGGTGATATCTTGATTTCCTCGGTCCCAATTTGTATCCCTTTGTCTTCTTTTGTTGTCTAATTGCTCTGACTAGAACTATGTGTGCTATATTGAATAGATAGGCAGAGAGTGGGCAGCCTTGTTTTTTTCCCTGATTTTAGTCAAATTGCTTGAAGTTTCTCTCTGTATAGTTTGATGTTGGCTATTGTTTTGCTGTATATTGCTTTTAGTGTGTTTAGGTATGGACCTTGAATTCCTGATCTCTTTTAACATGAAGGGGTATTATATTTTGTCAAAAACTTTTTAGCATCTAATAAGATGATCGTGTGTTTTTGTCTTTGAGTTTGTTTATCTAGTGAATTACATTGATGAACTTCTGTATATTGAACCATCCCTGCATCCCTGGGATGAAAACTATTTGATTGCGGTGAATGATTATTTGATGTGTTCTTAGATTCAGTTTGCAAGAATTTTGTTGAGTATTCTTGCATTGATATTCATAAAGAAAACTGGTCTGGAGTTCTCTTTCTTTGTTGGGTCTTTGTGTGGCTTAAGTAACAGCATAACTGTGGTTTCATAGAACGAATTGGGTAGTATTCCTTCTGTTTCTATTTTGTGGAATAGTTTGAAAAGTATTGGTATTATGTCTTCTTTGAAGGTCTGATAGAATTCTGCTAAAATCATCTGGCCCTGTTGGTTTTTTTTTTTTTTTTGGGGGGGGGGGGAGACTTTTAGTGACTGCTTCTATTTCCTTAGGAGTTATGGTACTGTTTAGATGGTTTATCTGATCCAGATTTAACTTTGGTACCTGATATCTGTCTAGAAAATCATCCATTTCATCTAAATTTTCCAGTTTTGTTGAGTATAGGTTTTTGAGGTAGGATCTGATATATATATATATATATATATATATATATATTTAAATTTCCTCAGTTTCTGTTGTTATGTTTCCCTTTTTATTTCTGATTTTGTTAATTTGGTTAATGTCTGTTGCCCTTTGATTAGTCTGGCTAAGAGTTTATCTATCTTGTTAATTTCTCAAAGAACCAGTTCCTGGTTTTGTTGATACTTTGTATAGTTGTCTTTGTTTCTACTTGGTTGATTTCAGCCCTGAGTTTGATTATTTCTGGTCATCTACTCCTCTTGGGTGTATTTGCTTTTGTTGTTGTTGTTGTTCTAGAGGCTTTCAGATGCGCTGTTAAGCTGCTAGTGTATGATTACTCCAGTTTCTTTATGGAAGCATTCAGAGCTATGAGTTTTTCCCCTTAGCACTGCTTTCATTGTGTCCCATAAGTTTGGATGTGCTGTGCCTTCTTTTTTGTTAAATTCTAAAAAGTCTTTAATTTTTTTATTTCTTCCCTGACCAAGTTATCACTGAGTAGAGAGTTGTTCAGCTTCCATGTGCTTTCCGATGTTTTTGTTGTTATTGAAGACCAGCCTTAGTTTGTGGTGGTTCGTTAGAATACATGGGGTTAATTCAATCTTCTTGTATCTGTTGAAGCTTGTTTTGTGTCTAATTATATGGTCAGTTTTGGAGAAGGTACTATGAGGTGCTGAGAAGAAGGTATATTCTTTTGTTTTAGGATGAAATGTTCTGTAAATATCTTTTAAATCCATTTGGTTCATAACTTCTGTTAATTTCACTGTGAATCTGTTTAATTTCCGTTTTCATAATCTCTCCATTGGTGAGAGTGGAGTGTTGAAGTCTCCTACTATTATTATGTGAAATTCAATGTGTGATTTGAGCTTCAGTAATGTTTCTTTTACAAATGTGTATGCCCTTGTTCCTGGAGACTAAACCACCAACCAAAGAGTACACATGGAGGGGCTCATGGCTCCAGATACATATGTAGCAGAGGATGGTCTTATCTGATGTCAATGGGAGGGGAGGCCCTTGGTCCTGTGGAGGCTAGATGCCACAGTGTAGGGGGATGCTAGAGTGGTGAGGTGGGAGTGGGTGAGTAGGTTGAGGCAAAATGGAGTGGGGAGAGGAGGTATTAGATAAGTATAGGTCAACCCAGGAAGGGGGATATTATTTGAGATGTAAGTAAATAAAATGATTAATAAAATGATAAAAATATAAAAAAGAGGAACACTGAAAAAAATAATGAATTCTTATTTTAAATGTTAATCATTCTTAATGTAATTTATGATAAAATGTATTTTAAGGTAAAATAAAAAGTAAAAAATGACTAATGGACTCAGGCAAACAGAAGAATTGTACAAAACTTTATTATTTTTCATTGTCAAAGTTAAATTTTGAGAAATTTGTCTTAACCTGGTGAAAGACATTTATACAAAAAAATACTAAAAGAAGATGAAATATTTTTTTCTATTATAGTCAGCAGTCAAATATACCACCTATTATTTTCAAAATCATCAGTTAAAATACTTGTCATCTTTACTGTGTTTCTAGACATTCAGTGCTGAGCATGAGGAAGGAAATCAAAGGTTTAAGAACTGGGTAGACGTTCATGTTGCACTTGTAGCCTGAGCATGGTAACCTAAAGTCTATTAATATAGCAAGGGAATCCAGGAAGGCTGTGAGGGAACAGTCTAAATTACAAAGTTGTAGTACATGTGAATAAAATTAACATAAACTCTGGCTTAAACTTTGGGCAACATTTTGAATAAGAATGTTATGATCAGCAATGAATTCACAGCATGTGAAAGACAACATCGCAATAAAAGAGGAAGCACCTAGGAAGACAGCTAAAATCAAAAGCATCCATGTGCAGAGTGCAGACCACCTGACAGGAAGTCAGCAGATAAGACAGTAAGTAGGCATCTCAGTCGTGTTCTTGGATGCAGAGAGGAGAGGATATGAGAATGGCAATATTCCAATTACTCCAGGAAATGATCTAAGCAATACCAACAAATGCCACCAACTTGTTAGAAAGATTTCCAAAAACAAACTGAGTTTTGTTTCAACTTTTTAAATTATTTAGTAAGATTCAACTGCATAACAGTTTTTCTGCACTACTGGTATTTTTGTGTTCCTTGCAGTTAGTTTTGCAGGCACCAAAGTGTTAATTGCTCTCACAGACCTTGGTGGCGAGAGGCAGGGATTCATCAGGATGTTCATAACTCGCTGGTTGACAGGCTGTGTCTCTGATTCTCAACACCTGACAGCAGTGTCCTTTCATGGTTTTTCATTTTCCTCTCTTTTTAAATATAACTACTTGATTCATGTGAATAAAATTAACATAAACTCTGGCTTAAACTTTGGGCAACATTTTGAATAAGAATGTGAAAAAATTAATTTTTTCTTTTTTTTTTATGGGTCTGAAGAGTTTGCTTAGTGGCTAGCAACACCTTTTGCTCTAGTGGAGAACCTGGGTTCAGTTCCCAGCATCCAAATGGCAGCTCACTAGTGTCTGTGAAACTGACCTCAGGGTATTTGGATCTCTGTTCTGACCTCCTCTGGGGGCACTGAGCACACATGTGCTTCACAACAAAGCACTCACAAACATGAAATATTAAAAAAAAATTAAATATACAGTCTTTAATCATAGGAAAGAATTATTCAATTTTTTACAACTAATTCCAATATCATAGCTATAGATTTTGGTGATATATTCTATAATATCAAGAAAATTCCGACTTTATTCACGTTATAAAAATATTCCCCCTCCCCCAAAGGAGAGATGTGGATTTTTGCCTAAAATCTTTGAGTAAGTCAATACAAATTTGCGAATTTTCCTCTTCTGCTTACTAATATGGTGGGCTACAGTAATCTGCAAATTTTGAACCATCTTTGTACACCAACAATTAGCCTCCCATGTGCATTGCATATTCCTCTATTTAATGGCTTTTATCTACAAAACGCTGTTAGCAAATGAAGCCACACCTCAAAGTGCTGAGCTTCGCCATAACTGTTTTTGGAGACAGGACACCATACAATCCTTTAAACAAGAGTCTTCACCCTCTGCTGGCTTTTCACAGGTTTCTACCATGCAAGAGAAAGCTTTGAGAAATAAAAAGAAACCATAGATAGTCAACAAAATGATGGACTGGGTATTAGGACTATCTTGTACCTCACTGGTACAAATAGGAATAATTACGCTCTAACTGTATTTTGAGAGAAAAGTTTTATTTTAACAGGAAGGGTGATATGTAGGAGGAGCTAAGGGGGATGGAGTACCAAGAGGAAGAGATGGAGTAAGGAGAGGAGAAGATGAAGGAGAGAAGCAAGGTAATGAGAGAGAAAGAGAGAGAAAGAGATGGGGGCATGGAGGCAGTGTTCACGTGTCTCCACCAGTCAAAGATAGTTTACATATCTAGGTTGGGTATTAGGTTACACTTCTGATTGAGCATTACCATACTTATAAAGCCTTTGATTAACATTTAATAAAATTGTATAAAAGCAAAAAGGAAAAGGGGGCATGAGATAGGGGTTTTCTAGGGAGGTGAAATGGGGAAAGAGGATGGCATCTGAGGTGTAAATAAAATATCCAATAAAAAAGAGAAACCATAGAAACGTATGTAGGAATTCTAAATAGACAGGAGGCAGAATCGACACTGCTAGGAGGTAGGCACAAAATCTCCATCTGCATGTCGTTCTCGTGGACAAGAAATGTTACAGTTCAATGAACCTTTATGTGCTAACATGGAATCCAATAAAAATCAAACTAAGAAAAAATCTAAGAAAGATTTTAAATTTCACAAAACTGTGAAATGCTCATGAAGACATTGAGAAAGCAATGACTCGCATTTGATAAACCATTTATGAAGAGAATAAAGATGATTGGAATATGTGGGAGGCCATCCCCATTTTGGAACTATCAGAGGCATTCATAACCTATGATGCTGTTTCAAATTTGGATGTAAATATTCACATTAGTTTTTGTCCAAGTTCCAACCGACATGTATTTCAGAAGTCAAAAAAATTTAATCTTGAGTTTACATAAAAATGGTTAGAGACACTGATAATGAAAATAATCTTGAAAGAAAGTAACAAGAGTATGCACTTCTCCAGACTTGAAAACATACTAAAAAGCTATAGTAACCAAGAAATGATATCATTAAAAATAATTCAATGGAATAGTATTAAAGTAATAGCCTTAGATTTGTGGTGAAATGATTTGCAAAGTGATAAGATAATTTAATTGTAATTAAATTAACTAATTTAATTGTAACAAAGATCTTTCCAAAAATAATGCTGATAACTCTCATGGTCCATGTGTAGCAAAACAAATTTAGAGCAATTACATCAAACAAGAGTCATCACTTAACTCTAAATGAGTCCTACACCTAGACATAAGAGAAAGATTAAAACCTGTGAAACTATTAAAAGTAACATAGTTCCTTTAGCATTGTATTAGATGCTGATGTCCTAGACTTGACACTTTAAAAAATGCAGACACAAAAAACTAACTGAATTTTGCTAAAATTAAAAATATGCATGTCTTAGGCAATACTTTCAAGACAAAGATAACACAGATCAAGGATTGGAATAAAATATTTGCAGAGATCACACATAATATAATCACACATAATATGCTCAGGGTCACTGGTGTTATGGGAGCTAAATCATCCCAGTCAAATTTTACTTTACACACATGGGGAAATGAGTGAAAAAGAAGATATGTGTAAAGTGGAACTCCACAGCATCCTTAGGAGGATGATAAAACAGTATGACCATTTCATCGAACTTTTCATTATCTCTAGAAAATGAGAAATATAGAGTTAATGGACTTGCTAGAATTCTTCATAAAACATTTACACTGTATTATGCAAATAGTGTTTTTCATAACAGCCGGAAAGTAAAAATAACTCAAGTGTTTCAACTGCTGAAGGCATGAATAAAATGTATCATTTCCATACATGGGAATATTATTCAGCAATAAAAATGAAGTACAGATATGAGCTTTTAGACAGACCTTGAGAACATTACGGTAAGTAAGAAGGCCACTTTCAGAGGCCATATATAATTTATTCAATGTATTTTGGGTTTTATTAAGAAAAAAATTATCCTGACAGAAGGAAGATAAGAAGTTATCAAAGGGTATTGGGAGCACATTCATAGTAATAATGAATATATATGTACACACATATATATATATATATATGTATACATATACACATGTGTCCTTCCATATATGTATCCTTCCATATGTGTTTATATATGTGTATGTGTGTAGATATATAGATATAGCCAGAATATATACTTTAGAACATTTTATCGCCATACATATATATAAATCACATATACATGTATATATTACATTAATAAACTATATATACATGTATTTTTATATATACATATATATGCTTATATACATAGTTTTTTAGTGCTATAAAATATTCTAAAAGTTAGGTAATGCTAATTGGTTACATGACTTTGGGAATATAAATACATTCTAAAATTATAAAGTATCCTATTGAGTTATGAAGTATTTAAAACTAATTCATGGGACGTGAAGTATATCCAATACGTTTTTTTCATAAAATAATCAGAAGAGATGAAATTTTTAGTTGGAGATGGACTATTATTCCAATAAGAACCAAATGGAATTTCAAAGAAGGGAACTACAGACACTGAAATTTAAAGTATTCTTGATGGTTCTAACAGATTTGATTTGGGAAATAAATCAGTATATTTAAAGATATAACAAGAGGAACAATGCACATTAAAGTGCTAAAAAAAAAATCCTAAAAAATCCGAGTTCAGTATTAGAAATCTCTGCGATAGGTCCAATCGCCTCAGCATACAATAATCAATGTACTACCTCATTCTCTAAAGCTAGTTGGTAGTAATAAAAACTAAAGACTGACACATTTACAAATATTTAAAATTAATTAAAAATAATTTTTTTTTGCATGCATGGGTACTTGTGTGCCTGTTGAACTGTTGCCAGTGGGGGCACACATTATTCCAATCCAGAAAAAGACAAAAAAAAAAAAAAAAAACCAAACTAAAAACAAAAAAAAGAGAAAAAATGTTATATAGAATATCAAAAACAGTCATTACTTCAGCAAAAAATATAGCACACCTTCCCTACTGTATAAAGTATGACTAAGAGAACAATATTTGTAGTAAAACAAAACTAATAAATAATATTTGTATTATATAAAAATGTAAAATAATATATAAACATAATATCAACACTCAGTCCAGGCCAGGGAATGGGATTTTCCAGAAATAACATGACATAGTTTTAAATAGTATTCACTGGAGATGTTGTAAAATTATTTGCAAAAAGGCCATGGCAACTTAAACACACATGCTATGTAAGTTTAAATTCTCTACTGAAAATGCACACTAAATGTTTAAACTGGTGCAATCACTTTGGAAATAAGTCTGGATTCTGGAAGGACTCTGTCATATTGCAGAGAGCCCAACACATCGATGGCATTGCTGCTTCAGTCATGGTGTCTAGGGAGTGGGAAGAGCCCAGGTGGCTATCCACTGAATAATGAGAGTATGGTACATATATATAATGGAATTTTATCCCAATATAAAGAGATATGAAATTTGCAGGATGATACATGAAACTTAAAAAAAAATGTGCATGCACTTCCTCATATGTGAATCCTGGACTTGGCTTTTTATAGTTCTTCTCTGGAGTTTCTGAGGATCCAGGAAACTAGAAAGAAGACACTGAGAGGAAGTGGGGTGGGAGTGGGGTGTCAGTGGAACACAGGTGAAAGGAAAAGAGAGAAAGAGCACTGTGGGTAGAAAGGTTTAAGCAGAGAAAAGAGGTTAGGGAAACAAGGGAACAGAGAGTCAACCAAAATGGAGTGTTGTGCAAACCTCGGAACAGAAGTTTACTGTAGAGAGAATCTCTTGTGTACTGTATGGAAGCATCATCTGTCAATAAAAAGCTGTTGGCCTATTAGCTTAGGCAGAAAATAGGAGGTGGGAGTTCTGGTAAAGAGAGAGGATTCTGGGATAGAGGAAGGCACCGGAGATTTGCTTTAATGCTGGTGGAGAGGGATACATGAACCTGAGAAGAGGTAACTAGCTGTATGGCAGGAGTTAGAATAGAATAAAAGGGTTAATTAAGTTATGAGCTAGCCAGGGAACAAGATCAAGCTCATGGCCTAAGCAATCATTTATAAATAATTTAGTCTTAAGAGTCCTTATTTGGGGAACTTGGAAGTGGGTGGAAAAGCCTGTGGTTACAGCTTCCTCTTTTGTAACCCCTTTGTGAATAGAGATTGAAGGGAGCAATCCTGCATGGCTAACTAGTGCTGTTCCTGGAAGCAGGGGTTACTAAGCATAATTCCCAGTGCCAAGGGTAGATAGAATAACACTGTAGGACTTACTGGTCAGTGAAACCTCAGACACCTCTCAAATAAAGTTCTTGACAGTCTTCTTGGCTGGCCCCCATAACTTGAGGATGCAATCGTATTACTGAAGACACCACATACCTTGGGTGCATGTTACACAGAGAGCAAGCTGGGAAATCTGTTCCTGGTAGCTAACTCCCAGATTCTAGATATGATGTAAGCTACTTGTGGAGAAAAAACATCAACAGTATCACCCAGTTATGAAACCTAAATACTTCTGTAACAACCATACAGGCAAAATGTGCCCATCTATGACTGTAATGGGTGCAACCTTCTGATTGGATTTAAGGGCTAACTCACATAAGAGGTATTACATAAGTATTGTAAGCTTTGTCAAAAACCCCTTCCCATGGAGGTCATAGGTTAAATGGGAACAGGGAGAGACCTTGTTGTTTAACTAAATTGGCGTAGCGTCAAACTACATTCTAATTATTTGAATTCACATCCATAGGCAGATGCTAGTCGGGGTCTTACTCAGGGAAGTCTCTCTTTTGAAGTGCAGTGAGTATAGAAAGTCTTGGCTATTCAAGATGCTGAGAGTAAGATACGGTTGAAGGCACATTCCTAAATAACATGTTTGTATCATCCCTTCTAAGGCATAGGGAAAATTGCAGAGGAGAGGGCAAGAAAATGATAGGGAAAAGGGCCATGGAATGCCAACCTCTAGACATGACACAATGATTAGAATCATGAACTCGTCACAGCTGCTGTTACTTGCTCTTGCTCTGAGTATGTTTATGCACAAGACTGGCCTTCTCAAGACTCAAGGATAGAGGAGTGGCTTATGGGCCCTTAATCTTTCTTCCTTTGTATTGGCTTTTGATAGATTCTGAGAGAGAAAGAGTCATGGTCTTCAGCTATGCACCCACTGCTGAGCCTACAGACTCCACTGTCCAATGGTTAGCTTCAAACCCATGTTCATGCTGCCAACACAATTTAAACTCAATGTCACAAAGCAAAACAAATAAGAATGTGAGAAAAATATTTTAGGGAAGGTGTCAGGGATAGACAGAGGTGGTGGAAAGTTAAGAGATATTGAAGATGAAAGTAATCAGTATGCAGTATATGTATGTATTAAAAACATGTAAGAGAACAAATTTAATTACTAAAATTGTCATTTATACATAACAAGGAGGAAATAATCATAACAAGATGTTATGAGAACAGAAGTTTGTTTTGAAGGGACAAATATCACAAAGGTAATACATAAAACACTTAGCAAGATAGCAAGAAGACAGGCCAAACCTACAATATCAGTGAACACACACACACACACACACACACACACACACACACACACGCACATGCATACGCGCGCGCGCGCACACACGCACACACACACACACACACACACACACACACACACACAGAACAGAAGTTTGTTTTGAAGGGACAAATATCACAAAGGTAATATATAAAACACTTAGCAAGATAGCAAGAAGACAGGCCAAACCTACAATATCAGTGAACACACACACACACACACACACACACACACACACACACACCATATGCAGAGAGAATCCAAAACAATATGTTTAAAACTCACGGTAAATTATCAGTCACCAAAATTAAAATAATAGAGAAAACTGAGCACATGAAACATTTTTTGAGCTTATTTCTATACAATAAGAACCAAAGGTAATAAATTTGGGTCTCTGGCACTTAAGCAGTACCAAAATATGAAATGCCTAGAAGAAAATTTTGGATCAAGACTTGATCACCATTGCAATAACTATTAACATCTCTACATAAATCAGCAGATACAATTTGTATACTAAATGTCTCAAGATAAAGTGTCTATCTTAAAATGCAGTCCAATCCTTAAAACATGCTGGCTGGCTTGGCTTTTACAGACATTTATAAACACATTTGAAGACTTAAATGGTGACACAAAGGTTATGTATTAGCTGAACTCACTTTGTAAAGGAAGTAAAGAGACTGACGATGTGTGCTTTTGGGATTTTGGAATGTTCAACAATCACAGTAGTGTGGAAGAGGTGGTGACAGATCTAAAAAATGGAAGAAAGAATTCAGAGATTGCCCACAAGTGGAGAGTGAATTATACTTTGAAAAAGAGGGTAGCCCATAAATCAAAGAGGAAAAGATAATCTTTCCACAAGCTTTGCTGAAACAATGGTGTACCCTTCTGCGTAATGGCATAACCAAAAATTCAGTCATTATCTCAAATCACAAAAGAGAATGGACAGGATGTGAGAAAAAGCTTGACTTGAGATGAATAATGACTTAAATGTCAGAGGTCATATTGCCAAACTTTCAGAAAAAAAATGTAGAAAGATACCTGTGAGTTAGGGTGTGCTAAGATATCTTTAGAATGACCCAAAATTAATAATTCAACTGATGAAGAAAAATTTTAAAGTAAACAATCTGAACTTCATCTAACTTAAAAGCTTTTACTTCCCAAAGACAATAGTTAAAAACAAAACAGCAGAAAACAACAACAAATGACTCAAACAACTACTTGGAAGAAATGCTTTGTAAAACAGACCATAAAATGGATTTTAAAGTAAAATATATGAAGCCATTTTACAATTCAGTAATAAACAGATAACTAGAAAGAAATCACAAGATTAAAGCAGACACTTTGTCTAATAAAATATGAAGGCTGTAACTTAGCAAATAAAATATGTTCAATAGCATTAATTGTAAGAGAAATATACATTAACACTCATTGAAGTATCCCTGTATATCTACTCAAATGATGTATTTTAAAATAATTTCCTTATATAGCATTGGAAGTTGAAGCTAGATCATCCACAGCACTTACAGATAGTGATAAGATAGTAAAGTGATACAGTTACTGTGGAAACATGCTTGTCAGTTTCCATACCCTTTACAAATGCTCCATGCATTCCTATCCTATATATTTTTCCAAGAGTAAAACATAACAAACCTCTCATCTCCACAATACCTAGATGCAAATATTTGTACTGGTTCTTTTCCCCAATTGTCAGAAGTTGGAAATCTCTCAGACAGACTTTTGCTAAGCAACAAACAATAAACTCTGATACATCTATAGAAATGAATACCAAGAAGCAGTAAAATTGAATGAAAAAAGATATAACCACATGAATTACTGTCACTTGGATTATATAGTTAATGAGAAAGTAAGACTCCAAGATTGAATGATGTTTTCTTCTACTCCTGAATTGTTTTGGTTTCATTTGTCATTACGACAAAACACCTTAGCCAAGAGCAACAGAGGAAAGAATAGGGTTTGTCTTAGCCCACAATGCCAGGTGACAGTCCATCATTGAGGAAAATCAAGGCAGGAGCTGAAGGCAGGCTTGCTTACAATTCCATACAGCATGATCTCTATGCTGGTTTGTATGAGAATGGTTTCTGTAGACCCATATATTTGGATACTTTGTCTGCACTTGATGGGACTTTTTTGGAAGGATTAGGAGGAATTAGGTGGAAAAGGTATGTCATTAGTGGTGGACTTTCAGGTTTCAAAAGACTCTTGACATTTTCAGTGTGCTGTCTGCCTAATAGCTTGCCCTCTGAGATGAGAGCTTTCAGCTGTTTCTCTACCCATACCTTTTCCATCATGGACTCTTACCCTCTGGAATCATAAGTGCAATTAAGTGCATTTATTGTAAGTTGTCTTTATCTTGATGTTTTATCCCAACAATAGAAAAGTAACTAAGACAACCTCTTAACAAGGAATTTACTTCTCAGCTAAAGAAGTATGAGAAGAACCATGGAGGATGTTATTTACTAGCTGTCAGGCTTACACTCAGCCAACTTTATTGTAAATTTCAGGCACACCTTCCAAGGGCTTGGTGCCACCCACAATGGGTTGATTCCTGTTATATCAAGTAACAGTACCAGTATCATCTAGGCAGTTCCTCAGTTGAGATTCTTTTAACAGACGAGTGTAAGTTGTGTCTTATGGATAGCTAACGCTAACCAGAACATGTGCCACTCTGAAAAGCACAGAATTACCGACAGAAAAGGAGATAAATAGTGAACTGGATCTGAGAGTAGAGAGAAGTTCTGATCACATAGCTGCATAGAGGACTGGAGAAAAATGTCTGTCTTAGGTAGGGTTTCATGGCTGTGAACAGACACCATGACCATGTCAAGTCTTATAAAGAACAACATTTATCTGGGGCTGGCTTACAATATGGGTTCAGTGGTTCAGTCCATTATCATCATAGTGGGAGCATGGCAGCGTCCAGGCTGGCATAATGCACAAGGAGCTGAGAGTTCTACATCTTCATCTGAAGGCTGCTAGTTGAAGACTGGTTTCCAGGTAGCTAGGATGAGGGTCTTAAAACCCACATCCACGGTGAAATACCTACTTTAACAAGGCCACACTTACTCTAAGGCCACACTTCTAAATAGTGTCACTCCCTAAGCTAAGCATATTCAAACCACGACAGTATCATTGCTCCATATCTTCATTCTAGTACTTACCTAACTGTATGTAGTTTCCAGTATTTTCAGAAATTTATGCTATAAGAATAAAATGTGCATTTTATTATTTATAAAAATAAATAATAATTTATATAAATAATTTATATAAATTTATATATTTATTATTCTAGTACATGTAAAACATATATTAAAGAGAAGTTAAAAAAATTAACTTCTTGAATCACACCTGGGCCTCTTTGAATGTGACTTTTGTACATCCTTAGCTCCCTAATCAAGAAGCCATGATTATGCAGAAAGCTATAGATTTTCTTTTTTATTTGGCCTACACCAGGGAATGACCTAGTGGTCTGACTATAGTACTCTGGGTGTATTAGACCCCTGGGTGGTCTTGCCTCCTGTTAGCTGATCTCAGCGTTGCAGTTTTATTCTGAGGAACCATTGCAGCCTTTGTGGGGAGATCAGATGTCTTGGGTCATGTTCCTGAGATGATGCTCTGCACATCTGTTTAGTTTCTAAGAGAAACCCTTCGAAGCTATTGCTGTGCGTGTGCTTCTTTTCCGTGACTTTATCTTCCATTCCTTTTCCTTAAGATACTCAACAACCCTTAGCAGTTTGTGGAAACTCATGGAAAATTCAGATGTGTAGATATTTCCCTCTTCATTGCCTATATAGCTTCCTCTCAAGCTTCATCATTTTGGGGAAAAAAACTAACTTTATTTAATAAGTAAAAGTTCACAATACGTAGATTTGCTTCTTTTTAAATCTTTATTTTCTAAATCCCTCCAACTAATTTCATATATAACAAATTTTGCCATTGTTTAACTTGTATTCTTTTTTGTCAATAACACCAAAATTTTTTATCCTCAGAGAAAAAGCTAAACATATAAAATCATTTAAATCATTTCCCCCTTATTACTAATTTACTCTTACTCATTTTCTATGCTTTTCAATTTTTAGTCTTGATCTTTATGCAGCCATTTTCTTATTCTTCTTGTATCTTTATAATCTCTGAGACACCAATAGTTTCCAACTTCTGTATTTTTTGTTTGTGTTCTTTTTCAGTTTTTTTTAAATGGGGTCTTATTTAGATCAGGCTGGCTTCCACCTTGCTATGGATGCGGTTAACCTTGAACTGTGGTCCTTCTTGTTCCAAAGCACATGTGCTGGAGTTACAAGCCTCTTTACAGACAGCCCTTCATTTCCCTTTCTGTTCAGTGAACATCATGTTTCAGATGCTCACCTATGTATTATCTTATTTCACTTCAACTTGGAGATATCAAGTATGAAATAGCTTACTAGTAATTATCATGAAGGGACAGGGCATCCGAATACAAAGGCTATGACTTCACCAGAGAAAAAGCCTTCTCATTTATACCTTAAAGTCCATTCGAGGTGCTGTTTTATACAGGGACCACCAAGAACACTAGAGATATGAGCTATCAAAGAAAGACCCAAGGTTCTGGATTTTGATGGGAATTTTAATCACTCATGTGATGACATTTGAGGGAGAGATCTTTATTTCTTTTTTTTTCTGGAGACTTAGATCCACTTGCTGTCTCCTCACTCCGAGATCTGAGGATCAGGTTATACAATTTTAAAGTATTACACAAAACTCTACCCTATTTAAGATAACAATAAAACCAATATTGCCTCAACTAAACCTACATAAGTCTTTATGCTTTATATTCTCATTTTGAAAAGACTTCTTTGTAAAGTAATGATTAAGTCTTTGAGAATTTCACAAAATGCATTTTGAGCACATCCGATCTCCAAACTGTCCAAGGACCACCATCTCTACCCTCCCGTCTCTTCACCCTCACCTTTGAATTTTATTCTTTATTTTTTGAATGATCTTCCAGCCTGAGGTCCAACTTGTAGATCTCAGTGCTTTATGTGATCCTTGATCCTCATTCTGGCTTCAGGATTTGCTGTTGTACAGCCCAGAAGAAGCTGGATGGCCCTAGTTGCCTCGTTAAGAATGTCCCTATTCTCCTCCTTAGTTGAAACCTTAATCACCACAGCGATAGTATCAGGAAATGGGGCCTGTGGATGTAATTATTAGATCAGAAACATGCAGCTGTCATGCATGGGATTAGTGCCCTTTGGAGGCTGAAGACAGACCACTTGCCCTTACACTGTTTGGGGACACAGAAGGCAGCAATGGAATCTTCCTTTCTGTGACTTTCACAGATCCAAGAACTATAAGAAAAACAAATGGTTTGCTTATAAATCACTCAGTCTTTGCTCTTTTGTCCTAATGGCCCAGATAAGCCTGAGACTCTTCTGGAGTTTGTTGAGATAATAGTAAAAATCATTGAGTCCATTATTCTGATAGATCATGAATATCAAATATTGAATTTTACATACGATCACACCCAGAAGCCTTAATGAACATGCTTTTGAATTTTGGATTTGTAATGACCATTGGAAGCAGATTGTATTGACTTCTATTTTTCTGATGAAAAAGAGAACATATGTTTTGTTAATAGTGTTATTATGAATTATAGTGTGGACTTTAACTGTCATTCATGACACCAAGCCCTGTTAAGTCCAAGAGCTTCATCCTCTATTACTTTTGCTGATCTTGGCTCAGATCATTCCTTCCTCTTCCTCAACTTTTGATTAGGTGCTGAAGAGACAGACCTTGGAAATGAGGCTTTTCACTCAGCAAACAGAAAGTAGTTGAAGACTAGTAATATTTATCACCCTAGTCTCTTAGGACGTGCCCTAGTTGATATGTTAGAGCAGTGGTTCTCCACCTGTGTGTCTCAGCACCTATGGCAAACTTCTGTCTCTAAATGTATTTACATTAGAGTTCATAACTATATCAAAATCATAGCTATGAAGTAGCAATGAAAATAATGCTATGCTTGGGGAATCACCACAGCATGAGGAACTGTATTAAAGAAGCATTGTGAAGGTTGAGAACCACTTGGGTTAGAGCCAGTGGCCAGGGCTGTCTTTGGGGAATCCTTTATAAGGATAGGAATGCAACTTGGTAAAGAGCTTGTAGCCAGCTGTCTCATCCCAAGTTCCCTAGAATTTGCATTGTTTACTTTGTTGTTTCTTTGTGTTTATTTATGGTTTTACTCATTTAGGTAATTATTACAGCATTGTCCAGCTTGCCCACGCAGTTCCGTTTTTTATTTTATTTTTTTGTTTGTTTGTTTTGTTTTTTTTTTTTTGCTTATGACAATTCATTTCCTTTTGGAAAATAGTTTTCTACCCAGTGGGTGGTTATGCCTGGTTAATACCTCTAGCAATGGAATCTGAGCTTAGGAGGGATCATTTTTATGTCCGTGAAGCACCCCAAATACATGGCTATAAATAGTTTCAGCTCCATTAAAAGTCAAGTATCTGCCAAATGTCTTCCGGCCAGTGCTGCCTGTTCTTGGCAAGCGGGTGATAGGTTTGCTCTGTCAGTAGGCTTTCATCTGGTCTCATTCTTTATAACTTTTGCTTCCATCCATTTACCTCTTTTGATCTCCAATGTTCTTCCCTATCACTCCCTTCCCATAAATCTTTGTATGGTGAGAGTATAGTATTTCTTTTGTCAAGTTATAATTATGGGCAAATTGTATAGCAGAATGCCATCATTTCTGTGAAGGTAACATTTTCTACTCTTTTTGTCTTTTACAAATTGGTATGAAATGATTGCAGGCTTTCATTTTCTGTATGTGAGCATGCATCCAATTACCCAGATCTATATGGTACTGTACACTGAACATTAATTTTTTTTTTAGTGAGGTCACAATCTCTGAAGACATGCTGGAACAGGGTATTTTTCTTCTGTGGCCTCTTGTTGAATAGAAAATTTGAGACATCCTTAGGGTTCTACAAAGCATGGTCCTTTCACCATCAGTGTTCCAGAAAGATCCCCTACAATTATAATTGCCTTGTCAGGTCCTGCTCTCTGCCATGGCTCAGGAGTGGTCTAGCTAGTGCAGGAGCTCAGTCAACATAATGAAACACAGGGGCACCTTGCCCTTAGGTGAACTCACATTCACTTTGCTTAAATGTCAGGGAGCCAATTAGCATGAGGAATCATCAAAGGCATGCCTAAGCTCTAAACTTGTGGGCTTTCTTTAAAGAGTCCTATTAAGCAGCACCTCCTGTGGTTCCAGAAAGTACAAATTTGGACTAAATTTACTGCTGACAAGGCTTGCTGTAGGAGCTCAACGACACCTTTGTGAGTCATAGCATCTAATCTAGAGGTACCCTAAATTTATACCCTGAAGGTTTCCCAACCTGAGAATGGCCACAGACCACAGGAACCAGGCAAACCTCAAGCTCATAGCAATAGGAAACATTAGCTCTGCAAAACATCATCTACTAACAACAGGACTGTTGCTCTGTCATCACGTCTCCACACATTCTGTATTCTAGATGTGAGAGACACAGGTCTTGGAGGCGTCATTGGTAATTCCTGGCATGATGGTACAACTAACAGAGATCTGTAGATTTGCAATCCACTTGGGATCTTTTTGGAATGGAGATGAGTATTTCTGCTTTTACACATCAAGTTTGAAGCATGGGGTTATCAATTTGAAATGTTAAACTGACAATAAGATATGAGGATTTGAAAATAGAAGAAGAGGTGCAAGCTGAAGTGATATCTTATCACTCGTTGTTAAATATGTTTTGAATTCCAAATATGAAGGGAAGCGCCTTGATGTGAGGAGACTGACAAGCATTCAATTCACTTAGAAAGAACTTGTTGGGGAAAGTGAAGAATGATAACACAGACTTGAAGGCAGTTATAGCCCATGATAGGTTTGTATAAAGACAGATGGGAAACAATATCTATGTATCTATGTGTGTGTGTGTGTGTGTGTGTGTGTGTGTGTGTGTGTATGACTATGTATGTATGTGTATATATATACATAGTCATACATATGTGTGTACATACATACATACATACATTTTGGTGAGTATATGGTATATAATCTGGGCTGTGCAATTTCACAAGAGCAGAGGGAAGTTGCCACCATGTGAGAGAAGAACACTGTATTTTGAGGCATATGATAGAAAGGTCTGAAAAGAAAGTTTTCATTTTCCAAGAATTGAAAAGTAAGGAATACATGGAAAGATACTATTGAGTACAGAGGTAAATATCAGGAAATGGTAATGAAGAATTGGCAAGGCTTTCCATATATAAATAAGGAGGACTGATACCAATGTTAAGGCCAGTTCGAACAGAGTATTACCCTATCAGTTTTCTGCTACTAGGAGTAGTGGAGGTAGTTGGAAGAAGGTTTTACTTTGATTCCTGATTTCAGAGGTATTAATCCATGGTTGGTTGACCTATTGTTTCTGGACATGTAGTGAGGTAAAGACTCATGGTATAGGGTGTTCACAGAACAGAACCTGTCACCTCATGACAGCAAGGGATCAGAAAGCACAGCAGATACGAAGGGCCAGGAAACACAGATGTATCACCTTATTATCTCTAGAAATATCCACACAGATGCAGCCAGAAGGTCTATTTATCTCCTAGGTGGCTGTCAGTCCAATCAAGATGACAATCGTGCCTAACCACGACAACTAAGATTCTTAGATGTCAAGTGTGATTGTTACAGTCACCTTGACTGTCAACTTGATGCATTCAGAAGAACGGAGAGAATTTACCTAGGGTGTATGTGAGAAGCTCTTTCTAGACAGGACAGAGAGAGATGGGAAGTGACAATTCTAAAGGGTGGTCCAGATGCAGAGGTGTCTGAAGACAAACAGGCTTCTCTCCTATCTGAGCAGCCATGTCTCTCTTGGCTTTTGCCATCCTCCCATGGTATCAATGTGGAGTCAATACCAGAAACTTCCCAAATATTCCCATGTTTCCCTCGTTGGCTTCAGACTGTCAATGTGCTTTGCTTGTGGACTGAACAGCTCCTGAGTTCTTGGTCTCCTGTTGTATAGAAAACAGCTCTTGGGACTATCTACTCATACTACATAAGTCGGCCCAACAAATCCCCTCTTATAATATTTTATAAGATCCAAGAAAAACCCTAAGGGATCTTAAACTATTTCCATAGAAACTGTAGTCTAAGCAAGGGAATCAAGCTATGGAAAAAAGTACATTAATATCAAATACTGGGTGCCTTTAAAAATGTTTGTTTGTTTGTTTGTTTGTTTATTATTTAGTGTTTTTGAATGTTTGACCTGCATGTATGTATGTGCACCACATGTCTGCTTTGTACCCTTTGAGGTCAGAAGAGTGCACTGAATGCCTCGGAACAGGAGTTTTTGGTGGTTATGAGTCACCATATGGATGCTCGGAATCTAACTCCAGTCTTCTGCAAGGACAACAAATGTTCTCAACTTATCTCTTATGCTCTATGTACACGTTACTTCAGCAAGAATTCTATTTGTGTCTGTGTGCCTTTAGTCTCCCATTTTGATCTTTCAGAGGAATGTTAGGAGTCAAACTGAGGCCCAGAATTTGTTAATTTTGTCATCTATTTCTGAAACAAAGTCCTAGCTTGCATATTTTTATTTAATATTTTAATTTTATTTATATATTTCAATTTCATTCAAACCATAAATGTTTATATAAACCATATGTTTATATAAAAAAACAAAGTCTTCAATCACACATTTTACTTTCTGTCTTCTATGTAGATGTCATCTTAAATTTGTAGTGTATTACCTTTGGCCAACATTTGACAGGATGTTTGAGATTCTTCTTAAAATTTTATCCAGATTAGCTGAAAATATATGCCCATTTAATTATTTACCTTTTGACATAGAGAAACAAAAAAATTGCAAGCATATAAGCTATATTGCATTGTGAATGTGGAATATTTTACCTAATACCATAGACTTGTCTAACCAGCAAAATTATAAATGAACATAGTAACTAAAATGTAAAAATACTATGTAAAAAGAGTTATTTTTAAAAATTCGCCCAATTATTTAATATGAGAAATTTATAATGTTAATTGATAAGATTTTTCTTTATAATCTTGTTTTGAGTGCATTAAGAGACAGTAAAAACCCAAGTGTTTTTATTTTTCTATTTCCACAATCAATTCAACCCTCAGAGCGGAGTCCTTTAATTCTGAACATTAAAGGACCGAAGAACTATTCTCTCTAGACATAGACCAGGACTTCTGCAATTTCAATTCTAACTACCTGGATGTAAATCAGAACCCACAGATTAAAAGCCCATTCTACCACCCCTGCCCCTTCAAATGCCAATAGCACATAGTAGAAATTCACTTTGATAGACTTGTAGTAAGGGGTGCCAAAAACTTTTTCTCTGGATTTGATTAATTTGCCAGATGACTCAGATTGCAGGCCAACATTTGCTGGTTTAATAAAGGATGAAGGTAGGACTATGAAGAGATGCAGTGGGCTAGGCGTGTAGGAAGGGGTATTGAGCACCTGTATCCTTTCTGAGTACATTGTCTTGGAGCCTTTATGTATTCATCCTTCTGAAACTTCCCTGAATTATGGCCCTGTGAGTGATCATTGAGGCTTCTTCACAAAGACATGAGCAATGTTATCTTTGGTTATTCATGATTAACTCAGCCTTTAGACCTTCTCCCTTCCTGGTAGGCAAGGGAGTAGGGCTAGAATTCCAGCCCTTAAATGCCAAGTTGTTTTCCCTGCTAACCAGTTTCCACCCTGGGGCTGTGCAGGAGCCCACTGAAAGCTTTAGGGTGGTAGAGATTTCCATATATTACTTAGTACATTTCAGAGGTATGGGTGGTATTCAGGGCTCTGCTTCAGACTCAGGAACTGTGCCAGGGTCAAGGACCAAACAGTCATATAAAAATTTTCTTTTTGTGCTTGGAATACCTTCACAGAACCAGGGGCAGACATCAAGTCTCACTTCCTGTTAACTTACAAAGTAAGGCAACATAAAAGCAATGGATTGTATCACCAGGAAGTGCCCAAATGTAAGAAACCTTTTATATAGTAGAATAAACAGAATGAAGTATCAACTACTCTATTCCACAACTTGGAAGCATATATTTGAAGAATGTATCAAGAGTTCCTGAGAAAGGCATTTGCATGTTTTCATGACACTCTTCAGTAGCCCTTGCATGAGGCACAGCAGCATCAATGGCATCATGTGATTACTGTCACGTGAACCATGCAAGTGTAGTATACATGCTATATTCATCCAAATTTTTATGTAGAAAAATAAAGCTAAAAAGGAATATTATTTTAAATAATATTTGATACATATATAAACATACATGAATGTATGTCACATTTATGGAATTTATATATTATACATATATGTCCACATATATGCAATATATACATATACATATACGTATACATATACGTATACGTATGCGTATGTGTATGTATGTGTTTGTGTATACATATACATCATATACACACACACACATACATATACATCATATACATATACATGTTAATGTGTACAGCCCTGAGATAATTATTTGTAATTATTCTATTTTAGGGAAAAAGCTTGAACAGAGACAAGTGTACTCACTTATGGGATGTCTATAGCTCATCTACCCAGAGACCTTCCTTTATTACTGTACATTGTGGAATTGTTATTGCTAATGCTGTTTTGTTTATTTTGTTACATTGTTTTATTTTATTTCTTAAATAACCAAGCACTCAATTTCAAGCACCAAAATTATTTCTGGAAAAGCTAACTTTTTCTATGCGTTCCTTAAAAGAATCAACGAATACTCCCGAGGATGCAAGAGAGATGAAGTGGATGCAGCCATTATTGATTTCTGTACACAAAAATAATTTTACTTATCCACTGGCCATCAAACTTAGTGGAGGAGAGCCTAGGAGGTCAAATGATGCAACTACTTACCGCTTCACACCTCTGAGTTGCTAACCTCTCTGAGGTAAACACTGCCATAGTATTATATTGGATCGACTTACTCAGTACTGGACCAATACTCACTCAAATTATATTCTCTAATTTTCCCTTAGTTCTGATTTAGAGGCATGAGGGGAGGAAGACGTGATGTGCAGGATCTTTGCACTGTGTGTGTGTGTGTGTGTGTGTATGTGCAGGGGGGGTGTCAGTGTGGTTGCCAGGCACTGCTATGCTTATGCATATTTGTCCATATTTGCAGATGGACATGTTGTTACACAGCCCCTTCAGTTCCTGTGGGCATCTGCCTTCAGTGCAGTGTTTCTTTTCCTGGTGTTCCTTTATCCTGCTCCTTGGCAAAGTGTCCCAGGTCTATCTATAGGCCATGTGCAGCATGAAGAGCCAACGCAGACTTGGGACTCTCCTGGGGTCAGTTAGAAGGGATGAATCCCCTCCCTCAGGCTCCCTTACTTTAGCTGACCTTTTCCTCCACTGCACGCAGCAGCCTTGGCAACTGCATGCCTTGCACACAAATCCACTGCTTAGCCCTGCTGCTTTCCTGGTCACGCTCCGATTCTGAATGGGTCCCGGTGGAGTTTCCAGAACAGGTGGAATACACACAGGTTTATTTAGATCCTCGTTCCCTGGAATTGCTGTTGTCATTACTTAGATGGGGGGATGGGTCTGATTTGGGGAATTATGAGTCTTCTGCACTTGCCATTTTATTGATTTTAGGCCGGATTGACATATTCATCCTATCAAAACACACATTATTTGAATACTGTTTGCATTAAGTTTGCCTCAGGTATTCAGCGGTTCTGCCAGGCTATCCTGCAGTCAAGATGATTCTTTCCCTATGAAAGTAATTAATATTCTGTTGTGACACTTATAGCATCAGGGCATGTAGTCTGCTGGCCCTTGGACTTTTTCACCCAATAGTTCTTTCTCCAATGTGGTTCTTCCTTGAAGCTTTTCCTGTAGCATGTAGTTTTGCCTACCTGCCTTGTGCTCCTGGCTGGTCACATGCACGAACCCACCTAGGAGCTACCTCATATTGGTGAACAGAAAACACACACATGCTCGTTATTTTTTTAAAATGCCTTTGCTAACTCAATGACTGGGTACCCTGAAACCTTCTCCTGCTAACCCAGGCCCAGTTGAGGAAGCGGTCAGTGGCCACTAACCTGAAAACTCACTTTGCTTGTTGGATTTTCTCCTGCTGCTACTGAGGTCCCTACTCCTCTCCAAGTCCTTCTGCATCCTACTTGCGCAACTCTTAGTGCTTCGCCCCATGCTCAGCCATTGGCTATTGGCAACTTTATATAAAAAGCCAATTGAGGGGGGAGGACTATTCAGTGTATGTAAATAGATTCCCAATCAAAGCATCAGAACCCCTCCCTACAATTTTCCTAACGAGGTGTTTAAATGATCATTTTATATACAAGCCCTATGATTGTTCTGTTTGGATATCGTTCTCTTTCTCCCATTTCTGTAGGAATGCATTTTCCTGTGTGCACATGCATATGCACATACACATACATTTGATACAAGCATACACTCACAGACTTATCTTTTATCAATGGTCTATAATCTCTCTTAAAATCTATTCTGAAAGTAACTTACAATTTGATCATGGGATCCCATATAAGCTGAAGCTTATGTCATTTTTGGATCATTCCTATCTTTTGTAATTTCTTCTCTGATACAGTGTAGATTTAGATTTTCCAAAACCGACTTTAACAGGGATTCTCAAAAGATTCCAGCCCCCTTTCTAGCCCACTGTCCAGAGGTAGAGAGGAAAAAATGGCAATTAGGACAAGGGGATGTGGACCTGTTTAGTAATATTTCCAAACTCTGTAATCAGGACACCAGCAGTCAAGTTCAGTAGTGTTAGGATACCAACAATTCAAAGAGTGTCACCAAACACGAATGAGCAGCAGTGGCATGATCCAGCAGAAACAGCCAGGCCTCTGCCAAATCAGCACAAGTCAGCAGGAGTGACAGAACTAGTCCGAAAGCCAGGAGAAGTTCTCTCTGTGCCTCTCTCAATGAAGTGAAGATCAACGAAGACCAAAGACCAATGAAGCATTGCATGCACACCCATCACTGTCTCACAGGTCTGCTCCAGCAAAATATCATGAGTCTGCTTCAGGAAAATGTCACATGACACACCAGAAATTTCCACTTCACAGCAGATCTTAAAGATTAATATGTATGCTTGTTTTAGCTTCCTCACTGAAGTCAGGTATTCAGTGAGCTCTCAACCTTTATTTATTATTAATATACACTATTTAGAAACAGAACACTGAGAACATTTTCTCTGAACATGTCACATTTTTCCCCTAAATTATATGACTTACTTTATTTTGTTTATTTACTTTTGGTATTCTAACATAGATCTCTCTACGTCAATGGTTCTCAAACTTTGGGAGATCAAACAAGACTTTAACAGTGGTCACATATCAGATACCCTCTATGTCAGATATTCACAGTGTGATTCACAACAGTGGTCACATATCAGATACCCTCTATGTCAGATATTCACAGTGTGATTCACAACAGTGGTCACATATTAGATACCCTCTATGTCAGATATTTACAGTGTGATTCACAACAGTGGCAAGATTACTGTTATGAAGGAGCTATCAACTTTATGGTTGGAGTCACCACAACGTGAGGAACAGCATCAGGAAGGTTGAGACCCACTGGTCTACAAGGGTCTGGTTGCTCTGGAACTCAATATGCAGACTAGGTTTTTTCCTTGATGATCTGACTTAGAACTGTATGACTTCCTGCCTCTGCCTCTCAAGTCCTGAGATTAAAGGGACACACAGCATGTCTGGCCCTGCCTTTAAACTTTAAATAGAGATATTTTTTTTGTCACTGTAGCTTGCCATTAATTTGAGGATACTTGTCAGTTTTTTTAAAGTTCACATAAAATCTTTTCCAATTCTACGTTACAGAAGCTTCTACTCATACATCCCCCTAGTGCTATGTTCACACACGAATCACTTACATTTATATCCATAAGCTGTTTGCATTTACTATTATGCATGGCATGTATTAAGGATCATTTTAGGTGTCAGCTTGGTGAGAGTAAGGAATCTCTAGAACACAAAGCATTTTATTCGGATCTGTTGCAAGGGCATTCTTAGTTGAGATTCTGTGTGATTCTGAGTGGAACAGATGGGGACATTTTCCTAATAGTGAGTAGGCACCGTTCAGTTGTCTGTATCTTAGAGAGAAGAATGAAGAGAGACAAACACATGTATTTCTAAGAGTTTGGGTAAACCTGTCCACTTTACTTCTTGAATATGCAAAAGTCGGGCTCCCCCTCTGGAATCTCAGACTTACCAGGGTTCTCAGATCCTCAACCTTGAACTAAGAGCCAGACCATTTGTTTTCTGTGGTTTTAACGCCAGCATCCCAAGATCTCCAGTTTGCATACAGGGTGTGATAGGACTTCTCAGTCTTCGAGGTGGTGTGAATCAATTCCCCTAATAAAGCCTCTCAACCACTATCTATGTCTATATTCTATTGGCTGTATGTCTCAGAGAGCCTGGACTGAGACAGCACAAGAAAACATTTCAAGCTCATCTTTCCTCAAACAGCTTTCCAACTCTTGCAATGTAATTTATTAAAGCTTTATTCTTGCCCTATTTATTTGATACGTCAGTTTTATCATCTCCTAATCACTGCAACATACTGACTGCATCTTCCTACATTTTCCTTTCTATTCCAAAGACTTGTGCTTTTCTCATACGACAGTTAGCATGCTACTTTACGCGTTCAGGGGAAGGTTTCCCCTTAGTATTGATTATCACGCAGTAAATTGGTGTTGTTCATGTGAAACCTTTGCTAGATATTTCCCTTGACCGACCTTATTTTTCAGCTGTTTCCACGTCTTCATTTTTCTTCAAAATATTTTCTTCTGTGTTACTGGGACCTTTAAGATTACAGTAGGGAAAGTTTAAACACAAGTAGAAACTTTTTGTCTTTGGATATTTTTGAAATTATTGCCTTTTATAATTTGTCATTCTCTAGTACTTGTTTTACTGTAGGGTGTTCTATTAACATTGAGTTTCTAACCTTCCTAACTACACAATAAACTTAAATCAATATGATCTAGTTTAAAGGTCATATTATTGAAATATTAGGTATATGCATCTCCTTCATCATGGAATTCTTGGTGCTAATATAAAGAGACCTTACCTGGACCCAATAGTGCATAATTATCAATTATGTATCTTTCCATATTTACATTTCCGGTCCCTGCCCACACACATAGCTCAGCTACTACTATTTAAATAAGCACAGTTGAATTATAATTTCTGGTTATTTAGTCATCCATTGAAGAGAGAAAATAATGTTTTAATATAATTACTATCATTATTCATTCTTCTGCAGACACATATAAATGACAAACAGTCCACAAACAGTGTGAAGGGTATAAAACACATTCATTAGGGAGAAAGCTGTTTTCAAAAGAGGATTGGACCAGGAGTTCAATTTACCTTAAAGCCAAACCCATTAAGTTGAAGAGACAAAAAATGCCCTGGAGTCCAGGATCTGGAGCTGGGAAATTACAGTGGGAAATCAGACAATGCAGCTAGCCCTCCAGTAAACCCACAATTTACCAAGCTTGTGTGAGAGAGTAAGGCAATTTAATAAGCATGGTTTGGTTGATATTGTTTCTGACCTAGCTGTACAGTTTCACAATCACCTTTAAAAAAAAATAATAAGTTTCATCATGGGACTACAACTTCATAAACTAAAAACTATGCTGTGCAAACTGCTTATATAACTGCCTAGGTAATGACTGCATGTGTAAAAAAAATAAGTCCCTATTCTATGCAAGCTGTTCATGACGGTCTCACGCATGGATTTTTAGTAACCCCTCCTCCATTTATCCCCTCTGCCTTCCTTTCTTTTCTTGATGAAACTTTTCCTTTTCCCAACAAGGGACATTGCTTTTCTCATGTCTCTCTGTGTATAACTCACTGCATTTAAATAGGGCTGACAGCACCAGCATGGATACAAAGTTACTTTTTAGATTAATTTATTTTTTATTTATGCATGTGATTGTTTTGCTGGTATGCATGCATGTGCCCCATATATATGCATACTTGGTTCCCACAGAGGCCAGCAGAAGGCATCAAATGTCTTGGAATTGTAGTTGCAGAGGCTTGTGAAGTACCATCTAAGTGCTGAGAAAAGAACATGTATCCTCTGTAAGAGCAAAAAGTACTCCTAACCTGTGAGCCGTCTCTTTAGACAGAGATAAAAGGTTGTTTTCTTCATCATCTTATGAATGGCTACATCACTGAAGCAACTGACACTCCCTCACTATCAATAACTAAGGATAGTCCCTCAGGGAGATGTAGGACTCTATGAGCCCCACCTACTATCACAATTAAACATTCAAAGCCCAGTCTTGGGCAGGTAATTATAGCTTCAATGAGTTTCATGGATACATATCTTCCTATTTTGAGGATAGATTCTTTTCTTTTAAAATATTAGTTTAATACTTCTATTTTTATCTCTGTATGATTATAAATGCTTTAGAAATTCTTCATTGGTTATTAAGGGATTATCTGAGAAGAAATATCCTCTTTCACTTTTAGACTGTTAGTTTAAAGAAAACAAAACTTATTTTTTAGACTTTTAGACTGTTAGTTTAAAGAAAACAAAATCTTTTAGACTGTTAGTTTAAAGAAAACAAAACTTATTTTTTTTGTTTTGTTTTTATTGTTTTTTTTTTGTTTTGTTTTGAGTAATATGAGTTTGGTTTTTTTGGTTTGTTTGTTTGTTTTGTTTTTTGAGACAGGGTCTCTCTGTGTAGTCCTGGCTGTCCTGAGACTCACTCTCACTCTGTAGACCAGGCTGCCCTCGAACTCAGAAATCTGCCTGCCTCTGCCTCCCAAATGCTGGGATCAAAGGCGTGTGCCACCACTGTCTGGCAACAAAACATTTTTTTAATCATCAGCGCAAAAGAATACCTTAAATATATTTATTGTTTCTTTTAAAAGAAGGGACAATTGCCATCTTTACAATATTTTAACATTTAATTAAAATTACCATCTTTAATAGAATGACAAATGGTTGGAATCATTAATTGGTAATGAGAGCATTCTTGATGAAGATCCTTCAAGAGTCCAGGCAGAAGGATAGAAGACTGACAGGAAGTTATGTCTCCATAAGGCAGCCATGTTCTAAGAGCCTCCAGCACTGGCCTCATCCTGACTTTCTTTCTTGGATAAACTCAAAACAAATAAAAAAATCAATCCAAACTTGTAGGACAGTGATTACTAGGGACTGGAACTGGGTAGGGGTAAAGAGATGAGTAATATGAGTTTGGTTTTTTTGGTTTGTTTGTTTGTTTTTTTATGCCATTAAAATATACTTTTGAATAATAGGAAAGAAAGAGAGAGAGAGAGAGAGAGAGAGAGAGAGAGAGAGAGAGAGAGAGGAAGGAAGGAAGGAAGGAAGGAAGGCAGGCAGGTAGGCAGGCAGACAAGCCCATACAGATTGGATTTCAGAGAAACATCTTGAACCACAAGAGCTGGAGGTACAGTTGGGTAGGAAAGCGCAGCCCAGGGGCAAAGGCTCATTGACAGATGGAAATTTCCTAATGATGGAAAGAGATGATGATGAGTCACCTTTCCCTTCTTACACTTTGCTACAGCAACAAAGTTTCAGCCTAATGTCTATGGGCTGCAACTTAAAAGGCAGAAACACACAGACAATTGTTTAACAACTTCAAAATCAAAAGGGGGGGGTTAAAATTAGGATACTTAGAGAATGCCCTTAGGGCATATTGACAGCAGATATGTAATTACAGGATTTGGAGTTTGCCTTGCCTGGTTTTGGGCTTTCTGTGGCCCAATATTTCGTCACTGTACCCCAATTCCTCTCTTCTGTAGTGGGAATGTGTGGTCTTCACCACTGTATGTTGGAAGGATGTAATTTGAGTTTAGATTTTGCAGGGGCTTACAGTTAAGCTAGCCTTGAATCTCAGAAGACACTTTGGGAATTTAGAAGTGTTAATACTGTGGAATATTGTGGGGACTTTTGAATGTGGCTTAAATTTTCTTTCAATTATGATCTAGCTAGAAGCCTATAGGGCCCAGGGAGTGGCATGTGGTAATCTGAATGAGAATTTCCCTTTTAGGATCCTGGGTTTGAATGTTTGGTTCCAGGTTGTTGGAGCAGTTTAGGATGGATTAGGAGGTGTGGCTAACCTTGTTGGAAGATGTGTGTCACTGAGTTGGGCTTTGAAGATTTAAAAGGTTCCCACCACTCCCAGTGAATCCCCCAACTCCTGCTTATAGATAATGCTGTGAGCTCTCAGCTATTGCTGCAAACATTCGTCTCCTCTATCAATATGAACTCCACCCCTCTGAAACCCTAAGCTCAATTAAATGCTTTATAAGGGTCCTTGGTGGGCACAGAAGCTTGCATGATGCTGGTTTAAAGGAGAGGCTTCCAGGCCAAACCTATCTCAGGTTCTTCAGACTTGTGTCTGAAGTGCATGGTGTTTGCAGCAAAAGGAACTTACCTCCCACTCTTAATAAACAGAAACTGTGTGACCCAGTGTGGGCATACTTAGTACAGTATACATAGTTTGTACCAGGGATTGGGAACTGGTAACGGTTTCAGGTAAGTGAAATGTGATTTTCTTTTCTGTTAGAGAATCATATTTGATAGCAATTAAAGATAGCTGACATTCAAATGAAGATTCGTGATTCTAAGCAATAAGGGAATGGCAAAGAGAGGCAGGGGGCAAGAAAGGGGAATTGGAAGGTTGGGAGAGGGGAAGAGTGGATGATAAAGTTGGGGAAGGAGATGGAGGGGATTTCCCCAGCTTTGTTCACTCGAGTCTTGTGTCAGTATCCATGACAACATGAGTATGCTTCACCTAATTTGTCAAACCATGGCTCCACGCTGAGAGTCATAAATGAGCTAACACACATCCAAGCAATTAATAGGATTTATGCGGGTGTTGATGACTTTAAAGTCAACGAACACATTCATATTTTTTCCTCACCTCATTATGTTTACAAGTGATAGCAATTAGATGCCAAATAACTAGCATGAACCATTATATGGGGAAAACTTTCCTGGTATTTCACAGTTTCAGCATATAATTTTGCCCTTTATAGCCCTAAAAAGTAGATTTAATTTCAGAGAGGGTCAAGAATCAAAACAATAACCCTGGAATCTACAGCTTATTAAAACTGTATGTATTTTCACAAAAGTATGACTTCTCTCCTATTAAGGGATTAGGTGTGGGCTGGTGGAATGGCTCAGTGGTGGAGATCTTCTGTATTTGCCCAATGGCCTGAGTTTGAATCCAGAATTCCACAAGGTTACAAAAAGCATTGACATCCATGAACTGTCCTTGTATAGCTACACAGCACTGTGCTCCCCTTAGCACAATGCAATCGTGTGTGTGTGTGTGTGTGTGTGTGTGTGTGTGTGTGTGTGTGTGTAAATTTTCCAAAAAATTAAAAGAGATTAGGGATTAGATATAGCTGTAATAATATATCTTGGGGTCTGTGAACATGGTTCCAGCAAGCATAGGGATCTGAGTTCAAGTCTTCAGCACCCACATAAAAGCTGAGAGTTGTGGCAGGCATCTGTAACCCCAGAGGTGGAGGAAGAGTAGAGACAGGTAGATCCCGGGGTCTAGCTGGCCAGCTGGCCTAGCTAAAACAATGTTCTAGATTCAATGAGAGACCCCATCTTAAAAAATATAGGAAGAAAATCACTGAGAAACACAGCCTAAGCTCAGCCTAACATTATCCTCTGGCTCCATGTGGACAAGCATACTCACATACAGGTACACACTTGCATCACACACATGCATGCACACATGCATGCACATACTCATGCATGCACACATATGCACACATCTTTTTAGAGAAACCAAAAAAATATTCTATACTTTAAAAGCTTGAGTTTTGAAAACTTCAATGTGATTTAGAATTATTGGAGAATTTTTCCAATTCTTATAGCCAAATATGTCTGCTCAATATTAACCTGTGGGAAATAGAAGTGAAGAAAATTTGAAAGTTGCACTTCAAAATCAATATTAAATCAATTGTGCTGTTGTATAGCATGTAAAGGTATTTCTGACAGATTTGATCAGACATCCTTTTGGTTTTTCCTCTGCTTGGTTTTCTCCTCAGCTTTAATAAATGATGTCAATACACATTGCACTGAGGCCAAATCATGCCTCCCAACAGCTTGTCAGAGTCTGATGAGTGCCGGAGTGTGACCAAGCAGGAGTGTAAGTAGCCAGTGGAAGACACGGTCATCCAGCCAGGATGTCTAAGGGCTGACAGTGGGTTGCAGAGTAAGGTGTTGCCTTCTGTGCCCTTCCAACAGAAACCATTCCTGTGAGGACACCAGTAACCTTTCTCTCAGAGGGAATGTACACTGAATGCTCCTTATGTCTCTAATTGTTTCAGCTCTGTTACAGAGCACTCGCCATTTCCATCTTCCTGAAGGGCCTGGTTTCCTTTTCCTAGGTCTTCATTCACAGTGTTATCAATTCAGAGAGATAGAGATCCATCCCTTCCTCCCTGCCATGACACAGTTGCAGAATTGTTCTTATAATTCCCTTTATGTCATATTTTTAACCTTTTATTTATTTATTTATTTATTTATTTATTTACACTCCAGATTTTATTTCCCTCTAGATCTACCCCTATTGTTTCACATCCCATACCTCCTCCCTCCCCGACCCCCTGTCCTTATCTCCCACTACCACCCACACCACCACCAGACCTCTAGTCTCTTGAGGGTTAGGTGCATCTTCTCTGACTGAGCCCAGACCCGGGAGTCCTCTGCTGTATATATGGTGGAGGCCTCATATCAGCCAGTGCATGCTGTCTAGTTGGTGGCTCAGGGTCTGAGAGATCTTAAGGGTCCAGGTTAATTGAGATGGCTGGTCCTCCTACAGGGTCGCTGTCCTTTTCAGCTTCTTCCAGATTTTCCCTAACTCAACCACAGTGGTTAGCAGCTATTGTCTATTAGGCTGGGTGCAAATATCTGCATGTGACTCTTTCAGCTGCTTGTTGGGTCTTTCAGAGGACAGCCATGATAGGTCCCTTTTCTTTGAGTGCTACATAGCCTCAGTAATAATGTCAGACCTTGGAGCCTCCCCTTGAGCTGGATCCCACTTTGGGCCTGTCTCTGGACCTTCTTTTCCTCAGGCTCTTCTCCATTTCCATCCCTGCAGTTCTTTCAGACAGGAACAATTATGGATCAGAGTATTGACTGTGGGATGGCAACCCCCTCCCTCACTTGATGCCCTGTCTTCTTGCTGGAGATGTGCTCTATAAATTTCCTCTCCTCACTGTAGGGCATTTCATCTAAGTTCCTTCCCTTTGAGTCCTGAGAGTCTCTCACCTCCCAGGTCTCTGGTATATTCTGGAGGGTTCCCACACACACACACAACCCCAACCTCCTACTTCACCTCCTACTTCCCGAGGTTTCCTGTTTTCATTCTTTCTGTTGGCCCTCAGGGCTTCAGTCCTTTTCCCTCACCCAATAGCAGATCAGGTTTTCCTTTTCCCTCCCTGCCTCCCTCCTGCCTTTGATTGCTTTCTTCTCCCTCACAAGTGGGAGTGAGACATCTTCACTTGGGCCCTTCAGCTTGTTGACCTTTTTGAGTTCTGTGAAATACATCTTATCTTGGGTATTCTGTACTTTGCCCTGGTTTTTTTTTTTTTTTCAGAACACACTTTTAACTCCTGAGACCGTGTGCTATATTTATGCATCCAATGAACAGAAATATCAAAGTTTGTGAAGATTTTATCCAAGGTAGCAAATACAGGAGTGACATTGTAGGAAGGATAATTATTATCCTTCAGTTCCAGGGCTGTCTGGTGGGTCAGCACTGTCCTATGAAGGCAGTGATTGGGGGATATGCCCCATCTATGTTTCAGAAAGATGGGTCCTTAGTAAAAATTTCAACTCCAGTCTCCTGGTAACGTTTCCATAGCTTTCAAACAAAAAATGGGTACCCAAGGATTCTTGCCTATTCTAGTATCTCAATTGCATACCACATGTGAAAGTTTTCAACAATTGCCCAGAATGTTCCTGACAACATACTCCTGCCTGATGACGTCCGTCTCCATGTTGGTTGTCTCTTTGAAGAATTTGTTTGTGCACACTCAGTGACATGGGACAGCTCAGCTTGGACTTCAGTGAACTTCTCCACCAATCACTAGGCTGAGCTTCATCCGTGTTTGAATCACCTTCCAAAGCGCTTGAGTATTATCCTCAGCCTTGTACCACTAGTTAGATGGTCCTTATTTTATGATCCCATGCAAACCATTCATCAAATAACTTTTACGGTTTAACCCATTGTGTGGTTCTTGTCTCCTAAGACACAAACTGATATATCTTTTAAATTTTTTCCTCAATGACCAATAGCATGCTTTACAAGCATACTCTGCAGTTTCCTGGGATGTGTCTCTAACCTGGAACAGAAAGGATCTGAGTCTCCTTAAATTACGACACTACAGTATGTCTTTCCCAAGAACATGGTCACTTTCTCATTGAATAAGTGATGGTTCCTACCAGCTTACAGTGCTGTTGAGTATCTAGTGATCTAGTGTGATAATTCTTACTGATTCAAAGGGAAGTTGGATATTCATGTGTTTGTCTTTTCTTTATTTGTGAACATCTTTCCATATTTTCCCATCTCTTTAAGACTACTTTGAAAATTATTATTTCAATTTTGACAGTCTATACATTATACTAAATATTTTCTCACTTTTATTTGGGTTTAAATTCCCTTGGATGTATTGCCTTTTTTTCAAAATAAAAATATTTATCTAATCACTCAGTGAGGTACTAACCAGCTTATTAAATGAGCTGTGCTTGATAAGAGTACAGGCTCTTTAATAACTCTCTTTGTAGTAAATCACTTACCCACCTGTGGACAGAAGCATCAGATTTTGTTTTTGCCTCTTCTGGTGATCCCACAACATAAAATTTTATTATATATTAGGTTCATTTTCCATCATACCTTAGACATGAGTAAGGATAGGAAGAATCTACTGATGGGGATAAGACATAGTGGTAACCATGAATTTAATACATTTTCTCTTATTTAAATGTTTTAGGCTTTCTATTATAAAAACCTAAAGTTAGGTTGAATGAGAAATGAGGGAATAGGTATAAAAGTCCTAAATAGCTTTACAGGCTGTAAATGGACATCAGAACACTGTGTCAGATATGCCAATGCTTCCTGTTTCATATCCATGGGAACAACTGTTCCACATTCTCCAGTGGACCCTTGATGATATGCTCTAATGAGATGAGCAATGTTCTCCACAAAGCCTCTTTCTAAGCTTCTGATACTTCTGGAAATTCATTCTTACCACTGCTGGCTGAATAAGGCAGTGTATTCGATATGAATTCCCTTCTAGTCCTTAGGAAACACTACAATTGATCCATAAGATCGACACATAGATTGTTGGTCACAATAATAAAGAATCACAGTCATCACAGGTGATATGAGAAAAACTTCTGACAAAACTCAATACATTTTTTTGTGGTTTCACAGAACATAACAAAATAGAAGGAAAATACGTGGACATCATTGAGGCTCTATAGGAAAAGCCCAACTTGATATCCAGAGATGAGGGACTTTTTTCCTCTTCAATAGGGACCTGACAAGGATGCTTTTATGGATTACATTCAGCATCATAAAGGGGAGTTCTAGGCAGAGAAAGTACACAAAAAAGACATTCAATTTACAAATGAAGAAAACTATCTCAACTTGTAGATGTGTGGTTTATGTGTTGATTCTGTTTCTTTATGTGCTCATAAGAAAAACGTGAATATTTTTGCCTATAGTTGAAAGAAAAAAAAGCAAATTCTGAGCCACAGAACAAAAACAAGCAACACATTCAGGTTCACAGTTAGAATTAGGAAGATTCCTTCCATGTATTCATCTCTTAGCAAAGTATACAAGATAAAATCGAACTGTATCATCTCATTGGAGAAGTAATCTCTTGGCTCCAAATTCCCAGTAATCGCCTTAGTCAATTTCAGTTATACAGCTTTGTATATAAGCTTTGCCTCAGACAGGGCAAGCTCAGGGAAGACGGTGTTGATGAAAGCGTCAGTCCTGTTCCCACCTACATCCTAAGACACAGGTGTCAGCAGGGGGGACTCATGCCTTTACATGATTCCTAAAGATTACACTTGAAAATATACTTAAAGATCCCTAAAGCTTGAGGCTGGAGAGATGGATCAGCCATCAAAGAGCACTTAATGTTCATACAGATGACTGGGGTTCAGTTGCCAGCACCCACATCATCTGGCTTAAATCCATTCCAGGGAATGAGACGCTTGCTCTCTGGCCTTCACAGGCATCTGAACCTGTGTTGTGCACACAAATTCACACTGTCAAGCACAGATACACATAGTTTTCTTAATTATTAAAAAGTCAAAGTTATAAATATTTTGAACCCGATGTTGTCTAAGTAGAGTGGAAGAAGAGGAAAAGCAAAGAGAGAGAACTGGACAGCAGATGACACAGGGCTCCAGTGTCCACAGCAGCTGCCAATTCTCTCTGAGATCAAAACATGGTTCTGTTGGTTTAAGTTCCTAAGAGCCATTTAATACTTTCTCCTGCATGCACAGAGATTTTCTTCATTTCTGTGGTGTTTCATGCTTTATTAAAAACACGCAAGCATCATAAGCAGAGGGCTAGGAAATGGTGAATATATTCAATACTTTGAAACTTTTTTTTTCCAGATGCTGAGTAAATGATGCCTGGAGGCCTTTCGATATTTTGGGAGCTTTAATAAAAAATTGAGAAAAACAAAGAGTCTAGCAAAAGAGGAGGGTTCTACGTCCACAGTTTACAGTACATTTTCCTCACCCTTACATGGATTTGGCATTTCTCACGTGAAACAAAAGAGATGCGGTGTAGGCTACCCTGCTGAATGTGTCTTACTCTTATAAAATTTATTAAGTCAACCTTTTATGAAAATACCTATATTTTTGTTATATTTTCAAGTAAGCTCATGCTTTCCTCTTTTGTTTTTATTCAATTTAGAGGTCTTAAAAGCCCATGCCAGGATGCCAGGATGCCAGGATGCCAGGATGCCAGGCAGACCCAGCTTTCTCCCTCCCCTCCTCCTCCTCCTCTTCTTCCTCTATCTTCCTCTCTCTTTCTCTCTTTCTCTCTCCCTCTCTCTCCTTCTCTCTCCATTTCTCTCTCTCCCTCTCTCTCCCCCTCTCCCTCCCTGCCACCTCTCTCTCTATCTCTCTCTGTCTATGTCTCTCTCTCTCTCTCTCTCTCTCTCTCTCTCTCTCTTTCTCTCTCTCCTTACTGCCTGCAGGTCAGGATATGAAGCTTCTCTAGAACCATGTCTGTTCATATTCTTCTATGCTCCATACAATGATGATAATGGCCTAAGTCTCTAAGTCTCTGAAATGTAGGTTAGTCCCAATTAAGTGCTTTCTTTTATAAGAGTTGCCTTAGTTGTGACTTCCCTTCTTGGAAAAAGAGCAATGACTGAGAAACTCCATAAAGCTTGTGTGTGTGTGTGTGTGTGTGTGTGTGTGTGTGTCAAGTGTGCCAGTAAATTTTTTTGAGGGGGGGCAAGATATATCCTAGGTCTCTGGACTACCCAGGCTCTGGTTCCCATCCCTCCATGCAGTATCAGAAGTGGGGTCTGATGCATGGAGTGTGTCTCAAGCTGTACCAGTCATTGGTTGGCCACTCCCACAGTTTCTATGTCACCTTTATCCCAGCATATCTTCTAGGCAAGACAAATTGTAGGCTGAAGATTTTGTGGCTGGTTTGATGTCTCAGTCCCTCCACTGGAAGTCTTACAGGAGATGACCAGTTTCAGACTCTGTATTCCCCTAGAGCTGGGAGGAGTTAAGGAAGGGGACCAAAATGACCAAAACCACATTGATACATTGTGAGGATATACCTTTAAAATGTATACTTTGGTACTTCAAAACTTGTCTATGATCTGAAGTTTTAGTATGTCTCCTGTCCTCTCAGACAATGCCAAGATTTGCTAATAATGCATAGATTGTTCTGAAAATGGAAAAGGTGGATTAGAAGTTGCATGTCAGCTAAAACCTCATCTTGTGGAAACATCTCCTTGACTTCCTGTTGTCATCTCAGGTTTTCATGACAACAACCTGTGTTTACAAAATACCTGCTGATCAGTGTGAGCTAAAGAAATGTCATTCCGACATTTTTGGAGCTAAGAATTTAAGAGAGCTGTGGGATTGCCTTTAATGTTGATAAAAGTGTTTTTCAGACTATTATTAAATATGTTTTAAAATATCCATTTTGTATTTCCTCTAAAACAAGTACTGCTACGAATATGATCACACTTCATAGATTTCAATCCACAATAATTAAAACAATTTTGGTTGTTATTATGTGGGTTTTTTTGTTTTGTTTTGTTTTTACAGAAAGGATATTATTATTTAGCACACGGCTGATCTGGAACTCATGGAAATCCTACTACCGATGTCTACCAAGACTCAAGGTTACAAACTTTTGATGACCTTTCTAAAAATCATCTCAGATTCTAAAAGTGGCCACACAGAATACATAATTTGGGTATATGTTAGAATTTGAAGAAAGTAACAAGATCTCTTAATTGCCTGTAAGATTAAAGTTAGAAGCTCAAGATTGCCATCACTCTGAAGAGCGACTGTGGCTGGTCCAGCAAAGGCTTGCTTTGTGTCACTTATCAGTCATTTGCCTCTCACCTCCAAAGCAATGTCATTGCTTTGCTGTGACGTTGGAGCAGACCAGCTGGCAGGATGGTAAATGATGCCAGTGAGGTGCTCGAATAGAAGGTTCCAGAAGGTCACGGGAGGAAGGGCTTCCTTCTTGGTCACAGAGTTGACGTTGATAGAGGCACCAACCTCTGGACAACATCCTGTGTATCATTTAACAGTTTCACAACGAGCTCTGAGGTGTGGCAGTGAACACCAGCACCCATCAGTTCTTCTAGCTTTCTACAGCCCATCTTAAGGAAGAGGTGCCCAAATGAAATTTTCAGCCACGCCAGCAAGATGTGACATTAATCCTCTGGTGAGAACACCCTATCGCTGTATTTTTGTCGCCACAGTTAACAGTTACTTCCAACTTCCGGTTTTCTTGTATTCTTTACAGCTCTCTTTATCCTTGATCAGCTATCTACCTGACAATCAAGCCTCCCTTGAGAGTCCATAGCTCTTTATTTACATAGCCTAGTTAATATGTGGCTCCCGTCTTCCCCTTCAGCAGTGACTGACACAGACTGTAACATCCTCTATCGCTGTCCTACTACCAGATCAGGGTTAGGTGACTTCATCCAATGCCATGGAAATATGGCTTCTGAAAGAATAAAGAAAACCCAATGTTAAAATTCAAGGGTACATACACTAGGTAGTTCGCCAGTGGCAAGCCAGCCATTTTAACAGAAAGTCTCGCTTACCATGTCCAAGGGAGTGCTTGTTATAAATGTAAGATCTTTAGATTCTTATCAGTCTCCAGAATTCTGCTTAGGTTTTCTTGAGCTTTATAGAAATCATTCATATTCCTATGGTTTCATGTATCTTTGTCTCCTTTTCATTGGATGGTAGACTTCAGAGTTTCAAATGACTGTTGCTTGTTCTCCTAGTCTGGACTTGCAAGCATTAGTTTAAATGCTTAATAATGATAATTGCTTTTTCCTTTATGATCACTATTAAAATAAACTTAATGTTAATCATCAATAAAACAGTAAATATCTAGATTAAAATATTGCTATAAGTCTAAGAGTATCCACATATGTTGAAGTAACATGTAAATATTAGAAGGGACATTGAAATATTCCACTTCAGTATTTTGTCTTTAAGTTTAGAAAATATCATCTTTAGAGGCAATTAGCATGCAAAACATTGAGTGATTCTGAAGCATCTCATTGACTTTTTATTTTATTTAATCATTTAAGATCTGCATACTTGTTCCTCTTGACTGTCGGTCTGATTGGATTGAGAAATGGTCAGGCAATTAAGTGCAGCTCAACTCTGCACACACACATGTGAGGCCATTTTCACCAAAGAATAACTAAGGCGGAAGGATCTGAATGTTGGTGGTGCTATCTCATAGCCTATCCCAATCCCCCATAGCAGAAATGAGGGAAACAAAGAAAGCCAGATAACAAAATCATGTCTATACTTCTTCCTGGCTGCTGTGAAGTAAAGAGCTTGGTTCCTCAAGAATGGACTGAACCCTATGACCCCATTGTCCAAAATAAGCCTTTCTTCTCTTTAGGTTTGATATTGTTATCTTGGTTGATTATTTCTTACAGAAGATTTTAGTCTAAATGCTGAATACAGATCATGCCGTGCTCTTCATTTGTTTGGCTAAGCTGCCTTGCTACACTGACAAAACACTGGCCAAAATATGTATTCATTATGTTCAGAGTCAGGACTCGGTACTTAACCCTCTCTCTTGTTCACTTCCATTACTACAGTGATTTCATCTGTCCCCATTATTTAGTAACTGCTACCTCCATAGTAGTGACTGGTGAATCTTTGTCTTCAATCCAATCCTAGCGCTATAAAATTCATTCTGAGGCACATCTAATGTCACGACCCTATAATGCAGTTCCTCATGTCATGGTGACCTTCAGTCTTAAAATTATTTTGTAGCTCCCTCATAACTGTAAATTTGCTACTGTTATGAATAATCTGATACTCAGGTTATGTGAGCCCCAAAGTGGTTGTGACTCACTGGTTGAAAATTACTGTTCTAAAGAATGAAAGACAGCTGAATATTCCAAGATCAGGGATGATGTCCAGAATATGGGGCGTTCTAAATTGTTCTGTTCTACACTTTAGAATTTTTTGTTTAGCACAATTTTATGTAGTTATCTAACAGGTGTCTCAAAGGAAAAATACATAAAACTTCGTTCCTACTTTTCAACCTTATTATGTTAAGTGTTTTCCTCCACTGTCTCTACTATATTCCTTTGAGAAACAGTATCTCACTGTACCTGGAACTCAACCAGGGAATCCTGAAACTTTTCCACCTTGTAACCCCTCTGCCCTTGTCTGTCAAAAGTGGTTGTGCCAAGGTTTTTGGGGGGGTCTCAGGCTACAAACTCATGTATGTTCTCATGTTGAGCTTCAAGTGTTATTACCCACTGGGTTATCTTCCAAGCCTCTCATAGTAGTGACTAGCAAATCTGTGTGTGTGTGTGTGTGTGTGTGTGTGTGTGTGTGTGTGTATCAACATATATTTATATGATTTATTATTTCTTGTGACCTTACATGGTGTTTGGATAATGGTCAATCAACTACTGGTGTGGTCATGCTTTTCATATATGCTATGATTTTCAAACCCCTTTCACACCCCCAACTCCTGCTACTCTGATCTACAGCTTCATATTTATTATTTCAATTGTCTCTTAACTCGTTTATCTTCTAGCCACATTCATCCTGAAAAATCTTGCAGAAAATTATAACTCATTTTAAAGAGGGCTATTAGATGTCTCAAAGGAAAGAAAGTGGAGACCTATCTTCGTGAATTAGAATTGATTTCTCTGTCAAAGTGATTCAGGTATGACGACACTTGGTACAGTGGCAGGAGGATCAAAATTTTGAGGTCATTACTGGCTTACTGGCTATGTCGTGAGTTCCAAGTCAGCTTGAGCTAGATGAGACTTTGTCTCCCAAAGGGAGGGACAGAGGGAAGGAAAGAAGGAGGGAGGAAGGGAATGAGAGGGGGGAAATAAGACAGAGAGAGACAGAAAGAGACAGAGATAGAGAGAGAAAGACAGAGACAGACAGAGACAGACAGAGACAGACAGAGACAGACAGAAAGACTGACAGAGGAAGGCAAGGAGAAAGAGGCTAGAGGGTAGAGGGAAAGAAGATGAAGGGAGAAGGAGCAGAGAAGAGGGGAGAAGATGTTAGTACTCTACTCTTCAGACCTAAGCCTTCCAGCCTAAGTGGTTGTCTTTCTAATCTGCTTTACCCTCTGTCATCTCACAGTGCCTCAGTAAAGTCGTTCTGCTGTGTGAACATGTCAGGCTCACCAGGAAGGCTGGGTTCCCTGTCACCTCTGTTCAGAGGCTCTTTCCAGGGTCTAGTTCTGCACTTTGCATTCTTTCCAGTGTGCTCCACAGTAAGTCATCTACTTGACTCCCTCTTTGAAATTCATGTTCTGCTATAGAATGGTTTGCCCTTTCATTTACCTCACACACATTTATTCCTCCAGTTTTTGGTCTTTCTCACTACCTCACAGATCATATGCAACTTGCTTCTTGCTTTCACCATCTTTATTTTAGCTTAGGATAAAACATCTATGAGAGAGGTTGTAATTTTGGTTCTTTTATTTGTCATATGTTTTTAGTATTTAATAGTTCAGCACACATGAGGTATTTAATAAATACATGTTCAGTTAATCAATAAATGACACTTTCATCCTAAATTCCTTTGTTATAAATTTTTACTCTCATTTTTTTCTAATGACATCATTCTCCAATGTGTGTGTAATCAAAATTAAGTAAAATTATTATTTTACATTTCCATGCCACGTGGTTGGTATCATGATGTATTATAGTCTCCAGTAACATACCAATGATACCATATCTGGGATGTGTTTGCATAAAACAAGCTTTCAGAGATTAACTGTAGAACATTGAGGTATTTCTCTGGTTATGGGAGTTGAAAGAATTTGAGAGAACCAGACCTATGGGAAGCAGAGGAAAACAAATGAAAGGAAGTACCCTGTGATCATGTTGAGTATCTAGGAAGTGAAAACACAGCTGGTTGATTTCATGTGGCAGAAGTTATCCTGCTACATGCTCTGTCGGGTCCATCTTGCTTGCTCTCTGTAATATGGTGAAGCTCAGTCAAACCATTCCCACTGTGTTTCTGGTCAGTTGAAAAGAAGCATGTGAAACAGTATTGTAGACTCAGAATAGATCTTATTTCCCTTTGCATTCTATAACCTTTCGTTCTTTTGAAAAGAAGCCTAGAATGATTGAAACTTTGTAAGGAAGAAACGCTTAAAAAATTCCTTATATTAAGTCTCTTCTAGGATCCTGTTTCCATGGATATACAGCCATAAATGAGCATCTAGAAGGAATCTTGGTGAATTAATAACTGTGTAAGAGAAAGGATTTCTAAGAGCCCCTGGACATTTGGTTAAGGACTTTCAGCACATTATGTTATTAAATCCTATTATAAACATCTTAGAAGGAAATTGAGTCACAGATGAAAGGAAAACATTTGCTGAAGGTCACAGAGTTGTTGCATTCCAGGATCATGATTTATCAGAAGCCTCTGTGGCTCCAGATTCTGAATTATTGCTTAGGCTATTCCTTTAGTCTCTTCCTCATTACTCACGTACTTAATTGATCTCAGAAAAGTGCTAGAAAGTTTCCCAAGGCAAGCAACAATTCATGCATTCCAAATTCTACTTAATGTATGATATTTAAAACTGTGAGAAAGCCAATCCCTGACACTATTAATGACACCCTGCTATGCTTGCAGACAGGAGCCTAGCATAACTGTCTCCTGAGAGGCTTCATCCACCAGCAGGTGGAACCAGATGCAGAGACCCACAGTCAAACAGCAGGCAGAGCTTGGGGATTCTTTGTGGAAGAGTAGGGGATAGGACTGAGCAAGCCTGAGGGGTCAAGGATACCACAAGAAAACCTACAGAGTAACTTGGACCCATGAGGGCTCACAGAGACCGAATGACCAACAAAAAAACATACAGGGGCTGCATCTAGGCCCACTAAACATTTGTAGATGTGTAGCTTGGTCTTTATGTGGGTCCCTTAACCACTGGAGTGGGAGTTGTCTCTGATTCTCTTGCCTGCCATTGGATCCCCTTTCCCTAACTGGTCTGCCTGGTTAAGCCTCAATGGGAGAGGATACATTTAGTCCTGATGCTATTTGATGTCCCAGGTAGGTGGTACCCGAGGTGGGGGGCTTCTTCTTCTCTGAGGAGGAGAAGGTATAGTAGGGGGAGAGATTTGTGAGGTAGGACTAGGAGGGGCAGGCTATGACCTGGATATAAAGTGAATAAATACATAAATTAATGGAAAAAAACCCTAAGAGATAGATACACTTCATAGATTCTATTGGTGGAATGGTTACATTCAAATGTTGGCTGACCATTCTGTTGCTAAACTTGTAAACTAAGAAAATAAAAAGAAAAACGAGTACGTAATCCCTCTGATGCTTTTGTACAGCATGTGCAGTCATATTGAAAACAATTAATGTCACCATTCCCAAATGGTTTGTAGTAGGTGATTATTTAAATCAGTACTCCGTTGCCTCTTTTCCCTCTGAGATATCTGTTCTTTGTATCTCTGTGAATAAACGCACTCCGCTGACTTACTGCTCACTAACCTTCTTCTGAGATTGTTAAAGTTTTCTTCAAACATTTAACTTAACTTCAGACTTCTTTTCCTTCGCCACGAAGATGAAAGGGGTCTTTTTCATTCTCTGCTGAGCAAGTGTTTATTAAGTTAAAACTGGATTCTCAGAAATTCCTCCAGCTTTTATTGATTGAAGTTGTAGATTATCTTGCAAAAGCTAGAAAATGAAACATTGATGTTTAAAAATCATCAGGACTTTCCTAAATGCCAGGGGAAACTTCTTATAAAATGGTTTGTATTTCACTTATTGCCAGAGCAAGGGACAGAGTTAAAAAAGAAAAAAAAACTTTTTGAACTCATCTTCTCTCTTTATAAATAAGAAAAATTATGTCCAGAGTAGTGGGGTGATTTGCTGAAGGTCACAATGGAAACCTCTCAAAGATCCAGGTAAAATGCTGTGGGAAAGTGAAGACCTGTGTGTTTCTCTGTGAAACATCACTGCTCTCTAACAGTCACCTTTATCTGCTGAGGACCTAGAGACTGGGCTCGACCTACAGCTCAGTAATCTTTTTGCAGCAAGAGTCACACCATGACACTCTCCAAAGCATCCTCTGAAATCAGCTTCTAGCTCTGCAGGAAAGCCCAGGTCTTGGTAAATACCTGTCCATCTCAACCCAATCTATTCACTTTGGCATCTGACTTTCTCTATTCAAGCACCTTATCTGTTGTCAGCCCCTAGCTATACTTTCAACCTTTGACCTTTCACCTCAGCTAGCTTCCTTTTTCCGATATATCTCCCATCAAATGTTCAAGTGGTAGGCATTCCTTCAGCTCTTGTTCAATGAGTCTTATTTTGAGCCCTGATTTAAAATCATAACTTGTGTCTTTCTCCATCCTACACTTCTAAGTTTTATTATGTGCTTTACTTTTTAACAATTGATCTTATCCTCTGTCTCAATAAATGACTGCTGGTTTTTATTTTTACTTTTTATTGTTTTTTTATTTACATTTTAAATGTTATCCTCTTTCCCAGCTTCCCCTCTGCAAACCCCTTATACTCTACCCCCTCCCCCTGCCTCTACAAGGGGTGCTTCCCCACCCACCCACCCTCTCTCACCTTACCACCATATGCTGGGGGCATCAACCCTTCACAGGACCAAGGGCCCCCCATCCCATTGCTACCAGATAAGGCTATCCTCTGCTACATATGCAGCTGGAACCTCCATGTGTATTCTTTGGTTGGTGTTTTAGTCCCTGGGGGCTCTGGGGTGTGTGTGTGTCTGGTTGGTTGATATTATTGTTCTTCCTATGGGGTTACATGGGTTTGTTATTTTCTACTTTTGTTACACCATAAACCTCAAGGAGGCCAGATTCAGAGGAGGCTGAGGCAAAGGATTGGTTTTGACTTCACAGCCAGTTTGAAAGATGCTCCAATGTTCGGTAGTATAGGGCTGTCCGGGTGTTCAGCGGTCTCTATAAATTGGCTAAGTTTTAGAAGCTATGCTTAGTGCTTCCCATAACTTCAGTTAATCTAGTCATTCTGGATTTCTGACGGCGTTGAAGACCTATAGTCTCATAGCCAATCCTGGCTATTTACCTTGAGAGAAAAGTTCTGAGTGGATGGTTTTCAGCTGACATTCATTCTAAAGCCAAGAAAAAGCCAGGTTCAAAATTAAGTGTTTTAGTCAAGAGAGACAACAGAGATTCTGGTTGGTCAAAAAGAGGATGGACTGGGTATTAAGACTATCTTGTACCTCACTGGTACAAATAGGAATAATTATGCTCTAATTGTATTTTGTGAGAAAAGTTTTATTTTAACAGGAAGGGTAATATGTAGGAGGAGCTAAGGGGGAAGGAGCACTGAGAGGAAAAGATGGAGTAAGAGAGAAGATGAAGTAGATGAGAAGCTAGGTAATGAGAGAGAAAAAGAGAGAGAAAGAGAGAGGGGGCATGGAGGCAGAAGTTCACATGTCTCCACCAGTCAAAGATAGTTTACATAGCTAGGTTGGGTATTGGGTTACACTTCTGATTGAGCATTACCATACTTATAGTCTTTGATTAACCTTTAAAAAATGTATAAAAGCAAAATGGAAAAGGGGGCACGGGATAGGGGTTTTCTAGGGAGGGGAAATGGGGAAAGGGGTTGGCATCTGAAATGTAAATAAAATATCCAATAAAAAGAAAAGAAAAAAAAGAAATAGAAAAAAAAGAAAGTAGCCTGCGGTCTGAGATTCTGCTGTCAATCAATCAATCAATCAATCAATCTTCAAGGGAGCAAGATCTTTTCTGTTCTCTGTTATATCTTTAGTACCTAGGATGGTCTCAGACACTTATTAAATATTTTATGAGAGAGCAAGCCCATGAATAGATGGACAACTGTTTTAGTGTTCATAAAAATTTAGCTTTAGCATGACTTAAGTGTGAGAAACAGAAGTTACATACACCATTGAAATTATTTTAAAGCTCAAGAAAGTGTGAAGCATATATTTATGATATAATTGATAGGCTGTCATGGGATAGATAATTATCCTAGTGTACTTTTTTCAGGAGTTGGAAAAGGCTAAGGCAACCTAACTTTCTGTGGACTGAGACTGAAGCTTAGCTGTCTGATTTTTGGAATAAAAAACTCTTAGTGCTGATCAAATATGTCTTTAACTGTTAATGTTTTCCCACAAATGCCTCTCCAAATGTTAGCTTTTCAAACACAGCCTGGTGAAGGCAGAAATATTGATTCAGCACATAGGCACCCTGGTTTTCTCCATCGTGATGTGTCATTTTAGGTACTTAGGAGTATAAAAAGCCCTTTCATGGAGCATATGCCACGTTATCTTCCCACACCTGTGCAATAAATAGGGGAGCCAGCAGTGACCCTGTCCCACACAGTGGACTTCATTCACACAGAGCCACAGGATCACTGGGGATCAATGAGATTTGCTCACCTTAGTTTGCTGTCGTTATGGGCAGGAAGCAGTATGTGAGTTGGCGTCTGCTGGAACAGTCTGGTTACCTTTCACTGCTGATTAAACACTATCAGTTGTCCATTCATTGATTTTCCTCAGTGCTCGCATGGCACCTGAAGACGGTGGGTTCTGCTACACACACTACTCCCATATTTGACTTGTTGCTCTGTGTGTCTCTGAATTAGAGCTGATCTAGAGCCTGTGTGTCATAGGATGGAGAGATCTGACTCAGATCCAGCCCTGAACTCAGATAGCAAACACTTCTCTGTAAACTCCTAAGGCTCTACAAGTTCCTCCCTGTTACATGGAAAAATGCAAATTCCACCGATTCCATGAACATTTAAAAAACATGTTCCTGTAATCAAGTGACCAGCAAGTGTTATCTCAGCCCTTGCTTGGAAGCAAGCAAGGTTTAAACGTCTTCAGATTTCCTTCCTTTCAATCCACAGAAGACATTAATGTGTTTTATTCCATTCATTTTACATATGATAAAAAGCAAAAAAATTAAAGACAAGTATGTAAGTAGAATGCAAAGGAATGCAAACAAGTGCTGTTAAAAGGTGACAGACAGGATCCAGACATGACGGTTAGTGCTGTTGTCCCTCTTCTACGCTACCTCTCTAAGGGGAGAGAGAACGGAGACTGAGAGGCTGGCTGGAAGTTATGGTGCTACTGGGAGTGTGCAAACTTAGAACACATAGGCACGTAGACTAATCTGTAGGTGCACATAGACTTAGAGTCTAAAAGTACAGGTAGACTTGGAACTCACAGAACCCACACAGTGAGCAGTCATCTGATGGGTTATACTGCCGCCAACCACAAGCACTGGGAACTGATCGCTCAAAGGAATCCAGATTGGCTGACGATAGTAATAATGATCCATATCTCTAAATGCAGAATTGACAATATTTGTGTCCAAAAGTCAGTGCTGACAAGGGAGAAGTCAACTTAATTGTTCACAAGGGGCTACCTTCTTGTGTGTGTGCGCTATACCAAACTTGTTAGTATTTTCAACACACTGTTTTCTAACGAGTTGAAAAGGTGGGAGAATGTGACTGGATTTCAAAGAGAAGAGAGAAAAGAAAAATATACCCTTATCTTTTATTCTCAAGGTTGGGTTAAATCATTTGTAGATCATTTTTTAAAAATTATGCGTTAGTTTTACTCTCAATAAAGACTTCCTGATAGATATGAGAGGACTGGAGAACGTAAGTTTTCTTTTAACTTAAGTTGCTGTCCAGTAAAAACTGTTATTCCCGTGTTTTCTCTTGAGTTTCCATCTTTCAGTTTCTTTCAAAACAAACTTTACTGTAACGTTGGATAATGCATCTTTCACAACCAGTGTTTGAAAATCACCATGGAGAGATTATAAGCATTCCTTGTAAAGAATCTGTGAGCACTGGGATTTTCCCCTAGGAAAGTGGGGAAAAATATAAGTCATTAATTTTTAAAGAACTGTCAGTTCCTCTTGCACTGACAGTTTCCACATTGGCTTATTGGGTGACTGCCCTGGTTTGCTTTCTACTATTGTGTTAAAAATCATGGCCAAAAGCAATTGGCAGCTAACAGTCCTTTAGGAGTGGGAGTCAGGGCATGTTTTTAAAGAAGGAACTGAGAGGACAAACTGAAACAGAGGCCATGGAGGAACTCTGTCTACCCACTTGCTTCCCATAATTTACCGTGTATGCGTTCTACAGCACCCAGAACCACCAGCCCAGGGATGGCACTGCCCACAGTAGGCTGGGCTTTCTCACATCAGTCACCAATCTAGAAAATGCCCCACAGACTTACCTAAATGTCAGTCTGATGTAGGTATTTCTTCAATTGAGGATTTCTCCAGATGATCCCAACCAGTGTCAAACTGACAAAAACCTAACCAGTACAGTGTTGTACTAGTTAATGTACTAGTATAATGATATTGAACCAAGGTTTCAAAATAGATTGAACCAATTTCTAATCCCATATTAAAGCCAAGTCTTTGGAAATTAATTATATACAAATCTTACTTTTTAAGATATTTGTATACATTTGTTTTTGGCTTTATGGTATTTATAGTTGCATGAGTTTCAAGTTGAATTTGAAAAATATTAATACAAATAAAATAACTTGAGATGTCGTATTACTTTATAAATATATAAAATAAAAAATGGTGTGTTTCACAAGAGCTAAATTTCTTTTGGAATTCTATTTTCTTGATAATGTAGGTTCATCTGCCATAAAAATCAAAATATTTATTATATATACCAAACTAATAGGCACTTATATAACAGGGAAGAGTTTTTAAAGAAGCCTGTATAAATAATTTTTTTCAGTACTTTATTTTTATTTTTTAAATTATATGTGTATATGAATGCCTGTATTCTTGGATGAGTGCACAAAAGTGCAGGTGCTTGAGGAACCCAGGAGAAGGCACTCGATTCCTTGGTGCTGAAGTTACAGATGTCTGTGAGCTGCCTGATATCCATGTTGACTCTATAGGCACTGAAAGCTAAACTCCAGTTCACTGCACAGTCTGCTGAGCCAACTCTTCAGCTCCATGTAGTTGCTTACATTGTATGAAAACATATTTATTTAAATGGGTTATATGTGTCTTCAAGTGTTTATAATGGACTATGGCTCTTTCAGTCCTTTATGTTTTCCAAACCCTCCTGGAACATGCCTAACCAGTCACTAGAAGCCCATGTCTATTAAGTGACATTTTTTTTTCTATAGTAGGAATAGTATGTGATCCTGGCCTCATATGCATACTGCCAAGCAAGTTCCGATAGCTTACATTATACCAGAAATTATTTGATAATTCAGAACCTTTCTTCACTGTCTCTTACTTTACTTTTCAGAAAGACTGGCATCTCTCTTCTAAATACTAATAGTGAACAGTGGTTTTAAACCAGGTATTAGCGAAATAATATTTCATTAGGTACACAGCTAGAAATCTCTGAGAAGTTCTCAACTTTGTAAAGAGACTAGAATCAACATTCCTTCCACTCTTCTGAAAAGTTATATAAAACTAAGAACAAGAGAGAACCAAGAGGGACAAAAACTAGATCAAGTTACCATGCATCGGTGGGCGAGTGGTTGTGGAACAAATTACTATGACTGTTAGCATTCTGTCTAAACTCCACCCCACAGTTACCTGGCAACAGCCAGGTAGGTCTGACCTACTATAAAAGGGGCTGCTTGCCCCCTACTCCCTTTCTTGCCCTCTTGTTCTTTTCTTGCTCTCTTGGGCTCTTTCTCTCTTGTTCTTCCCTTCCACTCCTCTCTTCCCATTCTCTCCCCCCGCCACGTGCTCATGGCCGGCTTCTACCCCCTCCATTTCTCTCTCTCTCCCTCCCTCCCTTTCTCTGCCTCTACTACCTTCTTACCTCCCCTCCCCATGCCCTGAATAAACTCTGTTCTATACTATTCCATCGTGTGGCTAGTCCCTCAGGGGGAAGGGATGCCTTGGCATTGACCTGCTAAGACATCTCCTTCCCTCTTACCTCACCACACCCCCATAGAACATAACCCCCTTTCTCTTTATCTTTTTATGAACACATCAATGACAAGTTCCTCTTTATTTGGCATGTCACTAGACAGCTGGTGAAATGTGATTGAATCAGAAAATGGAAGTCCTGCCTAGAAGTGGTCTCAGCTCTTAGCAGATCAGTTGAGACTCAGTGTACACTTTAGGGAACCATTAATATGATGTGAGGAATCTAGACCCTAATATAGTTGCAGAGGAGGTGTAATTATAGACAAGATGGACACCAATATTGTAGAATGATTGTGACTGGTGCTCCGTAAGTAACACATATTTGAGTGAAGAAAACTGTATTAGTTTGTTTGTCACTGCAATAATAAAATACCTGCAGTAGGGTATTTAAAAGAAAAGATGTATTAAGCTTCCAGCTCTAGAAATGTAAGGGTATGGCACCAACATTTGCCAGTCTGATGCAAATCGTCTTGGCTCCTCTCAGCACAGCAGATGGCATCATGGCGGGAATACTTACATGCTAGAGGGGAAGATAAGGATAAATGAAGCCAAAGAACTCAGGGAGAGTAGTATTATTTTTTAACTTGGGAACTAACTTCTTCAGAGAGCTCATTTAGCTCTTTTGAGGGCAGCGACCACAGTGGCCCAAGTATCCTATACTCAGCCCCTTGTCTCAAAGCTTCTAACTGTTTTCAGCAGTACCATGTTTCTCTCACATGTATCCTTAGGGGACACACATCATATACAAGCCAAGGCATTCTGCCCCTGATCACCAAGTTCCATGGCATACTCAAAATGTAAGATATACTCCATAACACCTAAAATCCCAAAGCATTAACTTATTCCAAAATAAAAAAAAAAGTGTCGGGGTCTAAATCTTACCTAAGACTTTCAGAAAATTATTGCAATTTGAGCTTAAAAACAAATAAACAAACAAACAAACCAACAAGTTAGATACTTCCCAAATACAATATCAGGAAGAATAGAATAAATATCCCCAGGCATATGCCAATATAAATGGGTTGTGGTAATACAGTAAAAACTAAAATTCATGCTGTGTTCACTGCAACTGCAGTGAACTATTGGCATAACCCTGGAGCCCTGATACCCCTATGCTAGTTGATGCCACAAGGCTGTTTTTCTGATATCTGTGATGTCCCAGATGGGCATATTGTCTACTTTTTAAATTCTCTGTTAAGACTAGATTCTTAAAGCTCCAACAAACACTTTCCTGGATAACTCTACCTCAATTGCAGAAGTTCTGGCTTCTTGGTTTTTTTTTTGTTTGTTTGTTTGTTTGTTTTTTGTTTTTTGTTTTTTGTTTTTGTTTTGTTTTCGTGAATTCTTTCTGGAAGCCACCATCACTTACAGCTCTTGCATTTGCTTTCTCATAATAAGCACTAAGGTCTACTTATTACAATGAGACTGACCAGAATCCCTTCAACCATGATGGGAGAACTCTGAGGACTTTGAGAGGAACCAAAAAGCAGAATCCTGAGGTCCTTAGCAGCCAGTAAGCACACTCCCTGAAAGGATTAGGGCACCTAGGTCATGTCCCATACCTGCTTGGGAAGGTCAACCTTGAAGACTTCTTGTGATCCCAAAAGCCTTTTCCCACCTGTCCTGACAGTTAACAACTGATTGCGTTTTATCTCTGTCAGTCTCTTTAACAAGTGATGGCTCAGCTCCACCCCTGCCTACATTCCCATTGTTTGTCATCTGTTCCAGATTAACCACTAACCATGCTCTGCTGCTATCTGTCTATTTTGTCGTGAATCTCACTAAAAGAGGCCAAGCTTTCTTGTTTAGAAATACCCTCCACTGATAGCCGCCGCCCCTCCCCCCCTTAAATTTTTTTCTGTTTTCTTTTTTTCAGGTTCCAACAATGTTATTTTATTTTCCTTCACCTTTTTATACCCCCTAAGACAAAGTTTTCTATGTAAGAAGAGAATTACCTCATAGCCACACTGACTTATTCCTTAGTAAATAGAGATTATTGCCTGTGAAACATGGGGAAAACTTGATATTATAGTCCTGGCTTGCTTAAACTTTGTTAATCTATGACAAAAGAATTATTGCCTTGGGGTTACCATGAGCTTTTAGAGAGAAAAATAGGAATGTTTAGTTATGTGTAAATTTCAAAATAATACATAGTACTCCTGTTGTAATTTTTTAAAATGTTTTAAACTACTTTAAATTTAAAATTTTTAATTTTGTTTTCTAATTTGGGGAGCGGTATGCTTTTCAACCAAATTATATACTATTTGTTTAGAGGAGTAGCTGTTTTGGAGAGTTCATTTTCCAACAAGATCTTTACATCCATGTAAGATAAGTTTCCCATCTCTTCCTTCTTCAAGCCTTCACAAAATACAACTAAATATTTTCTTCTCCAAATCTTCCTAATGCTGGCTACTTCCTAGTTCCAAAGTCACGTCTACATTTCAGGTGTTGTTATGCAAATAACCCTATTTGTTAGGACTAATTGTCACTATTAATCCAGTTTGAATTGTCCTGAAAAATCCACGATGCTGGCTAATTATATAGGAAAGAGGCTTTTTGGCTCATGGTTTTAGCTCTTTAGCTTGGCTCTGCTGAGGCTCCCGCTGGCTGCTTCACAACATTGCAGATGGCATTGTGGTGGAAAAACACTCAAGATGAGAAAGACACAAAAAGACAGGGTTCCGGTGTAGTAAGAGGGGCCAACTTTGCTCTTTTACAACATCTGTGGTAGGAACTATCTCTGAAAGACTAGTTGTAACTCCTTCCCTGGTCAGGATTCTTAATGGCCTCATTACTTTTCAGCAAGCCCTACTTCTTAGGGGTACCATCACCTGTCAACATTAGCACATTGGGACGAAGCTGGCAATCCATAAAACCCTGAGGGAACACAAACATATCCTCATCTTAATGGAAGTCATTAGATACCCAGTGATTTTGTTTCAGTTTGTCATCACTGGTATAATCCATGGCTAGGTACATCACACCATATCAATGGAACAAACACAAATAGAATAGAATGCTTATTTCCACAGTCACATATTAAATTAGATTCTTTATTTGTGGTGGGTAGTTAAGAACTTTGTGTGCTATTGATACTGATCCAGAAGTCTCACTTTAATTCAACTTTTACAGTTTAATTAAAAGTTGCTTCCCAACATATCTTAGTAAATTGAGTGGCTTGTTTTTTTTTTTAGTTTGCAGGCAGCACAGCACTCTGAAAATCACAAAACATTAAATTGCAATTCTGTATTCCACGAACAATTCTTCAGACATCCGTGATGTGTAATGCTTCCAAGAACTCTCACTGATCTAAGATGCAAACAACTCACAGATGCCAAATTTCAGAGCTGTTTATAAAATTAAGGAAAATAATTTATTGTGTGAAAAGATATGTCTTTCTTAAAAAAGGCTGCTGACTTGTTCAATCTTGAATTGCTAATTATACATTACGGCTCTCTGGAAACAAAGCACACTACAAAATTATGAACTGAGGGGAAAAAACAAAACCAAACAAAACCCAGACTGTCAGATGACTGTGGCCAAGCTGTATCCATGGATACACGGTCCTGTGTACTGATGCTTGTTTTATAGGTACTTTGACAATGGTTCTCAACATATGGGTCACAACCCTTTTGGGACTCAACTGACCCTTTAATGGGGGTTAAATAGCAGATAACCTGCATATTATTTATATTATGATTCCTTACAGGAACAAATTTACAGTTATAAAGTAGCAATAAAAGTAAGTTTGTGGTTGGGGTTGGGGATCACCGCAATGCGAGGAACTGTATTAAAGGTCACAGCATTAGGAAGTTGAGGTCTACTCTACTGTGGACTAATGGATCTCATACGTTAATAAAGTTACGTTTTTTGAAAGCCTTTATGTCTACAAGGCAAACATTCATTCTTCCATAAAACAAACAAAGATATTTTCTCTAACTGAAATGGAAGAAGAAAGTAGGAGAATCTATAATTGTACCTCTGTTGTCCAAATAGACAAGAATTCTTTTTCTAATTTCATCCATTTCATTCTGTATAAGAATATCCCACTTCCTCCTCCTAAATACTCATTTATTTTCTGTTTGACCAGAAAAGACTTACCTTCCTTTATGCTGGGATTGTTCTGCAGGATGTGTCCAAGTCAGCATGTCAGAAATAATTATTTTCTCTTTTCTTTTATTTACTTATAAAATAATTTTCTCTTTCCAGGAAGTTATTCACCTGAGAATTGTCCTCCTCCCAGAGAGTGAAATATGCTGTCCTGGCTGGCATTTCTCACACGCCCTTTTGCAGTCTTGCTAATATTTTGCTGAGTATCTATATGATTCCATTCTTATAGCTAGACCATTCTTGAAGTCTCCATCTTGATATTCTCTCTTCAGGTTCTGTCTTTGCTGTCAGTTTCTCTTAATATATTTAACTGAGATTCCTCTTCACTCTTCGCTTCTTGTTCTAGAGCTTAAGAGCCCAAGATCATGGTCATGAGAGGTTGGTTCCTTGAGAGTCTTCTTTTCCTATTTTGAGCATGAAGATCTCTAATTTTGTTAGAGCAGAAACTGTTTTCTGCTCACAGATGGTAGAGAAAGACCCATGTCTTCTTACAAGAAACTGGTTCTATTAGATAAGAAAGCCCATGCTTTTGGCTTCATTAATGACGTCTCCAAATATTGTGAGGCCCAGAGCTTGAACAAATGTATATCTTTGGCAAAGACACAATTCAGTTTGTACCGGTGAAGAATTTAGAGTCACAAATAGTATTTAATTACCTGTGGGTATCTTTTAAATAAAAATTCATTAATTCTAAATTTAAGCAAAAATTGTGTTTGTTATGAAATTTGGCACTAAAGTCTCTGAAAATCCTCTTATTAACCACTGCAGTTTGGAGTGGCAAACAGAAACTGACAGTTCAAATTTGCTACTGACAACATATGTTTTGATTTATAAAATTGTTTGTTTACTTGTATTTTATGTGTGTGGCTACTTGTCCCACATGTATGTGTGCATGTATATATGTATGTATATATGGTTGCTTGTATGTGTGTGCACCACATGTGTGCCTGGTGCCTGCAGACGCCAGAAGAGTGTACTGGATACACTAGAACTGGTGTTGAGAGACACCACGTGGGTTCTGAGAACAGAACCAGGGTCCTGTTCAAGAGCAGCCCATGCTCTTAACCAAGAAACCATCTCTCCAGCCCCTTTGTTCTCAGTTTAAGTCCTTCAAAAAAGTCTTCAGAATGAACCTTTTAAATGTGAGAATTATCTACTACTATAAAACATATAATAGAATGTGTCTCTATATTTCCATGACTCAAATTTCCCTTAATGCTGACACTCTGCTTAGTTACAGCATACTAGCTGAAAAAAAACTTTGGCCATGAACCCTGCCTTTTCCCCAAATGTTTCCATGTTTCCATACTTTACTCCCTTGACAGATCTCCTTGACAGATCTTTTTCAACCTGGACTTTGTATTGTTTTATAGAATTACTTTCTCTATCTAAGCTGCTAACTACTGGGCCATTTGAAATATATTTTGATCATATATATATATCTTGGGATAATTTTCAAACAATTAGTAATATAAGGTCTTTTACAAAGTACTAAACACTTAATTGAATATCAGCAAGTTTATATTATTTATGAGCAAATTGTTAAAATACAGTTTTTATTTGTTATAGAGGATTAAATCACGGCCACACCCATACAAGGTGTGCTCTGCCATTAAACTCCATCCAGAACTTAGGCCCATTTCTTTAAAAGTACCACACTGCTGCAAGCATCAAAATATTCTAGGCAGCATGCAAATTGAATATACTTCGAAATATTGGCAGCAATTTCTACCAAATCATGCACACTACAAATTGATGGAATTGCGCTGGAGAGATAGATGGCTTAGCTGTTAAAGGCTAGGCTCATAACTAAAAATGCAAATTGACTGGATTAGCTTGAAAGCAGGCTAATGAAAGATCTCTGGTGTGGGTTCAAAGGAGAGTTCTCACCCCCAGCCACCAATAGGGGCTCTGCTGACAGTGCAGACTGGACCCGAGGCAGAATGAGGTCTCAGAGAAAAAGAGGCACCAGGAACCTGAAGCCAGCCTGTCTCTGATTCCTGAATGACACAGAGAGGGAAAGAATTCCAAGAAAGGAATATATCTTCTTTTATAATGTAGTGGAGTGGAGAAGAGGGGTGCATTTATTGAGGTATTTGCATTATAGGTGAGGGGGTTGTTTCACCAACAGAAGCCTTCTGATGTCCATAGAGTCTGTTTATGGTCTCCTAGGCAAACTCTCTGTTGGATGTCAATCATGAAGATGGAGGGCAGAGGAAGGTGTTGATTTGAGCAGCATTTTGGTCTGGGATTATAATCACTACTACACGAGGTCAGAGTTGCTATCCACTGGCTTGAACTTTTGTATCTGACTATGTCAGGGAAACATTCAGAACTGAACTTCGAAAGAAAACAGGTTTGCAAACAAACTCACTTTACTGTAACTGTTCCTAGTGCCGCACTAACCCTCTGTGGGCCTTTCCTCAGCAACAGCTTTCTCTAAGAATTTCTAAGATCTCCAAAGAGTGTTTGTGAAGTGACAATACCTTATGCTTCTGGATCTGTGTGCTTGCTTCCTTTAACAGTAAAGTGGAAAGTGGACAGAAAAAAACCTATTTACTTCTTGTACCTTGATCTGAAAGTTAAAGAATGAATAGAAGCAATCAGTGAGCACACATTCATGAACATGAAAAATGTTACCACAGAGCACTTGGAAGTGAGCCGTTACCTCAGGCACTACAGAGAACCTTCAGGAGAATCTGACAAATATCAGTGGCTTGAAGAATTGAATATTGTCATAATAATTTATAACATTTTTCTCTAAGATGTTTATGATTTACGAGGGCATTTCAAATTTATACCATGTTAATAATTCAACATTTCTCATGGAAAAATGAAAGGAAAACTTTGAATGATATTTTAAATGTCCTCATAACATAATAAATTTGAGGGGGTGGAAGTCAATTCTGAGATCAGACATGGGGAGACTTCGTGAACAAGTGTCTGTGCTACAAAAATGAAAATGGCAGGGAAAATTGTGTTTGTAGTCAATTTGAAGGGAGATCGGAAGCTCTCTGAGAACAAATATGTCTTAACTGGTAACAACTGGAATGTGAATCTGTGGCTATTGAGTAACCAGGATATAAAATGTTACACCATAGGAAATGACTCTGAAATAGAATGGGGAACTTAGACATGGGGCTTCTCGTTTATGATATATTGCTTTTCAATAAAAATTCTGAGAACACACAATGGAGAAAAACTCTTCAATAAATGAGGATGGGGAAATGGGGTGTCTGCCTGTAAAAGAACGAAATTACTTTCTTCTTTCAAACTGTGATGGTTAATTGTAGGCTTTACCTTGACTGTAATAAAAGAGCATCTCGAGGCCTAGTAGACCATTATTCCTCAGTGTGCATGTGAGGATGTTGCAAGAAAATATGAGCAAAGGAGTCTGACATTAATTTTGAGTCAAGTGAGCAAATTCCCCTAGTAAATACTCTTAAATATATCTAACATCTGTCTAGATCTATAGTTTTATTTAATGTAATTACTGCCATGCCTCTATACTAATCATTCCCGTCTGTCTCTCTGTCTGACTGTCTGTTCTATTGTTGGTCAATAGAAAGGTACATTTAAGATGAATATCCCATATTTATAGAAAAAGAGGGACTTCCCCTTTAAATGAGCAGTCTTTGAAATTGTTCTTCTGTTTCAAATAAAGCCCTTTTTTTCATGGTCTCATGAAGTACTCTCTTCAGGCTTCCTTGAAGGGCATCTGACCCTGCCACATATTGAATGGCCTCAGGAATTCTTTAGAACTGTAGCATCAGGTTCCATGACACCCTCAGTCTCTTTTCTTCATGGTGGCAACATTAGATCCATGTGAATGACACTGCTAAATTCTTCTGCCAGCTTGGGCCACAGTTGCCTTGAGCCTCTTTGTGATTTTTCAGGCTCCCCTTGCAGATATGTTTTTTTAGGTGGCTGCTTCCAAGTGAGGAGTCCTCTTAGAATCATTTCAGTTTAGACTCTCCAAATGAACCTGGATTTTCAAAGATTGAGGTTTCAGTAGATGGGTGTCATCCGTGTACCTTGGCTATAGGTGATGCTCATTTTTCCTTCTCAAAGCTCATTAGCTGGCCCTCCAACTGTCTCATTTTCTCTAAGCGTTGTTGTCTTCCAGATGAGAGTGGTCCAAAAATGACCACTTAATGCTGATTATAGCAGTCTAGGGATTTCCCATCCCTGAGTTGCTAACTTTTCTATATCCTTCCCACAGAACAATTTTAGAAGCATTCAAAATACTTGATCAGATTTATCATAGCGCCTGGCTCTACTTCTCAGTGCCAATTTAGGAATTAATTACTTTTATCATTTCTGTGGAAAATATTTGATAAATGTAACTCAAGGAAGAAGGGGTTTATTTTGGCTCAGAGTTTGAGGGTCCAGCTCATCATAGCAGGGGTGTAATTGAAAGAAGAGCTTAAGGCAGCTGATTGTATTATTTTTTGCTTATAAATTCTAATTACAATGAAGTTCTACAGTCCTCTAAAGAAGAGGTCTTATTTATGCCTCATCAGGAGATATACTATATACTACAAGAATGGCTTTTATTTTTCTAATTTACCCAAGCAAATATGAAAAATCTTTGGAAGAGAATGTTTATTAAGAGTACAGAAAGTTGCAAAGAATATGAAGATGGAATATACCAGAATAAAGAGTAGAGAAATAAAAGGAGGAAGCTAAGTTAACATTTTAATATAAAGTTTCAGCTCAAAGAGTTAGGAAAGGTACTGTTGGTTGTTGGGCTGCAAAAATGGATCAAAAGATGATCCTTTGTGAGCTGGAGATGCCTTGGTATATTGGAGAGGAAGCGATTCAAAACCATAGGAAGAGAGAAGTTTTTCACATAAAGCATCATGCAGATTTGGAAGGTCTAGAACGGTCATCTACTATAGTTTACATCTTCAATTTTCTTCAAAGGCTCATATTTTAAAGGTTTACTTGGCAACCTGTAGCACTACTTGGGGGGAGGTAGAGGAACCTTTAAGGGATGGAGCCTAGAGGGAGGTTGGGTCATTGGAGGATGCATTTGAAGGGGACTTTGGGAGACTAGACCCTTCATCTCCTTTTTCTTTTTAGCTGCTTTAGGGTAAGTTGGACTTTCTTGAAAACAGAAAACTTTCATTTCAAGCGATGAATATCTAATTTAAATCATCAGAATGAAAAATTTTGGCCTCAAAATTGAATTCTCAGTTTTGAGAAGTTTTCAACCTGCCCTGTCTTTAATATTAGGATGGTGGAAGTTTGCCTTAAGGAAGAACACTGTTACACTCTCAAAAATGATGTAGCTAGGTGAGAGTGTCATATGAAACCTCAGCATAGGACATGGAGCAGAGGGCTGCACCAGGAATCATTGTAATAATGGCATAGATGAATTTTAGTAGATATCACTGAGAAGGGGACATCTGGGCCAACTATAAGAAAGAGAAAGAGAGAAAGAGAGAAAGAAAGAGAGCAAGAGAGAAAGAAAGAGAGAGAGAGAGAGGAGGGAAGAAGAGAAAAAGAAAAAAAGAAAGAAAAAAGAGAGAAAGGAAGGAAGGAAGGAAGGAAGGAAGAAAGAAAGGAAGGAAGAAAGAAATGAAGAAAGAAAGAAGCAAACTAGAATTCTCTAGAACAAAGGATGTGGATTAATCCTCTGTAAGACTAAAGCTTATTTACTAAATTGTTTTAAGTCTACAGACAGCTTGTAAAGAGGGCATTGCAATCTCAGAAGAGAGTATGATGTAACTGCCAAAGGACTCACTAAAACTTTTAATAAACCACCCAGGAAAATATTTCTCATTATTTTGTTTTGTTGGTCAGTCTTATTACCGTAGTCAAATACCTGAGATATTGTGTCTACTGTAAAACCTCATAGAGAAAAGAGATTTGTTTAGCCAACAGTAGAAAGGCCTGGTGCATAAGTGTTTGGTGCACACATCATGACAGTGGCAGAGGCATGTGCCAGAGGGAGAGTCACATAGTCAAATTAGTAAAAGAGTGATCTGTGGCTAGAATTCCTCATTAATTTGCTCTAGTGAAAACTGGACAGCCCTTTAAGTGTTGCTTGGATTCCCTCCACAGACAGATTCCTCCATAACCCAAGGGGTGGGGGCTTCAAGTTTTGTGCACTGTGGCTAAATCTGTTGACATGCAAAGATTCTTATGATGATGTTTTCAATGTACTTTATTAAACATTTTAGTGCAAGATCACTTCGCTGTGTATTGTGAACAGAATCTACAAAAAGACCATCTTCCAATGTCTTTGGGCCCTTATACATTCCCATTTACACGGCTGTCTTGGCAATTGGTGTTGCCACTATTTCAGATGTAAGTCATTCCACTATAGAAATATTAGTAGCGCTTCAAAAATAATTTTCTAGATATATTGTGAGACCAGGTTTTCATGTTGTTACATCTTTATTTCCTGACAAAGTGTTGTTCAGAACTTTGCCAACCTAATGTGTTTTGTACCATTTTGTCTTAAATGTTTTTTATATATATTCTGTTTAATTAAACAAGTAATTACTTGTTCAACTATTTTTTTAAAATCATATCTTCATGTATGTGAGTAAAATAGGGACATGACTGCTCATGTATGGTTGCTCAAAGTATGGTTGAGGAGGCTTTTATTTTATTGTATATAGGAGGGAGAGTACAGCAGGAGCATCTGGAAGAATGATCCATAACAGAGAGAGAGAGAGAGAGAGAGAGAGAGAGAGAGAGAGAGAGAGAACATGGACAGCAGACTAAGCTAGCCAAGAGTTGAAGAGTGGATAGACAGGGAGACTGAGAGATAAGATAGAGTATGGAGAAAAGAAAGGGGACCAAGTAGACCAAGACAAACAAGAACAGAGAGCCAAGAATGCACAGTACTGAATGGTGGAGTTATGGATAAATGAGGAGCTGGGGTAGGGAAAGTGAAGCCTCTGGGTTGGGAAAGCTTAGGGTTGGGGTGGAGGAGAAAAACAGAGAGAGGCTACATGTACTGGGTGAGCCTAGAGGCCCCTGTGTGCTTTGGCAGGCTAATAGGCTCTATAGTTAGCCATCTGTCCTGGGTTCTTTTGGACCTGACAGTCTGTTGTTTGTATTTTCATATCCTAACAGTATATTTTGGCAAAGAAAAGGTCTTATTTTAGATAGTGAAGTCCAAGTCAGTAAATTTTTATTTAAGGAAAATTCCTGTAGTGTTGATTCTGCCAACTTTTTCCTCAATCTTACGGCCACTTGGAGTTAGTCTGACATTGTTTTCTAGAAGCTCTGCTGTTTGTCTTTTACATTTAGATCTGATTCATTCTGATTACTTTTTGTGACAGATGTAACTTCTGTGTCTAGATTTGTTTTCTTTAAACTATGCTATCCAAGTATTCCCAAACTCCATATTAATCAGAAACATAAGAATTAGGCTCTTAAGAGACATGAAAAACCATGCTTACCTGAAAGCTGGAACATGAGTGGCTATGAATGGAAGATTTTCTATTATAAAATCTGAGTCTGTGTATTTATGAACTGGTCAATGGGAAGAATAACTTGTGTACTTTAAAAGGGCATATTATCAACATAAGACAATGTGCTGAGTAGGTCTCAGCACATATGAACAACCTGCCTGAAGAAAACAAGCCCGACACAATCCAGAATGTATATGCTCTCATGCATAAATGTAGTTTACAGAAAAGTCAAAATTCTAGAAACAGAAGCAGATGAATAGATGCTGGGGAATCCAGGGAAATGCAGAGACTCCCTGGAAATCATCACAGCAGGAATTTGAGGGAAGTATATAACTATTTTGAAGTTGAGTTATTGTCTCTCAAGTCTAAAATCAAGTGAAAGTTATTTAAATGCTTGTGTAAAGTAGGTACATATTATTATACTTGAATTATCTCTACACAAGCATGTAAATTGCATCCTCTCTAATGATAGAAAGGGGTGAATACTTGTGAATCTTGTAGTGAGATAAAATTAATTTTAATATTTAACTAAGAAATGGGGGTAGAGGTGAAAGCAGTCACCGAGGAATGGTAAATGGCTCAGTGAATACTTTCAGGATAAATTGTTTCTTAATCTGGTTAATGAGTCTAGGTTATCAACTGAAAAACATTCCACAAGCATGTATATAATTTAAAGCCTTTAATTTAAAAATTAAAGTAGTGTTACAAATATATATATGTATACAGCTTTGAAAGCTCTAAGAGTTAACCTGAATTTTCATGAGATATAGGAGAATTTAGGTTAAAATTATGTGACATGAAAGTATTTATGTGATGTGACAATTTATAATAGAGTATGACTAATTTAATTTTTAAACTTAGTTGGACTTGTATAGGCTCCTGTGTGTTCAGGTACCCATTGGGGTCAAAAAAGGACATCAGGCCACTAGAATTGGAGTTAGAAGCAGTTGTGTGGAGCCTGGAGTGGGTTCTGGGAACTGAACATAGGCACCCTGGAAAAGCAGGTTGTGCTCCTAACCTCTGGGCCATCTAGAGAGATGGGAACTTTTTATACCCATCTTTTCTTAATGTATCATTTAGCAGATGGCTAAATATTTTGGTTCTTTTACCATCTGAAATCAGGTCTTGAGTTCAAAACTTTTGTTCTGGGTTGACTAAGCAAAAGAAGTTAAATTTATTTTTCCATGTGTCTTCTCTGAGTTTACATTATTCACATGTATAATGGGAGAGAAAGGGAGCAAAGGGCAGTCGAATCCTGATTCTGAGCTGGTTTCTCAGTGACACTCTCTGACAAAGCATGAGCCTGGAACAAGTCCCCCCAAAACACATGCTGAAGTACATCCTACTTTCAAATTCCCCTTCATGGTTCCTATACAGGCTTTAAAACGTGACAATTTAAACACCAGTATCACTATTCACTAAAGGATTATGACCCTCTGCCTACCAGTCTAAAGATCCTGTATCCCTAAAGGCTTAGTCTAAATTCAGTTTTCCTTGTCTTTAACACTTTATATATTCAGACTTAGCCAGCCCAAATCCAGACACAGCATCCAAATTGGTGTCCATCATACATTTTTATGCTAAGTAGAAATAGTGATGGTTTGTTATCGCCAAAGTAGTACAAAGGACTGTTTACTGATTAGGCAGCACTAGGAATTTTACTAGACTAGCATTTCCACGTGACCAAATAGCCACCCTGGGCCAGCATAAAGTTTGAAAAATTTACTAGCTGTTCTAGACTTTACATGGTGGTAGATATCTTATTAGTAAGTTTGTAGTCTTGCACATCCTTTCAGACTATATACTGTATGATTCCGCAGACACACACACACACATACACACACATTCACGTGAACCCACATATATTTGATGATTTCTGCACTGACATTTCATCTTTTAGCACAGGCTTTCCCACATTTCTCTTTATAAATGCCTATTTGACAATATTAAACTGGAAAGTTCTATACTCTCATATTTTCTTTTAAGACTTAAGTTTCTGCATCTAACACAGAAGCATTGGCCACTAGCAGCTGCGAGGTTATCTGAGGCTGTTACATCTGTCTTTGTGTTGGGAATGTACAGTGTAGTGTGAAACAAAGAACTCATGTTGTTTGCTATGGGAGATTTCAATGTACTGTTGTTCCTTTAACCTTTGTTAAGGTCGCTATTCAGTAGCTGTTAAGTATACGGTCGTGCTCTTCTAAATCCCTCCCTGGCCCAGCACCAGGTAGACTACTAGGACTCTTTGATAGAACAGCATGTTCCAAACTTGTTTCTGCAAATCTCCTAATTGACTTTGATATGAATTATGTCTTCAGTAATTTGAATCTCAATCAAACAGGAACTGTTTTATTGAATTTGAAAATCATTAAGTTAGATTCCATTGCGGTCGACTGTTAATTGAAATACTAAGAATCCTTTTAAGGTAGACACCCATTTTCTGGAGTTGAATTCAATATGTTGAATTTGGCTGTTTAAGTGTGCCTTTTATGTCTTTTGATTTTTATAAAGTTCCATAATAAAATGAAAAAAGAAAAATACCCATAATACATGGGTAGCCTTACTGATATTCTTAATTATCATAAAATCTACTTTACAAAAACACAATGAAATCAGTCTGGTGGTTCCTCAGAAATTGGGGATAGTACTACCTGAGGACTTGGCTATACTACTCCTGGGTATATACCCAAAAGATGCTCCAACATATAACAAGGACATACACTCCACTATGTTTATAGCTGCCTTATTTATAATAGCCACAAGTTGGAAACAACACAGATATCCTTTGTGGCACAAATTTCCTGCCCAATGTATTTTCAGTGGAGCTCTACCATTGGACAGGGAGGGAGGCAGAGCTAGGAGTTGGGAGGAGAGGAAAGAGAGAGAGAAGGAGAGAGAAGGAGAGGAGGGGAGACAAGATGGCTGTGGATGTTACCACTGTGTGTCTAGCAGTCCCAGGTAGTTATTCATATCAAGGTTAGATAATTTTGGATAATAATTCTAATTGTGTGGGCATCTTGTGTATTGAGTATTTGCTGAAATATAAATCCGTTGGTTAATCGTAAGCATTAAGAATCTTCTTTCTACCAGGTACTGCGAGGATGGTGGTTATTGTCTGGGGTTGAGCCGAGCACTATGAGGGTGGCAGAATTGGCCCAGGGGCCATGCCTAGAGCCAGAGAGTCCACGGATCTGACCAGCAGAGGCAGCAGACGTGCCAATGTTTGGTGGGTCCTGGGCTGGTGCCACTGGCCAGTCAATGTGGTCCTTAGTGCTGGGAACTTAAAGCAGGAACATGGCAGCCAGGTCGGGAGCTAGCCAGTCGGCTCCTTTTTTCAAATAACACCTGTAACAGGTGGCACTGCAACAATCCTTCAACAGAGAAATGGATACAGAAAATGTGGTACATTTACACAATGGAGTATTACTCAGCTATTAAAACCAATAGATTCATGAAATTCTTAGGCAAATGGATGAAACTAGAAAATATCTTGAGTAAGGTAACTCAATCACAAAAGAACATACATGGTATGCACTCATTGATAAGTGGGTATTAGCTTAAAAGCTCGGAATAACCAAGATACAATTCACAGACCATATGAAGCTCAAGAAGAAGGAAGACCAAAGTGTGGATGCTTCAGTCCTTCTTAGAAAAGGGAACAAAATACTCATGGGAGGAAACACAGAGACAAAGTATGAAGCAGAGACTGAAGGAAAGGCCATCCAGAGATTGCCCCACCTGAGGATTCATCCCATATACAGACACCAAACCCAGACACTATTGCAGATACCAAAAAGTACATGCTGACTAAAGCCTGATAAAGCTGTCTCCTGAGAGGCTCTTTCAGAGCCTGGCAAATACAGAGGAAGATGCTTGCAGCCAACCATTGGACTGAGCATGGGGTCTCCAATGGAGGAATTGGAGAAAGGACTGAAGGAGCTGAAGAGGTTTGGAACCCATAGGAAGAACAACAATGTCAAACCTAAAAGACACTCCAGAGCTCCCAGGAACTAAACCACAAACCAAAGAGTACACATGGAAGGTCCCATGGCTTCAGCTGCATATATATAGCAGAGAATGGACTTGTCAGACATCAATGGGAGGAGAGGCCCTTGGTCCTGGTAAGGCTCCATGCTCTATTGTAGGGGAATGCCAGGGGGTGAGGCAGGAGTGGGTGGGTGAGCAGGAGGAGGAAGGATGGGACAGACGGTTTCTGGAGGGGAACTGGGAAAAGGGATAACATTAGAAATGTAAATAAATAAAATATCCAATAAAATAATTCAGTGGCAGGCATATATTATTAAGGAACAAAACTTCAGGTGATAGATATATCTACTTGCTGTCATTCATGAAGCATTCAATAAGTAGATAAGGTAATTGAGGCCCATGTTCTTTCCTCATTGAGTTAGAAAGCTGTGAACACTGCAGGATGCTGGTTCTTAGTGGGGCAGACAGATCAAAAAAGGGAACAGGCATGGGGTCCCTCCTCTGTTGTATGAAAAGTCAACAAAGACTTGTGGGGAGGTCAGCAGCTTTCATAGGAACAAGGAGTGGGTAATAGACCTTTGAAATTTGACTTTTTTTTGATTAGTAAACCTGAAAAAAAAGAATGCTATTTAAAAAATATACTGCCCTAAAATCTTTCATTATTTAGGGACAATTGTGGAATGACTGCTGAGTTATTGGAGACCAGAAACACATCTAGGGATTCTTTTATGTATTAAAGCAGATCATGTTAGGAGAAACCCAAAGAAGGTAGAGTCAGATAGGCTTTAAAGAAGAAAGAAAGAATAAATAAAGAAATGAAGAAAAGAAGAAAGGAAGGAAAAGAGACAGAGAGAGAGAGACAGAGAGAGAGAGATTCAAAGAAAGATAGATACTGCTATGTGTTAGATACTGCTGAGAGTCATACCAGGTATTTTACATTCCAATACTGGGAAGGCAGAGGCAATAGAAACACCCTGAATTCAATGCTGGTCTGCTATATATGGTGAATTGAATTCTAGGTCATCCTGGGCTATAGAATAAGACTTATCACACACACACACACGACTGAATTCCAAGGTAGAATGTGGTCTTCATGAAGTAGGAGATGTTCTGAAAGATCTGGATGGCTTGGGTGAGATTAGACTTAGAATAGCATGTAAATCAACTTCATTGAGAGAAGGAAAAAAGAAAGAAGACCATAGGCCCTGTTCAGGTCACTGGAAAGCAAATGTGGGTTTTGTGTTGCGCAGAAGTTCTTAGTGGTTAAAACTGATGAAAAGAACCAACAAGATGTTTGTGAGTCATCACCCATGCTGATGTGAGTCTAAATCATGCTGCTCCAGGCTCCCTTAAGTAATCCTTCACCTGTGCTTCTATAAGTAATTCAGACAAACTCATTAGTACATGAATCTAGACTTGGGTGGAATAATTTCTCTGGACTATTCTTGGTGTCCTAATTATTTGTTCATATCTATTCCAAAGTCAGGAATGCCATTTGCTGTGGGCATGTTACATTTAGAGTGAGAAGGATAACACAGGAGAAAGATGAAATGATTACCATTGTCAGAGCTCAATTGGGGTACAAAGAATGGATATTATTTTTAAAATGATCGTAGATTTAAAAAGTCTCTCATGGTGACCAAATTGGCTCACTATCTTTCCCACTTTCACTAAACATGGTGCTTTATGGGATCCCAATGACTCTACAAGAAAACTCACAGAACACAGAAACACATTCAGCAATGTAGACTACAAAACCAACATGTAAAATCAGTAGTTTCCCAATGCATCAACTAACGAGGCTAACAATGATCTCAGTAATACAATCTTTTTTATAACAGCTTACAAAATAAGATTAAACACCTGTGAATGAACAGAAACAAGGAAGTATTCTATGATGAAAATTTTGGAAAAAAAAAAAAAGAAAATTGAAGAGACTAGAAGATGAAAAGTCCTAGAACATTAAAGATGAGCAGAAATATCACAAAAATGATTACAGTTCCAACTGTGATCTAATGATAAAATTCATGTCCTATCAAGCATCCAATGGCATTCTTCATGGAAATAAAAGAAAATGCATAGAGAAGCACGAAAGGAACACGATTTCCAAAGTAAAGGAACAGGGTTGTATCACAACACCCGATTTCAGTATATTATAGTCATAGAAACACAAACAGCATGGTTCAGGCATGAAAAGCAGCCCAATAGAATAGTGGAACTGTAAATAAATCCATGGCACATCTACCTGGTTTCTTTCAAAGATGTCTCATTGTCTAAACAAAGAGTAGGATGACAGACTCTTCAAATAATGGTGGTGAGCAAACTGAATTTCCACATGTAGAAGAAGGAAATTAAGTCTCTACCTCACTCTCCCAATGTCAATTTGAAATGGATCAAAGATCTTAAGAAATTTTAGTAAGAATTTTGGTTTCTTTTAAAACACAGAACTATAAGAATGTTTTCATTTTAATCCCAGATGTGGGGTATGGGGCTGCTTCCTTAGCAGCTGACTGTGATTTGCCTCATCCTCTAGAAGAGGTGTGATGGTTTCTGCGAATGTGTGATGTTTCAATTCTAAAGATCTTTCAAAAGTTATCTAAATGCTAGGGTCCTGACAGAAGGACTGTTGGTTGGCCAGTTGGTGGTTAGATGCTGATGGTTACAGTTTGTCAAGAAATCATGTGCAAAGAGATAAAAAAGAGAAATTAGAATATTCTGATGGTGAAAATCAAACTTGCCCCAAGGAACTTGATGCTTCAGTTCAGCATCAATCAGTAGAAAACAGTCTAACAATATTGTCACTCCTTTTCCCTCTATCCTTCCTTTTTTTCTCCTACCTAGTATTAGGGTATTGAAAGAATGGAAAAAGAGGAGTGAAGAAAAAAAAGAACCCACAAAGTAGTAAAATACATCAGCTAGAAGGTATGATGAAAAAGGCATGAGAAAACACATTAACTTATAGACATAAGCAAAAAAAAAAAAAATAGAACCAAGGGCTGGGAAACAGAAATGCATAAAATGAGAAAGCTTTTGTATAACAAAGAGAACAACCCAGTAGAGAAAGTGTAAAAGAGAGAAAACTGAGCTGACTATATATCTGACAGGAGATGCATATCCAGTTTATATGAACAAAAACCCTAGTTATCAAAAGGGCCAAGCAATCTAGTATTAGCTAAGTCTAATATTACTCTGAATAGATTAATGAAATAAAGAATAATTTTCAAGAGTGCCAATGGACAATAGATATATAAAAAGTTATTCAATGTTCTTAGGCATCAGAAAAAAAAATCAAAATTTGCTGATTGAAATTCTAACTCTTCCAAGTCAAAAATGTGTACGATCACACAATCAACTAACAGCTGAGCTAGTGAGGGTGTGGGAGAATGGGGTTCCTAGAAACTTCTACTGGGATGTAAGCTCATCCAGCCACAGTCAAAATCATTATCAAGTTTTCTCAAATAGACTAAAACAGATCAGAACAATCAAACATCTCTGTAATCCTGCCTCTCAAAACATGGAAGAGCAGGAATTTCAAGGCTGTCCTCTGCTACATGGTGTGTTCATGGCAAGACAGGGTCTGAGACCCTGCCATTCACAAATAAATAAGTCAGAAGAAGTAGAAAAAGGCCACAGCAGAATTACTACACATGGGGTCATAGCACTCCTGGAAATACATGGGGAGGGACTTAAATCAGCGCAGTGAAGAGATTCCTGTAGATTTGTGTTGTACATCTTAACTCATAAGCAGTGAAAATGTGTGTTTGGACAAAATCCTATGACAGCACACACCGAGGAATTTTGGAAAGGTCTATTAAAAAGTGAATGGGTTAAAAAGCATGACACCTTGGCCATTTGCTGAAGGCAAAGCTCCAAGAAATTGCATTGTGTTTCAGTTCACTTGAACATGTGCTGAGTGGATGAAGCTGTACAGGAAAGAGATATTAAGTTATTGTGGCTATGAGTCTGTTGCGAGGTTGGAGAGATGTACTTTAAAAAAAAAGACAGAACTGAAGTTTCTGAAAGCATAGAAATCTGCATGTTTAATTGACTGTAAAAGTTATATATTTACTAGAGTCTACCCAATTGCCCAGGTAAAATTATGTCACTTATTGCATAAAAGGCAGTGATGGATATCAAGATGCTCCTCGGTCACACCCATAATTCTTCATTTCCTGGAAGCTGCTTTGCTTCCCATCACTTTATGACCATGCAGAGCACACATTTTGATGTACGTATTTATAGCATGCCCATAGTTATTACTCAAATACTGCAAAGCTAATATTTTTTTTTGTTTTGAACATCCAAACTACTTTGACAGAATATTTTGGTATTTTAGAATACAGCCTTGACGTAACATTTTCCCTCCTTTAATCTACATTCTAAGAGAAAGGTGTTTGACTTGACACAAGGCTGATACGAGAGTAGTATCATCTGTTGTATAGTATTCATGAGAATAAAAAAATTACATCATGCACAGAGCTTTAAATTGAAAACTAATGAAATATTTATTGAAGTATTTTTGATGTTTTCTTTCTACATCGTTTAAATACCAGTGCATTTACCCAGCCATGTCTCAGAATTTTATACTTTTTGTGAAATTCACTTAAACTCAATTTCACAGCTGAGTCAAAGCTCCAGTAGGAAGTACTGGCAAAGTTGTTCATATAGAACTTCTGTGAACAATAGTTTTTTTGATGAATCTGTTTTACTTTATCAATGCAATCATGTGTATTTCTCTTTTTCTGGAGCTTTCAGATGCTAAACAGAAAAAAAAATTATTCTGACAGAATAAAAGAAACAAGAAGGGGCTGGTGGTAAACTTGAGTGCAGATCGTGGCTCCCATGAACAGGAAGCCACAAAACTGGTAGAATCATATAAATACTTCCCTTCAGCCTTCCTTTCCTAATGGGTGGGAATAGTTGCAACACACACACACACACACATGCACATACATGCATGCACGCAATGCACACAGGCACACACACACACACACAACACACACACACACACACACACACACACACACATATATATACACATGTGCACACAGACAAATATTCATATGTACAGACAGACAGACACAAATGTATGCAAACACACACACACATAGACACATGCATGTGTGTGCATACACAGAAGCAATTCTGTGCATGGCGAATCACTGAATCCTATAAGAAGGCTAATATAATAGATTATCTCCCTAAAATCTTCATAAAGCGTAAAAATGACTTTATGAAGATTTCCTTCTACTTTGTAAGTTTTCTCTTCACCTTATTGATTTCCTCTTTCCCTTGCTGCCAAAAAGCCTTTTTAAGTCAGAGACAATTCCACAGCTCCTCTTGCTTTTGTTTTATATGCTTTTGGGATTTTGTATACAAAATATCATCACCTTTTATGAAGATATCTTCAAATTTTTCTCTATGTTCTCTTCTAAAAGGTTTTTTTTCTCATCTTAGGTTTTGCATGTAAATGTAGTCTTTGATTGATATTGAGTTGGCTTTCATGTGACATTGTATACAGATGTCATCTCAGCATTTTGATATCCTGCTTTTCCTGTACTAATTCAGTAAAGGGAAAGCTTTTCTACAGTGTATTATTATGGCATTTGTGTGGACTTGTTTGTATGGTTTCTGTTTTGGTCACTTGGTCTATATGGCAGTCTGTGCCATTATCATGCTGTTTTGTTTAATATGATTCTTTGGTGCATTTTTTATTAATTATTTTTCATTTACATTTCAAATGACATCTCCCTTTCTAGTTGCCTCTTCACATCCCTCCCATCCCATACCCCTTCTCCCCCTCCACTTGGCCTCTATGAGGGTACTCCTCCACCCACTCACCCACTTCTGCCTCACCCTTGTAGCATACCCTACTCCTGGGCATGAAGCTTCCTCCCCCTCTCATTAATGTCAGGTAAGGCCATTGTCTGCTATATATGGTTCTGGAGTCCTGGCTCCCTCCATGTATATATACTCTTTGGTTGGTGGTTTAGTCCCTGGGAGCTCTGGGTCATCTAGTTAGTTGATATTGCTCTTCTTATGGGGTTGCAATCCCCTTTAGCTCTTTCAGTCCTTCTCCTAGCTCTTCCACTGGGGTCCCCAGGCTCAATTCAATGGATGGCTGTGAGTATCTATGTCTGTATTGATCAGGTGCTGGTAGAACCTCTCAGGAAACAGCCATACCAGGCTTCTGTCAGCAAGTGCTTCTTGGCATCAGCAACAGTGTGGGTGTTTGGTGTTTGCAGATGGATCCCTAGGTGGTGGTCTCTGGATGACCTTTCCTTCAGTGACTTTTCTATTTTTTGTCTCTGTCTTTCCTTTGTACAGGAATACTTCTGGGTTAAAATTTTTGAGATGCATAGGTAGCCCCATTTCTCAACTGGGAGCCATGTCTATCTACTGGAGGTAGTCTCTATAGGTCCTCTCTCCCCTTTGCTGAGTATTTCAGCTAAAGTCATCACCATTGGCTCCTGAAAGCCTCTCACCTCCCTGAAGTCTGGGACTTTCTAGTGGATACCCAGCTCCCCATCCCGTACTGCTCCTTGGTTCTAATTGATTTTCTGACCTTCTGTACTTCTCTCCTGTCCCTTCCAATACCTGTTCCTGCGAACTCTCCCTCACCCTCTCCTTTTTCTTTCAGGTCTCTCCTTCCCTCTACCTTTTGTGATTATTTTGTTCCCCATTCTATGTAGGATTGAAGTATCCACACATTGGTATTTCTTTTTCTTAAGTTTCATATGGTTTATGGGTTCTGCTGTGGGTATTCTGAGCTTTAGGGCTAATAACCACTTATCAGTGGATTCGTACCATGTGTGTTCTTTTGGGTCTGAATTACCTCACTCAGGATGATATTTTCTAGTTTCATCCACTTGCCTGTGAATTTCATGAAATCATTGTTTTTAATAGCTGAGTAATACTCCATTGTGTAAATGTACCACATTTCCTGTATCCGCTCTTCTATTGAGTAACATCTGGGTTCTTGCCAGCTTCTGGCTACTATAAATAAGGCTGCTATGAACATAGTAGAGCATGTGTCCTTATTATATGTTGGAGCATCTTTTTGGTATATTCCCAGTAGTTGTATAGCTGAGTCCTCAGGCAGAATCATTTCAAATGTTGTGAGGAACCACCAGATTGATTTCCAAAGTGATTTTACCAGCTTATAGTCCCACCAGCAATAGAGGACTGTTCCTCTTTTTCCACATCGTCACCAGTATCTGCTGTTGTCTGAGTTTTTTATCTTAGCCAGTCTGATTGTTGTAAAGTGGAATCTCAGAGTTGTTTTGACTTGCATTTTCCTGATGACTAAGGAAGCTGAACATCTCTTTAAGTGCTTCTCAGGCATTCTTGATTCCTCAGTTGAGAATTCTTTGTTTAGCTATGTACTCCACTTTTAAATAATGTTATTTGGTTCTCTGGAGTCTGAGTAATTAGGCAACAAAAGGAGATCAAAGGCATACAGACTGGAAAAAAGTAAGTCAAGATATTACTATTTGAAGATGATATGATAGTATACATAAGTGACCCCTCAAAATTTACCATAATACTCCTACAGCTGATAAACAACTTCAGTAAAGTGGCTAGATATAAAATTAACTCAGACAAATCAGTAGCCTTTCTCTACTCAAAGGATAAACAGGCTGAGAAATAAACTAGGAAAATGACACCTTCACACTAGTGACAAATAATATAAAATATATTGGTGTGACACTAACCAAGCAAGTGAAATATTTTTATGACAAAAACTTCAAGTCTCTGAAGAAAGAAATCAAAGATCTCAGAAGATAGAAAGATCTCCTATGTTCATGGATTGGCAGAATTAACAGAGGAAAAATGATCATCTTGCTGAAAGCAATCTACAGATTCAATGCAATCTCCATCAAAATTCCAAATCAATTCTTCACAGAGATAGAAAGAGCAATTCTCAGATTCATCTGAAATAACAAAACAAAACAAAACACCCAGGATAGCAAAAACTATTCTCAACAATAAAAGAACTTCTGGGAGAATCACCATCCCTGACCTCAAGCTGTACTACAGAGCAATAGTAATAAAAACTGCATGGTATTGGTACAAAAAGAGACAGGTAGATCAATGGAATAAAATTGAAGACCCAGAAATAAACCCACACATATATGGTCACTTGATCTTTGACAAAGAAGCTAAAACCATCCTCTGGTTAAAACAACAACAACAACAACAAAAACCAAATAAACAAACAAACAAAAAACCCCAGCATTTTCAATAAATGGTGTTGGTTCAACTGGCAGTCAGCATATCTACGAATGCAAATTTATTCATTCTTATATGCTTGTACAAAGCTCAAGTCCAAGTGGATCAAGGACCTCCACATAAAACCAGATACACTGAATCTAATAGGAGAGAAAGTGGGAAAGAACCTTGAACACATTGGTACAGGGGAACATTTCCTGAACAGAACACCAATAGCTCATGCTTTAAGATCAACAATTCACAAATGGGGCTTCACAAAATTGGAAAGCTTTTGTAAGGCAATGGATACTGTTAATAGGACAAAATGGCAACCCACAGATTGGGAAAAGATTTTTACCAACCCTGTATCCTACAGAGGGCTAATATCCAATATATAAAAAAAACTCTTTGGTTCATTTTTAAATCAAGTACTATGATGTCAGTTTGGCAATTTTTTTTGTTGTTGTTTCTATTGTTCTACTAATTATGTGAAGAATGTTATTGACATTTTCTGGGGATAGCACCAAACTTTAAACATCTATAAAAATATTAATATTTGGAATAGATTCACAATTTAAGAAAATATTAACAGAAATGAGGACTGCCTTTACACTCAGAATAGATTCTTCTTTCTCTCTCTCAGAAATCATTCAAATTATCAACAAATATGTGAAAAATGATCAATATCATGAGATGTTAGAAAAGTTCAGATTAAAACCACAGTAAGATGCCATTCTATCAAAGTTAGACTAGCTATCAAAGCCACCTAAAATAGTCATGCTGGTGAGCATACAGGATGAGTGGAACTCATACACACCGTCATTATGAAAGCAGTCTGAAAGTGCTCCAAGCAACTAAACCCAGCTCTATCCTTTGACCTAGCTCTATTTTCTCAGACCCACTCCAGACTCTATATCCTCCCAAATGTATGTAACAGAAAAGATAATTAACCACCCTGCATGTTCTTATGCATATCCACTACTTTCCAAAGTTCAGACATGGAATCAAATATAAAAATAAGAAAATATTATTTATATTTATATAAATATAATATATAAAGATAAAGAAAATTATATACATATTTGTGTGTGTGTGTATAAAATTTAACCACTAATAGTAATGAGGGTAGCCAAGAGAAATGGTGATAGCATGCAATATTTGATGAGAAAGTGTCTATGGAATCCTGCTGACCAACAGCTCATAAAGAGGTAGCCCATAATTGAAATTGGCCTTTTTATTTGTTCGACTATGGTGTCTGGGTGAGACTTGCTCAACTCATTATAGAGTACCCCCTTTTAAATATGTATATGTATGTATTTTGGAAAAAAATGCAGTAGTAGGCTAGCATATGGCATTTATTTGCATTTATTCCTCCCCATATCTCTTCCGTTTTCTCCTCACCCTTCCTCACTTAACCTTTTCACTTCTATCACTCTACTTTCCCCTTCATGTCTCCTTTGTTCTACTCTGGTCTGTTGAAATCCCTCACATACTACATGGCCCCCTACTAGTGTTCCAACTTCTATGAATTCTTCAGTTTAAATATACATATCTGAAGCTTCAAATCTAGCATTAGGAGGCAACATGCAATGTTTGTCTCTCTTGGTCTGGATTACCCCAGTATGCGTTTCCCCCAATTCAATTCATTTACTTACAAACTTCATTTTTCTTTATAGCTGGATAATACTCCATTCTGAATATGCACACATGTTCATCACCCATGCATCAGTTTTGAATGTTTTCATTTTATTGGCAATTGTATATAAAGCAGCAATAAACATGGCTGAGGTATCTCTGTGACAATGCCGAGAGTCCCTTAGGAATATATTTATGAATGGTATTACTGGACAATATGGTGGATCGATTTCTAGCTTTCGGAGGCAATTCCAAACTGATTTACTTAGTGTTACATCACTTTGCACTCTTAGTTTTACTGAATATGTATTCTCTTTCTTCACGTCCACACTAGCATTTGTTGTCACTTGGTATGTGAAGATACTACATACCTGACGTAGAAAGCATGGAGAGATCAAGTTTGTAATGACCTGGAAGCTTCATTCCTACTGGTGAGTTTCATTGTTCTGGAAGGTTCTATGCACACTGAAAAAGGAAAGAAGGAATCGATAGTTTTGCACATCTTGTGAACCCTCCCACCTACCATCATAACCAAAATGGAAAGATATGTCCACTGGTGATATAAATGTTGTGGGAATAACCAACCACTTTCTGATTGGTTTTGAAATCTGCTCCACAAAATGGAACTCATGCCTGGTTCTGTTAACTGGACCAAAACCCAGTGAAGGATTAGACCTTAGAGGGGAACCTAATACTATTATCCTGCTAAATGAACCTGGTTTTTAAAGTGCCTCCTCAACTTATTCCCATAGATTAATGCATCTTTCAACCCTGATCTGTGAAGCCTCTTCTTACTGTATTAGTTAGGAATTAATACAGAGACCCACAACTTCTTAATATCTACAGAATAAGATACAGGGAGAAACAACCTCTCAATGGAACATGAACATAGCAGTCCTCTCCTTAAAGCTCTGGGTCATAATAAAATAGGTGTGGAAAGATTGTAAAAGCCAGAAGTAGAAGGTGTCTCACACACGGACTCACAGCAGTTGTGACTGCATGCACACACCTGTACATGATCAAGATAGCACACATTTCAGTATTGACACAGGAGAGACGTGAAGTTCCACCCACAACTGAGGTGCTGTTGGCAACTGATGACTGCTGGGAGAGGGAAGCCAACTCTTCTCCAGGGATGTAGTCCCTGAAAGGCTACCCATGCTCCAGTTCATGGTCTTATGCCCATACCCATACAAAATTACAAAGTACACTGGTGGGTTTAGAAAGAAAGGCAAGGGAGAGAGGAGGTGGAGGACAGGGACATAGAGGAGGAGAGGAAAGAGTGAGTGTGTGTGTGTGTGTGTGTGTGTGTGTGTGAGAGAGAGAGAGAGAGAGAGAGAGAGAGAGAGAGAGAGAGAGAGAG
>JANHMN010000004.1:165787524-165801491 GCA_030674055.1 Rhabdomys pumilio | reverse complement strand
AGAGAGAGAGAGAGAGAGAGAGAGAGAGAGAGAGAGAGAGAGAGAGAAAGAGAGCACCTTGGAGAGAGGCTATGGTAGAAAAAGAAGGGAGGAAATATAAATTTGTTTGAACAAAATGCTTTAAAATGCACGCAAAATTCTCAAAAAATAGAAAAGAAAGAAATTCTAGATAAAATTTGCGTGGATGGAAAAAACATAAGATTTCATATTAAATTAAGTAGCTCAGGCACAAAAGCATAATAGTACATTCTGTTTCGTATAAAAGATTAAAAATGTCAGCTTTGATGTGAAATTGAATTGACTATGTTAGAGAGGAAGAACATAGATAAAAGGAATTAAGAGAGTTGGAGAGGAGAAACAATTTGTTTGATGCCTGTTATCACACCTTATTACATGTTCTATGAATGAAAGTCTTCAAGAGATCTGCTCACGGTCTTCAAGTATAAAGAGACAGTAAGGAGAGGAAGTAGCGAATTATTCTGACCTAATCCCTGGGTACTGAATACTTGTATTACAATGCCACATTGTGTACATTTAATATGTCAGTAAGTGTGTTAAAAGAAAAAAAAGCAGCTTTGCTAATCCCTGCCATGTTTGGAAACACTGAGAAAATCTCTAGCCACAAAGTGATATTATTACGTTAAAGGGATCTTTGCCTGAAATGCTGGATTGTGGTGTTAATTTAAAAACCACTTGTAAAATAGATAGTAGGGCAGAAATAATGGTCTAGGTATTGATTAACAAAGCAAACAAGTCCTTGGTCTCCTGTGCCTTAGAAAAAGTTGACTTTGGACACAAGAGTGTGGAGCACCTTAATGTACAAAGATGTGAGGAAAGAAACAGAAATTCTCTTTTGATTAGCTCTCTCTCTCTCTCTCTCTCTCTCTCTCTCTCTCTCTCTCTCTCTGTGTGTGTGTGTGTGTGTGTGTGTGTGTATGGATTTATTATCCTTTTCTGAAGCTGAAATTGCCTGGTATGATGAGACCAGTCAAGCGTCTCGGGGCGAATGAATACACCATAGACTGTGAGCTTATCGGAATTAACGACGAAGAACAGACAGTATTTCTATAGTCATTTCAAAATGCAACTTTAATGATAAGAGAAAAATATCTTAAATTGAAAGTGGTGAGGATCAATTGAATTTGCTTTAGTCCTGCATCTCCAGGATTTTAAGGGCAATAGATGGAGCTGGCCAGATATACTCACACACCTGTCCCTGCCCGCGCACCTTGGGATATATAAACATCTGATTTGGACAAAGAGGCTTTCTAGGAGAATGATATGAGCGCATGAGGGAATTCCAGTCTTCTCTAGAGGAACGAAGCACATCTTCTCTACATAATTTGCTTCTTGAATTAGTAGATTTGTGGCTTTCAGGAGAGCCACACCGCACTCAGGGATCAGCCCTGCTTCCTCAGACGCCAAACACTTCATTGTGTTCGATGCTTCACGGCTCTCCTCGTCTTTCTCAACGTTCTGATTTTTGCTCTCGTTTCTCATCGCACATGAGCACTTGCTAAGCCATAGTTTTCCATACCTCTTTGCATTAGCACTAACGTGTACTCAGTTTTCCTAATTGCTTCTGTTCCTCTGAAGTCACCAGTTTAATTTGGCTGAACTTTCCATCTTCTCAAGAAAGTAAAAAGTCTCCCTTGGAGCTATTTTTCTCTTGTTTTTTAAGAGCACAATGCAAGAATCTCCAGGATGATTCTCACTTACGTTTGTTAATATTCAGAAGCCTGTCTTTGAGGCCCACACAGTCTGACTTTATATTCTTGACTGAGAAATAATTAGGAAATGATTATTATTCTTTATCCACTTACTTCCATCAGATTTATTTTGTGACCCTAAATAATTTATATCCTTCTTTGTTCTTTGCACAGGTTCATTCCAGCCTCCCTGACCTCTCACTTGGACATAGAGCACTGAGTTCCCTTATGTTTATTCCTTTCTAGGATTTCAAAGTCACTTCAAGTTCTTAATGCCCCAGTCTAACCCCACAATTTCATTTCCTTCAGTGTGTGTGAAGATGGCCTCAGAGCTTGACTGTATGGTTACCTCTGACTTCTTCATGGGTTACATTCTCTCTACATAACATTTTCTCAGGGAGTTTTCCTTTAGATTGCTCGATGATTGTCGTAATTCCTTCTCTATATTGTCTCTGCACACTGTATCTATATGTAAAGTCATTATCAGAATCTCCCAGAATTAAAAATCACCACAGATATTCTATTCTGAATCCAACAACTTCCCAAGAGGGATTCCATATATATATATATTCATTCTCATATGTATGTATGTATATGTGTATATTACATATCAGATAGCTAATTCTTCCTTTTGCCTTTTGATATTTCCTATGGTGAATTTTACAACCTTCTCATATATGACAATCTTAAAGGAACTTGAGATGTAGACAAGTTTTCTTTGATTATCTAATTATCTGACTGCCCACCTGGCCTGGTTTTTTTTTTTTAATATATAAATAAAATATTAGTAAGTTAGACTACATATCAATTGTGCTGGTATTTTAACTATTAACATTACCAGAACCTCTTACATGAAAGTTCCTACACATGAAACGTAATGGATGCTGAGAATAAACCATACTGTCTATAAAGATCAGACTCACATATAGACAAAAAAATAACCTGTAAGGTTATTTTGTAAAGAGCTGAACAGCCACTGAAAGTCACAAAGTCAGCTGACTTTCTACGAGAAGCTTGTAATATTGGCCATAGGAAATCCCGTAAGGCCAAATGAAGAATTAGCTATCTGCTACATAACTTCCTGCCAGCTAGTGATAGCTCCCTAAAATGTCTGAATTTGGGGAGTTGTCTAGACAGTCCTGGAGGCTCTGCTCCCTTCTTTCACCTCTGTTATCACAAACACTTGCAGATGTGCATAGCCAGAGAACATTGAAAACTATAGCACCTTTTCTAATATCAGCCAATCCAGTGAACAAAAATGACCGAACAGAAGCAGGAGTGAGGACACACGGTGCCCATCCTAGATCTGCTATTTACAACTTTTGTAATCCTGACCAAGTTAATTTAGAGTTCATGGCTTTGATTCCTGAAATTCTCAAAAGAAGCATTTTTGGTTCTGTTTTCCTCTCTTTCCACAGAATGAGTCTGAGGAACTAATAATATAACAAATGCCTCCAGATTCCTTGGCAAATTCCAAAGTGATGTCCACTCTCTGCATTCTTGGCACCCACCATTTCTCCTACCACAGCCTTTGCTTTTACAGGTCACACCCCTTCTTCCTCAATGGTCACCAGCCTTGTCTTCTTGATGCAAGTTTCTGCTTTGATTCACTACCCAAAGTGTTTGGACTTATTTCTATCAATAGAGACTTTTGGTCAGCAGCATAAAGACTCCATGAGCTGGCATCAACCAGTTCCACCCTGTAATGTATAAGACTATCCCAGCAGCCAGGCTCTAACCTTGTACAACTCTCCTGTATCTGTGCAGATTTCCACTTACCAGAGGGACCTGTGCTCACCTATAAATGTACAGAATGAAGACTTCTTCTGATTCTATCTCTTGTTTCAAAAGCTGTTTCCCTCCTTGTACTCTGATTTCTCATTCTTCATTTGAATGGTTTTTTTTGTTTGTTTGTTTGTTTTGTTTTTGGTTTTGTTTTTGGTTTTCGAGATAGGGTTTCTCTGTGTAGCCCTGGCTGTCCTGGAACTCACTCTGTAGACCAGGCTGGCCTCAAACTCAGAAATCTGCCTGCCTCTGCCTCCCAAGTGCTGGAATTAAAGGCGTGAGCCACCACCGCCCGGCATTGAATGTTATAAACCAACACCTCTCCAAGTATCAGCTTAATATTTCCAAAGACAATTTACTACCTTCTGCATGTTTTGAAGGACAAGGGTCAAGGAGTAATATAGAAAAATGCTTGTGGCTGAAGGTCTCTCTTGAGGTTGATGGCAAGCAGTTTTCCAGGAACAAAGTTGTCTTAAAACTTCACTACGTTTAAAAACTTTGAACTCATATAGTTTGGGATTCAAGCTCCTAGATATTCTTACATAGTTTTCTCCTGTAGGGTGCTGCTTTGATGGCTTCCCCACGAAAAATCTAGACTAGATTAAATATACAATAAGCCATCAAGACAAAGCTATTTTTAAAAGTGATATCTTATCATGTTTTCAACAGCTGTTCATACAGATCAAGCTTAATATGACAGATGAGTGGAATAAAGTGAATCTGGTCCCTAAGAGTTAATAGGCTTGAGATATTGGAGGTGGCTACCACATTTACAATAATGGATAACACAGTATTTTATCACTGTATCACCTACCAATACAACACCCAAGGGTCTCTTCTCCCTAGTTATCATGTAATTATTATTTATACATTTATATCATCTGGCAATATTGTTATTATTAATTATTGTCTCATGAAAGCTCTTTTATAGGGATGGGTCATAATCAAAGTTCTGAGTCATTTGTGGTTGAAGTTCCAACCATGGTTTTATGTTACACACCTATAAACTTTAAAACACAGTATAAACATATAATTGTTAGCCAGGTGTGTTGTGTGTGTTGTGAATGAGATTGGATGACACTAATTTAAATGAGCTACCATTACTAAATATTAGCTAAAAATATATATTTTATTAACTTACTTAAAGTAGTTGACTATATTTTCTTATTTTTATGAAGAATTATAGTTTTTATCAGAAAAAAATACTAGTACTTATATTTTCAGATAAAAGCACTTTTTTAATTAAACCACTTTCCTATTTCTTCCTTTCTTGGTCACAATAAGGCCGGGCTTTTCAAACTCTAAGATACAGGTAATGTTTTTTTGGCTAATTGAAATTGTTAATCAATATTACAAAAGAAAATATATGTTAATGTACATAGGAAAATTTAAATACTTATGCAAGTAATATAACATAAGACCCAATAATTACATATGAATCAAAGATTTTTGAGATTGAAGACTCTAGGTTGAAAGATTTCTCAATTTTTTTCTCCATAGTTTCACATTTATAAAGATTAGTTATTTTTATTTTATCTGTATCAGATTTTTGTCTGAATGTGCATGTCTGTTGCCCACTGAGGCCAGGAGAGGATGGCAGACCCCCTGGAGCTGTAAGCCACTTTATGGGTGCTAGGAGCTGAACCTAGGTCTTCTGTAACAGCAGCAGGTTCTCCTAAGAACTGAGAATTTTCTTTGGTATCCATACCTCCATCTTTTTATCAATTCTTCCCAAGTTGACCCTGTGGCCTTCTGTTCTAACTGGTACTACGTATTTTATTTAGAACATAAATGAAAGTTACAGCCAAGAGGTTAGGACAGTTTAAAGGTGCCAGTACAAACTTCAGCATTCATCAAAAGAAACTCTTTCACATACATGGATAATTTAGTATATTATTGAAAGTACAATTTCATATTTCAGTATACCAATTAAATTATAATCACTAGAAGCAGAATGCAGGCAGAAGATCTATAGTGATGTTTGATAGTCCGGTGTCATTTAAAGTTAACAAGGAATATCTTAAAATGCCAAGGAAAAGTGACCATGATAGGCTTAGCATCAAATGTGAGTTCATTACAGAACAGAAGGTGAGGAAGTAAGCAAGTAATGTCTATAACTATAATAATATTAATAACTCAGTGAGTTACAATTTTTCTAAGATGAATGGGAAAATCGAGGTTTAATGTGATTCACTAACTTTTTAATATGCGAATGAGATGTTCTCTCCTTGGACACTAAATTGAGTGGCATAATGGTCTTTCAATCATTCTTAACTATTTTTCTAATAAAAAGATGCATAGTTATAGCCATCTGACTCATTTTCTAGTTACTATGTTTTCCAATGAAAGTACAATACACATTTCTCTGGAGCTAATTACTAAATGAATAATATATTCTAATATCCTAGGATCAATTCACTCATCCAAAATGGATAGATCATTTTCTTATTACTCAGTTTCAATAGAATCAATATATTAATTTTATCATAGGTAATAATAATCATCCAGTTGTTAGAATCTAGAATCATCTAGGAGGAAAACCTATGGGAATGTCTGTGAAGGCTCTTCTAGATCAGGTTAACTGAAGTGATAAGTCTTATTTTGAATATTCACTGGACTGGGAATCTATACAGAGAGAGAGAGAGAGAGAAAGAGAGAGAGAGAGAGAGAGAGAGAGAGAGAGAGAGAGAGAGAGAGAGGAGGTAGAGAGGCAGAGAGAGGCAGAGAAGAAGCAGAGAGAGGCAGAGAGAGGCAGAGAAGAAGCAGAGAGAGGCAGAGAGAGGCAGAGAGGCAGAGAGAGGCAGAGAAGAAGCAGAGAGGCAGAGAGAGGCAGAGAGAGACAGAGAAGAAGCAGAGAGGCAGAGAGGCAGAGAGGCAGAGAGGCAGAGAGGCAGAGAGGCAGAGAGAGAGAGGCAGAGAAGCAGAAAGAGAAAGAAAGCTGAGTGCTAACATTCAGTTCTGTTTCCTGACTGTGGATATGTACCGTGTGACCATATGCTTCAAGTTCATGATATAGGACTAAAGGAAACTTCGGGCTGGATCAAAGACAGATGTTTCTTTCCTTAAGTTGGTTTTGCTAGGCACTTTGTTAGACTAGTTAGAAAGTAACTGATACAGACTTATAGTATAATACATGCAAGTTGCTTGGTTCAGCATTGCTCCTGTGTCTTCCTACAGATACTTGTACTGCCAGCCAAGGAAAAGCTGTGCATCTATGAAATGCTGGTGAAATTATCCATCTCATAGAGTTGTATTTGTCTAACTCCTTGCTGGATCAGATCAACCAATTTTGAGTTCATGCCCTCCAAAAACAAACAAACAAGTTTATTTTGTATTGGTTAAGGAATGAGAAGAGTTACTTGTTAAAGGGTTCTAGTTTTACTACCTATAAAAAGATGCTTATAATTACTAAAATGTTATGGAGAGAAAATATAATTTTTATGATACAGTTTTGCCCTTATTTAATGTGGACTATGCTATTATGAAATTGGAACTTAAGTAGAATTAGAAAAATACAAACCTACAACACTTCAAAGTCAAATATAATTTGAGAAAACATGGTCCTTCTAGAAAAGATGACCTTAATATCAAATGGCAGGCTTCTGACTCCATGTATATTGCCCTATTCATTAAAGCACTAAAGCTTGTTACATCATAAAGATGAAAGTCAGGTTTCTTTTCATTACCAATAACCTCCTGTAGAGTATTTGCAAACTTATATTTCCATCAACTCATTTAATCTTCTCAAATTAAATAACTCTCTTAAGTGGGTGAGATGAAAAGTGAGTTTTATTAAAATTAATGCTCTTCCTCCTCTTTCAAATACGAACTGCAGTAATTTCTTCCAGTTTTAAATACTTTCTGATAATGATCTTCTGTGTCAACCTCACACACATTAAGCAGAATTCCTTTGATTAATATTGAGACAGGGTTTGAAATAAGCCAAATTTGCTTCAAGACCTTGAAGAAATGTCTAGGATATATTATTTGTCTTTGAATGAATGTTATCTGCATAATTTATCATCTTTATCACACTGTTCTGTGTTTCTATGAGAGATTCTTACTTAAAACATTTTAGTTAGAAATATTGCATGACTTCATTTAAATGTCTCTGCTCAGTGTATGAACTCTGCAATGACAGCCTCGGTTTCATTTCGGTTCTGATTTCATGGAACTCTCAAGCTCCATCCTCTATGCTTAGCACAGCAGAGAGGGAGCCACAATGCTGTTACATTAAATTTGGAGATGCAAGGCTTGCATAAGAGTCTTCTATTTACTTCCAACAATAAACACACAGAAGACTCATGAGAATTTACTTACTAGACTACAGTCCTAATGCAATTTGACTTTCTTGGATAAGCTCACCAGTAGATGACAGCTAGCACCTTACTGAGGATAGATCTAGCCATACTTCTGTGAGAATAAATTGTAAAAATGAAATTTTAGGTCTCAACATGAAAAGATTCTTAGGTTCAGAGTTTCAATTTACACTCAAGTGATAGCTGCCCCTGGGGAGCATCCCAGGGACTTGAACTAACATTTCAAAAGAACAAAGGACCCAAGATAGAGGCAATAAAACACCTAGGTAATTGGGAGTGAGATACAGATGTAAATAGGGACAGAGACTGGGAAAGAAACCAAGCTTGAGAACTGATGTTAAAATCAGCCTTTGTAGTTATTGATTAAGAGGTAAAACTGCCTTTATGAGCCTTGTGAATATTGGTATATAAACAGCCCCAACTCTGATTCAACACTCTCTTTTACCTGCTTACAAGAGAGTCCTGGTGCACCAGTATCAGTAAACCTCATGTTATTACAATGAGTCCTGCCTGTGGGTTCTCTGTGGGAGCGCCTCCCTTGGTTTTGGATACTTAAGAGTCCAACACTTCCATAATAATCCCAATAAAACTGAAATCAGTTCAGATGATTCAGAAAGGAAGAAAATGATTGTAATTGCTCTTCTAATTTCCAAATCTGAAAAAGATAGCTTTATGGAACAGGAAATTGCTGACTCTAAAAGCTGCCTGGAAAACTTGCAAGTAATAATCTGGAGTGTGTGTGTGTGTGTGTGTGTGTGTGTGTGTGTGTGTGTGTGTGTGCATGTATATATGTATGTATGTATGTATGTATGTATGTATGATGTATGTATGTATGTATGTATGTATGATGTATGTATGTATGTATGATGTATGTATGTATGTATGTGTGGTTTCTCTAAGTATTAGAGTTCTGTCTGGTGTAGTAGCACATATCTTCAATCCTAGCATTTGGGAAGTAGACAGAGGAAGATTAGGAGTTCAAAGTCCTCCTCTGCTACAAAGAAAGTTGTGGGACAGGCTTGTTTACATGAGATTTTGTCTCAGAAATCTAAAAGAAAAATAAGTAGAGAGATAAGAGAGTCTAGGATTTATTAACACATATGACTTTAGTATGATAGAAAAAGTAAGGCTATTTTAATGTGTCATATCTTCCACAAAACAAGGTAGAGTCTAGAATTAAATATCCAGGAACCCAGGAATAGAGCTCCCCCTCCCCCAAAATAATTAAAGTAACGGTTTTCTTAGCTCAAGTAAGTTAGCCTCAGGGAAAATCCAATTCTGAAAAACATTTAACGTTAAAAACAAACAAGCAAACAAAAACAGAAAAAAAAACTTGAAAAAGTAATGTATATAAAGTAGCACAGGATGTTTCCCATTGAAACAAAACAAAAGCTATAAATTAACTAACAATCTTGAAGAGGTAGAATTTTAGCAGCAATAATCATTTCTCGTGAATAATAAGTTGTTCTTATAAAGATGTACAGTTGACGGTTACTCTGAGTTTATGAAGTTCTGCCATTTGAGAGTTTCACAAAATAAAATGCTTCCTGGTAAAAAGAAAAATCACAGAAAAGGAGCTTTCTTTTAAAGTATGAATGTGTGTGAATGTTACTGACATGAAAAATATCACCTTCCATATATGTTAAAGATTCAAGACCCCCCACCTTTTTTTGTTGCCCAGAGTTTACAATTGTTAAGATCCTTCTAACATTTACTCTGGAAACAAGTGTACTTCTGAAGCCTTCTGAATCCAACATGTAGGGGTTTTGTTTAAGTTGTTTTATATTAATAGTCATTTACCAAGTAGAATATTTGGTAGCATTCGTTCATTGGTTTCCTGGCTACATTTTCAAAAGGAAAAATTTGGTGTGTGTCAGTGTGTGTGTGTGTGTGTGTGTGTGTGTGTGTGTGTGTGTTGTGTGATTAGAGTGCAACAAACAAGCAAACAGCAAAAGTCCCAAGAATGTACTGGGTTTTTGTTGTTGTTGTCTGGATTGTGTGTGTGTGTGTGTGTGTGTGTGTGTGTGTGTGTGTGTGCACGCGCACGCGTGCTTGGCATCAAGGTAGTTATAGGATGTAAAAGTAAGCAAAATAACTGGGCAGTAGTCAAGTTTGGGGTTGTCCTGTTACCAGATGCTTATATGTGATGAAGCTTCTAGCCTGTGTAGCTGCTCATTCTTTTAACAAGGTGAAGTCAGCAAACTCATTCTGTTCTTGATCTGAGGAATCAGACAATTCACATCAACGTGTAAAAATAGAACCTGGGGGAATGACTCCTGACTCTTTACTTCATGTCCATCCACTTAGCACCTTGAAGATCACTGAAAAGACCAGGACCTATGTCCCTTTGTTATTCCTGTTGGTGTGTGTGTGTGGGGGGTGTAAATAAAAGATTAGTTTTGTAGATTTTAGACTCTCAAATGAACTCTTATAGTAAGCCTAAGGATCAGAAGAAAGGTGATAGTGAGTGCAATTACTCTTTAAACATCCTACACTGTTTATGTTAGATGTTGGGAGAAGCAAGAAATATTCAGACACCTGCTCGGTTATGTAGACATGGCTAATTTCCATTAGTTACTTCGAATATTACCCATGACAGCATGTTCATAATTCTAAATGCTAAAATATGATACAAGACTTTGTGGGTAATTAGTATTAAATCTTACTGAAGTCTCTTTCTTCCTTTTTATAGACCTGTGTAAAATATGAAAGGACTACCTTACCCAATGAGCTTCCACTCTCATGGCACTGGAGAGTCTATTAGACAGATTTGCATTGCGTGTGATAGGGTGGTAGGGTATTAGTGGGGATGTACCCCACTAATAGTTGGTTATTTGCCACTAATTTAAGCACAATTCAGGAGATTAAGAAGCATTTTTAGGAAGAGTGGGGAGAAAATTACTGATGACTAAGATTTTAAAATAATCTGCTCATGTTTTCTTTATGATCATGTGTGAGATGGATTATAATATATCACTAAGGGCACAAAAGAATAAAAATATTTTAATTGCTGTAAGTATAGGGACTATTAACTATAATTTGACATTCAATTGTAACAAGGAAAGTTCTGGAAGCCATCAGTGCAATTTTATATAAGGAGTAGAAAGGTATTATCAAGGTTTTAAAATCTATTTATATACACAAAGCCAAGAGATCAATTCTTCTTGTGCTCCATAATTGCTTTTATTATAAAATTTGAGTTAATAATATAGTAGAGGATTTCTTAATAGTCAGACATTACAAAGACATCATCAATCATTTTTTTAAAAAAAATAGAAAAAGGAAGGCTTTCTTATTAGATAAATAAGCTTTCTTTTAAAAATCTACCTGAGCTTTTTATCAAGAAAGGCAAATATAAAGTGTCTTTCAAAAATTTTTCTCTTTTCTCTTAGGATTGTAAAATTTCTGCATGTACTACCTATACTGCTGTTTGGATTAATGAATATACCTGAACTCAGTGCCCCCCACAAACATATCAAAACATAGAGTCCCAGCCCCCACTGATCAATACAGACCCATTGTGCAGATTGTAGCTAGTGCAAAATGGCATACTGGTATACTTCCTAAACTTCATAGCTGAGAGTTCAAGGCTGACTGAGACCAGACACGTAAAGACTGAGATGGCCCCTATTTCTAGTGACTATAGCATAACAATGCTTCATTTTGAGAACACATCTTAAGTACTGCTGGCTGACTCAGATGGCATCATCCCATATTTAATAGCACTGATTTGATTGACAGCTTACTTCCCACCACAGTCCCAGATCGTCTTCTACCAATGAGAACGATACAACTTTATGCAACTTATCTTTCTCTCAGCAGTTTTCCTTGATAATTTGAGACTGAGTCGAAGGGACTGCTTCTCAAATTATAAAATCAGAGGACTGCAAATACAGTCATATTAATAGTTTCCCAGAAGAGTGGCAGCAGCTTTTCAAACTTAAGAAAAATGAAATTCCACTCCCAGTTCTAGAAGCTCCATTTAGTGATGAGAAATAATCAGGTGGGGCATTGTCTCCTAATATATATATATATATATATATATATATATATATATATATGAAGCTTTTACTGTATTAGGTTTCATATGATCCTTTAAATAGGCTGTCTCTCCCTGTGTTCCCTCCCTAACCCCCTCTTCCTTCCATCTTGTTATAGTCTCCCACTCTAGAACTCCCTCCATCAATCCATCCATAACTACCTACTCTATTTCGCCTTTTTAAGAACATCCATCCACTTCCCTAGTCCCTTACTCTCCTATTCTCTGTAGTTATACAGATGGTGGTTTGCTCATCAATTATTTAACAGCTAACATCCACATCTTATCAAGTTGTTGGTCAAAGATGTCCCATGGGAATCCCAAAACAACTCAGGATATTGCCAAGGCTATAGACTACTCTCCATAAACTGGCAATAAGGCTTCATTGCTGAAGAGAACACCTACACAACTCATTGAATGTAGGGAAGTTGATCTGGTGCCTAACTTGAACCTTCACCACAATAGTCTGGTATCCACAATACTAGAAGGCACTTTGCATGCTAGCTACCAAAGGGAAAGGTGAAAACTAACACAGCTATAAGCGTTTGATCTACAAGAGTGATCAGCCTGCAAGATATGCTGGTGGAATATTGGTACAAACCTTCTGGAATTAACCAACCATTATCTGATTTGGATTAAGTCCTATTCATGGAGATCGAACCCAGATTTGTCCTATTTTGATGGTCAAGATTGTAAGACTAGATATGCTGGGAACATATGGGTAAACCAAATAATACTCTTCTGCTAACGGAACATAATAAAATGACTTCTAAAGTCATTTTGCTGCACTCATAGGCAAGTGTCTTGCTCAACCATTGTCAGAGAAACCTCATTCCATAGTAGATGGGAAAAAATACAAAGACCCACAAGCAGAAATTATGCAGAGAGTGAGAGAGAAAGGAATACTCAACCTCAAAAGTATGGGTTCATCAAATCCCTCCCCTCAGAGTTCAGGGAACTCTGCCAAAGTGGAGGCAGAAAGAGTCTAATAGTAGTCTAATAGTTTATTTCCCTCTTGCTATATGATAAAATACTTTATCCGAAGCAATTTAGGAAAGAGGAGGCTTATATTTGGTCCTATTGCATTCACAAAACAAGAAGGAGAGAGAGAGAGAGAGAGAGAGAGAGAGAGAGAGAGAGAGAGAGAGAGAGAGAGAGACAGAGACAGAGACAGAGACAGAGACAGAGACAGAGACAGACAGAGAGAAAGTCAGAGAGACAGGCAGAGAGCTACTCGGCTTGCTTTATCCACCTTTTGTAATCAAGAATACCTACCCAGGGAATGGTCTTTACCACAATTAAGATGGATTCCCCAATTACACGTCAATTAGTGTACTTGAGATAATACCCACAGGCATGCCCAGAGGCCCATCTTCTGCTACTTTAGATCCTGTCAGGTTGGTTTCAGAATCCTCCCAGTTAGGCTGTTCTTCTTCAAGTCTATTTGTACGTTAGTTTGTTTATATTTGCTCAATTCTGCCCTCGGATCTTAAATTCATCTCACCAAGTCATTTATCATTTTAGTTTCATTCTCTTGGGGAACATTCATGTATTTGAGTTCTTTGAACATACTTATAAACATTATTTGGCATTATTTTTCTGCAATTGCTTCTAAGTAGCTCTCATTTGGCACCATTGTTGTAGAATTGGTCATTTGGGGAGGAAATATAATGCCTTGAGTTCCCACATCACTCCTGTTGCTGCACTGAAGCTTGGACATCTGGAATCAGCTTTTGTTGTTCCTCTCCTGTCCTCTCCTGTCCTCTCCTGTCCTCTCCTGTCCTCTCCTGTCCTCTCCTGTCCTCTCCTGTCCTCTCCTGTCCTCTCCTCTCCTCTCCTCTCCTCTCCTTTCCTCTCCTCTCCTCTCCTCTCCTCTCCTCTTCTCTCCTCTCCTCTCTTCTCCCCTTCTCTGCTCTCCCCTCCCCTCCCCTCCCCTTCCCTCACCTCTCCTCCGCTTTTCTCTCCCCTCCCCTTGCCTCCCGTCTCCCCTCCCCTCCCCTTCTCTTCTCCCATCTCCTCTGCTCTCCTCTTCTCTCCTCTCTTTTCTTCTTTTCTCTTCATTCCTTCTGTATTTTCTTTCCATCCTTCCTTCTCTCCTCTCCTCTCCCACTCTCT
>JANHMN010000004.1:165759023-165782524 GCA_030674055.1 Rhabdomys pumilio | reverse complement strand
ACAGTTCAAAATAAAGGCTTGATGGGACCTGTAATCCTTTTTTCTAACATAAATAAATAATTTAAAAAAAGCTTTTCACAGATTGATTTCTCCCTCTTCAAAGATAAGGATGGAAGAAAGGTCATCTTGCTAATAACCACAAACATTCCAAAGCCTCTCGCATCACAGCTCCATGGGTCTGTTTTATTTAGTCTCTGTAATATTTAAAGTGCCCATTCTCATCAGTATCTCTAGGATAGCTTTGCCAATTGTCCCTGCATGGTTAATGATGCTGGCATTAATGAGAATGTCTTCCACATACAGAAGAGTGCCATCAGATAGAGCCATTTCAAACGCTGCGCTGAATCTGAGGATTTATCTAGATAACAGGTTCACTTTACTTCCTTTGAGATGTGAGACAGGGATAAAGGCGAAGCTAATGCCTCTCCCTGGAGATCGATTTTTCTAAGCTTGCCGCTCGACTCAGTCGATGTGATTATCGTTCCTGTCACACAGAGCAAAAGACTGCTGGGTAAGACAGATGTTCTAGTGCTGCCAGAGAACTTCAAATAAATAAGGGACATAATCACATCCCCACCATTTGGGAAATGTTTCCGTCCATTGACTTCAGTGAACTAGACACCAAATTATAGAATTGCATCAAACTATTATTTTACTAAAGATCTCTTAGATTTATCTGCCTTGACTTTTCAAGTATGTAGAAAGGCCTAGAAGAAACGCATTATATTTTGTTTGTTTAATGAACTACAAAAGAAAACTGTGCTTAAGGTTACATGAAAATATTTTAATATTAAATTTCAGTCTTTCCCTACCAGAAGTACTGTAAAACTGCAAACAGGAGGAAAAGGACAGCTTTATTTTCTTTTTTTTTTTCCTTTTTTTTTCTTTTTGGTTTTTCGAGACAAGGTTTCTCTGTGAAGCCCTGGCTATCCTGGAACTCACTTGGTAGACCAGGCTGGCCTCGAACTCAGAAATCTGCCTGCCTCTGCCTCCCAAGTGCTGGGATTAAAGGCATGCGCCACTACCGCCCGGCGACAGCTTTATTTTCTTATTCCTTACAGCTAGATGATTTCATGGGCAGCTAGTGCATCAGGAAGGGGCTTAAATACACTTGGAATTACCTCATTTGTGGAGATATTATCAATGGACTAAGGGAGTCCTGAAATATGAGACTGGCTAGCACATGTTATTCAATCTAGTAACACCAGAGAATTCTGGGTATTTTGCGGTTGTGGCTGGTGGTTTGTTTGTTTGATGACTTTAAGTTCAGAAGCATCAGAGAAAGACACTTCCCTGTAAGCTAAGAGGATCTTCAAATAGAACACATCATTTTCCTCTGAGAACCACTTTGTCCACAGAATGCTGTTAGCTGAACAGCCTCCAGGAAGGAGATCAACAGAATATGGATTTTCTTTTCAAATTCAAAGCATATATGTGTTTTATACATGTATAAAACTTTAAGAACAACAAAAGCAGCATAATGTTTTCGAATGGTCCTTTTAAAGTTTCAGTCAGTTTGTTGTCAAAGAAAATACAATGTGACATAACTACGGTGTGTTATACCACAGGAGCCTAAATTTGTCTTCCTTGTTACTCTGTAGATGTCATCATCGTGATGACAGATACTTCAGCAAGTGGTAATTCACCATGAAGGAGACAATTAAAGGGAAAGAGTCTTTAAATTCACTTTTTACAAAGTAAATTACCATGCTGTTTCTTTTCTTTACTGGCAATTGGCTGTTTTGTCTCTGAAAATGTTCTACATAAAATCCACAGCATCCATGGTTCTCTGCCCTGCTGTCTCAGGAGCTTTAAGAGGGACATGTATGAGTTACATTCAGACATACTCAAGATAAAGTACCACTGGGCCTAATTTCTTTTGATTTAGAAAAAATGCACTTTTAGTGCTCATACCACTTAATTCTCTCCTGTCCTAAAGCACATTTTACTTTCATTATTGATGCTTCTTGAGTACAAAGAGCAAAGACCAGGAGAAAGGCAGGAGACCTGAGCTCACTCCTTTGCTGTTCTGTGTGAACTAGATAAAGTGGTTGTTTACCTTTTCTGCAGCTTGTATGGAAGGTCAGTGGATGCACGAAATCTGATTATTAAGACCATTTTAAACTCTAAGTCTGCGCTGCTATGATCACTGATACCTCAACTGTTGTTATCTAAATACCCTGAACTATACTACACAGTTTCGAAATCAAGACAATTACAGTTCATTTGTTTTCAAACAGTGTGACATAATGGGATCCTTCAAACACACCCAGGGAATTGTAAGAGATGATTTTTCACCTGGATACACAGCCTCAGCAACAATTACAGACGGACTCTTGGGGTCTTGAGCTTGGCATTTAGGTATTTTATAGCTATAACAAATGGATTGATTTCAACAGGAGTCCATGATACAAATGGGAGAGATGGGACTAACACTTGGGCTTTGAAGTAACCAGGGCAGTCAGGTAGACAGAGTAATTTTATGTGGATTTATAACATTCATCATGTGCTTTAGACACATCCCATTTAACTGAAAGTCTTTTATCTAATGAGAGTATAGCATAAAATTTATTCTAAAGAATGGATTAGCATTTCTGAATTACCTTGTATCTAAAAATTAAATATACATAGCAAGACCATGCAAACTATTTTCCTGAAGGAATTGCTAATTACAACCAATGATGCATAAAATTATCTTTTTTAAAAAAAATTTTTTTTCAGTAGTTTTTATACAAAGTGTCACAGGCTAAGAGAAAGGTTCAAATTTATTTTCTTATAATTTTGGAAGCTAGACTCCCTAACCCAGGAATCATGAGGTTGATTACTTCCAAGAGTTGGAATCTGGTCTGTGTAGATCTTAGCATGTATCCATAGTGTCTTTTCTTTCTGTATCTTTATGTATAAAAATTTAAGGATATTAAACATTAGATTTAGGTCTACTCTCATAACTCCATTCAACTTCTCCTTAAATATCTCCAAATGTAGTTGCTTCCTGAATTTCTTAAATAGAATGTCAACATCTGAACTTTGGGGGACATGTAAAAGAGGCCATCACTGTGCCCACCATGTATAAAGCTCTGATCAAGGAACTTTGTATAAGTAGACCTGTTAACATTTGCAGTGTCATAGTAGAATCCTCAAGCAGAAAATGGCAAAGCTATTTAGGCAACTCTTACTGCTATGACATAACTGTATTGCTGAAAATTTACTGTTCTATGAATAAATACATTTTAAGAATACAGAAAACTCTTCTCCTTTCCTTCTTTTGAAAGTGTAATTTGCTAGAAGTTTAACTAAAATCGAAAACAGTTGAATAGGCTCTTGGGAAACATTCTAAGACCCTTTAAAAACTGGAAAAAAAACCTGAGATATTTTAAAACGATATTTCAACAGAATGGAAAAACACGAATTCAAGGGAGACTTGCTAGAATTACAAAATAAGGGAATATGCACATAACATCCCTTCCAGGAGCCACTTGTAGGCAGCCGTCCAATGCTATGAACTTTAAACACATTGTGTTTTATCCCGACAGGTGGATTTATGTCTTAGGCTGAGTCTGATTGAATACATTTGATGATTATAAGAATGTGTAAGCCTTGTTGCCTTCACATGAGGTTGCTGCAGGTTTCAGAGTTTCTGAGCCTTGAAACAGAATGTCTTTTTTGCTGCTCAGAGCAAAGCACTTAGGCACAGAACTTGGGCAGTGGACACTTGGGGAGCTGGCTTTCGTGACTACATTATTCATACATGACTAATGCATTTTCTATATAGCATATATTACTATGAGTTATTCAAAACTGATGCATAATAGTGACTATTTTCGACTATCCTAAGTACTAACCAGGCCCGACCCTGCTTAGCATCAGAGACCAGAGGAGATCATAGCTGTAACCAAATACATTCTGAAACAGTTTAAGGGGGGGGGATGAGTTCTTTTCGCTCATAATTTCGAAAGGATGCAGTCTGTCATAGTGGAGAAGGTACATTGATGGGTGTGGTGTGAATGGCTCACTGCTTTGACAGTAGAAACAGGCAGCATGGCTTGCTCACATCTCAGTAGACTAGGAGGCAGAGACATTTGCTGAATCCAGGCTGTAATATAACTTATAAACTCCAAAGACATGTTCTTATATTGTCTGGAATCCTTACATTAGAAGGTTCCACATTCTTCTAAAACAACACTACCACATGGGAACCAACTTTTTAAACATGGAAGCTCATAGAGAGTGTTTTACCTCCAAACATAGGGTTTGATTGTTCTCTCAAAGGCTGTCATGTCTGGAGTGTGCTTTATATCCGACCATCTATAGGGAAGCTGTGTGATTGTATGTGCTTCCTTTACTAGAATAAGGTTGTTCACTTCTATCTGATTCATGGAAAAGGGATTGAGCTTTGTCAGGTCTCTTTGTATCTCTGACTGTAACTATAGGCTGTTCACTATTCAGTTCAATAATAGGAACTGGATTCGTTGAACAGTGTTGAAAAGTCTCATGCTCCAAGAAATCAACTATCCTTTGGATTCTTGGTTGTTAATATTTTGCTAAGAAAGCTATGTCTCTGTTGACATGTAGCTCTTTCCTGTATGGTTCTTATAAGACTTCTAGTTTTAGAGAACACAGGACTTATAATGGATTGCAACTATTTTAGGATAAAGTTGTCGTTAAATGCCATTTCTTCTTTTACTTTTCAATAGAATTCTCTGATACTATATGCAGGCATAATGTTCTGGGTTTCTGTAGGTTTTGAGTTATTGATTAAATTTCTCTAGGGGTCATTTGTATGTTTCTATCTATTCAATTTAGCCAGTTAGGTAGTTTTCTTTATAGGAATTGGTTCCTGTCACTGAAGTTGTCCAACTCCTCATCGATACAAGCTGCTCAGAGTATTACTTAGTTCTCTTTTAGTGTTTACAGCATCACTATGACAACACAGCACTGTTAATAGCTTTTGTTTTCTTTACTCCTCCATTGATGGCTGGTTCCATGTTTTTACCCTTGTGCATAGTGATATAATCTAGGTGAGTACAGGTGTCTCTTTCATATGCTGATTTCATCTGATTTATGAAAGATGCCCTATACTTAGGTAACCACCTCATGAGAATTTCATGCTTGTTTATTTGGTGAAGCTCCATACTGTTCTCTATAATGGCTTCTAACTCACTTTATCAGCAATGGGCACATTTTTCTATATCTTCAGCATCCTCTGCTATGACTGTCTATCATTTTAGTGCCAGCCCCTCGTCCTGTGGTAAGAACCTAGTCCATCATTGGCTTGATTCAGGTGTCCCAGTGTTGGCTGTGTCTTTCCTATTCAATGTAAAGTCAGCAAATTGACTGGCCCTTTGAGAAAATACTTCATTTCAGTCTCTGTGTTCATTTCCAGCATCTCTTGATTTGTCAGAGTTTCTCTATGTACTCCAGCCTTTTATTGTTTCATATCATAGTCATATTTCTGTCAATTCTCTTACCATATTAATGATACCTGTTTTCAAACTGCCTGCCTAATAATTCTAACATGGGTGGTTTCTGTGACTTTGATACTTCTGTTGCCCTTGCTAGTTTTAGGTGAAAAGAAGAAATATTTAATCAATAAATGAAACTGAGATGAATAGCCTATATGACACTCACAACACTGCATGCTGCACTGAGGAGGAGGGCAAAAAAAATGGTCCCTTGGTGTGAAGAGTTAGGTTAGCAGCTGATCTGACTCTACTGGCTGCTATAGCTTTATGTATCAGAAGGTTCAGTTTGTCTGTGTTCCTATTTTGATTTCTCTTTATTATGGCTCTTCACTCATCCCTTGTCAAAGAGAGAGAGCACGTGTCTATAGTTCTTTCTCTACAATCTCCTAATTATTCGGGATCCCTGGCATTGAGAGAGGAAGCAGAAAGTAGAAGAATAGGACTGCCCATTAATATTGCTCAGCATTGGAGCAGGTCCATGTTGTAGGTTGTAGTCCTCCTGGCCTGCTGACATGTGTTTCTTCTTAGCTTTGTCCCCTCAGCAAGAGAGGGGAGCTTATATTCTCTTAGGTGGACCAGTTTTTCTACTACTCAGAAAGGCAGGGTTTTTTCAGCTGGAGGGCATATGAACAAGTATCAGAAGAGTTTCCATTGTTTTATTGTTGTTGTTTGTTTTTTATTTTATTTTTCCTCTTTCACTGTCAGGGTCAGTAGAGTTTATTAGAAAATTCTCATCATAAAACCTGGGGTTGGGGGTTAGTATTGATAATAAAGCCTCGAAAATTGTCAGAGGTCCTGTAAAAATTCTCCTCTGGAAGCTTTCTACTCTCGACCTTGCACATGCGCACTCCTTTCTGTTTACAACTCTCTTGGATTCTGCATCAGGGCAGGGTGCTTGCTACTGTATGTGTCTGCCAACTCCTGCTTCTTCTGATTTAGGAGTACGAATACACCTAGCTTTTCTTGTAGTCTTAACACAAATCGTTGATTTTTAGGTTTTATTTAATGTAAAATGGATATGATAACTTAAAAACTCTCTCTCTCTCTCTCTCTCTCTCTCTCTCTCTCTCTCTCTCTCTCTCTTTGTTACAGAGATGAAATCAAATAATTGCTGTCTTTGTGAACTTTGGAGATTTTCAACTTTCAAATGAGTCTTTACCAAAGAATCAACTTTTTGCTACTGAGATAATATATAACTAGATCTTCAACGATACAAGATGTAACTCTCAAGTACAGTGTTGGTAATGGAAGCCACTAATCATCAGAAATGGTCTTTCTCCAGAGGTACAGACAGACTTCTTTAAATCTGTGGAATGTCACACAATATAATGAAGTTTTTTTTATAACAACCTCATATGTTTTCAAAAAGAAAATATATTGCCAGAGGGTCACATACATCAATGCCATGAAACATATTTACTTTCATCCACAGGATCTATATTAAACCACACATTTATGTGATTGAGGCCACATCAGGGAAATAATTTTGTGTACTGCATAGTCAGACAGATTACCTTTTTAAATGAAGAAATACATACAAAACTAACATCAAAATAAGATTGTAAAAAGGAATATTTCAAATTTGCTATAAACTTGTAACTCTTCATTTGTATTTTAAAATACTGTTTCTCCACTATATTCAGAAACACACACGCACACACGCACACACACACACACACACACACACACACACACACACACAGCAACATTTATAAAATTATTTCCTACTTTCCTCACATATTATTATAGCAGAAGTTTGTCCAGGTATTCCTGCAATATATGTACACATAAATTAGCATAAAAACACTTTCTCATTTGTGGATATAACTAACATCTTTCTGTGTTTGGGTCTCATTCATTAATATGTTTTAATTCCAACTGTGAAACTCATTGAGTTTAAGAGTATTAAAAATAATTTTAGAAATGATTGCAATAATTTTTCTTCTGCACTGTGTGCTATTAGAGAAATGAGTTATTGCCTGCTTTCCGTGAGCTATGTGCCATGTTAATTGCCTAATGTCTGCTGTAATTTGGATTATTTTTTCATTCAGAGATTCACACACTACAAGCTTGATCCTCTGTGTGGGAATACTGAGCATTGGGTAAAATTTTTTAAGAAGTGGGACCTTGTAGAAGGTCATGAGGTCATTTGTGTCACCACAAGGGAGTAGAGTGGTTTTAACAGACCCTGTGGTCTTCTCTATTCATCATTCACACACTCTTCTTGGTGCCATTCACACACTGCTGATTCTATGGGCATGTTGAACCTAAGAGTTAAAGTGACTTGTAACCTCAACTGAGATTGTCAAGAAAGACCAGGGAGATGAAGGATTCCACAGTTGCAGGAGAGGGGCTCTTGTAGAGACTCTTCTAGAATGCCCAATGAAATCATGACAGGAAGGCCTCTGCTCTCAACTCCAACAAGGTAGAGTCACTAACAGTGAGCAACACTCACTTGGGGAAGCCTGGGGTAAATCAGTTTGGTGTTTGCTCAGAAAATTGGAAATAGTATTACCTGAAGGACCCAGCTATACCACTCCTGGGGATATACCCAAAAGATGCTTCAACATATAACAGGGACACATGCTCCACTATGTTCATAGCAGTCTTATTTATAATAGACAGAAGCTGGAAACAACCCAGATGTCCTGCAATAGAGGAATGGATACAGAAAATGTGGTACATTTACACAATGGAACATTACTCAGCTATTAAAAACAATGACTTCATGAAATTTGCAGACAAATAGATGGAACTAGAAAATATCATCCTGAGTGAGGTAACCCAGTCACAAAAGAACACACATGGTATGCACTCACTGATAAGTGGATATTAGGAAAAAAGCTCAAAATATGCATTATACAACTTATAGACCATATGATGCTCAGGAAGAAGACAGAAGAAAATGTGGATGACTCAGTCCTACTTAGAAAGGGGAACAAAATATCACAGGAGGTAGAGGGTGAGGGGACTTGGTAGAACGAGAGGAGGGGAGAGGAAAAGGGGTGCAGGATCAGGTGTGGAAGGAGACAGGGGGGATGTACAGAAGGTCAGGAAATTGAACAGAAGTGTGTAGCAATGGGGGATGGGGAACTGGGAGTAGCCACCAGAAAGTCCCAGGCACCAGGAAAGTAAGAGGCTCCCATGACCCAACAGGGAAGACATTAGCTGAAATACCTAACAAAGGAGAGAGAGAGAGAGAGAGAGAGAGAGAGAGAGAGAGAGAGAGAGAGAATATCCAGAGGTTAGGCACAGCCCCTGGTGAGGGATAGGGCCACCCACCCTTCTCAAAATTTTAACCCAGAATCGCTCCTGTCTAAAGGAAATATAGGGACAAATAGTGGAGTAGAGACTGAAGGAAAGTCTATCCAGAGACTGTCCCAACCTGGGGATCCATCCCATATGCAGCCACCAAACCCAGACACTATTACTGATGCCAAGAGGTGCCTGCTGACAGGAGCCTGATATGAATGCCTCCTGAGAGGCTCAGCCAGAGCCTTATGGATACAGAGGCGGATGCTTGCAGCCAACCATCTGACTGAGCCAGGGACCTCAATGGAGGAGATACCGGAAGAACTGAAGGAGCTGAAGGGGGTTGTAACCCTATAGGAAGAACAACAATATCAACCAACCAGACCCCGCCCCAGAGCTCCCCGGGACTGAACCACCAACCAAAGAATACGCATGGAGGGACCCATGGTTCCAGTTGCATATGTAGCCAAGGATTGCCTTGTCTGGCATCAATGAGAGGGGAGGCCTTTGGTCCAGAGAAGGCTCCATGATCCAGGGCAGGGGAATGCTAGGGCAGTGGGGCAGGAGTGAGTAGGTGAGTAGGAGAGCATCCTTGTAGGGGTGGAGTTGGGGAAACCGTAAAGGCTGGGGATTTTTGGAGGGGAAACAGGGAAGGGGGATAATATTTGAAACATAACTAAATAAAATTAAATTTAATAAAAAATAAATTTAATAAATTTTTTTTAAAAGTCAGCCCAGGAGACTAGCCAGGATGGCAGCAGCCAGCACAGCTTTGAGGGGGAGGGAGCTGTCCTACAGGACTCTACTCTAGCAGTGGGAACAGGGTGCTGCACTTCTTGCGTGGATCACCTCTTGTAGTGGGAGCAGGATGCTATGCTTGCAACTTTGTGGTTTCATATCTGCCCTGCTGTATTCCTCTATGACTTGGAGTAATTAATCCTCTCTCTCTCTCTCTCTCTCTCTCTCTCTCTCTCTCTCTCTCTCTCTCTCTCCTTTTTTCTTCACAGTAGTGGTACCATTACATCTAACCAGTACCAGTACATAGCTATGAGCATCTTTGTGTTGAGTCTCTAATGAGAATTTAAATCTGGACTTTTGAGCAGTACTGTAACTTATTGGTGAAGGAAAGCAAATGACTGTATTTTGCATCTGTGACAAGGACACAGGTCATGTGGAACAGAGAGAGAGTGTTATGAATTGAATGAGATTTGTCCCCTCATAATTTATGTTCTGGATGTGTGGGTTCCAGTGTGGCAATGCTGAGAAGAGGTGAGCCTTCAGAAAAAGAGACCAGACTTTATAGAAAACAACATTTTTATCAAGACTATACCACACTTATTAAATAAACATGCAAAGCACATTGGAATTGGAATAATTCATGTACCTTTACGAAATAATGTTTTGTTTCCATGATAACATTTCTTATGAAAAAAAATACACCAATCTGCCAGAAAATTAATAAATACTACTATTACTAATCAGGAGAAATATGACTTAAATTTTTCATGATGCAAAAAATTTCCTGTTACCTAGTTTCTTTACAGCTCATTGAGCAATGACAGTTCTCATTTTTGCTCAGAATAAATAATGTATAACCTTGAACTGAAAGTCAGACCTGGATGTTTGCCTATGCTTGAATTGGAAAAGATGCGAACTGAATACTTATAACAGCAACTTACTCCCAGGGGTACTGTAACCAACACATTTCTAAGTAAGTCTTAGTAGCAACAACGTCTTCATGAGATGATGTCTTTAGAAGGCAGAGGGGACAGAGATCTCTTCATAAACTAGGAAGAGAGGTGGTCATGGAGGGAAAAGTAAGGAACTGAGGTAGGAGTAGAAATAAGCTCTTTAAAAAATGGTCCACATGCTCCTAGAAGAGATTAAAAAAGAACAAGGATTGGAGATAAAAAAGATGGTTTAGTAGTTAAGAGCACTGGGTGCTCTTTCAGAGGACCCAGGTTCAATTCCCAGCACCCACATAGCAGCTGACAGCTATGAAATTCCAGTTCCGGGGGCTGGGATCTGATGTCCAATTTTGTTCCTCAGGCATTCTATCCACATGGTACACAGACAAACCTGCAGGCCAAATGCCCATACACATGAGACAAAAACAGATATGTCTAAAAAGAGAGAGTAAGTGTTTTGTATAATGTGTATATGAATTTTTGTATAAAATATCTAAATCTATATTGATATTTATGCCTACCATGTTATAAATCTGCTCATACACCTTCATCTGTTTGTATATTTATGTAAATATGAATTTAAATAAATGTTTTATTTTCTGATTCCCCCCAACTAACATATATTTTGAGTTATATTGTGAAATCCTTTAAAAACTACATTTAGGTATAATTTAGACAGAGATGATTGGCATGAAAATTTGAATGATCGACTATTGCTTTATTATTTATGAGGATTTAACTGACAAGGGTGGCTTCAAAAATTCAGTAGGCCTATTCACACTGTTGGCAAAACATAAGGTGCTTAGAATGAATCTGTAAAAACCATAAAAGCTGGTTCTGAGCTTGCAGCTGAAATCTAGGTTCAGGCTGAACCTTTGCCTCAAAAGTATTTGCGTCCAAAACAGAATTCCAAGTAGCAAGCAACTTTCAAAGTGCTGAGCATTCTAGGTAAACAGAAAACAATTCATTGTTAAGCCAGTACCTCTGAGTGTAACAAGAATGTGTTCTAGAACAAAGCACATTGCCTGGAGGAAAGTCCCAGAAGCCTGATTCCTGAATTCCATTCCTTCAAGTCCCAGAACTACTCATTAATGATTCTGAGAAAAGAAGACTGATTAAAAAAAAAATGAAATCACCTACTAGAGACAACATTCAAGTCAGAACAGCCCCTACTGAAGGATTTTTACATACATGTACATTAATATGAATTAAGTTTACCCTGTCTAGCTACAAATGAATCAGACTCAAACTATGGATTATTTATTAGGCTCTGCACAATTACTGGAGAATGGTCCTTTTTCTAATTATCTAACCTTAGACTGGCTGCTTCTCCAACTGTGTTTCCCAAATACTTGCTGTTTGAATCTTCCTAGGTTATTTCTGATACAGTAGTCTGGTGTCCTGGGGAGACATTTCATTTGGGTACTTGCTGCAGGTGTATCATGACTGAGAGAGACCTCCTGTTCTCTTTGTGTTCTCCTCCGCGGTGCTCCTTCTCCCTCTCTCTCCTTACACATCTTTTTGTGGTTCCTACCTGTGACCTCTCAACCCTGTAACTCAAACTCCACTTCTCTCTATTATCCCCAGTAACTGATTGTAGCTACTTTTATTTAAGCAATGGTTTTAAATTGTGTGTGTGTGTGTGTGTGTGTGTGTGTGTGTGTGTGTGTGTGTAAGGTTTGCCTAACAAAGGTGATGTATATGGGAATTTGCTTGTCTTGCGGCAATCGAGTCTTGGGGTATAGAATTTAACATTTGCGCATGTAGCAGCACCAGACCAACTCCCAAACAAATACAGAAAGAAGCCTGCATGAATAGAGAAGCCTTGATACATGAGTTTCACTCATGAAGCTCTGTGTCATGGGCCATAAAATAATATGATAATAAAAATATGAAGCAGATAGAAACGGAAAAGATAGAAGACAGATGACAGTGACAAGATCTCAAACTGACATCATTTCTACCTTTTCTCCTTAAATGCCCTCAGAGGAGGATGCAGCCCTGCTTCTCCCATCCTAGGAAGTGGTTGTGCCTGCGAAGTAAATTGACATCACATCAATTAAGAAAACACAACAGAACACATGTTTGGTGTGGCACAGGGATACTCATAAGGAAACAAAGACTTGAGTAATCAGTCAAAGAGACATTTTAAGATGTAGAGCTAGAAAACAAAGCAGTAAACTGAAAAGAAAGACTTGAAAGGTCAGACTCTAAAGACGTCTGTCCAATGGGCTCTTGGATACAACTTGTCTTTGAAGATGGAGATGAGAACTTTCCTCCTGGTACAGAGAGCCATGGATGAGAATAAATTGAATACACAGGATGTTCTTGTGAAATCGTTTGTGAAACATGAATAAAGTGTTTGAAGCAATGTTCGTGGAGAAACAGCACAGATATTAAGTATTGTTATATACCATAAGTATCTTACTAATGTTGAGTATAGTTACAGTCTGTGTTTCAGCTTTGTTAACATTGTAAACAAATATATATTAGACTTCAAGGTTTACTGTGTCCAGGTTTACTGTGTATGTCATGGCACCTGGGCTGTTTACTAACACAGACTGCAACCTGATACATCAGATTAGAATTAATAGTCTCATGGAAGTGAAGCCATCCGAAGTATATTCTTAGACTATCGCATGTGGTTAAATTATGAGCCAATAAAAATCTAACAAGAAGAAATATTTAGTTTTTCCTTAGAAACCAAACATATATTTAAAAACATATCTACAAGAAACAAGATTTCAGTTATTTTAAATTCAATGCTATTAAAATACAATTTGTGTGATGTAGCAGAAGCTATGACATTTTTAAAAAGAAATTTCTAGGTTGAGTACAACGAAATCTTTCTTAGGCTCAGTGGGTTCAGTGAGTTTAGCTAAGCCAGTGGCTTCAGAGTCATCATCCTGAAAAGGAATGAGCAAGAACCCTAGAGGAAAGGCAGGCAGGCAGGCAAGCAAGCAAGCAACATTTTTTGTTTGTTTGTTTGTTTGGTTGGTTGGTTGGTTTATTTTTTGTTTTTTGGGTTTTTTTTTGTTTTGTTTTAACATTAGGGACCAGGGACTCTAATTGGCCTATGGGTTGTATGAAAGTGAGTAGTCTTTAAAAAGCCTACACACTGGTGGTGTCATGCTGGAAGGGGCTGAGTAGTGGGCAACCACCAAGTATTTCCAAGGGGAGGAAGAACAGAAAGTTAAAAATAAGACTGATTGTTAACTGAGATCTTGGGGTAGCAGGCTTTTGACTTCAGATACCCAGGTCACTGATGGGATGTATGTTTGAAAAGCCTGTGTTCTCATGGCTGACTTTTAGCCTCGTTTGGACAGTTAGACATTTTTTTTCCATAGACCTGCAGTCCTACTTGCACCCCATGAGTTTGCCTTTCACTTAATTCTTATCAGTTTTATAATAGGAGCAGAAGAAATTAAAGTCAACATAGTGTTTACAACTCTAAAAATCTTAAAAAAGAAGAAACACTTCAGCGCAAAAGAGTGGAAGGGAAATGTGTAGAAACACAAATATCAGTGGGATAAATAAGAAATGAATGAAGCCCAAGTTACTAATTTTTAAAAATAATAATGAAATTGATAAATTCATAAAAAGTTTTGTCAAGGCAAAAAGAGAGAAAACTCAAGCAAACAACACAGGAGAAGAAAGTGGGGTGCCACTGTAGTTTATAGACAATGGTAATTAATATGTGGTTAAGGATGGATGGGGGTGTACAATGTTTCGCCCACTCAAACAATAAAGAAAAACAAAAGAAGTAATACTTTGGAGGCCATTAGAGAGCAGAAGTAGCTAAGCAGCTGGTGGAATTAAATTCCCCAAAGTATTCATTCAATCTGAAGAGAAACAAAATGCATAGACAGTTTCCTCATTGACAGCATGCAGTAGATGTGGAAGCGTAGGTGGGAAAAAGTCAGCCAGGATTTACTGAATCTGAAAGATGAATTGTGGATAAACATTTCAGTTTCCAATCCTAAGCATATATCCTAGCACACTCTTCATGCAGTCCCCAAAATACAAAAGACTTCCTGCTTTCAGTAGCTCATTTCTACTTAGTACCTTCAGAAAGTTTGAGAACAGGGCACACGGGAAGAAAGCTCAGTGGAAATTCAGGCATGCAGTAAGCACTTGGAAGCACCAGCAAAGGACACACAAAGCCTTCCCTGTCTCCTGATCTTCCTTCTGGTTTAGATGAAGTAAACACTTCTTGCTCCACAGAGACCTATAGTCCTGTTTGCTGTTGCAGAAAAGAAAGTAAACACAAAACTGTTTCCCCCAGGAGAGGCCCAGATTCTGCACCAATACTAAGCAAATATCTGCTAACCCAGAGGGAGAAGCAAGGAAATTCTTCACAAGATCAATTATAATTCAAAAACAGAGCATAGCTGCCACAGGATGTAGGGATGGGACAAAGGAGATGCTCCTGCCTGTGAGAGACACATCAGAGGTCTTCTGCTTTTCCATTGCAAACTGCATACTCACGGACAAGCAGAATGATTTATAGCTAGGCCTGAGAAAGACAAGAAAATGGCTCTATCTGAGTCAAAGGTCTACGGGATGCTCAAATGTGGAGAGGAACAGGCAGTGCCAATCGTCCTGGTGTCCTATGTTATTATAAGCAAAGTGCTGTAACTTAGATCTAAGCTTATAAGTCACTAAAGATCAGTAAATATGGAGGTGAGCTCAACTCTTATGTTACCAAGTCAATCCCACCATCTTTTCTATGTGACAAGGCCATGAATAAAGTAAACAGCCATCACTGTCTTCAGACATACATACTGTTGTTTAGACATCATGTCTGATATTCAAGAAATGAGAGATCTTCCCCATAGGCTCTTATATTTGAACACTGAATCCCTTGTTGGTCATGCTGATTGGGAAGGTTCTGGGACCTTAAGGAAGTGAAACTTTATTGAAGGAGGTCCATCAGCTAGGACGTGGTATAAATTTGGAAGTTTGGTGGCCTTATTTTCTTTTTCTTTCTGCTTCCTGAGTGTAGATGAAAATGTGATAAACCAACTTTCTGCACCTGCCACCATGCTCTCCCTGAGTCTACTATCTCGCTTCTAGAATGGACTCTATTCCTCTGGGATGACTTAAAAGAGATTTGTGTGTTTGCTTGTCTTTGTTTTTGAGAGATAAAACTACAAAACAAGGGGAAATTTTACATATATATTACTTTATACTTATATATTATATATAGTAATATATAAAGTAACACACACACACACAAATTATTAATGAAGACAGGATGAGTGGAAAATTCCTTCAATTAATTTAACTATAAGCTAGACACAGCTAAGAGAAGTTTCCAAGAAGAGGTAAGTGGGATTTATTCATTTTAAAAAAGCTTGTCAAGCCTCAACCCTTGATTAAAGAATGAGGTAAATGTAAGTTTATTTATTGTAACATCAGATACAATGAAGTGAATAAAGCCTACTGAATATTTTTGTGGTTAATAGAGGTTTAAGAAATGTAACTAGAGTTCTAACTATCCATTAACTGTCAGAGAATTTGGCCCTTTAGTGTCTGTGACGCATTACGTAATGATTCTAATTTCAAATGCATAGCTAAAAAGTGACTTGCATTATGTTCCTTAGAAAAAGTTGTGAGAAACATTCGGAGATTTGCAATTATTACAACTTCTCATAGCATGTCTTTTCTGTGTTTATGATTTACTTGCTAGAACTATTCAAGGTTTTAGTACTTTGAATTTTATGTTATCTGAATAGTGCAGAAATGTTACTGTATTAAACATGTGAAAGACACTGAATTATTTAAAGCAAGTTCTGAAATTTCTTTTAAGAGTGTCTGTTAAGTAAAGCAAGTCATTTGTATGATGAAATTCAATTTTCAGAGGAAATACTTATTAATATATTGTATAATAACAATATATACAGTGTTTTCAATACAACTATTATTAAATAATAATAAGGTTTGGTGTGCTTTTTTTTTTTTCAAAAAGATTCCCTTTGCATTCTTTCAAGTAGACCTTTCTTTTTCAGGTAGATATCCGATAAAATATCTTCTTTTTACCTTTGTTCTCAAGTTTATTTACAAAACACACAAGAATTGTATGTATTGCCATATTTTTTACATGTATCATAGCTTTGCCTTTAATAATAATTAGGGATATCTATCATCTACTATCATGGTATTTTTTTGTTTTTATGCATTATTTCACTTAACCTTTAGACAACCTAAAATGCAGTTGGTTCTTTGAATTAAATATGCATCTAGACTCTAATAACAATAATGTGAACTTCTGAATGTGTAATATCTGAGAAATTGAGGACTAGAGCTGGGGAGATGGCTCAGTGGTTAAAATGTTTGCTGCACAATTAGGGTACCTAAAACCTACAGAAAAGCCAGATACAGCTGTGCAAGCATCTGTAATTTAGCATGCCACTGTTGAGAGATGATGTGGGGGAGAGGAAGCTTAGGGAGCTTATGCAACTCCAGACAAGGAAAAAGACGGGAAATAACACCTGAAGTTTGTCATCTAAACTTCCACATATGTGCAGAAGTATGTGCATGCCTGTACAGTTACACATAAACAAATATCTACAACACATACACACACACACACACACACACACACACACACACACACTCACACAAATAACTAATAAGTTACTCTTTGGCCATTGGCCTTTGTTGCTCTCAGACACAGTTGCTCAGTTACTCAGGCTGATCTTATCTTTCCTGTTCCACCACATTGGCTTAGAGAGGAAATCTGTTCAAAGGCACCCAGGGAAGATTCATAAGCCTAGATCTACAAACTGGAACACAACATTTTCCTATACTTACTTATATTATCTTAACCAGTATTCAGTCTCCTGTTCACACTTTACTGCAAGGGAAGTGTGCAAATGCAGCTCTCCCTATGGAGAAGAATCAGATTTCAAGGGCCACTATTATACACACACATACACACACACACACACACACACACACAGATATACACACCCCCACACACAGAGATACACACACACAGATATACACACACACATGCACACATACACACATACAGATACACACATACATGCACATGTACACATACACACACAGATACACACACACTCACACATACACACACACAGATACACACACACACTCACACATACACACACACACATGTACACATACACACACACATACATCATGTACACATATAAATCTGTATCCACACAGCTTCTGTATTCTGTAGCGATCACATTCTGAAGCTTCTACTACTCCACAAGTTGATCATTTAATAACAGATCTTCAAAGCGAACACATGAACCTACTCTTCGTGCTCCAAACAGTGAGGCTCAGAGTTTATTTGAATTATGGGCATCGTTTGATATTACTTTTTCATCATTTCTATCCATTGAGAAATATTTTTAGTGTTCTGAATGTTTTCTGTCCATCTCTTAAAAGTGATTATTACAAATTGCAAAACTAATCCTTTGAAGCTGTCTTTCATACATGAGCCTAGTCTCTTAATCTATCGATTTTTATATAAATTACTATTCTCTTACTGATCTATCTTACTGTTTAAAATATACCTCTCTATAATGCTAGTACATTTTTTTTTTTTAGCTTTTGATGAAGAAATTTGTCTGGCTTCTTCCATCTTTCATACTAGGAGGTGTCTTGTCCAACATTATAGACCCATTCCCAGGTGTCTGCTTTTTGTCTCTTTCTATACCTTCAACGTAGTTCTGCCATTTCTTCTTTATTTGGAATTGTTCGTTCCAATTCCAAGCTTCTAAGAGATATCACAGCAGATCACACATGCCAGGCCCCTCGCTGGGTGGTTATGTGCTGTGTTATGAAAGAGTGCTTTGTTAAACAAACAGTTATCCAGTTTTTACATTCGCTCACCCACCATCCTGTGCTCCTGACAGGCATCCAACGTAGACTCTTCTACTCATGCCAGTGCATGTGGTTAGGGTTTGCAGCTCTGCCAGAATAGAGTCCTTTTTGTCTTTGGCAAACATAACACTTCTAGCAGGGCAGTTCCCATAGTTGCCAGGATGGTAACTGGAAGCCATTAAGCTGGTATGCATTTCCCCACAAGACAAAGATCTGCAGTATCTTCACAGGAGAGATAACTAGTCTTCATCATGGAATAGTATATAGCATCTAGAAGAGCCAGGATGTCTGTGGATTTCACTCCGGGCATTTTAATCCAGGCTTTAGGGTGCCATTATCTGCCATTCAGGGCACTAACCTGCTCAGGTTATACACATTGAGGTTTCTTGCCAGCTGTGTTATTTACCTTTCTGCTTCTGTGACTAAATACCTGAGAATACAAAGTTACAGTGAAGAAAGGTTTGTGTTATATTGAAGTTGGTGCTGGGTGGTAGAACCATCCTCCCAAAAACAAGACTCAGACTCATATACATTAACAAGTAAGTTGACCAATAGCCAGACTCTTCTCTTAAAATATCCCATTTATTTTAGCCAACATTTTGCCAAGTGGCTAGTTACCTGTGCTCAGGTACCATGCATCTATCTAGTCACATCTTTCTGGAGAACTCCCCTCCTCCTTCTCTCTCAAAATTATTTCTCCTTCCAATGTCCTGCTTTCTGTTTCTTGCCTAAGCCATAGGGCATAGGCTTTTAAATTGACAGGTGATGCATCCATATAATACGCAAGCTCTCTCTATAGTGACAACTCATGGATTAGAAGTTTTAATCAATAGTTGTTCAACACCCTCTCATTGGACCTATAGCAAGTCGTAGTTTAGTTGATGGTGGAGAATACACAAACCAGGGATTTTCTTGCTTCATGATGGAGATGAAGCCAGGAAGGAGAAAGGACAAAATGAGACCCAGTATTTCCTTCACTAAGCATAATCTACTGAAGTTTCTACCACCTCTCAGTACTGTCCCAGACTGGAGACCAAGCCATCAACACAAGGGACTTGGGATATTTTAAGATCCAAATCATAAAACTACATCCATTCCCCGCAGGTATTTTCTTATAATACATATGCATCCAGTCAATTACATATCATCTTTCCATCCTGACAGTCCAAGTGCAAAATCTCCTCTGAGACACAAGAGTAATTCTTAACTGTGAGTTACTGTCAAAAATTGCATACTTGCAAAGTTCAAGAGCACAGAGTGAAAACTACCATTTCCAACAGTGAGGGAGTAAAAGTAATGAAAGGACCAGAAGAAGACTGAAACTCAGCAGATTTAAAAATTAATCTCTGTCCTTGGGTCTTGATTCAAGGCATATGTTGGTAATACTTGAAGCTTTAAGGGTGTGAGCAATCATTCCACTATCCATTTGCTTGCTGTAGCTCACATGGCCACTCTCTTACAGTGACTGATAACTTTCTGTAGACTCTCACAGTAAACTTTCCTTGTCTGCCATCACTTCAATCCCAGTTTTGTCTTCACCTTCATAGCTTCATGAATTGACTTACTAGGGCTGCTTTCAGAAAGTACAGTACTGCTACAAAGTCTCTGCCATTACATAGGAACATTAGTGGATGCTTCCATCATCCCATGGGTCTTGCATTCTATGTTTTACAGATTCATGAGATGCCCTAAAGACATTTTTAATATCATCTCCATGCAATAGATTCTCTTCGGTGACATTCATCTTTATAACAAGACCACCTCTTTGGCTACTGTAACTTCAAATGTTTAACTGCTTTCCTGCCTAAGCTTTAAGTTGCTCAACTACTGTTACCCTAATTATTACTTGTAATTTTACTATAACTATGGCTAAAAGCAACCAGTAGTAATCATGCCCCCATGGCCTTGTATTTTCTCCATCAGACGAATTAATCTGTCACCTTTAAACTCAACCTCACACAGTCTTAGAGCATGTGTAATGTGCAAAGAAGTTTTGCATCAGAAAACATGATAGGAAAGACAGATTACTATTTTGGGGGTAACTGCACCAGAGATTTCAGTCACTGTGTTGCTTGGCCTTGTTACCTGTGACAAGAGCTTTGCAGTGGGCAGTAAGTGTCTGGGAAAACTGCTTACTTGGTGGAAGCCAGAAATTAGGAGTAGAGCAGCTGGAGTCTCAATATCCCCTTGAAGACATACAACTCTAAGGCAGAATGCTTCTCTGCAGTAATTTCACTTCCTATTTCCCCACAAGCTCCCAGCCTTACATAGGCTGGTAAGTAAGCATTCAACACATGGACTTAGAGGGCATTTACTACTCAAAACAATGAACCATTTATGACACCATTATAATCAAGGAAAGGTGGTGTCTCTCAACTTTAGTGTTCATTTGTGCGGAAGAGTCTTTCCATGTGTTTTTTAGGGAACCCTCTTCCCTTCATACTCTCTGTTGAATTGGAGATTAAGAATCCTCTGCCTCCCTTTGTCATTCACCAAAAAACAAATAATTGAACTAAGTCAAGCCTACCCATTTTCATAACTAGATGTTTTGTATTTATACAGAATAAATCCAATTTTTAAGGGGATTCTTCATAAAATCCAGTTCTTAAGTGGATTTCTGTTAATAGTTTATCCAGTCCACAACTTGGGAATATTCTGCATTCTTTGTATAACATATATGGTGTTCTCATGGTTGTGTGTCTATCAGGTAACCCAAGACCAAATTCACATCATAGTGCCTAAATCACAGCACCACTGTCATAGTCAGACTTCCCTGGAAATTCATTCTCAAACACAAAAAGAACATCCTTGGAAACAGATAGTCTAGACTGCTTGTGTGCTCTGTATTTAATCAAGAGAGTGCTCACTATATTCTCAATGATGAATATATCACAAACAACCAATGGACAGGAGTATTCTGTTACTGTATGGGAGGATGTTACATGGACTCAAATGCATAAAATGCCTCAGGTTCATTTTAATGTGTTGGGTAATGAACTAACAAAATTGAATTGATAAAATCATCTATGAGGCAAAAGTTTATATTCAATTTCTGTCTAAAGAGGTTTTTTTTCAGCATGAGTTTTGCTAATGTCCCTACCATAAGCATGAGAGAGTCTCATTACTGTTCATTTGAGCCAGTCTCCATTTTGTCAAATTGGATATGATATCTGTAATCTTATTTTTTCTTTACTTTTCTCATTGTTCTGTTTTACATCAGTTATATATGCCTTTAGAGTAGATAGATCTAGACAGATATGCTCTCCAGCCTTTATTCATTAAAATCTTAGCATAAGGAAGGTAGTTCTTATATATCATGAAAGGAATATGCAGAGATACCATTTGTGTCAAATAGATGCAGAAAAGGTTGATATATTTTAACTTTTCTGAATTTATCTCCAAAAGCATAAAATGCAGTCAAGGTTCATAATGACATCACAACATAGCACTGTGAATAATTATTTGTATTTTAAGTACATAGGACAATTCTTGAGATAAACTATATCTGCTCATATTGCCTACATCACAGCTGTTAGTTTCAAAGGAAATTATGATTTTAGTGTGTTAAATTAAGATTCTTTACTCTGGATTTATAGAATAAGTTGTGAAAGATAATTTTCTCACTAGTATTTTGTACATGCCACATACTATCTCCGCCCAAACACTCACTAATCTGTCTATGAATACTTAATGTATTTTAGGTTCTCAATTCAGCTATAAACTATTCCTGTAATAGAAAAATTGCAAGATTTTTCTTCTACTTAATCTTTGGGTGAAATGCTATTTCATATTTGTCTCAAAATGAAGAAGAGGGTGAGGAATAAAAATGTAGTTTTATGACAAAGACTGGTAAATATTTTAACAGTGATAGTTTTTAAACAGTAACACTGGGGTGCCATTTCCTTCCAACTTGATTGGTAAGCTCAATTTTAAAGTCTAAGTCAACAGTTTGGTTGGATATTGTTGGGTGTAGCATTCCATTACTTTCACAACATTTAGCTCTTATTCCCTCTTTAAATGGTCCCTTTTTCATTTCTTTCAATTCAGACAGTTATACTTCTATTGCTATACTTACTTTTTATTAGCTTAAGTCTGAATATAGATGTTCAAATCATTGCCATTTGTTTTTACTAAACTTATGCATCACTTAATGTTGCTTCATAGATTTAATACTATTACAAACTACAATTGCACGAAGTTTCTTATGAACAGCAAATGAAATGCATCTTTTGCAGCAAAAGCAGTTTTGAGACCAAGGTCTCTGCAAATAACAGTGGTTGAAGGTGCTTGGAGTAATTTTGTATTATGTGTGGTTTTACTATAAGTCCTTGGTATAACATCTTACATAAAGGAGATACTGTAATTTTAACCAAATAATAATAGATCTTGGTATTTTTGTAATGCTATTCTATTTTTATATTGATTTGGCTTTTTTTTTTAGATTTCATGCACGAATACTGTATTTATATCATTTCTGCCTTTCTCTCTCCCCACAACTACCTCCTGTTTCCCCACTGCCTCTCAAACTCGTGATTCATTTTTATTATTATTGTCATACAAACATATGTAGAAATAAATACAACCAGCTAAGTCCATTCAGTATTGCTTATGTGTGTTTGGAGCTGATCATATGGAATCAATTAACATATCAAGGGGAGTCCCTAGGGAAGACTTGTTCTTCCTCTATCAACAGGCATTTATTATTTCTATATTTTATAATTGATTATAATATTCTTGAAATAAATCACGTTTTCTGTCTCAGAAACCCTGCACCACGGTGTATGCCAACAAATGTTATCATCTATCTTTCTTTCTTCTTCTTTTTTTAATCAATTATTTGCTTAAATTTTTACCTGGGGAAAATTTAATGAAATGAAACTTGTAATTACTTTAGAGTTTTAATTTTATTTATTTTGTGTTTGCATCCATGCAAACACAAATGAATACCACACATGTGTGTAGGTGCATTCATGCCATGTGTGAAGATCAGAGGACAGGCACGTATGGATGTCAGAGGACAACTTACATGAGGAGTCATTTCTTCTCTCTACAGTGTGGATCTCAGGAATTGAACTTAAATCACGAGACTTGGCAGCAAATGAGCCATTTACCAGACCCAAAACGTGTAAACTTTTAACCTTATGTGTGATATAAATAAAAATGCAAACAAATGAGCCTGTATCTCCTGTATTCCTATTGAGATAGCTTGAGCACGTGAAGGGAGGATCAGGGT
>JANHMN010000004.1:165735668-165758623 GCA_030674055.1 Rhabdomys pumilio | reverse complement strand
AGCTTTTAATGTATAAAAAATAAAATATTAACTGTTAAATATTTTATTTTTAATAAACCTCCCAAAATATAAAACATCTTATGTACTTTTCAGTAAATAGACAAAAATAATAATATTAATGTGGCACTGTTCACTCCCCTCCAGAATGTGCAGGAATGGATGTTCCAGTAAAGGAACAATGAACAACAACAAAACCCAAGTGAACAGGTAAAAAATAATGTAACTTTATCTCTTCCCCAGAGGAGACTCTTCAACTTCTGAAATCTTAAAGATACCTACCTTGACTATGCAGCTTTTCAGTAACTACAGGGGAGTGATACCCACTGCTCTAATTTGTCTCATCTTCTTTTTTCTTTTTTCCTTTTCTTCCTCCTCCTCCTCCCCCCTCCTCCTCCTCCTCCTCCTCCTTCTTTTTCTTCTTCAAGAGGAGTTTCCACTCAGGACAAAAACATTAGGCAAAGAAATTCAAAGTTTCTGTGCACAGAAACTTTTTTCTTCTCTGCATGTTCTTAAGATGATGAACAAATTCAGATAAAAGCAACGCACACAGCAGCATTTGCCAGAGCTTATGGCAGTGACATCAAGGGTGTACTGAGTGTGGTCCAAATGGATGTAAAGTGAAGATGTTTTTGATGTTGCATTCCCAGTACTGATGCCAGCATCTTCCTCTGCTACACCACTATCTTGGAAGATGTTACCACTGGATAAAAAACGAGTAAAGGGGGAAAGACATCTATTGGGATTCATTCTTATAACTACAAAGGATGTGCAATGACCTCCAATGAAGACATGAGCTACGTTAGTGGCTCACACTTGAGCTCATACTACATTATAATTTACAAGGATTAAAAACATAAACGTCACATTGCATGTACGTTCACTTGGTCTTTAGCCTTATCTGTGTCATCAATTATGTGAGAAAAGCTGGTTCCAATGGCTGCTCCAACTTTGTTTCTGGGTCAAATGGAAATGCATTTGTCAGTCAAATCCTCCAAGTCAGAAACACCTTTACTGTGTGAGTCTTCGGGTACACAAGGTACAGTCAGTTTTCCTTGAACTAAAGACTATGGTTTGACCTAAGGTTTCCAATAGGGCTTGTAGAGACCCCTCCTGGGGCAACCTGAAGATTTTCCACAGAACTGGTAAGTAGAGCTGAACCTTATATAGGTACAGTCGTGGATTTGAGTCAAATCTTCCACAGGCAGCAGGCACATTCTTTAACTTAAACTGGCTCTAAATGAACACTTTATACTTAAGCGTTTATCTCCCGATGGTTATAAAGGTGTGCATTCATATATGTTGGCACTTCATCGCTCTGCCTCTTCCCTACCAGTCTCTTTTGTATGAATTATTTACTTTCTGTATCATTTACTTTCCATCTTTCAAAACAGCCTCCATTGCAGAGTAGCTTTTATTCATAAGCACACAGAACATGTCGCTTTTTTCATCACCTCTGGGCTTTAAAATAATTGCCGTCTCTGTGTGCATTTTAACCATGCAACTGATTTGATTAGCATTTTCAACCTTTTCATGGATTCTCGTACCCATCAAATGGGATGGGCTTAAATTATTCACAAAACACTTCCACAGAAGAGAACAAAATGCAGACAATGTCAGAGGAAGCTGTGGGGGACGACACACCATGGCAGTGGTCAAGTCGAACAGCCCTACAGAGAAGGCGTGGTGACATCGTCTCCCTAAGAGAGGAGGTTTGCTCTCACCTATAAAAATGTATCATTTTAAATGTCACAATATAGAGTCTTGCTCAGCTAGTTACATGAGTGTGTTGGATACAGCATGTCATCCACAGATCCTTGAGTTCAGTGATTTCCTTACTGGCATTTGGCTTTTTGTTGTTGTCTTGTTTTTAGCCTCATGAGGAATGACATGTAACTAACAGTTCATTTGAGAAGTCAGGTGTGGCTCAGTGTGCAAACGTGTCTGTTTGCACAAGCATACAAATGAGAGTTTGGCCTCCCAGCACACGCATAAATGTTGTATAATCAAGGTAACTTGTCATAATCCCAGAACTGAGGAATCAGAAACAGGAATCTCTGGAACAAACTGGGGAGACAGACTAACTGCATGGGAGTGTTTTGGGTTCGAGTGAGAGGTAGTCATTGGGCAGTCTCATTATCAGACAATCATGGTTTCCCATGCTTGTGTTCCAGGCATCCTTATTTTAAATGCAGATATAAACAAGAGTGGCGAGCTGACAATTATGACACACCACAGCAACCTCAGAAAGCAAAGGCATGATTGTGCAACCTAATATCTTGAGAGAAACCATGGTCATACAACTTTATTATAGTATATTATTATAAGCTTTTTCTCTTATTACAATTGCTGGGTTTTTAGTGTACCTAATTTAACTTAACTAAATTAAAGTTTATTATGGCTATGTATGTGTGAGGAAGGTCTTAGTATGTATTTTGTTTGGTATTTAACATAGGTCAGTCACCTATGGGTCTTGAAAATAATATTTGACTATTTACCTATAATATTTAAGTGTATTCTTTTGTTGCCTTCCTGTGTTTAGTATTCATGCATGTGTATTTGTGTGTTCAAATAAGCCTGAACACATGTGTAGGCACTTTTTCACATGTGTTTGTCAGTTAATAGGGTGTGCGTGTGTGCTGTGTAGATCAGAAATGATGCAAAGTGTTCTCATTAAATCTTCATCTACCTTATTCATTGAAACAAGGTCTTTCATTTGAACTCAGAGCTCACCAATACAGCTAATTTGGCAATCTAGCTTGCCTTGGGAATCTCCTGTTTTTGCCTTCTTGATGCAGGAATCAATAATAATAATAATAATAATAATAATAATAATAATAATAATAATGATAAATACAATTTAATATATGATACAACCTAAGTATAAGAATTATACCCTGAGTTTACATAACTGTTGAAAATCTGAGCTTGCAGAGTGAGCTCTTCAGCCTCTAACTCATTCCCTTCTGCCTTTAGTTGATGCTTAGTTGTTCATGTTATCTTGTTTTTAAGGCACCAATCATGGGTACATTTCTCCTAATCATATAAATAGTTTCTGCTTCTTTCTGACAATGTAATACATCAACAAACCAAGCCAAAAACAAAATAAAAACTTCTTTCGTATCAGACAAGGCAGGGACACAAAAATGTTCCAATTGTTCAATTCAGAAATTTATCATAATCCTGTCTTAATTAAATTTTTGATAGTTCACTCATCATATGATTAGTTTTTATTATTAAATATTTAATAAGGAGTTAAAATATTCATGCACAATATTTTAAACTGTTATCTTGATTAATGAGTCTTTTTATGATGAACAAGATGAGAGTAAAACTATTTCCTTATTCAACTCACCCTCTCATATCCTTGAATTTTTGTAATATTCTCTCCCTAAAACATCTTTTTGGTTTTTACCTTTGGTTTTATAATTTAGATTTTTTGGTAGTCTTTGTTCATGCATCTAAAATGCTGGGTAACTGGAAGACTTACACAACCAACATCCTTATTTTTTTTCCAAAGTGGTAATCTTGTTAATAAGCAAACTCATTAACTTGAATGTCATTTTAGCATACTATAGATTACAACTTTTTTCTTTCCTTTAGGAAAAATAAAAACATTCTTAATACAAATGCATTTGACAATTCACTCAGTAGTAGCACATTAAAAATTGTTACCAAGAAGTTGGCCTTTCCTCTTTTTTCCAAACTATTTGTCTACTGCTGAGAAAACATTTCCATTCATAACATGTATTGCATTATCATAACATTTATATAATTTTAAGAACATTTACAAATTTCTGGGTAGAAATGCTATAATATAATAACACTACCAGCATTCACTTAATTAAAAAGAGAATCTAAAGGTACTCACCACATGAAAAGGGATGGAGAGGTGTATTTAGGCAACCCATGATTTCGTCTCTCTTCCATCTTTACTAGCCTGACCAGTCTAGTACATATGGAATCATGAAGGCCATGTGTTTATCATAGAATTACATTTTAGCTTTATTATATAAAGCCATACATGTATATGCATATTACATGTAAGTATGTAGTTTTGTCTGCTTGACTTCACATTTAAAAAGTATTTAATTAGGCCAACTAGTGCTTATTTGGCTCAAAAAATGTATTTGTGGCACTTAATACCATTCACATGAGAGTGTATTCATTTTCATTACTAAAAAGATGTATAATTTATCAATTTATATGATCAGTAATTTGTATTTCACTTTATGCCTTCATGGTTGAACTGATATCTGTGAACCAAGTGGGAGCTCTTAACAAAGAATATTTCCTCAAAATCCAGTGCCTTGAAGATCAGGTTGACTGCTTGGCTTATTGTATTCAAGTGTAGCAAGTTGTAATGTCTTAAAGACAGAGGTGACAGAGAAGGAGACAAATTGACTTCATGATCTTTTACTCTCATCCTCCACAATGATTCTCAGGATGGCTTTGTTACGTAAAGTGATACTTGTGGCAGCAGGTAGATAGCAGTGACAGGGACAATTCAGTTGTCACTAAATATTCACTGCTGAAGATCTTTCAACTGTATTATGTCACACACAAGTTAAAAAGTATTATCTTTCAAGACCACAAGATGGGTAAGATAACTGGGAGCTTTGGCTTTTTCTCAGAGTAAACAATAGCTCCAAACACAGGCAGATAGACAGATTAATTCATATACTATTTAAACTAAGAAACCTAAATCTAGTGCCAATCCCTTGAATTGGTATATAAAAAGGGCTCTTCCCCACAGACTTGAGGAAACTACATACTTAGAAGGCAAAACAATAAAAATGTGAAAACATTATCTAGAAATAAGTGACTTTTAATGTCACATTTCAATGTCATAACAGTGAACATAATATATAATTTGTATTGAACTTTAATTGAAAGAAATAACTTTGAACATTTAATGTGTTTAACTGAAATGCATAATATGCCTATTAAATTCAATTTATTTTGTGATTACAGGGCTTACGTTTTCTTATGGACTACTATACTACTAAGTCAATTTATTGCTATAAATTTAAGAAAATCTCACTTAACTTTTATTTAATTTTTAAACTCATTGAATTATAGTTTCAGCATTTTTGGAGTACCTATTGTTCTTGGCACAAAACGCAAACAAATTTGAGAAGAAAATATAACGACAATGATTGTTTCACCAGAAATATAATTTATCATTATAAATTCTATTAGGAGTCAGAAAAAGATTGTTGCTTACATAATTCTATTACTATAATCATCTATACCTTATTAGGTACATCGAGAACTTCATTTCCTGGCTGTTTAACTTCAACAGCAAGCAGGCAACCTTTAGCATGTCTGTATTTTGTTTTCACAATTGTTGTGGGAGTATGTACCTTTCAAAACTGGTGAAATAGTTATAGATATGAGAAAGTAGTCAAAAGAAAGCAAGTATCTATGGTTTATAGATGTTACAGGAACAGATAAATTTGGTTGCTGCAAACAAGATTTGGTAGCTGCAGTTAAAAATGTTCGTGGCTCTCTCAAAGGATTCAAGTTTGGTTCATAACATTCACATCAAGTGACTCACAGCTACTTATAACTCCAGCTTTAGGGGAAATCTGATGCCCTCTGCTAGCCATTTTGGCCACTTCCACTTAGGTAGTCGATATCACGCCCTCTGCTGGGCTCTGTGGCCACTCGCACTCACAAAGTCACATGCACACACAAACACAAGCACATAAGCACGAATAAAATTAAACCTTCAAAAACACAATTTGGGTCTATTTTGGCTATTTTTTTCTTGAATTCTACTTTGCCCTTTTTTGTGTGTGTTGCTTAATTATTGGAACATAAAATACTCTTCGTACTATGCAATATCTACCACAAAATAGGGTTATTTATCATAAGATGAGCAGTACTCAGTGGTGTACAGACCTGTTTGTAGAGTGCTGTGAGTTGGGCTTGGGGCTCTCTCAATATTTAACAGAAAATAGCCTGGAAACAGTCTTATAATCACTTAATTGTGTGTTCCAAGGTTGCCATGGGAACATCCTGGGATAGACAGTAAGAAGAAAGATGAAAGGGAAATTTAGAGGCAAACAAGGGTCTTTTTTTATTGGATATTATATTTACATTTCAGATTTTATCTCCTTACCCTATTCCCCCCATCACCCAGGAACCCCTTATCCCAACCCCCTCCTCCTGCTTCTATGAGGGTGTGCCCCCACCTACTCCCCACTCCCACTTCCCCATCCTCAAATTTCCCCTCCCACTCAGTGTTCAGCGTTCATGTGACCAAAGATCTCCTTTCCCACCTATTCCCTACAGGGCCATCCTCCCCTACATATACAGATGGAGTCATAAGTCCCTCCCTATGTACTCCCAGGCTGGTGGTTTAGACCCTGGGGAGCTTTGGTTGGTTGATATCGTTGCTCTCCTCATGGGGCCACCAACCCTTTCAGCTCCTTCAGTCTTCTCTCTAACTTCTCTATTGGGAACCCTTGATCAGATCAATGGTTAGCTGTGAGCATCTGCCTCTGGGTATGTCAGACTCTGGCAGACCTCTAAGGAGACAGCCATATCAGGCTCCTGTCAGCATGCACTTCCTGATATCCACATCAGCGTCTATCTTTGGTGACTGCACATGGGATGGATACCTAGGTGGAATGGTCTCCAGATGGTCCCTCCTTCAGTTTCTGTCGCATACTTTGTTTCCATATTTGCTCCCTTGGGTATTTTGTTACTCCTTCTAAGTAGGACCTAGGCATTCACACTTGGTCTTCCTTCTTCATGAGCTTCGTGTGGTCTGTTAGTTAAGATAAGTCTTGAAGGTTATCCATTGCTGATGAGATATTGCGTGATTGAAGGTAAAGAACCCACATGATCCTAACTGTGCCCTGTCTGTTTCATTTAGCAGTGTCTTCCGCTTTCCTTGTGTTGTTGAGTACGCTACTTCTTCCTGGCTACTTCATCCTCCTTTGAGTTTATACCCCACATTCCTTATCTTTCCATTTGTTTATGGATACCTACCTAACCTGATTCTACACCTTAGCTATTGTTGGGAGTTTCAGCCAGCAACTGACCAATGCAGACGTGGATGCTTGGAGCCAACCATCAGACTGAGGTCAGGGACCCTGGTCAGGGAGCTGGCAGAAGGACTGGAGGAGCTGAAAGGGATTGTAACCCCATAGAAAGAACAACATCAACTGACTGGATCACGCAGTGTTCCCAGGGAATAGAACAAAAAACAAGGATTATACAGGGAGGGATCCATCGCTCCAGATACATAGATAACAGAGAATGGCCTTGTGTGACATCAATGAGAGGGGAGGCCTTTGGTCCCATGGAAAATTGACACGCCAGTGTAGGGGGATTCTGGAGGGGTGAGCTGGGAGAAAGTGGGTGGGGGGAGCACCCTCACAGAGGCAAAGGGGAGGGAGTAGAGTGAGGTTGTGGAATGGCGGGCTTGTGGAGGGGTAACCAGGAAGTGAATATCATTTGAGATGTAAACAAATGGAGTGATTAATTTTAAAAAAGTGCTATAATAAATGTGGGCACTCAAATATATTTTTATTGTGCTGATTTTGTTTCCTTTGCTCACGATAGAATGTATCTCTTGTTAGTTCTTAAGAAACCGCAAATCTGCTCTCTGTGAGGGCTGTGCTTACCTCTTTACCAACCATGCATTAAAGTTCCCCTTACTCTATGTCTTCAGTAGTACCTCCCCTCCCCATGCCCACCCCCACTAATAACCCGTCTAACTGCAGTGGGAGTGCATCACATTAGAGTTTAGTTTTTCATTTATTTGATGCAAATGATGTCTGGGAGCCATTGTTATTTCTTCTTTTGAGAAGCATCTGTTCAGATCACTCATTTATTTGATCTTGCTTATGCCTCAGACTTATTTCAGTTCCTAAAATATTCTTCATATAATCCTCTGGCAGTTGAATAGTTGGTAAATATCTTCTCTCGTTCATTAAGTTGCTTCCTGTTTTTGTTTTTGTTTTTGTTTTGTTTTTGTACTATAGGAGCTTTTTAGTTTGAAGAAATGGCACTTGTCAATTTTGCTTTTGCTTTCTGTGATGTTTGAGTCTATTCAGGAAATCAGTCTGTACTAATGTCTTGAAGTCTTTTTCTATTTCTTTCTAGTGGTTTCAAAATTTTATGCCTTTGATCTATTTGACCTTTTTTTGGTACAGATATTAGATAAGCATCAAATTTCAGTTTTCTGCCCACGGATTCCCAATTCCAGCAGGACTATAGAAGCTGCCTTTTCTGCCTTGCAAGCTTTATACACTTTGCTGAGAATTGGCTAGCTGTAGATAACTTGGTGTTTGTTTTTGTTGGGTTTTTTGTTTTGTTTGTTTTGTTTTGTTTTGTTTTGTTTTGTTTTTGTAGATGTCTATTGCCTTGCATTTGTCTTTGTATCCATTTTAACACTAATACAATGCTATCTTGGCTATTGTGGCTCTGTTTTATACCTTGGTACCAGAAAATTTTCTTTTTGCTTACGAGTTGCTTAAAGCTTATTTGTGCTCCTTTGGCCAACTCTTGTCTTGTTTGATGTTGTTGTTGTTTTTCCTCTGGTCCTATACTTCTAAAGAATTCTGGTGGGTTTTTTTTTTTAATTTGATTTATATCTAAAAATCTCCTTGGGCAGTATGGACATTTAATATTGATCTATCAAGCCATAGACATGAATAATCTTTTCATTTCATTTACCTATTATCTATCTATCTATCTGTCTGTCTGTCTGTCTGCCTGCCTATCTATCTATCTATCTATCTATCTATCTATCTATCTATCTAGTCTAACATCCTTTTATGAGTTTTTGAAAGTCATGCTCAATACAGTACTTCACAAGGCTAAGAGCATGAATACATATGTAACATGTGTTTAATAAGCTCTAGATAAATCTATCAGATCTTACAAAAGGTCAGTTTCTCTTGTAATGTGTTCTACTTAACCTATGAGTTGTCTTTTAGAGAAGAGCACTGACTCTGGGCTGGACAGATGCTGTAGACGCTGGGCCAGAGCAAAGAACTGCAGGCTGCTGCCACCACATCCATGTCCTGTTGATCAAGAGGTTTTCAAATGTTCCAATCACACATAGGTGTTTGTTAGGATGAAAGGAATGTTTCTGCCCTTCCTACATCCAAACTGTTATCATCTCCCTGACTCATATTCTTACAAAGAAGTGTTGATGTTACTTAGAACTCACTAATAGTGTAAAACTGAAGACATATGTACACAGGAAAATAACTCAGAGAGAGACCTGGAGCTTTTAACTCTATTCAACAATCACAGCCCAACCTTATAACCTTTGTCAATTTAGCTTGCGGTGGATAACTCTCCTCATTGCTAAAACAAGAAGATTGTTCTTAATGAGGTCAGTGGGTGTTTGCATACTCAGGAGTCCCAAAAGAAGACACGAGTCAAGAGTCATGCTTGTCCTCTGTCATTTGAGTCCTGTCAGGTCAGCTCCCAAGACCTCAGCAGGCCTCTCATACTGACTTGCTTAGATAATAGACATGAAATCTGATTATTTTCTGAATGCAATTTGCACTCCAAAGCCTTTCAAATGCCTCAACATTTTATATTGATATTGATTTCTTTTTCTTTCTAATAGCCCAGGAACTTTTGAGGTTATAGAAGTCAAGCATCTTGTGATTTGTTACAACTCTCCTTAAACTAATTTCTTACTTTATTATAAACTGTTATTGAGGCTGGAAGATCCACTAGAGGCTGTGAGGCAGAATAGCCATCCCTAAAATCTCCCTATAAAAAACAAATACGGATTGGGGCAAGTGCTTAAAAAATATATTCAAGAATATTCTTTTAATCTCTAAACACACACACACACATGTATGTTCCTGTCCCTTGAAACATTTAAAATAAGTTTGAGGAATGCAGTTTTATTTTGAATAAAGTCAAGGAATGTAAGTGTACTAAATTATATACCATTAAAATAGGTTTGAGGAATGCAGTTTTATTATGAATAAAGTCAAAAAATAAGTGTACTATATTATATACCATAAAATATATTCAATTTCTTTCTTCTCTCTGAGATATTATTCACACAGGTTGTACCTCATTTACCTCTTGTGTGCGAACCCCCAATTCTTCAACTAATGGGGTATCCCAGATACAGTTCCCAACTCTGTATCCTATTCTGAAAATACAGAGAAATATTTCATCTAGACCAAACTGAAATAAGACAGTAAACTCATTTTCATGTATTAGGGAATGTACATATAGATGACAATTTGCCTATAATGTAATTCTAAGAACAATTTGGATAATCATAATAAACTTGTAAATATAACATATATATCTGATACAAAAATAATGTATTTATTTTTTGAGTATGATTGTTTTGCCTGCATATCCATATTTGTACCACATGCATACCTGGTATCCAAGGAAGCCAGAAAAGAAAACACCAGATCCCCTAAAATTAGAGTTAGAGGTGGTTGTAAACAATGGTGTGATGCTGATGATTGATCCTGAGTCCTTTGCGAGAGCAACACGTACCCTAACTATTGAACAAGCACTCTAACTCTGTGTATGTGATTTTCAAATGATTATTTTTATAATCACTTTGGGTTATTCATTTGTACCTTTAAATCGCTAATGAACTCAGAGGAAAATCTCCACTGGGAGTTGACCTTGCTTAGCTTTCAACTGGCAATTATCTGCTCACCTCTCCATGGAGAGAGAGCTTAAGAAATTGGCATCATACTGTGTCTTTGATATGGAACAAAACTGTCACAGAAAATGCAGTTAGCAGGGAGCATTTTCAAAAGTGGATGGCTTTTTATTCCCTCACAATTTTTTTTTTCTGGCAGGAAAATAAATTACAAATTATGAAGTCAAATGTTGATGTTTCCTTCACTGCTTGGTGTTTCCAATGCTGCAAGACTTGGGCCGACACATAGAATGGGCTTTGTTCGTAAACATACACCCAGGCACATAGAATGCACACGTACAGCTTGCTTACTGCTTGACAGTTCTCCATTGTACTTCTGTTGCAGCATTAGACGGGAAAAGATTACTTAGGGAGACATTTCAACAATTCTCATGAAGGTCATCTGGTAACAGGCTTGGAAAGCTGGGGAGATCAAGGAAGGAGACAAAGTTGAAAGGAATGGATGTGAGACCGTGTAGATTAGAGATGGTGACAATGTTGGAGAGCCAATGGGACCCACACCACTAACACTTCTGATGGGAATAGCAAAAGAAAATGAGCAGATGTGGTGAGGAAAAAATGACTAATTTACATTGTGCTCCTTGGAGAGTTGAGAAAATGATTATAAAACCACTAGAAAAGAATTAAAAGAACTATTTTAAAATTATGAGACAAAGGTATGCTGGGCTTAGTACAATTTGACAACTTTAAAAATCTCCATTACGTTTCACGGTGTATAATAAGACCTCTAAAAAAAAAATTAGAAGAAATATTTTAAAGTTATGAGACAAAGGTATGCTGGGCTTAGTGTAATTTGACAACTTTAAAAATCTCCATTACGTTTAGCAGTGTATAAGACTTGCATTTTATAGCCAGACCATTATAAGAAAAGAACTGTTTAAGTGACATGCAGAGGCCTTGGAATTCAACATGTTTAATTTTTTAACATTAATTACACTAATTAAATGAGGCAAAAATTATAACCTTATTTACACAAGCAGCTGATTTTTCTATTGAAGCAAACCTCTTTCTATTAATCTTACTAGAAGTTTTATTAAAATGAATTAAGCCTCGCTTCAATCCAAACCTGGGTAAACACCATATGTCTGCTTGCAAAAATGCAAAGCGATATGCTAACTAAACAAAACTCATTACATTTAGGCTCATGTTTATTCATTTAGATAAACTTGAGCTTTAGTCTGAAGTGAAGGAGATGTCTTGCTTTCCCACTGAACCATTTAATATAGATTTTTCATGCCATGTGAGTATCCAGCTCTCCATAATAATAGGATAACTATTTCTAGAATGTAACATATTTCTGTGAAAATATAGAAAAAGTATCTGCTCCAAATAGTCAGAGATGTGGTGGGATCAGAGTTAGCAAGTAGAAGTCGCTTTGTGAGAGTTGAAGAATTTGATGCTGGATGCTCTTTTTGTGGCACACGTCAGCAACATTCATGCAGATCAGTTCTGGGAATAAAATATAGAATGAACTTTTATTTATGAAGTAGGCAAGTCTGAGTTCACAGGTTCATTCGCTCTGCTCTCATGGAGACCAAATCCTGTCCTCATGTTTGGGAAGGAAGTAATTTATCCACTGGCCCACACCCACCCTTGGCTCTAGACCACTGAAGTTTATGTACTTATTTATTTTATATGCATGAGTGTTTTGCCTGCATGTATATCCATATACCATGTGCATTGCTGCTGCTCACTGAAGCTAAAAGAAAGTCTCAAATACCCTGGAACTGAAGGTGCAGGAGCTTGTGAGTTGTGTGGGTGCTGGTAGTCAAATCCAGACCTCTGGAAGAACAGCAGCAAACACTGTTGTTAACTAAGCCGCCTCTCCAGCAACTAGACTACTTTTTTAAAACCAAACATCTTGGCACCATCACCACCTCAGACTGACACATGGAAATTGGTTCTGCACTCCTCACCTTTTATAAACCGATTTTTTAGTCAGTTTTTCTGTTTTGAAGACCCAGTTCCCATCATCTACCGCTTCACCCTCCTTCTTTACACGGAGCCTAAATCTTACAATTTTAAACTTAATTGAGAACATCAATTTCCTTCTCAGAAGTACTTCATAGACAGCTGGGCATCAATACCCTTTTCATGTATAATTTGAGAACAGATAATTCTATCTAACTCCATTTCAAAGGAATTTTCAAGTCTCAATCAGTGCTCACTTCATATTTTCTTAGAACAGAATGCTGTCAGCTCGTTTCATTTTCTCCAAACTTATTCTAGGTACATGGACCATCCCCTTTCTTTTAGACAAATGCAATTTCATGAGTTTTAATATGCAACCTGGAAAAACAATACTGCTGTTAAGAATTTGTCTCTCAAATCTATTTGCTTCTTAGGTTAAATATAATTTCATCTTTTATTTGAGAAAAATGTGTATTTTTTTTTTTACACTATAAAGGGATACATGGGAAATCCAAATTAGAGGCTGGTGTGCCCAGTTTTCATAGATGAAAAGCAGTTTCAGAATGGTGAAATGGTGGCCCAAATTCCAAGCACAATGTGGCATAGCTTACCATTGGACAACTCTCTGAATTCTTAGACCATGGCATGCTTGTGCCAGCTGACTGTGAATCTGGAAAGTACACTGATATCAATGGTGCAGTTATTGAGAACATACTCATAATTATTTAACCAGCACTTTTGTATACCTTCCCTTTGCAGTGAGCTTTTCTAGCTCCTGTTCTTGGGTTATCTGTATAACTTACTTTGGCCAATTAGGTAATAAGAGATATGAATCATTTGCCTAAAAATAGCCTTTACTCTGTGTTACTCATGGAAGTAGTGTTGCCTTGAAAGAAGCCATCTACCAACACACGGTGTCACCTGCCTTTAATCCCAGAACTCAGGAGGTTGAGGCTGGATAATCCCCAAATGCAGACCAGTCCAGATTATATAGCAGCATATTTTCCCAGTAAACATAGTCATATAATGATAATAACATAAAAAATTAACTAAATGAATAAAGTTAAGAAGGTCTCTTGACTATGATATGAGTTGTAGTCCAATTATCCCAGGTGACAGCCACATATTAGAGTTGTGATGATAGCTGTCCCAATAGCTACTAGCTAGTCCTCACTGATAGTGTGCCCAGATAAAAACAGCTTATGTCTCTATGAGCTTCCTGCCCTGCAGATGCAGGGACTGATAATAAATGAGAAATTCTGGTGTTAGGGTCTGAGATTCAGGGTAAGTTTGTGTATGTATGTATGTATGTATGTATGTATGTGTGTGTATGTATAACATAATTTATATGATACATAATATTATATACATTTTACATGGTCTTTATTACAGTCTCAGTAAAATTATTAAGTAGTTCAGTCGATATGACCATTATTTTTAACGTATTTGATACTCTATATTACTAATACACTGTATTGATAATATAGCATCCAAATGAACATTCCTTTCTACCTTGTATGCATAAAGTGCATAGCAGATTCCAAAACTAATTTTTTAGGTAAATGATAATGCATCCAATCTATTTGTAACCACGAGTGATTTATTGCATAGAACCACCTTTGTGCACATGGGGTCCTTCCTATAAAGACACCTTGAAGAGTTTATTCAGTTTTTGAAATGTAATTTCATCTCGTAATACTCATTCCCCATTGTACTTGTTATAATCTGTCTTTTTTTTTAATCCCTCCTTTTTGTTATCTGGTTTCTTTTCAGTCTGGTTAAAAGCTTTCTTTTTTTTTTTAATATTTTCAAAACCAACCCTCATTGTTTTTATCTTATCTTGGTTTTCCCCCTATTTTCTATTTCGCTCATTTTGATCTTGAAGAGGCTGGGCGGCCAGCGCCAGCCTCAGCATTTCCCTCGCCTCAGCACCCCCTCTGCTCACAAAAGCTCCCCTTCACCCTCTTTGCTCCTTCCTGCCACCTGACCCTTCAAAAAAACGACAGCCCTGCTTGTATATAAATTCCCTAAGCCCCTAGATGCAGGATTGCATTTCTGCCCTGTACAGATCGCGATACGAACCTGGGTTCGAATTAAAAGACTCTTTGCCACACTGCATTGGATCTGGCAATTCTTTGAGTTCTCCTGGGGACCTTGAGACCTGGGAATGACAATCTAATTTTTTTGACTTGCTTTCTCCTGCTCTCTATGGAATTAGCATGTTCTTATTTCATACTCCAGCACGGAATTGGGAGATTGATTTTAGATGTTTCCAGTTTGTTTGTTAGTGATTTTACAGCTATCAATTTTCCTCTTACAAGTGATCTTTTTAATTAGTTTACATAGTTTATATTTGAAATTATATCCACAAATTGTGATTTTTATATTGCATAGCCACTATTATGATTTTATAAGTATATTTGGTTTTGCATTTTCAATTAAATTAAAGCATTAAAGACTACACAGTCCTCCAGCGGTGCTATGGTACTGTGCTTCTGTGTGTGCACCTTTCTCAGAGTGCCCTTTATGGTCATGATACATTCATACCGCTGCATGACATCATTTTGTTTCTGGTCAAAGGACTGACTTCATTTTTAAGTGGCTTATCTACCGGTGACACATTTACCCAGCCGTTGTTTCTCTGAGAAAGTATCTCTCTCCTAGTTTTCAAAGGTCACTTTGTCTGTTTTAAATATCTGTGCTTGGATGAGCTTTTTATTTTCAACATTTTGAGTAAATCATCTCACTCTTTCACTGTAAGAGAGTTACTTAGAAATTAACTCATAACCTCACAGATGCCCTCTGTGCACAGAGGGGACTATCTTCTTCCTGCCTTCAAAATCTTTTGTGCCTTTTAAGTACTGACAGGATAGAGAATCTGTCAGCTTCCTTGGGGTTATCCTAGTTGCACCTTCATCACGATTCTAAAGTTTGAATGTCTCTTTCCTCAGATTTTAGAGAGTTTAGAGCATTTTCAAATAATGCTCGTGCCACTCTCTAGTCTTCCGATCCTCTCATCGTGTCTATGTGAGTCAAATAATTCACCATATATGTCTTCAGGTTCACACACATTGCCTCACACTTTTGCGGTTATATTTTTGATTGTCAGTTCCATATGCACCGCCTTCAAGAATGCTGCCATCTTTTACACTTTGCTCAAGTCAACTATTTAACACTCCTGTGACAGTGCACTTGGGGTTCTGCATTTCAGCTCCTGACTTTGTATCTAACTGTTTGTCATAGCTTCTATTTCATTGTTGGCATTTCAAATATTAATACATTTGTATGATTTCATTTACTTCCTCTTGTGTTCTCTTTTAGCTCAACAAATTACTTATGTTTAGAAAACTTATTTGTATTTTGTGTGTAGGCATATATATTTTTCTGCATGTATGTATGAGTACCACAAGTTTGCAAGATATGGAGGCAAGAGGAAGGCATTGGATCCCCTGAAACTGTGGCCACAGGCAGTTGTGAACTTCCATGTGGATGCTGGCTGCAGTGCTGGGTACTGATGCTGGGTACCAATGCTGGGTACATGTAATCCGCGCGCGATCTTCCCGCCAGCAGGAACTCACGCAGACACACAGGATCCTTCTACAGCAGGCTTTATTGCAGCCGGAATGAAAGGGAAGACCCCGATAACAAAGGGATACGTCCTTAAATACCTATTAGGTCGGCGTGTTGGCGTGTACCTCTGTGATTGGCTAGCAGAGCTCAGGAGAATATGACGTCTCGGGATGCGTCACATGTAGGCTGGTTCAAGGGACTCTGAGCATGCTCTGAACACTTGTTTACTAGTTAAGCGGGGTGAGTCCGGGCTGATGTCGGTGCCATCTTCCAATGGCGGCGGCGGTGTGATAGTGCGTGATGACGTTGGCGCACCACAGGTACAGTGGATGCTGGGTCCTCTACAAAGGCAATGGATGTTCTTAACCACTAAGCAATCTCTTCAATCCTACTAAGCTTCTTCTATAGAAACTCTTTTGAAATGTTTATAAAGTAAGTCATCAGCCTTTATTTCTTTATACTTAATCTTCTCCCCATGTTTATTTTTTCAATCGTATTTTCTTTCATTTGCCCACTTACTGTTTGTTCATGTTTATTTCTTTATCTATTAATCACATATACATAGTCGGGAACATGAGGAAACAGCTACCTCTATCATTATGAATTAAACATTTTCACTTCTTCACTGGAAAAACTCACCAGTAGTCTAGGCAGAGATTTGGGGAAGCTCTTCAACCATTTGTGGGCAGAACCTTATGGTTTTTTGTTTTTGTTTGTTTGTTTGTTTTTGTTGTTTGTTGTTTGTTTGTTTAAGCTTATGGCTACCGATTGTAAATTACAGAGGCTGACTGGTTTCTTCACCAGGAACTATATAGTCTCTTCCCCCTCTGTTTTCCCACTATGGGAGCTTAGATTTCTGGTGCACCCTCCTTTGCACTCTGCAGGGGTCCAAAGATTGGTAGTTGTCCTTCAGCATCTCCAGTTAGGTAGAGGAGAAAATGATTGCCTGGGAACCTTGTCCATTAAACAACAATTAAAACATTGGATTTCCTACTCTTACTTTTTCTCTATCAAGATGGAAGTATATGTAGCATTTTTTTCCTGACTAGACTTAGCTGTGTCTGCTTGGAGGAAAGATTTTTGAAGGTAAAACGCAATGTTCTTTCTTGGTCCTTTTCAATGCAGACTGAATTTTCTTGGAGTATTGGTACTTCTTAGCTGACTTCTAGAGTTCTCATTAAGATCTGCTGGACATATGTTGCTGCTGAGTCAGTATCTATGACTTCTGATTTCATCAGCCCCCACATACACATGTACACACATATGTACATACATGCAAAAGCATATGATACACATGCATGCACATATATACACACACATACACATTTTAAAAGTGAATCCTTGCCTCCATTTTAAAATTTAAAATGAGCAAAGAGATGTCTTTTTTCTGCAAAATTATATGATTTTTGACTTATGTTTCATGTAACGTGTTCACATTTAGAAGTTTGAACTTATAACATTAAGGAAATATTTGAATTTTACTGTATGAGTACATAAATTACAAGTCACCTTGTGGAAATATGCTATAAATGATTTCTATGCCTTGTGGGTTAGTTTGGAGCAGAGAGGGTTGGGTCTACCTAGGAATTTGAACTCTACTGACTAGAGCATTCCTTACCTCAGCAGAGATAATGATGGAAAATATTTTCAAATGATTATGTAACCCCATTAGTAGCCTCTCTCCTCTAAGCAAAATAAATGAAACTCAATAAACAGATACTCTGTATCTACTTTCCTTTCGTAAATTAATTCTTTGGTACAAACATGCTAATTTCATAACTCTTCTAATATCAGTTCTTTTCATGTGCCTGCAGACAAAGCAAGCTAATTATGAAGATTCGGTGTCCTAACAATCATTTCAATGGTAGCAATGAAAACATTTATAAAGACTAATTATCCATCTAGTTGGATATGCTGATCCATTCTTTTATAAAAATAATTTTATTGTAAAAATCATGAAAATTGAAAGACAAAAACAAAACACATTGCAAGACTAGATTAGCATAGCTACTCAAACAAACACTGGCTCTGACCTAAAGTCTATACATTTCAATTACTTCTATACCAGTGATTCTCAACCTGTAGAACACAGTCGTTTTGGGAGTTGCATACCAAATACCCTGCATAACAGATAAACAGTTGCAAAATTACAGCAATGAAGTAGCAACAAAGTATTTTTATGGTTGGGGTTATACATCATGAGGAACTATATTAAAGGGTCACAGTGTTAGAAGGTTGATGACCACCGCTCTTTAAAGTTCAAGGGCCATTATGAAGCTGTGTTACTTTGCTCTGGATTGCTCACTTTTGCTATCAATTATATTTTGTGCACATATCCTCCACAGTGTACTATACTTCGGCTGCATGACTTTACTTCTTAAGATGACAGTGAGCCATTCCTGTATAAAGTCTCAGTAATATTTCCACCAATCAGGATAAAAAAATAGAGAGTTAAAGGATTCAGGGTTAGGCAAGTACAGACTCACATGTGCTGTCTGTGAACCTTTAGCAAATGTCCCTGAACCTGTGTTCCTACTCTGCTCCCCCTCTCTTAAGGGCATGATCACTTGCAATGGGACCAATGGCCTGAGAGGGAAAGTGAAGTGGGGATAGCCATGGGGCAATGGAGAGCTCAGATGCTTGTGAGCATGATGTGAACAGACTCTTGGAAGGTGGGACTCGTTTAGCAACTGTGGAGAACAAAGGCTATTTAAATCTTTGACAGTGGGTAGAGTGTACATCCTGGATTAAGGTGCTGGGAATGCTTTCTTTGCCTGAAGAGGAATTCCAAGTTCTTACTGGCCATGAACTTATAAGGGGAAAGGAAGTTTAACCTAGCTGCTGGCTCTGAGACCTTCTCTGACAGGGCAAAGGTGGGAACACATGTCTACATGCACTGGAACATGCAGACCAATGGCAGAAGGCAAAAGGATTCTACTCCTGCCAGTCTTGGGATGAGATTTCCAGGGTTTGGACACACCTGGACCACATTCTTGCTTCAGATCTGTTCCCGATGGTTCCATGGCTCCCCCAGTCCCATATTAACACAGCCTTCTTTCTAGTTAAAAGTTGTCACAAACCTCATCTTATGAGGTCTTTTGTCCATTGCTATAGTGTAAAAATTTATTAAGGAACAGAGATGTAAGTGACACAGAGAACACACACCTAAAATTAAACATCTGTCTCTATTTCTAAACTTTATGTTTTGTTGCTACAGAAGAAAATAAAGGTTTATATAACCATGTTCTAAAAAAATGGATTCACTTTTCTAGATAAATTATATAACATAAGAGGATGGAGCACCATAATATTCCAAGATCATGGATGCTTTTATTTATTGGTTGAATTTTGAGGCTCCTCTAAGTTTGGGATAAAAAGGCTACAAAGCATGTTGCTACTTACCAAAGCTCAATTTAAAGTAATTTCAAGGTTGTTTTTCAAGATGAATTATTATGAATACTTTTACTTTCTCTTTCTATCAACTCCAATAATTATTAAAATGTGTTGAGTTACTAACTAAAATGCATTGATATTTTAGCTACAAACTTAAGTCCCTATTATCAATGAGACTCAAAAAACAATATTATCAAGTTACAGGCTGGGCGAAAACTCCACATAGATATTCATAAACATTGTATGAACTATAATAATTGTAATACTTCTTATCTTACCCTCCTAGAGTATTTCCACCATAACTCATGCCATTAAAGACTAATAAGAATATATCGGTTGTCACCAACACCAAGAATATAGATTTGAAAACTTTGTAGAAGGATCATTTGTGTAAGAATGCTGTTAATCCTCTGGGGAAGATTGAGTGACCAAAGCTACTAATTTGAATTCAATGTTTTTAACTAAAAGAAACTTTAAAATGCTGTGCATAGCGGATTTTTAAACTATTTTTCACTAAAATGAATGACTCTATTTTAACGCAATTACACAGGAAAATCTGACATTTAAAATATAGCTACTTCATCTAATAATTGAAGGAATCAATTATGATTGCGTATGCTTGCTAGCTGGGAGTGGTATACACATCTGTAGTGCCAGCATTCAGGAGTCTGAAAACAAGAGGTTTACTATAAGTTTGAAGCTAGTCTATAATTGGGACTCTGCCTCAAAACAAATGGAACGAAACAAACTAGAAGATAATTACCCATTTTTATTTTTGAAAATTGGAAGTCTCTATAAACTGACAGTAAATTTGTAGCAAGAATTTCTTTATAATTATGTGAAAAGCTCCTGCCTAGATAAACTCAGTGAAAGGAAGTCATCATGAAACAAAAATGGGCTTCCTACCAGCTAAAAGTAACGTGCAAGTGTCTGTCTGTGATTTGATTGGTTAACAGCTTGTTATGACTTAAAACAAATGATGTAGGAGAGCTGAGATGTTTATTCTGCAGAAACAAAGAAATCATCACTTTCTCTCAGCTTTTTTGCAGTTGGTGTTTCTGGCTACAGAAGCCAATCATTGTAGCAGTGCCCACATCTTTTCAGTGTAACTTCTTGGTAAACTAAGACAGATAAAACTCTTACTCTTTAAGATCAGTCTTAATATTTTTAATCTGTCTAAATTCACTAAATGAATTCAAATGTTACGCTTCATTTTTAATGTTTGTAGTCATGAGGGGTCAGTGTTCACCATAGTGAGCAGGATTATTGGAGTGGTGCAGGTCATCACACTGAAGTGACTCCATCTTTCTAAATTATCTGCAGGAGTGACAAATGTTAGTTGGGTTACAATAAAATCTGCACATCTGGATCTACAGCCAGCATTAATATTTTCACCTTAAGAAGACATTTATCAAGAGGAGGCTGGACTCCCAGGAGCTCTAACATGCCATGAATGTAGGATGCTGAAGAAGCATGGTAGCCACCAGTGTGACGGGTGAGACATGCTGATGCCAGGAAAAAAGAATGATGCTGACCTGTGAGCTTTCTGAGGGCCCTGACAATGGTGAATTGGAAGCTGTATTGGACATATGTTCCCAACCCATCATTGCTTACCTGTACCGTTGATGGGACCAGCTGCCTTGCCTCAAGGCTTTAGACCTTATGGAACAGAAAATCAAAAAGAGAAGTTATGACTTTTGTATTGTTCTTAAATGTGACCAGTTATTCAGACTCAATCATAGACTGGTCTAGAAATCAATCCAATATTGGAAATAACAGTCTTCATTTGGAAGTCTGGTTCTGGACATTTTCAGAGACATATATGGAAATTAGCTGCAGTTCTCTATGATGTTATGTTAGCAAGAGATAAAGTTGGGGCAAGATCTGGATTTCAAACATGTATTAGCACATGTGTTAATGCGCTTTTAATTGTCAAGTTAAAATTACTTTTGTTTCTTCTACAGTATTTAAGTTGCATTGATTGTACACCTAATAGTGTTTGTGTTTTGAAATTCTGCATGTCAGTTATGGAGGTCTATCAATCAGCTTTTGTTTTAGTACCCTGAGTATCACAGAACATAGTTATTAAATTAACAGGCTGGCAAGCCAAGGATGGGTAAGATTCTACACAGAGCCTTAACCAACCTAAGGCAGAAATGCATTGCTTTATATAATGCATATTTCATGACAGATAAGGAAGGAATTCTTCTCAGAATGACCTAAGACAGGCTCAGTCTTGTTAATGAAATAAAAAAGGGGGAGAGGCAGAGAGCCTTTGGGGCTGCTTGGTAAGAATCTGACATTGGCCAAGGACAAGAAAGTAGGCTTCGGGCAGGAATCTGACATTAGGCTAGAACAAAGAAGCAATTTCAGGTAGGAATCTAAGTCTTAGACTAGAACAAAGAAGTAATCTCAGGCAGGAACCTAAATATTAGGCTAGGACAAGGAATTAGGTCATGCTGATAAGCCCTTAGAAACAGTGATCATGGGAGTGTTCACATAATTGTCTTTAATGCCTTGCTTGTTCTTTGACCATTTGCATCTATTGTATTGCTAGACCCTCAACCTACAACTGATCTTAATACATGCATGTAATTAAGATGTATAAAAGCAAAAAGGAGGAGGGGGATAGAATAAGGGGTTCTAGGGAGGGGAAATGGAGAAAAGGGATGACATCTGAAATCTAAATAAATAAAATATCTAATAAAAAAGAAGACATTTATAGTTTGAATTGAAATAACACAAAACTTTTTAATGTTTTTCAAAAAGTTATGTCTCTTGTTGAATGCGGGGAGGAAGGCTGCATACCAACAATACCACTAAGCAGATTACTTAAATGACAAACAAGATTTTAATTCCAGTTTCACAATGATACAAAGCAGATATGTTATTCTAAGACTCACTGTCCTGTTTGCAGATCAAACAAAATTCTTTCTCATCCATCATAAGACACAAAAAGAGAAAAAACGTTCTGTTTCATCTTTTATAACATTAACATTAATTCTACCTATCCTGAAATTCCTATCTGTATGATCTAATTAGCTCCCCTAATCCTAACCTGTAATACAGATTACATTAGCAATTACTGTTAGTATTCTTCTAGGATCTGCCCAACAGTTACCTAACAATAGCCAGGTAGGCCTGGCTTGCTATAAAAGAGACTGTTTGGACTCTCTTCTGACTCTCTCTGACCCTCTTCTCTCTCTAACCCCTTTCTTCCTATCTACTCTTCTTCTTTCCCCCCACTCTCTACATGTTCCAGCTGGCCTCTTCCCTTCTCTTTCTCTCTCCCCCCCTCTCTCTCTCTGTCCCCTCTCCTTCTCTGCCTCTACTTCCTTCTCAACTCCCCTTCCCATGCCCTAAAATAAACTCTATTCTATACTAGACCCTTCATATGACTGGT
>JANHMN010000004.1:165700673-165735268 GCA_030674055.1 Rhabdomys pumilio | reverse complement strand
AGAGAGAGAGAGAATTTATGTGTGTTTCTTCCTTCCATCCATCCTTCCCTTTCTTCTTTCATGATCACTCTGATAAAACAAGTTGCCACATAAGCTGTCCAAGGAGAAACCAACATGGCAAAGAACTGGAGAGTGCTTTTGACTACTTACCAGAAAAGAACTGAGGAAACTCATCCAAAGTCAGCTGTGGAACTGAACCTGCTTGGCTTGGAAGAAATTCTTCTGGCCAAGTCTTCAGGTGAGACAGAGGCTCAGCTGCCATGATGATTATTTCTGTCTTTTGGTTTGTGTGTTTGTTTTTATTTTTGTTGTTCCATAAACAAAACAAAAATTCCTAAAGAAAATGACTTACTCAGATAAACTAAACCTAGTAATGGCCCATGGATTTGGAAGACTTCTTAGTTCATTTGGACTGTTAGAAAAAAAGGCAAGCAACTCTCAGTTAATTCTGCAAATGGTACCCAACAGAATATGATAGCATTATATCTGATTCTGAGCTTGTTTAAATGTCTGTACTACATACTTTGTAACAACAGAGATTTTCCCTATTTCTGCAAGCTTGAGGTTAAGTTTACAGCATTAGGACATTTGGGGTCTGATGAAGGTCAAATTCTTCAAAGACAGGGAGGACTTACTTTGCCCTAAAATGAAGAAAGGAGAAAGCTCTAAAGCTCCTTTGTTGTGGCACTAATTATATTTCTAACTAAACCTGGTTTTGACCGTTCCCCTAAGTTCTGTCTCCTACTGTGGGAGTTTCAGTAACTGTATGGGAGAATACACAGGTTCACAATATCATGTGGAATAAATAAATATTATTTCAATGTGTTGTGTGCATAGAACTTATACAACAGTAAGTAGCCAATGTAAGTGTGATAACTAAAAACTAAAATAATAGAAAATATCATATACCTATTTAATCACAGTAAGTGTTACTACAATAAGATTATTTATGAAGAGACAGGTTTATGGTGACAGAGTTTGAAACAACAGAAATGTTGAAAATAGATGAAAAAATTATAGCAATTTTCATACCATTATCTCTAAAAGAGAGAGCCACATATAATGTTTCTATCTTATTAGACAAAACACCTGCACATTCAAATGTTTACTAAGTATTAATAAAGGAAACACTCTAAAAACTATAACAGCTAAGAAAACAGCATCATATATAAAGCAGACTTAATCAATACAATGTGTGGGAGATTTTAATATACTGGGGATGTAAGAAATTAGTCTTGTAAGCAATTACACCATAGCCAGCATTAATAATTACACCGGGCATTCTCCCATTGATTACAAGCAGTTTTATAAAACACCCACACCAGGCAAGAACACAATGCATCCATCATAAAACTGGTACACGATGGCCCTCTCTTAACCAATACAAATTCTTGTTAGCCTAAAAAATTAGTTTAGTTCTAACTCACTTATTTTATCTTCTAGACAAAACATCTTCTATTCTTCTCTCATATACTACATTCTAATTACAGTTTTCCCTCCCTCCACTCCTCCCCATCCTGATCTCCACTCTCCTCCAGATCCACTCCTCCTTTATTTTCAAAAATGAGCAAGGCCTCCCAGAGATATCTGAACAAGATGATGATCTGAACAAGCCATAACAAGTTACAAGAAGACTAAACTAAGCACATACCTTCATATCAAGGCTGTAAGAGACAACCTATAGGAGGAAAGGGGTCCCCAAAGCACACAAAAGAGTCATAGACACTCCTCCCATTGTTAGGGGTCACACAAGAACACCAAGCAACACAACAGTAACATATATTCAGAGGGCCTAGCTCAGACCTAATGCACATTCTCTAGCTGTTGTTGCAGTCTCTGTGAGACCTAACTTTTAAAATATTAAAAATAGTACTTCCTCTCCTTTTAATATTATCTAATTGTGAACTTAACTATTAGTCTTTGATCTGACCCACCTAACACCAGCTTAAAACCTGTAGCATGGGTCTCCTTACACTGTAGATCTGGGTCACCACATACTCTCTCATAGAATGCTGTCTCCCTCACTGCAGTGAACCAAGACGCTCAACTTGGTTTGACTATCATTATATTCTAGGTGGTCTTTGAATGGAGAGTATCCACATGATCCTTCAAAATACAAAATGTAAGGCTAAAAATATTGTAAATGGTGTATTTAAGGCCTCGTAACACAGGCAAAAGGTAGAGAGGGCCACCCAGCTGTACGTTCATGCCTTGCTGTAGCTCTATTTCTAGGGACAACTCTTTTGGTTTCCAGGGCATGCCCATGATGTACACACACACATACATACATACATACATACATACATACACACACACACACACACACACACACACACACACACACACACACACACATATATATATATATACATACATGCAGACAAAATGCTCATGGACATAAAAAATTAAAAATAAATTTGAGGGTTTGGAAGATAGCTTAGTAGTTAAAAGCACTGGATGATGTTCCAGAGGACCCAGGTTCAAATCCCAGCACCATCATGGAGGCTTACAACCATCTGCAATACAGTTCCAGTATCTGATACACTCTTCTGGCCTCTATAGGAACTAGGCACATATGTGGAACACAGTTATATATGTAGGTAAAACACTCATACACCTAACATAACAGAATAATTGTTTCTTCATCAAGAATATTTCAAATTATAGAATTATTTAGGGGTAATTATTTTTTGTTCACTTGTATAACCTAGTTGTTTGGAATTTTTCCAACGTCTTCCTTTTGATTTTCTTGTCAATTCATCATTGAGCAGATTTGCTTATAATTTAACACAAGCACGATTTTAACCCATGTAGTCCCCACAATCATTACTGAATGCAGATTTGTCCCGTCACTACACAGAGTCCTTCATTATCCCTCTACTGGTACCCTGCCTGCAAAACTCTGCAGCTCAACTGTCTTCATTTGCTCTGCAGTAAACTGGGTGAAAAATAAGTTTGGAACTCAAAGTTTCTTAAATATGAAAGAGAAAACAATATTTTATGGTGTTTTTAATAAGGCAACTGGGGTGACAGAATGGTCAAAAATAATGTACTGGATCATATCTAATACATTGCTATTATAATGGGTGATGCATTGTTTTAAAGAATTATATTAAAATTCAATTTTAATTGTGTGATAAATGCCTTTAGAGCTTCCTTCTTTCTGTTAGGCTCCTCATTATATATGGTTTATTTTACTTTTCCTCAAAGTTTATACTCAATGTCTTAGCTTTACATTTGCAGACGTGTATGGTTACCAGGTTTTATAAATACATAAACATTCTGTTCCCTCCAGCTCTCCATACCTGGCTAAGGTTCCTATTCCTGGTGGCACAGCTCCTGGTGGTACAAACTGGAGCCCAGACAGCCTGGAAAGCAGAGCAGGTCAGAGGAGCTTCTGCGCACCTTGTGGTGAGCAGAGCTAGGAGAAGAAGAAGGCAAAGATAGGCCCAGGAATAATGGCGTCCGAAGAGCAACACATCCCTGGAGAATGGAGGAAAAAGAAATCTAACGGGGAAGACCTCCAAAGAAGTCCATCATTTGGAAGAGGTTGAAAACAAGAAGCCTGAGGGAAATGTCAGGAGAGAACAAGCCAGTCAATTTGTGCCTGATTGTTGATAGCTCATTCCTAATAGACATGTTGATCACAATGAAGGGGCAGAGCAGGTGATGGAAACCAGCAGAGAGACAAGAGCAACAGATAAGGCCCTACATGCATTTCCCACCCCCGGCCCTGATGAACACTAGGTCTTTCATCTCCTATCTTGAAATCTAAGACTTTCTCTGAGCTCATAAAATGACTACTGTTTACGAGCTTGTATTTAGTGAGGCATTTTTCTGTAAATGTTGCCGTTTCCGCTTAACAGTTTCTAAGTGAACACTGTTTTAGTAGTGTGTTTAATGTAAACACTAGTATCAGCATGGGAATTTAACACATTTTTGAATGTTATTTTTTTTTAAAATTTCATTCATTGTAATTTAAATGTTTATCCAGTTTAATGTTGATTATATATCTGATCCCAGCTTCTGTCTTGAATCTAAGGCAATAATTTCTTAAATGTCAAAAGGGGAAAACTTGTTTTATCTGAGGACAATTCTCAAATACTTTTGGGGAGGTTTGATTAATTATTTTTTAAAACAAAAAAATATCAAATGAATCAAGATAATTATTTAGTCCTGCAATATGACTCAAGTCAGTGTCCTTTCTCAGGAAAAAAAAAAAAAAAAAAACTCTGTTGATGGTAGATAATCTCTCAGCAATCATTTTTTATTTCATCTCCATTTGATACCCCAGATGGCCTCTTGCAGCCAGAGGTCTTTTAGATGATTTGAACAACATGCCATGAGACAGGTTGTAATAAAATAAAAGACCTTTTTTCACATACCTCAATACCAAAAGATAGTTGGAAAATTTTAAGTTCACAGTATTAAAGATATATTGAGGTCTTATTAAAAAATCTTTTCCAGGCTTTATTAATGTTGTAATTAAGAAAAAATGCATGGGGGAAATAAAAACGTGTGAAAGAAACCTAAAGGAATACGAGCCAACTTATTTGGCGATTTAACCAGCTGATTATAATGAATGTTAACTAGACTGCAGGATGCAACTGAGATAATGTAATACATCCAAGATTTCATAAGTGAGGATCAAAGGAGACTGGGAAAAAAATCAAAGAATGAATTATGCACCATCTGGTCTACCTTTCCCACTCGTAGGATTAAATTTTAATGAAGAATTGAAACTACGAGGCACATCCCAAGTACCTTGTGCTTCACAAATTCGAAAACAATTAAAAACTAAGTAGTACTTTAAGATTGGGCTCTCCTGTAGACTGAAAAAAAGCTTTAATATTGAATAATGGGATAGAAAAGAAAGAACAATAAAAGTAAGATAAATTACATAAAACAGGCTATATATTAACCTGTTTGAATTTCTTGTTATTTTGCTCCCTTGGTTTGCTTTTGGCCTAGAAAAATCAACCATAGCAGTGAAACCACATTTTGCAGCAAAATCAGTTACTACTGAGTGGATTCTGAAGCCACTGGTGAAGGGTAGGTGCATTAACTTTTATCTCTATGCTTGATTTCTCTGAAGACCAAATTTTAGAGTTTTAAGACATTTGTCCAGGAGATCAGAATACTTTATGAACAACGTTTCCCCTGAACAAAACCTTTTCAACACAGGAAAGAAATTATCCCATGGTTCAGTGGTCATGGGCTTTAAATATATGTGTTTGGCTTTCTGTTCTCCCTTGCTTTTACTCGGATAACTGGCAAAAGTGTCCGTAATTTAAGGGCCATAAGTTTGGAGCTCATCTAGAATGGTATCATTATTTTCTTTGTTGGCCTTTAAATCCACAATGGAAAATGTCTATACAGTCCATGGAGCTAGCTTACTTTAAGACTGTTATAGTCCTGATTAAATTGTGCACTACCCACCTTCTCATGAGTAAGTTAGTGATAACTAGAACTATCTATCTATCTATCTATCTATCTATCTATCTATCTATCTTTCTATCTATCTTTCCATCTATCTATCTATCTATCTATCTATCTATCTATCTACCTACCTATCTATCCACCTATCCTACGTGTGTGCGTGCGTGTGTGTGTGTGTGTGTGTGTGTGTGTGTGTGTGTGTGTATTTGTGTATTGTGCATGGGTGAGATAATGTCAGTTTGGGCTTTGGAGCTAAATAGCCAGGTGCTAAATATTGAATTTGTGAGAAAAATTACTTACATTCTCTGATCCTATTTCTTTTTCTCCTTTTATCTTGTGTTTAGAATGGGATTTCAGTCTGTAGCCCAGGCTAGACACAAACCCACAGTTCTCCAGAGTGACAGGATTAGAGCTGTGTAGCACCGTATTCAGCAAAGCCCTGCTTGTTTCTTTCACCTTCAATATCCTATTTTCTTTCATTCCTCTTTTCTTTTTTTCACTTTCTTTGTTTCTTAATTTCTCCTTTTATATAGTACTGTTCCCAGCTTCTACCTCCGGAGGTTAGTACTTTATCCCTGAACTATATCTCCAGATCCCCAGCCATGAGCATGTCTTTCCAATAAATTGGTTTGTTTAAAATGGTATTTAATATTAATTCAACATCTGAAAGATGTAGCACATATCAACTACATGTGATGCATCAGCAAAATTCGACTTACTGTTTGCTTGTGATCAGTATCTGTAAGGATACACCAACAACAGTCCCCAGAATTTTTTTTTCTGATCAGCAGTATTAATAAACACCAGAAGTATTTAATAAGGTTATTTCTCTATGGGATAAACATAGAATTATTAAAGATGATAATTTGAGCAACAATTCTAAATAGAATTGCTGTTGCATTATTATTGTTAGGGCACTAAAACTGGACACTTCACAACTTATAGGTCCTCCGCCAAGCATAAAAACAAACTGGAGTTCAAATCTTTATTTCACTGACTCCCCTGAAGGTTCACTATGTTGTAGCCTTGTGTCTTTAGCACAGCAATAGGAGCCTTCAACATTCTGTCTTAGGTTGAGGGTGTTAGCAACTCAGTGAGGCCCTGAAAGGAGTTTCACACCTAGTGGAAGAGGAAAAAAAAAAAGAAAGAAAATCTCAATAGTGTTTTCTGTGTGAGATGTGTTGCCTATTACACCAAAAAACATGATAAAAACATAACAGAAAAACATAAGGGATGAGAATATAAGTTACAAAGATTGGGAAACAAATGAAACCATTATTTGCTATTAGCATTGCAATGGTTTCAATGACAAAAATATAGCCTATAATTTTTTAAAGTAATTTTATTCTAAAATTTATGTAAAAAATCTCTTCAAATCAATTTTTTTGTTTTTATTTATTTTTTAATTTATTTTTATTGAGTATTATATTTACATTTCAGATTTTATCCCCGGATCCCACTTCCCCCCACCACCCAGGAACCTTCTATTCCATCTCCCTTCCTCATGCTTCTATGAGGCTGTGCCCCCACTTACTCCCCCACTCCCACCTCCCCACCCTTACATTCCCCCCCACACACTCGGTGTTCATCCTTCATGGGACCAAGAATCTGCTCTCCCTCCTATGCCCTACAAGGCCATCCTCCCCTACATATACAGTTGGAGTCATGGGTCCCTCCCTATGTGCTCTCAGGCTGGTGGTTTAGACCCTTGGAGCTCTGGTTGGTTGGTATTGTTGCGCTACTCATGGGGTCACAAACCCTTTCTGCTCCTCTGAATGTGTCAGTCTCTGGAAGATCTCTAAGGAGACAGCTATATCATGTTCTTGACAGCATGCACTTCCAGCCATCCACATCAGTGTCTAGCTTAGGTGACTGTACATGGGATGGATGCCCAGATGGAATGGTCTCCTGATGGCTCCTTTTTCAGTTTCTGTCCCATGTTTTGTTTCCATAATTGCTCCCTTGAGTATTTTTGTTACTGGTTCTAAGTAGAACTGAGTAGTCCCCTCTTGGTCTTTCTTCTTCATGAGCTTCCTGTGGTCTGTGGGTTGAGTCTTCGCTATTCCAAGTTTTTGGGCTAACATCCGCTTAACAGTGAGTAAATACCATGTGTGTTCTTTTGTGATTGGGTTAACTCACTCAGGATGATAATTTCTAGATCCATCCATTTAACTATAAATTTCTCGAATTCATTATTTTTAATAGCTGAGTAATACTCCATTGTGTAGATGTACCACATTTTTTGTATCCATTCCTCTGTTGAGGGACATCTTGGTTCTTTCCAGCTTCTGGCTATTATAAATAAGGTTGCTATGAACATAGTGGAGCATATGTCCTTATTATATGTTGAAGCATCTTCTGGGTATATGCCCAGGAGTGGTATAGCTGGCTCCTCAGGTAATGCTATGTCCAGTTTTCTGAGGAACCGCCAGACTAATTTCCAGACTGGTTGTACCAGTTTGCAATCCCACCAACAATGGAGGAGTATTCCTCTTTCTCTGCATCCTCACCAGCATCTACTATCACCTGAGTTCTTGATCTTAGCCATTCTGACTGGTGTGATGTGGTATCTTAGGGTTGTTTTGATTTGCAATTCCCTGATGACTAAGGATGTTGAGCATTTCTTAAGGTGCTTCTCAGCCATTCAAGTTTCCTCTATTGAGAATTCTTTGTTTAGCTCTGTTCCCCATTTTTTCATAGGGTTATTTGGTTGCTTGGAGTATAATCTCATGAGTTCTTTATATCTTGGATATTAGCCCTCTATCGGATGTAGGATTGGTTAAGATCTTTTCCCAATCTGTTGGTTGCCATTTTGTCTTATTGACAATGTCCTTTGCCTTACAGAAGCTTTGCAATTTTATGAGGTCCCATTTGTCAATTCTTGATCTTAGAGCATAAGCCATTGGCGTTCTGTTCAGGAACTTTTCCCCTGTGCCTAGGTATTTGAGGGTCTTTCCCACCTTCTCTTCTATTAGTTTCAGTGTATCTGGTTTTATGTGAAGGTCCTTTATTTATTGAGATTTTCAAAAGCTCTTTTTTTCTGAGAGTCAAGGACTCCAATATTTTTCATTTAAACCTCACCTGAAGTAATAATATTCTCAAGATGACTTGCTTAGAAGTGAGATATTACATTCTTGCAATAGGAGAATAACAAATGAAGAAGTCAGGCTTAACTTATAGTTAAGACATAACATAATACTGGGAAGTGACTGATTGTTGTGGAGTACTATTAGAGAAATAGAGCGAGCTAAAAACAACACTGGCTTGAGTGCTAAATAAAATACAGCTATTACTTGGCCCTTGAAATGTAAACGTTATGAGTATGTTCTCAGTTGGCCAAATTTCGCATGGAGGGTTGGGGTACTTAGTGGTATATTTTTCTCAGTGCACTTAATCATGATCTCTAAAAGGAAGATAGATGCTACATTTAGGATAACTATGTTTATGGTGATTTGAAAATAGCTGATAATGTTCAATTTTGGACCCTTTATGACATAGGAAACAAATATAAACTGGGATTTTGAAGACCTGATTATCTTAATGCCCATAAAAGTGTCTGCATTAATATAACAGAGAGGTTAAAGATAAGAGTAAAAATGTAGACTTCCCATTGAATAGGCACTTTAAACAAGGAGGTTAAATGAAATTTGAATATGACCAAACCCCATTAAGAATGATTACATATAAACAGAGATCAGAGTTTTCATGGGTTCAAAAGAAAAACAGACAATATTATCAGAGAAATCGAGTGAAAGCTTCACAGGAAGGTTACATTGCCAGCTGGTGAGAGTGTCTCTGGAGAGGCAAGACTGAGAGAAATTGTTTGGACTCAATGAACATGAAATCACAGCTTCAAGAAAGCCCGTTTGATAGAGTGAGGGGTGGAACCAAATGAAAATTACAGATGAGAAAACAGAATGCTCTTCCTGATGCCCTGACTCTGTGGTAGAGAGCAGAAGCAAAGACAGGATGCTTTCCAGCCTTTCATTCAGAATTCACAAGCAATTAAGCTAGTATTGCAATCTTTTCAGAGCCATTGAAATCACCGTCCTCAATATGTACTGTCTGTGAATCTTTTTCACAAAATTAATTGATTCACATATGAAGAAAAAAATTCATTTCTGTTGGATGTGATTGCTTATGTGTGACGCTAACTTATAGACAGAGGACAACTTTTAAGGAGAATGTTCCTAATACCTTGTTAGAGTCTTACCTTGACATGGGGAATAATTACATCAGAAGAGCCTTTCCCTGTGTGTGCCATCTCAGAAAAGGAACATTTATAAACAGGGAGTTCAATACCATGGGCCAAAGAAAACTGTTATGTAATTCCTAGCATTGTGATGTAATATTGAGCTTGCCCTTTAATATGCCTGGTGCAATTAAATTGCTCATTGTCTTTGGGAGAATCATAAAAGCAATCACCACTAGCTTCTGCTTATACCTGCCTTTCCTCGAGCCTATACTTTAGCTGCTCACCCTTCCACAGTGATTAAGACAAGGCAATTTCCCGGGAATTTATTCCAGAGAGTAGATGAAAAACTCCCAGTGGTATGGAGAAGGTACTCATTGGATAAGCTGTTTAAGAATGTATCTAATTCATCTGGGAGTTTGTTAAATCAAATAATGTTAACACACACACACACACACACACACACACACACACACACACACACAGTCATTAGGTATAGAAACCTTTGCCATGTGCATAGAGCCTTATTAGATATGGTGAGTAATGTAATGAGAAATTTGTTGTTTTTCACCCTGAAATATTAAGGGCATTTTTCTAAGTCTCTGTGAATTTTTCCACCATATAGATTAAATGCCAAAGATTTAGTTCAGATTCTGTCCGAGGCAGGGTATACTCAGGAAGGAATTCAACAGGCAGACTTCCTGTGATTTAAGCTGTGATTTGCAGGCTCAGAAAGTGAAAAGGGAAATGCCAGTAACACATCCCAGGGAGACAAAGAGAGGTGAGGATATGCAGATATTAGAACATCAGATGGAGATGAAGTCAAGGGAAAAACGTAATAGAAAAGAGACATCATGGGTTGAGAAATAAAGCAAGATAGTACAGCAAGAAGCATGGGTAAGGGAGATGAATTCACTGTTCATCAGGCCCATAAATTAGTCATCTGTATAATAGGAAAATAAATGGAAAGTAGAAAATGAGATAGGTCTCGAAAAGTATGATGTGCTCACTGGAAGTCCAGGGTCTAATTTAAAGTTGAAACCTGCCATGTAGTTGAGCCTTTCTGCTGTTTTACATAGTAAGCTATAATTCAGGAAGAAACTAGCACATGTCCTGTCAGCAGAGGCAGTGGCTGAGAATCATAAGTACATGGATATAAACAGGGAAAGGAGGAAATGTAAAGATATATAAGATAAAAATTGTCAGATGCAGTGACGTGCTGATCTCAGTCAAGTTAAAGAATGAATGGAGATCCAGGAAATAGTGATTTCTCAAAAAACTGGGAATTGATCTACCTAAAGATCCAGTTATATCACTCCTGGGCATATACCCAAAGGATGCTCCATCATACCACAAGGACACTTACTCAGCTATGTTCATAGTAGCTTTATTAGTAATAGTCAGAAACTAGAAATGGGCTAGGTGTCCCTCAGCCAAAAAATGAGTAAAGAAAATGTACTACATACACTCAATGGGGTTTTACTTGATCATTAAAACCAATGACATCATAAAATTTTCAGGCAACTAAATGGAACTAGAAAAAAATATCCTAAGTGAGATAATTCAGACCCTGAGAGACAAATATAGTATGTACTCACTTATAAGTGGATATTAGATGCAAAACAAAGAATGGCCATGCTACCTATAGTCCATAAACCCAGAGAAGCTAAGTAACAAGAAGGACTCAAGGTGGGGACACATGGGTCTCCCTAGAAAGGGGAAATAGAATAGACACTGCAAATGGATGTAGGAGAGCAGGAGGGGTAAGGTCAGGGGCAGTGAAGGGAGAGAATACTTGGAGAGAATTGGGGAGCATCTCAAGGGTGAGACAGAAACCTAGGACAATGGAAACTCCCAGAAATCTATAATGATGAGCCTCGATAATAGTCCTAGCAATTCAGGATCTGAATCAGCCATCTTCTATAACCAGGTAAGACTTTCAGTAGAGGGGTTGGAGCAACAACCCAGCCACAAAACCTTTCACCTACAATTTTTTCTCCCTACAAGATGTGCTGGGGTAAAGGTGGCACAGAAATGGTGGGAGTGACCAACCAATGACTGGTCCAGCTTAAAACCTATGGCCCCACACTACCTAGAGGGCCAAGACCCAGAGGCTAAGGCTGGATAATCCAGAGATCTAAGATAGAACAAACCACAAATGGGGAGTGTCAAAGAAATGATACTTAATGATATTCTGCTATACTCATAGACTGGTGCATAGCCCAATTGTCATCAGAGAAGTTTCATCCAGCAACTAATGGAAACCGATGCAGAGGCTCATATTCAAACATTAGTAATCCTTTGGAAGAGGATGAGTAAGGATTGTGGGAGACAGAGCAGTCAACACCACAAGAAAATCTAGAGTCGACCTGGGCTCATAGGGCTCACAGAAGCTGAGCCGACAACCACAGAGACTATTTGGGTCTGACTTAGGCCCTCTACATATGTTACAATTGTGTAGCTTAGACTTCTTGTGGGATTCCTAACAGTGGAAGTAGGGGATGTTTATGATGCTTTTGCCTATTCTTGGGACTCTTTTCCTCACACTGGGTTGCTTTGTCCAGCCTTAATATAACAGAAGGTACCTAATATAGGCTTAGATTTTTTAAAACATGCTTTAATAAGGGTTCTTAAATGCTTCAACCTTCATTCTAGCCCACTTACTAGAGGTAGGGGAAAGAAAGGTTAATAGGAAATGGAAGGTGTGGACCTATTTAGAAGCACTTCTTTGGGGGTGATTCCAATCTTCATTGTCAGAATATCAGCAGTCCAGTTCAAAACATCAAACATGAATTAATAGTAGCTGCTGGATCCAGAAGAAACTGCAAGGCTCTACCTAACCAGCAAAAGTCTGAGAAGGCACCAGGAAGCAGTGAGAGACTAGACCAATTCAATCTTGGGTTCAGTCTTCATCTTAGAGAAGCTGACCTAAGACTGAACTCTAGTTAACCAACAAGACTACCTAGCACTTCACTCCCTAACAAGCACCACTCAGGAGGAAAGCAGAAGTTAAGTCTCTGGTTTGGCTCCCAGCATCAGCCAATTATTTTAAAGGGCAACAAAATACCATAATAGCCTCCCAATCAGATGTGTGCCAGGCTAGAAACCCCTTGCTTGTTTGCTTGCCTCTATAAATACTTGTTTGAAACTTAGCTCGGGGCTTCACCCTCCCGTTCTGCATCAGTATCCACTCTAGCAAAACATCATATGCCCTTTCACAAGACAGCTTCCAGAAAAACAACATGTGTCCGTTCCAGCAAAACATTCTCTCATATGTCTGCTTCAGCAAAGCTTCCTCTCATAAGACAGTTTCCAGAAAAATATCCCATGACACAGCTGAATCTCCAAAGAAACCAGAAATTTCCACGTAAGTCTTGTCTTATTGCACTTATATATGCTATGCTTGGTTGATATCCATGGATAGGAGTGCTGCAGAGGGGAGATGAGAGGAGAGAGAGTGGACTGAGAGGAGAGAGAGAGAAAAGGAGGGAGGAAGGGAAGGAGGAAGGAGGAAAACTACAGTGTCTCATGGGTGGCAGGGCAGGTATTTCTGGCTGGCCATTCCCAGCTGTGGCACGCGCGTGACCTCTGGCTGCAAAACAAGGCCGCAGAGCTAAGCAGAGCCACCGCTGCTTAGATAGTTGGCCCAAGAAAACACTGTTTTATATATCTCCTGCAACAATTTTTTACAAAGTATAAACTTTTTTTAACATAATTTTCACGTGCCATACCTATAAAATATAATTTAAAAATTATTTTATCAATTTGAAAGGAAACTCAATTTTTAAAAATCCCCCCTCTCACTCAAACACACACACAGACACACATAAATGCAAGGAGAAAGACGATCAACCCAAATGAGCATAACCAAATTAATTAAAGTAAGCAGTTACTTAAACCAAGCATATTTTATTTGTGTGCATTGACTGTCTCTCCCTCAAAGTGGGATTCAATAAATCAATGAAGATTGGACATGGGTGAGATAAAAGTTTTTATATGTCAAGCGTGGGGAGTTTACAAATTGGGTTTGGTAGGCAAATGGGTGGGGTTACAGAAGCGAACCTTTAGTATAGCAAGTTGCTCATAACAACTTCTTGTGAAACAAAAATGGTTGCAAAGTGGTCATAACAAGGTGGTTTTGACAACAGGTGGTCATAATAACCTTTTGAAACAAAAGCATCCTTGCCATTTCCTGTAAAAGGTAGTACAGAAATATTTTTAGTTAAGGTTACAGGTAGAATATAGCCAATCCTTGAGAAACAGACTTTACCATAAACAGGAATGAACTTAGCTTGTTTTTACCATAAAATAGCTTTTAAGCCTAGGTTGGGGGCACACTAGTTTATCAATATCTACAACAAAAATAATCTCTCCTTTAACCATATCATGGCGAGTCACATTAGCAGTTTCTTTACTACAACCCTCTTGTACACATTTGTCTTGCATACACATTTATGTACAAACCTCTGGCTATTCTTCTATAGGAACATTAACTAAATGACCATATCAGAAGCCACTCTTAACAAAAAGTCACGTAGTACACTTATAAAAGGAAGCACAAATGTGCTAGAAAATCACCATCGTTAATTACAAGCTTGAGGAGACTTATCTTGTAACCTGAATCCCTTTGCTATAGCCTTCAGAGAATCTGAGACAAAAGGAAACAGATGTGCCTGCCCAGAGAGATGAGAGCAAAGCCCCAGACCTCTGGGGCAATCCTTTATTTAGTTTTCACAGAAAAAAGATGGAAAGAACAGAAGTTCCAGCCAATACTTCTTAGAAAGGAGGGAGCAGAAGAGGCAGTTCCTATTCTCAGGCTCTTCCTTTAGAAGCTGAGAAACACCAGGAGGCTTTTTTTACAGGACTCCATTTCCAACTAGGAGCTGCAGAGATAATGACTTCTCAGTGATTCTTCACCATAGACCTTAGTAAAGATCTCCCCATTCTGATGAGCGGAGATCTGAGCACAAGAAGTCCCTTAAAATACACAAACAAGAATCCTGGATTTAGCAAGAGGGGGATAATTTATTTGCTTATGCATTCAAGTTGCCGTTATAATACATTAGTAGATGCTCTTGCAGAGAACAAAATTTTTCACTCGGTTGCAAATACGAAAATCATCTCCAGGTTCTTTGAGTCATTATTTTGAACCAGTCTCATAGCCTATTCTGTCAGTTTCTGTAATGTTCCCTACACAAAGCCATTCATTCATCCCCCTTCTGGCCTATGTGTTTCCCTAGCTAAAGAAAGTAATCTGACCATATTATTAAAGAATAATGATGTGTCAATTCTTTTCATTAAAACAAAACCATTCGACATTTTTATGAATATGATCAATCATCACACGTTCATTTTAATGTGATTTAGGAGGAAATAATGTCTACTTTCATGGTATTTACTCTAATCTTTTTATATAAGGAATATTTTATAATGTCTATTGTTTTAAGATTGTGTTTCAATGTCATTCATTTTAAATGAATATTCTCCAAAGGAATGTAAGAAAAATCTCTATATTGTACTGTCACTGTTAGGTCCTAAACTCCAAAGGCAGTTCATATGACTGCAGGATTGCTGGAGATTAGCTCAAGCCCACTCTCTCCATTCTTCAGGATTCTATGAAAAAGGTTTCTTTCTGCCAGGCAGAGCCACTTCCCTAGTAACATGCACCAAAGCCCTTGCTAACCTCCAGGGTCCTCTGATCCTCACTGACATGTACCTGTGGTGCATACCAAAGCCACGGGGCTCCTCTGGCTGGCAAAATCCTCCCCTGCTATCCTAAACCTCCAAGCTATTCCAGTTCACAGAACTCCCTCCACACCCTATGGCTGCTTTTTCTTTAAAACGCAAGAGGTTTCCCCCTGCTCCAGCTCCTCTCTGTGCTTCCTAAGATAGACAGCCCTGGCACTTGCAAGCTTCACCTCTTCTCTTTGTCCAGGGGAGGAGACTTGGCTGATATGGACTTTCTAGAAGCCCTTGGGTATTCTTTCTCTCCTATCTATAATAAAAACCTTCTTCCCACCCAAGGTGGTAAGTTTGGTGGCCATTTTGAATCCTTACATACAGGAAACATTTGTGTTTTATTTTTTAGAAACAAATAACAATTATCTTTTTCCATATTTGTAGAAATGTAGAGAATTGTGACTCTAACAGTTAGCAATTATTGAGGGCTAATTCAATTTTACATAATCTGCTTCTTGCAATAATAATTTATATTTCACTGTGAAGCACCCATTATGTAGGTACTAATATAGATACATTATATAGATACATTTTTTTTTTCAAATGAAAAGCAAGTTTTTGGAATTTGAATTTTTCTCCCTACTTTCCATGGATAGTGAATATCAGAGATAAAATTTTTCAACATATACCTTGTGTTTTCCAATTTTATGCTCCTGAGTTTTATATAATTGAGAAGAAAATTAAATCAAACATGGAAGCCAGCAAAAAATGAAGAAAAACCAAGTATCAAGATAACTTTGGAAAATGGATTCTTATAACTGAAGACAGGAATAATGTTATATATCTAAATTTAAATTGATATATTTGTTAGCTAAAAGTTACTGTTCGAGGACAAATCCGATCCCATTCATTAACACCTTGGATGACTATTAGTGTAACATGCCAGCGATGGTATACTTCTTTAAAAGTTGCAGGCCACTGAAGCCCATGTATATCCAAACATTACAGGCTATTGTAAACGCTCTTGGTTGCACCCTTCAGAATTTGACATGAAGACACCATATATATGAGCTAGAAAACATGAAGAAATCAAACTGGTACTTACCTAGAAGTGTTACCCTACAGGTTAGCTTTTGTAGTGCTAGAACGTGCTGTGTATGCTACCAGATGAGAATAGTATTCATCAATTATGCCTAGCTATACATTGTTTAAGCTCCAGTGATGGCTGGCCTGGCAAGGTATTCCCTGGTGCAATAATGGCACAAATGTCATCAGATTAAACAACCACTTTCTGACAGGATTTAAATCCTGCTACACAAGATGAAATATATTCCTGGCACCAATGTCAGGCCAAGGAGCTATGGCTATTATTTTCTTAAGTGGACATAGTATTAAGTGAAGTTCTAATGATTTATCACCATACTCACTCACAGAGCAATAAATCATTCAGGAAAAATTCTATTTGCAGAAGATGGTGATTAACATAGAAACCCACAGTTGGTCATAGTACAGAGAATAAGAGATTGTATAATGCCCAACCCTAAAGACAACATATACACTACATCTTGTTCTTCCAAGGCTCAGGGACTATTGTATAAGGATGGGGGGAAAAAAAGAACTGTAAAAGCCAGAGGTAGTGAATGACTTCAAGGAAATATCAGCTTCTAGACACAGCAATGCAAATGCACAATAAACTCAGGGTACTTGTGATGACATACACAAGACTTAAGCAAACAAAAGATATAAAGAGCCTGACGATGAAGACGCACATAATCTTACCCCAACCAAAAAGTTACTGACATTTTTTAGCTGCTGGTAGAGGAAGAGAGGGTTTTTTTCCTGAGAATATAGCCACTAGAACAATTGCCAGTCTCCAGGAGAAAAAGTACACATCAAATACCTATGGTCAGCCCAAGTAAGTCTAGATTTTTTAAGAATACAAGCTTGGGTAGGTAGAGAATGGAGGTTGAATAGGAAGGATGATTGGGTCTGAAAAAGTTTGAGGAGGAGTAAGAATATGTCGAAAACACATCGTATGAGACTCCCAGAGAATCAATAATTTTGTAAGTGAGCTGGGCCTTTAGTAATACCACTTCTCAATATAATCATATACAATTATCTTCCATATTAAGATGATTATATATGCACCCCTTTTCATGTCAAACTATCATAGGAGAGAAAGTTGCTTATATGTTAGATCAAAGTCCTACAACTTAATAACTCCACAAACAATTCATTCTGCTTCTTAAAAGCTTTGGTTTTGGTTTTCTTTAAAAGGATAGAAGAATAAGTGATAATTCTAAGATTTCCATCACTTTGACTAATCAACTGATCTTTCACTTCTTAAAATTAGTCATTTTTCTTAATTAAAGTATATTACAAAGAAATTGCAAATAAAAAAAGCATCTTACACACTTGCTTGGTCCTTTCTACTGGGGCAGACTCCTAGGTGGTATGCTCCTGTGAAGATGCCATATCCTGACCCATCCCAGAGGAACCACTGCACTCAGAGAAGTGGAGAATCTGCTGCACTTAGAGCAGTTGAGGAAGCTAGATTCTCAGGAGCTATAATACGCCCAGGATGATGGGATTTCAGGATCCCAGAGGCAGCCTGAGTCCTAGGAGCTCTTCCACCCAGAATATTAGGATCACAGGATCAAAGAGAGAGATGGATTCTGAGGAGTTCTGACATAAGTAAAATAACAGGAGACATTGGCTCCAGTCAGAGACAGTGAGTACAGGTAGTACTAGACATAACCAGATGACAAAAGGCAAGCACAGGAACATAAGCAACAGAAACCAAGTTGACCTGGCATCATTGGAATCTAGTTCTCCCACCATAGCAAGTCCTGGACACCCCATCACACCAGAAAAAGAGGATTCAGATTTAAAATCACTTCTTATGATGATGATGGAGGACTTTAAGAAGGACATAAATAACTCCCTTAAAGAAATATAGGAGAGCACATGTAAACAGGTAGAAACCCTTAAAGAGGAAAGACAAAAATCCATTAAAGAATTGCAAGAAAACTCAACCAAACAGGTGAAGGAATTAAACAAAACCATCCAGGATCTAAAAATGGAACTAAAAACAATAAAGAAATCCCAAAGGGAGACTACCCTGGAGATAGAAAACCTAGGAAAGAAATCAGGAGTCATATACTCACCAAGAGAATACAAGAGAGAGAAGAGAGAATCTCCTGCTCAGAAGATACCATAAAAAATATTGACATAACTGTCAAATAAAATGCAAAATGCAAAAAACTCCTAACCCAAAACATCCAGGAAATCCAGGACACAATGAGAAAACCAAACCTAAGGATAATAGGTATAGAAGAGAGTGAAGATTCCCAACTTAAAGGGCCAGTAAATATCTTCAACAAAATTATAGAAGAAAACTGCCCTAATCTAAAGAAAGAGATGCTCATGAACATACACGGAGCCTACAGAACTCCATATAGACTAGACCAGAAAAGAAATTCCTCCTGTTACATAATAATCAGAACATCAAACACACAAAACAAAGAAAAATATTAAAAGCAGTAAAGAAAAAAGGTCAAGTAACATATAAAGGCAGACCTATAAGAATTACACCAGACTTCTCATCAGAGACTATAAAAGCCAGAAGATCCTGGATTGATATCATACAGGCCCTAAGAAAACTCAAATGCCAGCCCAGACTACTATACCCAGCAAAACTCTAATCACAATAAATGGAGAAACCAAGAAATTCCATAAAAAAACAAATTTACGCAGTATCTTTCCACAAATCCAGCTCTACAAAGGATAATAGATGGAAAACTCCAGCACAAGGAGGGAAACTACAACCTAGAAAAAGCAAGAAAATAATCTTCCAACAACCCAAAAGAAGATAGCAACACAAACATTCTTCCATCTCTAATAACAAAAATAACAGGAAGCAACAATCATTTTTCTTTAATATCTCTTAACATCAATGGACTCAATTCCCCAATAAAAAGACGTAGACTAACAGACTGGATACTGGTATTTTTTTCTATCAGGGGAAGTTATACATTAAACATCGTAAATTCAAAATTCAGCCAATGTTTTTGAGGAGTTTAGGGACTATCATCCATTCTACTAAATAAATAACTGATTTTAAATAAATTTTTAGTTTTAGCTACTTGCTTCAAGCTTAACCTTAACAACATACAGAAATGACTAAAATTTGTCCCTGTAAATGAGTTACATTTGTACTTAGCATGACTACAAGCATTGTTTTGACACATTAAAGAATTTTGTGACTGATTATTAACTTGCATGCCTTAATTATCTTTAACAGTTTACAAATAGTTAGATTTTTATAAGATTGGGATTTTATAGTTTTATCCCTATTAAGTTTGTATCATAAAAAATTGAATTAAAGATTTAACTGATGATCCTTTAGCATCAGAATAAAACTTTAAATCATAGAGTCCACAAAGAGATTTGAACTCTTATTTTTGGATCCTATTATAGTGTACCTTTACAGAATATCATAGGTTTCTGTATGACTCAGTTTACCTCAATAGTTAAAGCTTAACAACATTGCTAAAGGCAAAAAGACTAGACATATTTTAGTCTTTAAGTGTGTTTTGCTAGACCTTTCCAACCTTGGGTATTTAAAAACCTTAATCACCAAACATATTCTGTTCCTTGTATAAAATTTTTAGAAGCCTGGTGTTCAACACAGTTAACAAAGACATACGTAGCTATACATACATCTCTAAGTCAGATTTTGTTAGCCTGAATAGGTCTTTATAACCTTAAGAGTTTATGAAACTTAATCAAATATTTGATGTTAATAAGTTGAATTTTCTATAAACAAGAATTAATCCATTGTATATAAAGTATGCTACATTAGATATACTTATCTAAACAACAGTTAAATCCAACTTACATACAAGCATGCTACAGCAAATTAAAATTACTCATGTATAGATTTTTTTAAACTAGCAATCTTTTTGTTACAAGTTTCAAGCTAACTTTTTGATAAAATTTTTATGGATTTTTAAACCACATCCAATAAACATAAATTCTGAGACACAGGAAGCTTACAGAATTGTCTAAGAGACTTTTAGATAACAGAGAGCAAGGAAGGCTCAGAGATAAGAGATTTTTGAGAGTGGTGAGAGAGATTTTGGGATTGTTTGTTTGTGCCGTTGCAGACATTGCAATCTGTGAGAATTTGGAAATCAATTGTGTCATTTTGGCCATTGAGAATGATTAGGTAGTTTTTATGATTCTAAGGAGGAAAGGGATTAGAGAAGGCAGACAGGTCAAGCCCAAGAAGTGAGCTAAGAGATGGGTAGGAAGGAAACCAGGGGCAGAACAAGGATAAGAAGAAAGAGATTTATGGAAAAGGATCACAAACAGGAAACCAGGCAGAGGGAGGTTCCCAATAGAGGGGGAGAGGTAAATGTCTTAGCCAAGAGATATCCTGAATCACAGTGGAGACGCACACAACAGACTCCAGCAAGTCAGAGAGAGACAAAGCCCTACATGATGGGCACCCAGGAGGGCATAGCAGGCTCCAGAAAAAATCAGACAGACAAAAGAGGACATTTATGGAGCAGGCAAAGAGAGATGAGTGGTTAGAACAGGGGACAGAGACATAGCTGAGGAGGCAAACTCTAAGAATTAGAGTCAAATATGTGAGTGACAGAAGCCAGCAGAAACAAATAATCATTAGTGTTGGGAGCCAACTCCTAGCAGAAAGTGACTCTCACCTTTGCAGCCATCTCAGGCCATATACCCTGACAAGAGACTTGTTTTTCAACAGTCATAACAGCTGAGCACACTCTGATAAACATTTTGTTTTTCTCACATATCCTGTTTTGTTGTTTAGTGTCCACAGCTACCAGGTACATGGTAGAGTGCCTTCAGCTGTGTTCCCCTGCTTATGCCTATAAATACCCAGAATTTCCTTTTGATAAAGGGGACTTGATCAGACTCTCTCTCTTGTCTCTATTCTTCACATCTCTTGCCCCTCCATTCCCACTCTCTCTCTTACTAGACCCTGTTGACTGACCGGAACGGACCAGATCACTCTGGTGCCCAAACATAGGACACAGGACAGAGCACATTAGGAGAGTCACACAGCATCTTGGGTTGGTTAGGAGCAGCTAGGCCTTGGAAAAGGGTTGATCTGCCGGTGACCCTCCTGGATGGTTAGCACCAGATACCATGTGTCAAAATAGCCAGTGGGAAGACGGACTTTCCAAGAGGCTGAGTACTGAGTAAATGTAAAGAACTAGAGGAGGCCTTATAGGCACAGTATCATAAAAGTACGAACTGGGAGAATAGAGTCAATGCCCCTGTGTGAGGGTGGAAAGAACTGTAATAGAAGCTACTGTTTTTCTTTCGTAAATATATGAAGGGGTATAGTGCATGCACATAGGGAGACTATGATACCCATGGCAACAGTGGAAAGGTGTCTCATTTTGGTGGCTGATGATGTGGCCTCTGTCAGGTGACTAAAGGTGTGCTTAGGGTTGGCGTTTTCCAGCAAACAGGAACGCCAATGTCTACCTAGTAGATGAGAAAATGGGGGACCAGATGCTGATGTAGAAGAGGGTAGAAACACTGCACACCGGAAACACTGCACAATGGTGGTGGTGGTGGGAGTAACATGAAATTGATACTTTGATGTGTTCTCTGAGCTCAAAGGTACTTCATTGTACTCTAAGAATTGTCTTTCTCCATTCCACACAAATAGCTATTTACTTCTATCTCCTGCTTAGTATTGCTGTTGGATTGATGCATCTAATTCCTACTGTTAAATGAGCAAGGGCAATAGTCTACCCAGTTATGTGAGACCTTAACTTACAGCTAAGCTTTATACGTTCGGTTTCTACTAAAGTGAAGGCATCCAACCTGATGAGCCAGCCTTTGCTTCTCTTTCAAGGTAAGATCCTAAATACTTCCTGAAGGTCGTGTTCTGTCCGTCTTCCCAAGCTGTAAGCCACTTTTAGGGGTTGGAAGACAAATATAAAAAGCTAAGGCCAGGCATCAATTTTAGTCCTCTGTCACTAGGTTACTGAAGCACTGGGCTTACCCTATTGGGCTTATGGGCAGAGTTTCCCAGCAAACAGGAACTTCAAAGTCTACCTAGTAGATGTGAAAATGGGCGTCCGGATGCTGATGTGCAAAGGAGGGTAGAATCTATCATTTCCTGAAAACAATTTTTTGCCTGTATTTTCAAACCCCTTTGTTATTGAATGTACCATTTATTTTGTACAATTCGGTGGCTTTCATATTCACATAGGTATGCAGTCAGTATAGCACTAATTCTAGAGCATTCCTCTCTCTCTCTCTCTCTCTCTCTCTGTGTGTGTGTGTGTGTGTGTGTGTGTGTGTGTGTGTGTGTGTGCGCGCGCGCGTGTGTGTGTGTGTGTGTGTGTGTGTGTGTGTGTGTTTGAGAAGTATGTGGATATGTGTGTGTGCTTGAGGTGTGTGTGTGTGTGTGTGTGTGTGTGTGTGTGTGTGTGTGTGTGTGTGTGTGCGTGCGCGTATGTGTAAGGGAAAACTACAGTTCCAGTGTGGAGATCAGAGAACAAACACCTTCTACTGCTGTTCCTTACCTTCTACTTTGTTTGAGACAAGGTCTCTCCTTGTTGCTCTGCATACTAGATTAGAACTTCTCACCAGGCCAGAGGAATAAAGGTATCTAGCTTTATGGGGGTTCAAAAACTTCAACTCCGCAGCAAGCGCTTTACCCTCTGAACCATTTCTCCAGCACAACTACTCCCGCTTTCTCATCCCTGTTCAGTTGTTAATTTATTTCCCACTTGGGTGCAATTTCATAGTCTCTAATTTCATGTGAAAGACTTCATACAGCATGAGAATTTGGTGCCGCTTTTGAGTTTTATCCAACTTGCAGCATCAGAACTGCATTCTTTCTATGACCAGCCAGCTCTCTGAACAGACAGCACCACTTTTGTGCACTCATTCATCTGTAGACCAATACCTTTGTTGTTCTCATATTGCAGATCCATAAATAATTTTTCTGTAACACTTATAGCCAAGTTTTATATAGGCAACATATTCTTTTAAAATATTTTTAAGAGTAAAATGAAGCCTTTCATTTCTGAATAAGAAATTCTGTGTATGAATAAAAATTTTTGATAAAAGGGATCTCTTGCTATGAACAAGAAAACTGGAAGGAGTCTGTGTCTCTGGAGACTGATGAACGAACTGGAATTTCAGAACCGAGGGATTGGAATTTTGCAGAGTTGGGGCTAATTACTTTATCTTGGGCTAGTTTTAGTCTTTTGGAACAGCCATTTATTGTCCTCATCTATACTTGAACCAACACCTTGGAATACAGATAACAGAATACCACAAACAAACGAACAAACACAAAACCTCCTTAGAAGCTACTAACTTAGCAGAACACTAACTTCCACTAATGAAGAGCTAAGCATGTCAACATATAATATCTTGTGCCTGCACAGTGGTTTTCCTGGCATAGCCACCAATGTGTTTTAAAGTTTTCTTGATTTGTCTCTTTATTCTGTAAAACTACAGCCCCGCCCCCATGAAACTGATTCCTCATTGGAACATGAAACTTGAGGTTTCCTAAATTTATGTCCCTGGGCCCCGGTCACTCATAATGGCTCCAGAATAAACTGTCTCTTACTCCCTTTAAGATGAAAGTTGTGGTTTTTAGGTGGACACATGCAACTAATGAGACCTTCTCTCATTCTATAGGCTATGGTACAGTGTGTGTGTGTGTATGTGTGTATGTGTGTGTGTGTGTGTATTCTGCCATTTATCTCAAATCATGTCTATACTACTAAGAATAACTAATGACATACAAAGGGCTGCATATTGTATTAGGGAACAACAGGGAGAAAAAGCCTGCTGCCAATCAACACAGAGACGGTGTTTTTTAAGTGTGTTTGACCACAGTTAGTCAAGCCCACGAATGCAGAACCTGTGGATACATCAACCCCGTTCACCCACATTGCCTGGAAATCCCTACCACTCTGACTCACTTTCTTAAGTCTCTCCTATTGCTGCCTCAGGCTTTGTTATACAAGGTGTCTCACATCCTTTTCAAAGCACACAGAGCCCATGAATAAAACATCATCACCATCATTTTATATCACTTTACCCACACTAATTTATAGTCTCATCCAAATGAAAATCTTCCATGCTGAACAAATATGGAGCTCTGGTTAGAGAGGGAAAAGACTTTCTAACAACAACAATTGGAAAAAAAAAAAAAACCAATCAAACAAACAAACTTGGGTAATTTTTTTTCTAATGAAACCTATTTTGCATTTAATATTCAGTTTGTAAATGTGTCTAATTGTATCATTAAAAATGTTGAATCAAGAGAGCATAGGCTGTCAACTGACATGGATATAGAGCCTGCCTCCTCATTAGATTCCCTTAATAGTTATAGTCTTTCTTGCATGCCTCACATTGTGGTTCCTAGTTAGAAAGAATGGCAGTTTTCTAGAGACTGACTTTCAAGTTAACAACAACCTATAGGAATCCAGTAGTCTCAGGTACCCTTGTCTGTTAATCACCACAGAGTAACTGAGAACATCGAATTGTATACAATGATGGTGGAATTCTTAGCACTGCATGTAACTGAGAAAGATGAAACGAAAAATAAACATGTAGAAGTTTAGAAAATCTGTGCTAAACGTGTTCAAACTAATATGGTATAAGTAAGGTCCGTGATGTGAGAAGAAGGAGTCTCCAGACAAGGATAGTAAGCAAAGGTAAAAAGCATTTATTCTGCAGAAAGCCTGCATACCGAGGTCCACCAACCATCAGGATGGAAGACGGAGGTGTGGACTTTCCAGGGTCAATGTAAATCCTGTTAGGGGAGGTGTGGGTGACTTTGACCTTTCTTTCCCTTGATTGGTTGGTTCTAGATCCACAGGTGCCTTTGTGATTAGTTAAGGCTCTGGAGGATTTAGGGAGCTTTTGCTGATTAACTATACTTGGCTAGGTGGTGGGGCAGCTTCCTGATTGGATGCTCCTTAGGGATAGTTTTTCCTGGAATTGACTTGTTTTGGACTTTTCCAGTTCTGGGAAACAGAAACTTAGGCCTAGTCTGCCAAGCTGTCAGTTTGCAGCCTTTCATGGAATCAGCCTGGTTCTGGCTAATTCTGCCCTCTCGGTTACGTGACAGGGAGATTCCTTGCATTTATGCTTTTGACTTGCAAAAGCCTCAGAGGATTAAATTAATAATTTAATTAAATTAATTAATACATTATATTAAAATAATAATGGATAAAAACAGGAGAAAGCAGCTCACAGTCAGAAAAGATAGCAGTGTGCCTTACAATCTGGTGTCATCCCAGCTAAAAGGCTGGACGACACAGTGGAGTCATTAGAACATTTATTCTTGAGCAAAGGAGTAGGGATGATTCAAGAAGCTAATAATTTTTAACTCATTAATTTTATGTGAAGATTAAGAATTGTTTTCTGGACTCAGTGGGTAAAAGAGCTTGCCGTTAGACCTGTTGATTGCTCTAAATTCCATGTCAAATATCCTCATGGTGGAAGGAAAGAATCAGGTCCTGCAGATTGTCCTCTGACTTACATGCACACGTGCACACCCACAAAGTGGGATGTGTGTGCCCATGCACATTTCTGCAAACATGTAGACACACACAAGTACATGAGTAAATTTGGTTAAACTTTCAAATGAATTATGTAGTACAAAACCCAAAATCTCATTCTCCTTACATTTCTTAAAGATTTATTTTTTATTTGTGTGTGTGTGTGTGTGTGTGTGTGTGTGTATTATTTGTTTGTGTGTGTGTGTGTGGGTGTGTGTGTGTGCTCATAGGAAGGTGTGTGTGTGCATTTGAAGATGTGCGTAGGTCAAAGTCAGAAGAGGGTGCGGGATCCCCTGGAGCTGGGTGTGCCTGCTCAGCTGCCGTTCTATCCTCTGTCGACTGCTGTACTTTATCACCACCCTTGAGAGCATTAACACCATCTTTCTTCAGCTACATCTGATCTGTATTTTGTCTCCAACATCTAATTATGTCCTTTCTCTGTCTGAATATATGTTGATGTACTCCAAAGTTGACTCTGTAGATAATTATTCTGTGCTATCCTTCTCTCTTCCCTTTGCCTACACACGCTGACACTACCGCTTCAGTCATTTATTCAATGCAAATAATTTGTTCTTTAGGCTATGAATTAATGAGAGTATCAAGACATAAAATAATTAGTAGGTGATAATCAAGTTTCAATCTATTTTATATTTGCTGTAGGGGGAAACATCATTGATTCTATGCTTAAATCTGATCTGGCTTTAGAATAGAAATGATGATAGGCACTTTTATATATAATAAAATAAAACGTATAACCAATTCTGGCAAATTTCACAAATATCCCAATAAAATATGGTACTCTCAATCCACATCCATAACCACTCTCCTACATCAGCCTTAGGAAATTTAGAGTATGCTTTTAAATAATAAGTATTTTCCAATAAAGATAAATGCCAACCAAACAAGTTAATGAGAGGAAAAGCTACATGAAAGTACATTATGGCTCTGATGTTTCCCTGAGTGCCTAAGTAAGAGACCCCTCCCACCTCTAAAACCATTTCCAGTGAGTAACACAATACTATGATCACGGAGTAGATAATGTATCCAATGGGCACCTGCAACACTAATCGTCATTTGCTAAGGACCAGTCACTCTCATTAAATTACATTTGATAATAATAACATCTCTGAGAAGTCTTTCTGTTTCCATCATTTGCCACAAAGCAGAAGGAACAAACAAAGGATTAGAAAATCTCATGATTTCGCTTTCCTTGGCTTGTAATGGAAATCATTGACCATGTTTTGAAACCAAAGCATCCTAATTAGGTATGAAGTTTCAATTTTAGGCTAATAGTGCTATCACTTCAAACGAAGATAAATACAGTTGAGGAACAATGTGTGTTCATGTTGAGCCACTAATGGTTTCTACTGAATAGATGGAAATGTTTCTTGCCAAAGGTTATTAGTGGAACTCTACATCAAAGAAAAGAGACTATATGTTTTCTTTGGAAAACTATTGGATGACAAGTATGAGAAATTTTGTAATGTTTTACGTTAACTACTAATCTTTCCTTTTATACCTCACTGATATCTGGGAGCTCTGACCTAGAATATACCTAGTGAATAATAGTCTTTGAGAGCCAAGAGCCTCAGATTATGTTAGCTAACCTTCCTGGTTTTATAAAAACATTACTGACAATCTAAAGCAAATATTTTCATTAGGATTTAAAGCATTCTTAACAAAATGGTCTCTCTGAGTGTGTGTGTGTGTGTGTGTGTGTGTGTGTGTGTGTGTGTGTGTGTATGTATGTATATATGTATGTATGTATGTAATTAAACAAAGGGCCTCTTTTGTATTAGACAACTAACTATTCTAATCCAAACTACATTTTAACTTATTGGCATTTCCATTCTTGCTTTATTTTATTTTATTTTATTTTATTTTATTTTATTTTATTTTATTACCATTCTCAAATTGAGGCAGGGACACACTAATTGCCCAAGTCAGACTTAAAGTCTCTCTGCTAGCCTTAATAGAGCTTGCACTTGAGATAGTGTTATCTTAATCTCTTGAGTAGCTCAGGACTCAGCCACCAAGTCTGGTCATGTCTTCTACTTCCAATCTTGTCCCAAGCTGGCACTTACTGATAAATGACCATAATATTCATTATTTTTGCTGTCAGGAAAATATAGCTATGTAAGATTTTGAAGATCTCAAGCTTAGTTATTGTTACCAAACTAAAGGTGCTTGGAAGACCAATGTTTCTGAAACTAAAAAGAAGCAAATTTTCATATTAAGAGGAAAAGTGGCTCTTCCAGAGTGTTAATAAGAAAATAAGTTCATATAGTTATCACGTGTAGCAGTATGGGACACTTTGGAAAACTGCAAACAAGTCTACCATGTGAATCAGTTCTTGTACTTCTAGGTATAAGGTATAAAGGAAATGAGAGGAAACCAGCACACCAAAGAGATGCCAGCACCCTCATGCTTACTGCAGAGCTATTCATAGGAGCAAAGGCAGGATTAGCCTAGCTATCCATCAAAGAATGGAGTAATTAAGATACGGTGGTACATATGCACAATGGAGTGTTGGTTCTAAAGGAAAATGTCATTATTTTTACATCAAACTGGATACAACTTTGGACATTGTGTTAAATGAAATAAATGAGACACAGAAAGACAAATAGCAACTTGTTTTTTCTCAAACATGGAAATTTAAGCCAACCTGCAAACAGAATCCTGAAGTGTGTGCGTAGGGTAGGGAAAAGGGAATGAATTTGAACATGTTTGGAAGTATTGCACTGAATCACATTAATGCTTAATTTATATATGTTTGATTAAAAGACCAGAAATATTCTACAATAACAAATAAGTCAATCAATAAAAATAAATCTAGATCAAGTTTTTTGTTGTTTTTTTTTTCAAGGTAGGGTTTCTTTGTATAGCCCTGGCTGTCCTGGAACTGGCCGCAAACTCAGAGATCTTCCTTCTGCCTCCTGAGTGCTGGGATTAAAGTGCACCACAACTGCCTGGTTGGATAAAGTTTTCTGATGAGTCTATAATTCTGGTTTTCCATGGTTGTAACAAAAAGATGTTCTTGCCCTTTATATATGTTTATGCAACTAAAACTTATCAATAAAAATTGAATTACCTACAACTTTTATAACTAATTATAATAAAGATGTTCAGTTTTTCTTCATAGAGAAGTATAAATGCCTATGGCCATCCTTGTTTGCTGTTTCCAAGAGAATCTGATTCATTATTGATTTCAGCATCCTGAAGACAGTATACCTCTCTCTGGAGTAGGGACTTCTACCAGTCATCAACAAAAGTGTCAACTCAGATGTCTGCAAGAGCTCATATCACGTAAGAGGCAGAGGACATGCTGTTGGCTGATTTAGATTATGCTACATGTGTTGGTATTTAATGTTTAGTTTGAATTGAAATATGAAAATTTTAGACCCAATGTTTATGAGTATTAGTAAGAGGTGGCAATAGTGCTATATTGGAAATGAAAATCACTTGTGTAGATTCAAAACAATGAATAACAGGACTGGAGAGAGCACAGATGTTAAGAGAGCACTGCTTTTGTAGAGGACCCAAGTTCAGTTCCCAGCATCCACATCAGGTGGCTTACTTTTAACTACTTTTAATTTCAGGAAGAGGGATCTGACACTCTCTTCTGCTCTTACAAGTACTCACACTCACATGCTCACATATACACATGGGCACACGCACATGTACACATATTAAATTTGTAAAAATATTAATCTTTGAAAAGAGTAGTCCAGAACATAAAATAATCTTTTTATTCACCCCTTTATTTACTGGACACTATGTCAGCCATATCAGGGGAGGCTGATTAATATAATAATATAGTAATAATATAATATAATATAATATAATATATAAATATGACAGCTCAACTGTGTGTCTGGCAAAGTCTCTTTCATCAAAGCTTTATCATTTTAAAATTGTTTAATCTTTATGTGCATGAATGTATAACTGTGTACCATATACAGGCCTGATGCTCTCAGAGGGCAGAAGAGGGCATCAGATCTCCTGGAACTAGAGTCACAGATGGTTATGTGCTCCATATAGGTGGTGATGATTAAACTTTGATCCTTTGGAAGTGGAGCCAGCATTTAATCACACAGCCATTTCTCCAACCCTAAGAATTTTATATTAAAGGCTATTTTTTTGTACCAAAGAAATTTAGTTAAAATTTGATTCTAAAGAATAGACTGTATTCATTGATAAATACAGACTCATTTATTGTTCACTGATGGCCAGACTCATTCATTGTTCAGGTAGCAATAAGGAGCCATGTTTCTTGCAGCAGCAGATGAGGTGCTGATGGCCTCTGCTATGCTAAACTGTTGAAATTGGCAAGATGTTCACCTGTGACATGTCACAGAGTGACATGACACTCGTCTTTGTGGTCATGTTCTCTGACATTTGGGAGACATTGTGGATGATGATAAAGTTAATGGCCATGGCATCATCTGGTTGCTGTTAGGTGCAATTTGTTCATAGTAAAGGAAAAAAATGTTTTACCCAAGTCAGTTTCCAAATTAAGATGCAGGAAGAAAAAAATCAGAATATCCTCCTGGAGGATTTAAATATATATTACCCTCCTGCAGCATGTGGGCCATTTGCTTGGGCTCTAATTTTAAAAAATAGTAAAACTTAAGAGAAAAGCAAGCTTTTATACTCAGTGTACCTTCTATATAATATGTGTCCTAGATAGGACATAATTGAGATTTTAAGATTTGGAACAAGCAGTTTCTATGTATTAAGTGTTACTTTGCTTGAGGTATGCTGTTATGATGGTAAATACCGACTGTCAACTAGGATCTAGAACAACTAAAGAGACAAGAAGAAAAGCCTCTGGATATGCCTGTTGCTATACCTAGATACTTGGGAGTCTGGGGCAGGAGGATGGCTTAAACTTAGAAATTAAAGGCCAGCTCAGTATTATAGCATAAGGTTATCAAAAAGAAAAGTTGTGGAAATTTGCATGCCCAGATAAGTGCTACTATAAAATTTTTTATTAGTATGGGGAAATGATACATAAAAATCAGACCTGGCTATGGTAAAAAATTTAGGCTCTCCAGACTGGGAAGTTAAGGTGACAGTGCTTATAATATGATGAGAAAAACAGGGAAGATATAAAAACAGGCTCTAATGTGAATGGAAAGAAGAATTCTCTAAGAAGAAGTATAAGGAGGAACCAAAGATGGAGAATTCTCCAACACAGATGACAGATGCCTTAGTAGGTCATCACTAAATTCTAGTGTGCCAAGGAAACGATCTGAGAACTTGACCATACCAGTTGGAACCTGTAAACCTAAAATGCAGAAAAGAAAATCAATAGAAATTACAGGACAGAATATTCAAGGGCCAGAAAACAAGTACATAAAATATAATGTGTGTTTCATTAGAATGGCAGAATGAAGAAGTACAAAAGTAAAGAATGATTTGAAATAATATTTCCATAAAATTGTTTCAGTACACAAACTACAGAGAATTAAAAATATCAAAATCAGTACTAGAAATCCTGCTTCAGGTCAACTTCAGGAGTTCTAAGGCATTCCAACCAATCTGGCATGATTTCCATGGTTTATGAATTCAGATTTGGGACACGTATGCTTGTCAACTAGTGGATTCCTCAGATTTTAATGTGAGAGGAAAATTATGAAGTAGGGAGGGAAAGAGGAAGACCCTGATGATGTCATATCCTCCTCCCAGAGACAGTAAATAAAATGCCAGTCCATGCTTAGAAGCAATAGAAATTTCTGGCATCTTCCAATTCTAAAAGAATATTGAGATGGTAGGGCCATCATACCCAGATGTAAGTCATAGCTTCTGAAAAAGACAAATTCCAGTTTGGGGAGATGGCTCAGTTGATAAAGCCATCACTTTCTTTTAGATATATTTGTGTGTACATATTCATGTCTGCATCCCCAAGTTCAACCACTAGCATCCATAAAAGCTGTGTGCAGCTACATTCACCTGGGATCTCTGTTCTGAGGAGGTGCAGTCCACAAGCAAGTCAGTCAAGATAGCGTAGTAAGCAACACAGAGAAACCCTGTCTCCAAAATGTGAGACAAGAAATAAAGGAAGATACACAGGCTAAGACCTCAGGACCCCACAAACGTGCACCCACACACTTATACGCACAAATACATGAATATGTACACTCAAACATATGTAAAAGAAAGGGATGGTAAGGATTAATGTGAAGAGATACAAAGTTCATCAATAGAATGCCCATATTTCACTTGTGTTGCCTAACTACAATGGACTTAGACAATTTATAAAAATGTTCGTGCTTACAATATAGCTATTGGTCTGCAAACTGTGTTCTCTCCCATATCCATTAGAGAGGAAGCCAAAAGAAAGTTTTCTTCTCAAAGATGAAGACTATATATCAATAATCTTGTCACAGGGCTGTGTTATTTTCTCATCCTCTAGTGCGATACATGCTGGAGGCAACTGGGCCATTTCAGCATTCTATAAATATGGTAATGACCCCATCTGCCAATGATATCACATTAGTCAAACTTAAAGTGTAGGCAATGCCATGTCAGTTGAGTGACAAATAATTCCACAGAGTATTCATGGGATTGGCTCCTCAAGGATACTGTTTATGAGTTCAAAATTCTGGAGAAGCCAGGATATCTTCTTTATGGTAATGAATATGTGGAAGTTTGTTTGGAGTAGCCTGGACATCTTCTTAAATGAATATATCCAACTTTGCATGGAGTTTTGTTTGCTTTGTGTAGTATACTGAGAGTCATATTCTGATTCCTTTATTGAAAAATTTAGAGATAGTTTGTATAAATGTAGAGAAAAGGCAGAAGTTGTGACCACTTCCTACTGTCAGATGTACATTGTAGCTGTTGCATTTAGCAGTAGATTTCTTGACTTGCAGCTTGGCCATGGTACTGCAGGTTCATGTGATATTTCTATAATGCCCCACTAGACAGTCCCAAAGTAAATTCCATAATATTGAAGTGCCAATGTGTTTTGTAGTAAGGGATTATGCAAAAATTAAAAACCAGCCCTCTGTATTTTTAGTGGCCCTGGTAGAGGCTGATTGCAAGAAATTAAGTGACTAAGAGACACAGTTGGCCACTGTGACTTGGTCTTCTCAGCCCCTCTGAAAATTGTCTACATCCATTTGTAGTCTATGATATTGCTAATGGGATGGGATGGACATGCAAGTTTTCAGGAAGTTAGTATATAGAATCACATGTTAGAGAGAACAGAGCTTTTATTACATCTAATTCCACTCCAAGGACAAATCTGAAACAATGCATTAAAGAGATATGCTCCCACCACACAGGGTATTACTAGGTGGATATGATCATCTACATTTCATTGGAGAAAAAAATTTACCCACATTAAGAATATGGGCTATAGGAGGAAGGAAGACCAGAGTGTAGATGTTTCAGTCCTGCATAGAGGGGAAAACAGGATGATCACGAGAGGTGGAGGGACGGGGTACCCAGGAGGAAGAGAGGAGAGGGGAAAAAAGTGGGTGCAGGATCAGGTACTGGAGGGGACAGGAGAGATGTGCAGAGGGTCAAGAAATCAAATAAAAATATGTAGCAGTGGGTGACGAGGAACTGAGGGTAGCCACTGAAGAGTCCCAAACAGGAAGTGAAAGGAAAGTGAAAGGGAAGTGAAAGGGAAGTGAAAGGCTCCCAGCTGGGGTGGATGACTTTAGCACAAATGCAACTGACCAATGCACATGTGGGTGTTTGGTTCCAACCATCAATCAGACTGAGCTGGGGAACCCCTGTGGGGGAGATGGCAGAAAGACTGGAAGGGCAGAGGGATTGCAACCTTATAGAAAAAATAATGTTAGCTGAGGGAAGGGCCATCCCGAGACCACCCCTCCTGGGGATCCATCCTGCCTGAAGACACCAAACCCCAACACTGTTGCTGTTCTTTTAGAACTATAAATGTACTCTAGGAAATTATTTTACTATCAAGTGTTTGTGAACTGTTATTTATGTTACATGGTTAGTTACGTAGACTAAGATGGTGGTGAAATTTTTCTCCAAGTATTTCTGGTTGTCTGGGAAGTTGTTGCATAAACTGGCTTAGTCTGGAACCACAGACAGCTGAAACTGACAGGAACCACCAAGTGTGCCCAGGGAATAGACCACCAACCAAGGAGTGTGCAGGGAAGGCTCCATGGCTCCAGATACACATGTAGCAGAGGATGGCCTTGTCTGACATCAATGGGAGGGGAGGCCCTTGGTCTTGTGGAGGTTTGATGCTCCAGCATAGGGGAATGGTGGGGTGGGAGAGGGTGAGTGGGTGGGGGAGCACCTTCATATAGGCAAAGGGAAGAAAGGAGAGGGTGAGTGTAGGATGGGAGGTTTGTGGAGGGGTAACCAGGAAGAGGGATATCGTTTGAGATGTAAATGAATGAAATGATGAAAGGAAGAAAGAAAGAGAGAGAGAGAGAGAGAGAGAGAGAGAGAGAGAGAGTAAATGAATATGGGCTACCTCTTGACATATTTAAATAAGAAAGGCTAGGGAACTTGGATAGTCATTTGGAAAAAGCTTATGGGTAAAGAGTCTGTCCTTTGGAAAAAGCTTATGGATAGGCCTATGAGAATCAACAACAACCACAAAAAACAAACAAACAAACAAACAAACAAAAAACCAAAAAGCATCAATGTGCGTGCATGCATGCCCATGTACACATGCACACACACACACACACACACACACACAC
>JANHMN010000004.1:165561089-165700273 GCA_030674055.1 Rhabdomys pumilio | reverse complement strand
AGCAAATATAATAGGGAGGCAAGATGACTTTTCCAGCAGATGTTGGCTAGCATGCCCTTGGCCACTTTGTTGATTGTTCATGAATAGGGTAGTAACCATGGTGACCCAATTGCAGGCAAAGTCTGGTTCAACAGAAGATGCTTTACAAGCAGCAGGATAGCCCTGGCTGTTCTGGTGCTGACAATCCTTACATCCATCCCCTGTTAGCCTGCTCTGCTTCCTTAATCTGTCAATTTTCTCTTGTTTCCTCTGATAATAAATGTATAATAACTTGTTTGTACATAAATGCACATCTCAGGGTCTGCTTTAGGGAAGCCCCTCAATAAATTTTCAAAAAAATACTTTTAACTGTCTTATGTAATATATACAATTTATTTTTTTTCATGTTAATTAGAGAGTGAAAACTGGCTAAAAAAATGACATTTCATTCTGAGCTCATGTCGAGGCAAGAGAAATCGCTCATCTTTACTATTCCTCAAGTTTGAAAATAGTGTTATATTGCAATCAAACTGTTATATTTAGTAAATACCAAAATTATTTTGTATCATCCCTTGATTTTATACATATAATAGATCATATATGCCAGTCAGTGTATGCTGCTTTAAAATAAAATACGAATTGGAGAAAAATGTGCAAGATTTCAAACTGATAAAACTACAACAGTTAAAAAACTAAATGTCTTCAGAAAAATATGAACTAGTAAACTTTTAAGAATCTATATAACGAAATATTATAATAGCTGAAAAGCTTTATTAGGATTATATAGAATTATATAAGTTCATTCCTACTTTACAATAAAAGGGAACCCAGGTGCACAATAAATGCATAGTATATTAATCTTGAAATTACAGGATTCATGAAGATGCATTGTGTATGGTTGTCCAGGCTTAGAATATACCTAAGGATATGCAAATAAATATAGCAATACTTTTGTGACTAGAAGCACAAAGACCTACAAACGGAAACAATTACAAACAAAAACTTACCTAGGTCACTTGAGTGAATTGCCAATCCATTTTTGAGGATGGATTAAATAATGATTATGTTATCAAGTTAATCTAGGGACTAGGACCTAACTTGATATTTTCCTATTTTTTTATACATGTTTTCTTTTAAAGGCACTCAATGAAAGGAAGAATTTTTTAATCTATAAATACAAAATGATATTTAGTTTATATTCTTCAGAAACAGAGTTGAATCCGAGTCCTTGTAGACACTCAAGGACTACGGGGAAATTGGGCAGAAGTCAGCTTGAGGAAGAATAGTTTAAATGAGGATTCATTTGAACGTGTGACACCTTCAAATCTGCCCACTCATGGGTACATATTAGAGAACAGACACACATTTAAAGATCCTTAGTGGGGGAGTTTCTGTAAGTTTGAGTTTTGAAGGCTAAAACTGGGCTGCTTTTCACCAGTTCCTAAACTTCTCCGTCGGAGGGCCTCTCCTAGACAGTGGAACTGTATCCCTCAGTTCCTTGCTTGTAGAAACACATGTCGGTGTCCAGTGATAAAGCTGCAAAAGATGTTTTGCCACATCTCTTAAATGTGTATGTGTTTACGCGGTGTGTGTGTGCATGCTCGTGCATGTGTGCGTGTGACGGGTGACGACCTGGAATGTCTCCTTCAATCACTCTCCACCCAGATTTTGGAAACATGCCCTCTCAAGGAATGTTGAGCTTGTTATTTGCACTAGACTAATGGATTAATAGCAAGTAATTCGTCATCTGACTTTTATTCCCATGCAGTGGCATAGACACATAAACACATACACAAATGACTAGATGAATACATTTAAAAATACACTAAAATTAAACTCATTAAAAAGGAGTACATTAAAAATGACTGGTGTTACAAAGAGCTTATTAATCTCATGATAACTTTTGCATTATTATTGGATGAATAATTATCCTCAAACAATATAAATATTTTTCTACATATCTTAATAACTTTAACTTTAAACCATAACTTTAAAGTGATCTTTAAATATGTGTGATTGTTTCTTATAGTATGTATTACATATTTATCAAAATATGTATAGATGCAGCTTATTTTAAGCCTTCATAAAAATTTAACTTTAAGAATTTAATATTGATTATTTTATATGAGTAGACAGGTTTTCAGTTCCCATTATTTTTAATAATCTGGAGCCCTAAGAGACGGGAAACAAGGAAACAGCCCTTCATGACAGCATTCAAAGACTTGACTCCCAGATAATTCTAAAAGATATTGCTGAGAAATACAGTAGATCAAAGCCTTTTAAACAATTCTTGGTTAGCAGCTGATTTTTTTAAATGCCTTTCTGTCCTCCTAGATTCAAGTTTAAAGGTTACACATTAGTGTCCCATGGACTAAACAGAATTGCCTTCTTTTCCAGATGGCTAACACTTTTAAAATCTCCAATTCATAAAATAAAACCAGTACTTACTATATATTGGCTTCTTAGCTTGGGAGCTGGTTAGGCAGTTGAGTAAAAATATGTACAAAGATGTTTTGTCTCTAAAATTTTAAGACCCAAATGAACAACTTATTCTGTATGAATACTTACCCTGGTAGCTCCCATTGTTTTTAATATCTGGAATCCTCATAGATAGGAAGGAGATTTTGCCTTTACTCTAGCAGCTCGGTAATTTAGCTTAATATTTTATGTTTACATGGTTTCCTCCCCCATCCCCCACACACTGAATTTATTCTACTTTAATTGACAGCACTATAAATGTGAGCTAAACTGTCTGAGCTCCTTAGCTTAACCCCAGTTAGGAATACTCTTAAGATAAATCAGTTCTAAAACAAGCTCAAATTTGTAAATGTACTTGAATTTGGTATGAGCTACATATTGAAAGGATGAATATGTAAATTTGAAATTAATTTATAGTACATATAATATATGTAATATATCTATATAATATATAGATATGTAATAAATATATAGATATGTAAATATATATATAAATTTTTCTCCACATGCATTTGATATATACATATATACAAAAAGAGATTAGAAACATATATATATATATATATAAAATGTATAAATATTCATGTGTTACATGTATAAATATATGTATATATTTATATATGACATACTAATATACATGTATCAAATAAGCAAGAACTATTAGAGGAGAAATTCTAACTACCTTTTACTCTCAGGAAATATATCTTAGAATTTCTCCCAGTACCAGCCCTGCAGTGAGCCTGGCTGGGTGCACCTGTAGGCAGTATTTCCACAGAGGAAGAATCAGCCCTATGAGACTTTCTTGGTACTCAAACATGTTCACGGGTGTGTGCATCCTGAGAACACTGCAGCTCTTTTCTCCCAGAAAGTTATCAGGTCCTCTTATTAAATAAATATCCTCAAAGTCCTGTGGTAAAAGACTCATTGTTAAACTTTGTTTATGCCAGCATTTTATAATTATTCTTTTAAAAATCAGCTTATAAACCATCACCACAGAGTTACTGCTAATGGCAGCCTTTATCTGTGTTGTCTTGACTTGTTCCATGGCCAGGGACTCAGGTGGCATTAGCCTGAACTGCTTAAATCCTGGCAGGCATGGATGAAAACAGGGACCTTGTGCATCCCACTGGACAGAATAGTAAAATGTTTCCCTAATTATTTTCACGTTTTTTCCTAATCTCTAAACATTGAATCCTACTACCAATAATTACAATAATCATGCTATCATGAAAATAATCACAAGTGTTTATTTTATTTTTGAGTTGAGCAATCTAATTTTTTCCCTTTTATTGAATATTTTTTCTCATATAATATATTCTGATTATAGTTTTTCCTCCCTCTACTGCACCTAGCCCCTCCCTACCTTCCCTCCTACCTGGATCCACTCTCTTTTTCTCTCATTAGGAAACAAACAGGCTTCTAAGGCAATATAATATAATATAATATAATATAATATAATATAATATAATATGATATCATATATCAGAATTAGAAAAAAAATAACAGAAGAAAAAGAGCCCAAGAGAAGGCACAAAAGACAGAGACTTACTTATTTGCATACTCAGGAGTCCCATGAAAACACTAAACTGTAAGCCATAAAATATATACAAAGCATCTATAAGATAAAAATAAAAGAAAACATGTAATACATTCAATACTTATTGTATATAGTATATAATAAAAATTAAAAGATAATTTTTTTCTAAAAAACAGCGAATGCCCTTGCAGGACATTGTTAAGTAAGGAACCTCAAAGATCCAATTGAGTTAGTTTTTCTGTGACCATCTACTGCTGGGCATGTAGCCTGCCCTTGAGTGATTTGTTTCTCCACTGAGACTTCCTTGAGAGAAACCAAATTTTTATTTCCAAGAGGTTTTCAGAATGGATTAAGAATGGCAGCATGTGGCCACTTCTCCTTTCAGCTCAAGGATCTCTGTGAGTTCATATGTGTGTGCCAATCATGTCGATTTAGAGAGCCTTGTTTTCTCATCATCCTCCCTCCCCTTGGGCTTTTACACTATTCCTGCATACTGAAGAGAGGGGTTTGATGGAGCCATCCAAGTTAGGATGAGACTGAGTTCCAAGGTCTCTCACTGTATATTACCTGGCTGTGGGTCTCTGTATTTGTTCCCATCTGCTACAGAAGGAAGCTGTTCTGAAGACGGGTAACCAAGACTGATCTACTTCCCTGACCAGAGAACACAAGAGCTTATTTTAAAAGAAAAATTCTTTTAGACTCTCTGGATACAAGTTAAAAATGATGAGTCTTTAAATAAAACTTCAGCAGGAAAATATTCTTAAAGGGAAATTTAATTGGCAATTTCAGGCCTAGGGAATCTAGAGGTTTTGCTTTTGTTTCTAGCACTGTTATCCATGGACCATCGTGTAAGCATTTAGCTTCCAAGTCCATAGCAAAGTGCTAGAAAAATACTTCTCATCAATGAAGTGAATGTGAGTCAGTTGCTCACTTATACCTAATCCTGGAAGGCTGATAAAAATGAGAGAGCTACAAGCGACTAAGGAAAGCATGATGCAGGATCAGTCAGTATGCTTCCCTAAAGAAGAGCACACCAATTAGTTGTTCAATACCAAATGGTCAGCTATTAAAACAGGCATGCAAGTAACACTGAGCAGGCTATCCTTAGAAACATATACACACAAATACACAGACACAGACACACACACACACACACACACAAATACACAATTCACAAATACACACATACACAAATACACACACAAACACACATATAAGAGCAACCACACAAAAACACACACCCACACAGTAATACCAACAACAACAACTATTAATAAAATTAAGATGCCATGCATTTGAAAGAGAGTAAGGAGGGCTGTGTGTGGGAAAGTTTGTAGCCAGAGAGAAGGCAAGGGGGAAATGACCTAATATATTATAATCTCAAAAATAAAATAAATTGTTTAAAACGTGAGAGAAACTGCAAATTAAAATCACTGCCATTGAGAGAATACTGTTTCAGAACAGCCTAATTTCTTCTTGATGTTGTGTTATGACTGATGCTGAGTACAGAAGACCCATTTCCGTTTGCCATTTAGATCTGCTCCCTTCTAAGAGAACTACAGGGCAATCCGTGCTGAAATTTGATTCCCTCCATATCTCCCGTTCATCTTCTAAAATTTCATTTCCTTCGAGAAGACTTCTTTCAGCAAAACAACCCATTTCATTTGGACACAGCACAACTGGGATGGTTTCTTTAATCCCAGATTTAAGCACTTCCCAGCAGCATCTTTCACAGTACTTGTTCCCCTTGGAGAGGGAGTTAGGGTAAACAAGGAGGACTGAGTGCCTGTGTTGAAGTACTGAGCTCAACTATTGAGGAATTCCCTAGAGACTGCTACTCTTCAGCTGCCTTATCTCCTGCGTCCTCGGGTCTTACCCATCTTCCCCTTGCCACAGGACGCTTTGTTCTTGTTGCTGTTACTGTTCTACTGCTGAGGTTTCCTTTGCTTACCTGCTAACTCTGAAGTCGGGCATCTGATGATTGTCCTTAGCAGCAAACCGTACAGACAGTCCATCAGGTCATAGTTTTACTAAACTAGAACAACGGGATTTCAGGGACAACTCCTTGTTGCTTGAATTCAGTGTGTTTGCAATGTTGTCTTGGTGCTGGGTGACAACTCATGACACAAACACTGCGCCCACCCAGTGCGGTATTTATCATGTTGCTTTGAGAGACTGTGGTTCCTCTTCCCCTTCCCTAAGAAAATGTTTCAGGGAAATCTACTTTCCAGAGAGCTACAGTGACCTCGGCTTACACTTGGGACACTCATTTTTCCCCTTGTGACATTTGATTCTATATTGTCATCGCAAAACTACGACGTGTTTGCTTTTAATTACTAGACTGTAAATATTTAAGAGTGATCATAATAAGAGATGACTGCTGGCTCTATTCTCGGTGTTGCAAAGAAAACATGGTACATTGTAGCATAGAAATCCTTTGATGAAATTATACATTATATAAGTCACTCTAAATTAAAATTCAGGACACTGAAAGAAATAAACATTGAACATAATTCACCATTGAAATTCTCCTCTTTGACAATTGGTTATTTTCCTGACTCCTTCCAACTCAATACTTTGAATGACATCTATGTATTTGACAGCATCCAGGCAAATACTTACAGTGAGTATCTTCCTCTCTTTTCTTTAAACTGTGTGTTCACATAACAAACTGATAATTATTATGAATATAATTACCATCATCTTAATGTCAGAGTTATTTCAAACACAACTTGCCCCACAAACAAACTTCTAGATTTTATCCTAAAGTCTAGGGACTCCTGTCTGCCTATTTTCCCAAATGACAAATTCCTGCTATTTTTCCAGGCCAAAGTCCTGCAGAACCTAAAGGATATGCATTTATCAAACAACACTTTGGGCTCTATTTTTGCACTGACACCATTTCCAGGTACTTCCTGTTACATTATCGGTCTATCATCAGAACCTCTAGATCTCAAGTTAGGATATGATCAATGCTCAATAGTCTTTGATAAAATCTACAAAATGAGTGTATCCTCTCCATGTCCTGGATCCATTGACCTCTGGAGGAAACATTATGAGTCTCCATATACAAAATATCATTTTTACAGATCTTCAAATGAATTCCTCAACATAAGAATCACATCATGTATTATAGAATTACTATTTTCTTTTAGGAAAGTTCTGGGGGAAACCTTTATATCCAGTGAAGGTCCCCATTGCTTATGATTCAATAATCTATCCAGTGGAGAAGAATTATATAAAATTCATTTGACATGACAAGTGCAATAATCTTTTCCAATAGTGAGTATTTAACGATGTTGCCATTACATGCAGATGGGCTGTCAATGAAATATAAGAAATATGTATCTCATCTTGTGTGTCTTCAAGCTTTATTAAGTTCTGTATCAACTGGGCACATCTATGAATGGGAGAACAGAAAATAGCACGTCTTTCAAGACCACTGAAAAGGATCTAATGAATTTGTTATGAAACAAGCTTAACAAATGCCCCGTTTTGCTCCCTGGTGCCAGCAGCAAAAGCTAATCCCCAGAGACCTTAAAATAACGCATGGTCTAGAAATAGATTCGAACAGAACAGCATGTCTGTATCAAAAGGAACCTGAGAGATGAATAAGAGAAGGTTAACCACAACTGTAAGAACTAGAAATAAATTTAATACTTTATTCACAGTCTTAGCAAGGTATCCTAGAGCAGGGAGGAAACAACGTGAGAGAGCAAAGCTGTGTATATCGACTCAGAGGAGGGGAAAATAGACTTCAAACATGAGCTGATTTTACCAAACATCATGCCTTAGAAAACTTATCCTTGTAAACCTAAGAGTATCCAATATGATGTTGTAGAAAATAGTGTTTTAATAATTTCACAATACAGAGCACTGACCACCTATGAAGCTAAGAGTTAATTGGTAATCTGGAGTAACTAGTAGCCTTGAACACACGGACTAGAGGCAACATACAGATGTCATCGTCCCATAGCTTGAAATGTTTCTCCATGTAGTGAGCATTTCAAGGGTTCTAAAGTTCTGAGTGTTACTGAACTTAGCTCAACTTTACTGGCTTTCAGTGGACACATTCCTAGGATGCTACTGTTTTCTTAGTGGCCAAAATAGGACCAGAAGCTCACATACACTCAGTTCTCATCACTTGGATCAGTGGAAATGTCTGCTCTGTGAAGTTTGCAGTGTGAACCATGTTTCATCCTGTTCATGAAACAAAGGTTTCTAAGATTTTCCATTCAAAGCCCCCTTCTTCTCATCTATCTCCTATACTCCAGAATAAAAACTAGCATCCAGTGGTTCAGACAGATGGGATAGATGTTCTCTGTGCCTTTTGTCTTCTCTGTTTTTTCCTGACTTAAAAATGCTGGAAGTGTTGCAGGAGCAGTGCCTGTTTGCCTTCTACTAAAAAAAATACAACAAACAAACAAACAATAAAAACAAAATGCAAAGCCTCAGGTGACAAGGTATCTTGGACATGAATGGCAAGCAGGCTTGATCATTTGCTAGGTGTTAATGCTTACTGCAGACTGGACTCTCTAACCTTGGGGTTTTGTCCCTGAAAAAATGAATATATTCATCAATTTAGTTGTTTTAAAGCAAGTTTCTAATGTTGGTTATGGGAAGAGTTTACATCCTTTACCAGATACACTTGCTTATTACAAAGTGACTTCCTGTTTGGTTTCAGACCCTGGGACAAGGGACTAAGATGCATATTTTACATACCAAAGCAGACCTTGCCTCCAGGTTCTCTGTGGTAGCAATTCCTCTACACTCTGACTAACAGTTACCTAGTAACAGCTTGCAATGCTTCCTGCCAGGTACAAGGCATGGGCCAGGCATATAAGACCCACAGCAAAACAGTGGATGGAGCTTGGGGACTCTTATGGAAGAAGGAAGGATTGCAGCCCCTAAGGGGACAGGCATTCCACAGGAAGACCAACCAAGTCAACTAACCTGGTCCCTTGAGGCTCTCAGAGACTGAACCACTGACCAAGGAACATACACAAATTGGATCTAGGTCTCATCACACATATGTAGCAGAGCAGCAGCTCGGTCTTCATATGTGTCCTGGTCAACTGGAACAGAGGCTATTCCAAAAGCTGCTGTCTGTATGTGGAATATGTTCTTCTAGCTGGGCTGCATTGTCTGACCTCAATGGGAGAGGGTGAACCTAGCCTCACAAAGATTTGATGTGCCAAGGTGGAGAAATATACAGGGACTTCCACAACTGTTCAGAGAAGGGGAGGGGGAGTGGGAAGGATTGTAGGAGGGGGTAGCAGGAGGGGGACAGCGAGCATGATGTAAAGTGAATAAGTTTTTTTTAAAAAAGGTACTACTTGAATCTTTGATTTTTGAAAATGCAAATAAAGTAATGCCAAAAAGTGATTTAAAAAAAAATCTCTCCTTATATCCCCCCTCCCTCTCCCTCTCCCCTCCCTCTTCCTCTTTTCCCACATGTCTTCTTAACACTTTCTGTCCTTCTCTGTTACCTTTTCCAGCTCCTGCTTTGCTCCCTGATAGGTTATTTCTCTGCCATCCCTGGAACGCACCAATTTAATCCACATTAGATCATATTTAGGCAGGTTTATTAGGAAGCTGCACTCAGGTGAGTTTACTGGCCCCAAGGACCAAAGTCAGGTAAGTAACCGTGGGAAAAAAAGATGGAGGGATAGAGTAAAGAGAAAGAAAGAGAGAAAGGGGCATAAGTGCAGAGAAAGAAGAGAGATCAAAATGTCTGGATTATATAAATAAGGAGGAGCCTCTGGGGGAATGGAAGCCCAACCCCTGGGCTGGAAAGTTCAGAGTTGGGGGTGGGGTATGCCAGCTGGGGACTGAGGGATGCTGGAGGCCAGGTCTGCTTTGGTAAGTAAAATATGCACATAAGTCCCTTGTCCCAGGTCCAAAAGCAAATACTCTCTTTCCCCAGTAAACTTCCTTTAGTACTAGAGCTGTCACATGGCCTGCTTGTTCAAGGGAACACCTTAGCTGGATCTGCTGATTTTATATACAATTCTAGGCATGGACTGTTTTATTTCCTTCATCTTGATTAAGCCTATGTTTGCCTGAACTCATTGTAACCGCTAACTTTAACAATAATATTTTTTACTAGTTATAATTTTTGTTCATTATTTTGTAGCAGAGAATTATAAATATTGATTCTTATTATATGATCCAAAACTAATATAACAGATAAAAGAAATGAATTTTCAGAATGTACTTAACAGAGTGATAACTGGATAGATTAGCTTCTTTGTCTTTTATTTCCTTAAATCCTTATCACTATATGCACAGATTAGCAATACAATACAATACAAATAAAATAAAATAACAAATGATCCTTAATAAGAACTCAGGGGGAAATAATTCCTTCAAAGTTCCTCCCATAAAAATTTAATAATAGATTCTTTCTTATGAGAGAGAAAATGAAACAGAAAACTTTTTTTGTTTGTTTTTGTTTTTTGGTTTTTGTTTTTCGAGACAGGGTTTCTCTGTGTAGCCCTGGCTCTCCTGGAACTCACTCTGTAGACCAGGCTGGCCTCGAACTCAGAAATCCGCCTGCCTCTGCCTCCCAAGTGCTGAGATTAAAGGCATGCGCCACCACTGCCCAGCAGAAAATGTTTTGTTAAACAGAATTTTATTTGAAAACTCAGCATATAGGGCACAGAAACTATGTTTAAAAACTTACATGAAATATGTTTTTTTATTACTTTGCAGGTTTAATTATAATTCTTCAGAAACAGTTGTCTATATAACTGTGTTAGGTCTGGAGTTAAAGTGAGTGTAGTGTTGGATCTGACTTTTTTCCTAAATCCACTTCGTAATGACAGATGAGGACAGCTAGTTGAATATGACTATCAAGCACAAATACTTCGGGAACAATTCTGATCTCTTAGAATGGCTGCATGGAGACTCATTTTATGAAGCCCATTAACTGACAAAAGCAATCTACGACCATAAAAGCTAATCTGGCAGTTCCTGGTAGAGGACAGGGAGCTGAAGAAACACAGGAGCTCTAACATCAAAGAGGTCGGCTTTTCATTACGGGTTGTTGATAGATGTGTGGACAGATAGAAACTTGTCAGACTCTACTCTTGAGATGAGTGCAATTCACAGCTTTTATTGTATCGTATGTATACTTCCATCAAATAACATATATATATATATATATATATATATATATATATATATATATCCTCAACATTTTTTCCAGTGCTAGATAACTAACCCATAGCTTCACACACATTTAGCAAACACAGAACTTCCCCTGTCACTGAATACTGTTTTAAAAGTCCTTTGTGAATACCACTGGATTTCTGGGTATACTGTATTTGTTTAAGACTAACTTTTTGATAATTCTTCAAAACGTATGTGTTATATCTAGGATTAAAGGATCACTAGTGACTCACATGGAAAGCTGAATGTTGCTGATTTTGTGCACCTAATCCAGCTCTGTTGATGAAAGGATTTTTAGTTTGTTTTTTTTTTAGTCTTTGTAATATTATAATGTTAAAGAAAGAGGTATGGAGACTTCCTGGAGCTCCTGTGGACTGGACCACCAACCAAAGAGTACACATGGAGGGGCCCATAGCTCTGTGGCAGAGGATGGCCTTGTTGGACATCAGTAGGAGGAACAGCCCTTAGTCATGTGGGGGTTCAAAGCCCCAGTGATAAGAAGTGCCAGGGTGGGAAGGCAGAAGTGGGTGGGTGGGTGGGTGAGCACCCGCATGGAGGCAGGGTAGGGGGATGGGATGGAGGGGTTTCAGAGGGGACACCTGAAAAGGGGGTAACATTTTAAATGTAAATAAAGAAAATATCCAAATTAAAATAAATAAACACAAATTTTAGAATGAAACAAAACAAAAGGAAGAAAGAAAGAAAGAAAGAAAGAAAGAAAGAAAGAAAGAAAGAAAGAAAGAGGCATAGGGCCAGAGAGATGGGTTAACCTTTCTATTCTCATTTCTTGTGAAGGGTAGCATAATTGCATAGAGAAGAATCAACTTGTTTAAAACATCAGATACTATACACATGCAAGCTTTTACTGAGGATTCTGAGAGATGCAAAGATGATCAGACTAGACATTAATAGGTATAGGAATATAGAAAAATATATTTGGAGACTGATAAATTTGAAAACCACTAAATAGAAATATAAAAAATATTATGTGAAATCAACCCTGATTCAGAGTTCAGCATCCAGAATAATAGCCATATTTTGGTGATTCAAATTATTGATATTGTTGAGAAATTAACACTAGAATAATAAAGATGTGGAAAATAAGTAATTTTGTTTTTGCAGTATGATTTAAATTCCCTTTTATCAGAAAGAAATAAACTATAAATGAATAGAATGTTGTTTAAATTTTCTTCAAAACACACAACACTTTTACCAACTGAGATAAGCAAAGTATAGAGATATCTGTAACCATCTGTAACCGTGTCTAACATCATACACTTTTAAAGCATACTAATATAATTTTTATGTACTCTTTGAAAATTTCTATCTAGGAAAAATACAATATAAAATTTGTGCACAAAGGTGCCAAATTGACCATATTTTTATAAATATTTTGATTTACCTTGATCCTGTCCTATCAAATATGAATGGATACCTTTTTTCCCCTGTATCCAATTCATCACCATTTTCAAGGTAATTTACTTAGACAGAGACAAAAATTCTAGCTGCCTGAGAAGAATTGCTTCTGAGGAGCTGCACTCCCTGCCACTGGAAATTCTTTGCTCCAGGTGCTTCCTGTTGATTTTTTATTAACACGATTGTCTCACAGAAGCATGAAAAGTGACCAAAGCTCTGCTCCCTTTAGGATTAATGCAAAGAGACTCAATCAGAATCCCTGCCTTGAGCAACCTGATACCATGGAGTTATCTGTCATTGGTGTTTAAGCGGGACAGCTGTCTCTACTGTTGTATTATTTCATTTCCTAAATACTCTGAGAAGGACGTGACAAGAATCGCTGTGAAAACTCCCTGAGGAGTCTAAAACACTTTTGCTCTGGTTGCAGTTTATTTCAATGAATAGTTTCTGTTTATCAAACTTTCTTTTCTTAGATTAAAGAAACATCAGCATTTATACTATCTAGGTCCAACAAAATGCGAAAGTCCAACTAATTCAGGAAAACTTCTGCAGCTAGTTTACATGGTAATTCATGCATCTATTCTCTTCATAGAAAAATTAAAGTATCCTTTTTATCTTTAAGGTACTTATATTTTATTCTAAAATTTATAATGCGGCAATAACTAAACAAAATGATTTTTTAAAGGAAAACAAAAGATGGAAGACAGGTAGAAGAATTTTTATCCAGCAACATGGTTGCTCAGGGATGGAATCATTTCCAAAGATAAGATTTAGCTGAAATGATATGCCCTAGGTTAACCAGTATTATCCAACTAGAATATACACCTGCCCTTAGTATACGCCTTTAATCACAAACAATGTTCGTAAGGTTAATTTGTACAAAGAGGTGGCCATCTGTGAAAGTGATGTCTAATTGATAGGAGGACAAATTGGCACATCCAAGAAAGATTTGACAGAATGAGTCAGAGATAGGATATGCTGAATACAAATGAGAACAGCAGAGGGAGAAAGACTACTTAAGAGCTTTTGGAGGTGGGGTGGGGAAGGAGTGATGTGATGGGTATGCATATGCATAGCAGAGTTTTACAAAGATAGGTTGTGGAGAGAACGAACTAGACCCAACAAGACAGAACAAGCCAGAGAATGAGAAGGAGCCAGAAGATTAGAACACATTTCCAAATGAGGCATATGAGGCCAGCCAGAGCAATTGAGTCAGAAGCAGAGAGAAAGTGGACTGAATCAGTCAGCTTGAAAGATTAGATTGTAAGAAGCCTATAAACTTCCAGGCCTTGACCTAGGGATAGTTAGAACAGAGAAGAAAATGCTCTGGGCCCAGCCCAAGCCATGTGTTCACATAGCTTGGGTATGTTTCAAATTAGAGTGTTCTTAAAGATAATATTATTAATCTACATTAAACTTTGTGTAATATTCTTGGAAAAGGTAGGTAAATTTATGCCAGTTCCCACAACTTTGTACTGGCTCACTCACTTTCATTTTTAATGTTTATTAACGCATTAATGCCTCTGTTTATTAATGCATCTGTGTTTAAGTATGTGTGTGTGCATTTGGGTGCCCATGGAAGACAGAAAGAGTCATGGACCCCTAGAGTTATAGTGATTTGTGAACCATGTGACTGGATGCTAAGAATCAGTCTTGGGGGACTTCTGAGATTTCTGCAATCACTCTGAACCATCCTTACAGCCACATGAAATATTTTTTAATCCGTTAGAAAAGCAGTTATGCTTTGGAAATGGAACTTGGATCTCTGTTTATGTGTATTGCATCTATTTACGAAAGGAAACTAAGGTTTTGTTTTCAACTAAAGATACAATGTACTGTGGGATGCAATCGATTGGAAAGGAAGGACAGTTGGAATTCTAGCTCTTTCGGGGATCCTTGCAGCTATGCTTCCTGCTAGGCTGGTCATCAGCTATCTGACCTTCCTCAGTGACAGCTTTTAGGGAACTTGACCTACTAATCACCCCCTTATGCATCACTCTTCCCCATGTCTTGGCTCATAGTATTTCTCTCCACTTAGGATGCTGAAACTCAATTTTCTAACTTCCTGTTGATAAGAGAATGCTACCTCTCCTCTGACAACAGTCATGAGCTCATAGAGACGAGGCATCTATACTCCCTGTGTACTTGTAAAACCTGACTTGTGTTCTGTAAGTGTGAATGACTGGCCTTTAAAAGTCAGCGGTGGCGGGGTAGGGGGAGGGAGGGAAGCGAGCCTTTTCTGATTTCTATGCCCATAAGTAAGCAATAAGGTAGCTGTCATGTCTGCAGGTGGAGAAGCCACAGCCTCCTTGTGCCTTACAAACCTTGTAAGCTTGCAACTGGCTGCTAATCTCCTAATCAAGGGCTGAGCCAGATGATTTAGCTGGAACAGACTGGATCACTGAAAACCTAATTCCCAATTTCCTGTACAAGCTTCGCCTGAAACAACTCTGTGAAAAGGCAGCGCATAGAACTTTGCTGAGATATGGATAGAACACAATCTCATTTCTCTCTTCTTTTATAAACAATTCTTTGGGAACTCCTGGATGAAAGATGCATGCTGACTGAGTGCAATTTGGGCATTCCAGGGCAAACAGAAATATCAACAAACTACCTCTAAAAACCTCTTCTGGTATTTCCAAAACGTATTTTGATCATACTCTGACAACAAAATAATGAATATAACAATAACCTTGTCATTGGCTATTATAAGCATATTCAAATTAAAAACTTAGTGATACAAGTCAATTATGCACAGCATGTTTACGATGTCAGACTGGATGCAGTTTTGAAGATTCCTATCATTTTCTCAATTTCATTTAAATATACACAGATCACAAAACCACACTATTGTTCTCCTATCTTATAATTTTTCTTTTTCTCTTGCCAAATTGTATATATGTACATATGTGTGTGTATAAATTTAAATTTTTCTATTACTATTTGTGTCAATTTGAGTATAGATCTCTCTGAATTCATTCTTGCAGTCTAACCTTAAAATTTTTGCAATTGAATTCCCACTTTTCTTGAGGCTGTTTTGTGTTTTCTTTATCTGTCAAACACTTTAATTTTAAATTCCTGTTTCTTTTCTTCTTCATATTAGAAAACTGCTTTAAAATTCTTTGTCTCTTGTCTTTAAGTAGTGCCACAAATAATGAACTGTACTTCAAATATTATTTCTAAGAACATGATATAACATATCAACAATTCATGTACTTGCTATTCAGTCAGAAATAGATACAAACTTGTCTATTTGATTCATAAATTTAGATAATAAAAAACCTGAAAAGATGAATTCATTGTGTTCAATTGTTTCAGGGCACCAGTTAAAGTAAAAAAAAAATAGCTACAAGTTAGCCATGTATAACTTGAGACTTGACAGATGAAAATTTTGAATAGCACAGGAAACACAACCAACATTTGACCAATGAGATTTCAGGAAATTTAAAAGCTGCTGCATTAAGAAAAGAAAAAAATTAAAGAGACAGCATATAAAGTAGGGAAAAAATTTCTCCTAGCTGTAAATCTAACAGTATCTGGAATATATACATACATATATATGCATATGTATATATCATATACATCATATACATATGCATATCAGACACAGTCCAGTATTGTTTCCAAACTGTTCAGAGGATGAGATAGCCAAATGCCTTCTGGTATTTATCAGTAATTGGACTCTTGAGGCTGGATTCTGGAGTTAGACATGGAAAACCAGTCTAAAGATAAGACTATTGCAATACCCCACAAATGAAGTAGATCAAGAAACTTGTAAATGACTCAGCAGTGGTATGGAGAAAATTGTATGTAAGTCTTTCAATTATGGTCATTCACATCTGCGATGAGAACTTGGCTCCTCAGGTAGCAAAGACTTTGGCAGTGATTGTAAACATCAGCTTTCAAGTATCTCTCCTGTACTCTAGAATAATCTCAGATGCTCATGCTCTTCTTCAGAGAGGCTCTATGAAGGAAATTCTTTGTTCTTATTCAGAATGGTGAAAAGCTATTATTTATTCCTTCTTCTTTAGCAGAAGAACAATAAATTATTTCGGAAAAAAATGGAAGTTGAATTTGGAGCTCCAGAAGCAATTCAGTACAGTGTTTATCACATAAGTGCGAAGAACTGATCCCCAGAACAAATATATTAAAATGTCGTTCTCCTGAGGAGTGGAGATAAGCAGATGAAGATGTTTGCTAGCCAGCCAACCTAGCCTAATCAGTGAGCTTCAGACATTGTCTCAAACCAAGGTAAACAATGACTGTACTTGAGGAACTACACTAGGATCTAGGATTAAATCTCTAGTTTCTTCACACTTCTGTGCACGTACACACACACACACACACACAGAGAGAGAGAGAGAGAGAGAGAGAGAGAGAGAAGCTACATTTTTTCCCCATGGTGCCTGCCTTAGTTCAGGTTCCTATTGCTACAATAAAACACTGTAACCAAAAAGCAAACTAAAGAGGAAAGGCTGTTTTTGGCTTACACTTACTCATTCTTGTTCATCACTAAAGGAAGTCAGGAACTCACACAGGGCTAGAACCACAGCTGATACAGAGGCTGCGAAAGGGGCGCTCGCTCTCTTGCTTCTTATGGCTTGCTCAGCCTGCCTTCTTGGAGAACCCAGGACCACTAGCCCATGGATGAAACCACTCACAGTGAGCTGAGCCCTCCCCCATTAATCACTAATGAAGAAAATGCCTTACAGATAGATCTCTTGAAGACATTTTCTCAACTGAGGCTCCTTTGTCTCTGATGACTCTAACTTGTATCAAGTTGGCAGTTGTTATACAAAACCACTCAGTTTTTTTGCAATACAATAATACACATAAGTGTGTGTGTGTGTGTGTGTGTGTGTGTGTGTGTGTGTGTGTGTGTGCATACTTGTTCGTGTATGAGGGTACACATTAATGGCTCTGAATAGTCCAAAGATAGACGTTGGCTCTTTTTCAATCACGTCCACTTAGCATTTTAGACGGGATCTCTCAAGAAATCTAAAACTGATCAATTCAGTTAAGTTGGCTGGCTAGTGAGTTCCATGTCTTTCCTGTTGCAGTGCTAAAACTACGAGGTGTGCTTGTCATCGTCTCCCAGATTTTGCAGGGGTTCAGGGAGCCCAACTCAGGTTCTCATGGCTGTGCAACAGGCAGTCTTCTGACTGAGCCATATCCCAACTCCTGTGCATTATTGGTACCGTAGTTGTTAATCTTGGAACTTTGCTAAGCTTCATATGAAAAATAAATAAATAAACTGAAGTCCACAGAAGAATTGCGTAAAAGTAAGTGCATGCCTATAGGATTTCATGAACTATAGCACAGTTCTCACTAAAGGTAGAAGGAAACAGGAAAATGTTTTTTTAAATGGTGATCAATAACATTTTTCAATAAGAAAGGCGTTCCATCACTATCTTAGAGTGTATGCCTCAAACTTATATATCTCTATAACTGTATAACAGCCCCACATGGGCACTGCAGGGATTATTCTGGAAGAAACAGTCGAAGGAGCTGATGACAGTGCTATGCAGTTGTTGCCTGTGAAGATCTCGCAGTAGGAAAAGATGTGAAGACAGACAACAGTGATGTGCAAACCTGATCCTTTTTAGGTCTGTGGGAACGGCTTGTCTATGTTTTAAAATAGTAGTGGTAGTGGTAGTAATGATAATAATAAACAATTACAAATGAAAAATAAGGTTAAAATAACAAAATGACTAAATTACGTATGTAGTACAATAGACCTTCGAGGTTTGTTTCCTGCCGTTCGGTAACATTAGCACCATAGCAAAGTCCTTTTGTAGAACATTTCTGAGGCTGCATCCTAGTCGTGAACAGGTTCACGGTGGCTCACATCTGAGACACTGACTCATTCATGCTTCTGGGCTTCTTTGTGGCCTATCTAGGGACACAGACACGGGAGTGACAGCTCTGACACTGTTATATCCTAAAACTAGTTTTGAAAAGTACTGTCTCTAAGTTCTTTAAGACTTAATTATTGAAATTCTTTGAAGTTTTTAATTGAAATATAACTAACTATAGCATTCTCTCCGTTTTCTTCCTTCCTCCATCCCTTCTTATTTCCTCTTCCCAGGACTCTTCTCATGCCCTCCCTCCTTCCCGCTCTCAAGTTGATAGCCTTCGGTTATTATTGTTTTCAGGATTTTCTAAAATAAACTATCCAAGATGATCAATAAAACAAATTATTTTATTTATGAAAACTAAACATCACCCACACATTTGACAGTTACCATGGTTTATTTTAACACGTCCATGCCTGACATTAATTTATTTGCTTATTCGTGCATTAAATTCATATTTGCAAGATTTTCACTATGCTTTGACTCATGACAGACGCTATGGGGGATAAGAAATTTTCGTTTGACAGGGTTCAATTCTACAAGCTATTTAAAATGCAGTGGGATGCATGGGTACATATATTTTACACCAAATGTCAGTGACTGTAAGATGAAAAACAAAGACTCTGAGAGGATAAAAATATTATTTTACCCAAACATGATGCTCAGAGGGGACACCCACGTGCACATAGGCAGAGAATGTCTTAGCATCTCTAAGGAAAGAGTTCAAAGTTAAGCATTAGCATTAATGGGTTTAACAGGACACTTAAAATGTGAGGTTTTCTCTTATTCATGCACATCCAAAAGAAAATTCCAGTTTCTTAAACTTTAATCTCAGTAAACACTTACAGTATTTTTCTTTCTTCTGCTGAAACACCCCAAAACTGAAATTTAGCTTGAGAGTTCATAAAGCTATCCGAGATAGAGTAGGTAGGTTGTTCATGAGTCCTTGCTTGGAGGAAAGTATCTCTCAACATTTTAACCTCAAAATGTAACTGGAGGCAAATGGAAACGCCGACTTCTGTAGAACTCACTTGCTGATAATAATAAAAGATAACTGTTTGTGTGCTCTCAGCAGTGACGCTGGACCGGCTCTACTATCCCTTCACACAGGACAGCTTGGTCTCTAGCTTTCTCTCACAGTGTGCACATGAAAACTGAATCCATTTTATATGCTTTGCAAAAAAAAATATGTTTCCAACACAGACTGGAGAGATCAGCACATACAGTTTGTCCTCTCTTATCTCTGTGTACAGTGAGTGTCTCAAGAAGATGGCTACTCTGTATTTTCAATACTGAGTGGTGTACATTTAGGGCCATTCCCTTTGCCTATTGGAATTCTGTCCTTTCATTTCAAGATCATTATTGAACCAGCCTATATGAATTCAGTGAGCATGGCAAATGAAATCACTACTCCAAGTATCACCCTCCATTACAGCCTGTGAAGAGACGGGCCAAATGCTTGTGCTAGCAGCTGTCTTCTCAGATCAACCTCAAGTCAGTGATTTCATAGCAATTGGCATTGCCATGTACCACTGTTCCTGTGCCTCTTCCAGCTTAATGTGCCCATCAAATCTACCTGCTTAATTTAGTGCTATCTAAGAAACAATACTGTGGCAAACATGCATAGATGGGCACACTGTTATTCCAGTGTTCAAGAGGCAGGAAAAAATGACTGTGTCAACCTGTCTCAAATAAAATAAATAAAAGCATACATAAGATTTATAATTGTTCAAAATTATGTAGAGAGGTGTTATTTATAAGTTCATAAAATTAGATGTAAAAATGCATGACATATCTAAAACAAGTTTAAATTACTAACTATATTTTGTTTGTATCCAGAAAACACAAATTATTAAACAGTTCATTACAAGATGATTTATTTATGTTCACATGACAAACAATCTAAGAGCATGAAATCCAGCTTCAAAAGAAGGTAGACATATAAGAAGTATTCATAAGAAGGTGCTAAGTTAAAAAGAAAGTATATAAGAAACAAATGACAAAAAAGTCCATACAAGTGAAAACCTCCTCTAACCATGCTCATTCTATTGACTAAGAAAAAAATTTATCAATATAAATTCACCACAAAAATATTCTTTTTGCAAGGATTTAAATAAAAAGTAGGTGTAGTCAGGAAAGAGAGATCCAAAGGTTATTAGATGTGGGTGATCTTAAAGTTTGGAGTAGACTCTACTTTGTATTTCCTCCAAGTTTCCAAGGCATGATAATCAATGCAGCAGAGTCCTTGGTTCAGGTGGAAGCATTGTTGAACAAGTTAAAGTCTCACAGAAAAGACAAAGAAAGAACCAGTGACTCCCCCTCAATATCCTAAGTAGGTCTATGAGTCAGCCATTCACACAGTTGACAGATAGTGATGGGTTTCATTTTACATTACTGGGGCATCTGCTCTTTAAAAACATCAATTTTGATCAAAATGGAAGTAGTAAAAGTATTGTACAACTCTTTGTATTCAGATAAAATATTGCCATGGGATTTTAAAGAGAGAATTATTTGTGAAGCTGATTACAGATAACATATATCTATGTGGATTTGCTACTGCTAAGGCATTCTTGAGCAACTGAGATAGACTCATCTGTCTTGTCCCTTTTATCAGTATCAAGTGAATCAAACAGCACAGCTGCCTTCCAATTCAGGGCTCAGATCTAGCCAAGATGAACAAGATTGTAGAAATATAATAATTTTTCATAGTACCTGCTGAACTTCCTTCAGAGAACTAGTAATTTATTAGTCAATGCTTAATCATTTGCATCCATACAGGGACATGTCTTTTCTCCTCTGCTCTAATAAATGTATTGGAGACATAGACTGTGGGAAAGTGCCTCAGGCTAGAGACACAGTCTGCACTTGGTCTTCAGGCTGGTCCACATCCCTGGATCTCCTTTTGCTCCTCTGATGTTGGTCACTATGGTGTGCCCTGCGTGATTGGGGCAGTGTACTGTGATATGAAAAAACTCAAATGTGAGTCAGGCTGGCTGAGCATGTCATGTGACCACCACCATTTCCTGGAAGCCTGGGGAAATTATGAAACTCTGTTTCTGTTTCCCTATCTCTAAATAACGGTGCTCATTGGCACAGATTCAAAGCCAGTGAAGAGAGGGCTGATGAAATGCTACACACCCATCATTTCACACAAAGCTTAAAAATCAGTATTGGTGGCAAAATGTAACCTCAGGTTAATCTGATTAAAGAAGGAAATACTTACTTCAAAGAGGACATATTAAAATGGACCAACAGTCATAGAAAGATTCATATTTAACTTACCAGCCATGATATATGTGGACCCAAACTAACTCTTCCTCCCATCATGTTTCTCATCCAGATTCAGAATCTCACAGATGATGGCTTCCCCACTACCTTCCCCTCCGTGCATATGTCCCGACCACACATCTAATCACTTCCTTCTACTTAATACCCACAGAATTATGCTTTTGAGTTCCTGTTGGGTGCCCACATTACCCAGTCAGGTTTCAGAAATTAGAAACTAGTTTCTAATTTCTAATTGGTTGGGGCATCTTAATAAGCAAACTCCCCGATTGCCTGGTGCCTACCTCTGAGCACAAAAGTGAAAATACAGTCACTCAAGCCCACAACACTGTAAGGAATGTTATTTAAGCTTTCATTTGTGGAATTCACCCCTATTTGTTCACCTACACAGCAGCAAGGCCATCTTGCTAGTCCTGTACTCTGCTAAACAGTATACATTGTGGTTTAGTTCCACTCTGTTGCTATGACAGACACCAAAAGCAACCTAGGAGAGGAGAGGGTTTATTTCAGTTTCTGGATTACAGTCAACCACTGAGGGAAGCCAGCGAAGGAAGCCAAGCAGCAACACAAAGCCAGGCCCACCTGGTTTTGTAAGCACCATTAGTCCTAACTAAGGGAACTACTTCACAGCCAGAAGTACAACAGAAATTATGAGAAACGCTGCTTGCTAACTCTCTAACAGACTCATGTATAGCTGGATTTCTGATTTAGCTCAGGACCATCTACAAAGCAAATGCTACTGCCTACAGGTGGATGAGATGCTCCTACATTAATTAATAATTAAGACATCCCTCCACATACATGTCCATGGGCCAATCTGACCTAGGTGATCACTAAATTGAGATTCCCATTTCAGATGACTTTAGGCTGTGTCAAGTTGACATTTAAAGATATGATGTGTAGCTTGCCTATTTTACATTTATTATTATTATTATTATTATCATTATTATTATATTGGAAGCAGGTCATCTATAGCTCAGGCCAACTCTGAATCCATTATGTAGCTGAGAATTACTTAGAACTTCTGATCATTATGACTCCCTTTTGCCTTTTATCTCACTGATCTGTCTGCCTAATTAACTCCTAAGAATTCTTAGAATTAGAATTTGCTTTTTTCTGTGTATTTTTTCTTTTCCTCTTTTATTCACTTTATATCACAATCACAGCCCCTTACCTCTTTTCTTCCCAGTACCACCCTTATAAATTCCTCTACCTATTTCCTCCTCATCTTCTTATTAGAGAAGGAGAATTCCCTTTGGGTACCACTCTACACCGGGGCATCTTGTCTCAGCAGGACTAGGCACATCCTCTCCCACTGAGGCCCAAACAGGCAGTCCAGGTAGGGGGAAGTAGATCTAGTGGCAGGGAAAAGAGACTGACACAGCCCTCTCTCCACTTGTTAGGGGACTCACATGAAGACCAATCTTCACATTTACTACAAATGTATAGGGGGTCTAGGTCCAGCTCCTACAGGCTCCCTGGTTGGTGGCTCAGGCCCTGTGAGCCCCACAGTCCCAGATTCATTTACTCTGTGGATCTCCTTGTGGTATCCTTTACCCCTCCAACTTGTTCACTTCTATTCCCAACTCTGCCACAAGATTCCCTGGGCTTTACTTGATATTTTGGCTGTGGGATTCTGCATCTGCCTCCATCGGATGCTGGATGAAGCCTCTTGGGAGACATTTATACTAGGTTCCTGACTGCAAGCACAGCAGAGTATTACTAATAGTATCAGGGGTTGGCTCTCTTCCATAGGATGAGTCTCAAGTTGGGGCAGTCATTGGTTAATAATTGTTCCCTCAGTCATTGCTCCATATTAATCCCTGCACATTTTGTAGGCAGGACCAATTTTTGGTTGAAAATTTTGTGAGTGGATTGATGATTCCCTCCCTCCCCTGGAAGATCTGCTTGGCTACAGGACGCGACCACTTCAGTCTCTATCCTCCTCTGGTAGAGTTAGCTTCCATGTCCTTCCTGGCTTCCTTGACTATTTGCCTGGCACTGTGCACATCTGGCAGCACTGCCTTTTTCCTTACTGTAGTAAGTACAATGTACCTTAGCTGGCTCTTTGGAATACAGGAATATAGACATCTCACCAGTGTTAGACCAGAGCACAGCATTTTATAGAGAACAACCCTACTGCATAGGAGTCAGAGAATATGCCTGGATCAACCATGTGCTTTCTCAGGACCAGGCCCTGCATCGGTCTTTCTTAATCCCATTCCTAGTTTTGAAACCTATAAGCTCGTCTTTCCATTCATTTGGATAGAGCAGAACAAAATGTCTACTAACCTAGTCAAATTTGAATCAGGCTTTACTCTCTCCACCTGCACTTTGGTTCACCCTCCAGCTTTGAAACACAGTATAATTCTTTATTAAAGGAATTTACAGAGAGAATGCCATGCTGGCTCTTACTGTTTTCATGCACCTGCTTCTTTCGAGCCTAGTTTACTGTTCTCTATTTAAAAAAAAAAAAAGTCCTGTCATTGAGCTCATACAGTATAGACCCCAGTCCATGTTGTGGGAGGTATTTTTAAATGGCGGCATTCAATCAGGCTTTTCTTAATCAGTCACCGTGTTCCCAACTCGCCTAGGCCTGAGGCCACAAGCGAGCAATGGAGATGTGTTCTCGCTGCTGCTGCTGCTGCTGTGGCTCAGGCGGCCAGAGACACCGGCCCTGCCACCCACGAGATGCCAGTGTGGGAGATGGCTCTGCCAATTTTCCACGCTGTCTCCGCAAGGCTGGGGCTGTGCCCAGACCATCCCGCCATCCACATAGGCCTGGTAGGAAATGAGACTCTAATGCTTAAATATTATTCAAAGGCTTTATATGTTTGGTGATGCTCAATAACAATCTGCCCATATAATCAGAGGTGTTTCCCAATTAACTAACCTAAATATAAGTTGTTACCCAGGACTGCTCTCCATACCTGCGTGGCTCTTCATCCTCCTATATCTCTTCCTTTTCCTCTTCCTCTCCTTACTCCTCCCACCTTAGCTGCTCCTACAAGTCCACATCTTCAGTAACCCCCTTTTTTGTTTTGCTTAAAGGACCTCCTCATCTGAGGCAGATCCATTTACTTTGACACCTTCATATATTTTAAATAATTTATTTTCTTTATTATTTAGTATAATGTACATGTTTCAGGTGAGGCTCACATTAGTCACAATGCTTCATAGAACACTGACTCCCACTGACATCAAACATTGAATACATTAGTGCAATATTTTGACCCTTAAATAAAGCAGTAGTTTTTGAAAACAGCACCAAATGGAGAAAGATAACTTAAAGTGTGAGAGATGGATATAATATTCTATCTAGCATCATATATTTTGGTCAAAGCTGAATGGCAAAAAAATTCCATGAGCTAAAAATGAAAACAATTTTAATTACCTATGAGAGGATCCATAATTAAACTCTCAGAAGTGTTCCCATTAAGGACACCTATCAACATAATGAGCCACTTGCTTTCCATGTACTTGTTAAGATAAATTTATGAGATAAAAATTATCAAACAATTTCCCCCCATATATATGAAATGTTGTCCTAGGTTCATTCTGGAAACCTAGCTAAATTCTTGATGCTAGTGACATAAATATTAGAGAACCTATGACCACTACTTTATTAAGCCAGGACAGTCCCTAAAACCAAACTAAAGTATTTGTTCTTATACTGACAGATAAGTGTAGTCTTCACTCCTCATCAAGGAAACCTCTTTGCAGCAGACAGAGACTGTTATAGAAGACCCACATCTAACCAAAATGCAGAGTCCACGTAGATAGATCTTCAAAACAATCTCATTCCTAAGGCTCTGAAAGCATTGTGGAAGAGAAAACAGAAAGATTCTAGGAGTCAGAGGATCAGGGAGTTTTCTGTGAGATTGGGTATCTTAGGAATGTCAGAAGTTATACCTGTAAAGTCTCACCTACATGACCTTTCAAGCATAAACTAAACAAGGACAACAAAAATAGACATGCTAAACTGGATGGGTTCATGGAGGTGAGAGCCCAAAGGGCCTCAAACACTTACAAAGAATTATAGGCAACTAAGAACTGTTGAGGGCAGGAAAAGCAGCCTTTGCCCTGGGAAGAGCATGCAGAATAGTTGTCCATTAACAAATGGTCAGCCCCGAAAATATACATACAAGTAACATTATATAGACCAAGCAGGTTACAAATATGCATATATAACACAGCAGGGCAGGCTATGGATTTAAAAGAGAAAGGAGGAGTACTTGGGAGGGGTTGGAGGGAGACAAAGGAAAGGAAAATTATTGTAATTATATTATAATCTCAAAAATAGCTTAAAGTTAAAAAATGCTGTGCTCACATTCAATTAAAAGTAAGAGAATTGGGATGCACCTACAGTTATTTAATAATTAAACCCAGAGAGACCTACATATTATAAAACAGTGCTGAGACTTAATTAGAGACTTTTGCTTTTGACATCTTTATACACTTGGCGATTTTTGTTTAGCATTTTTAAGCTTTACTACATTAAATTGTAACATAATCCTTAATTATGGATGGTGGACTAGGTTCTTATGTTATACCCACTATAATTAATCAGTAGGGATCATTCTTGTACCATATTAAAGGTTATCAGGCCATATTGGAGTAAGAGGGTCAATGCTCATGATTCATTAGTCATAAAAGTAAGTATATTAAAAATAAAAAGTGACAAGCTGTGTTTGATTAATGTTCCCCCTTTGGATAAGTTAAACATCTAACAGTCTAGACAGAAGACAGAGAAATCAATTTTCAAACGGAGTACAATGAGTGGATACGCACCCTGGCAAAACAGCGATAGCAAGAAGCACTGTCATCTCTGATCAAAAACAATGAGTGCTTAGCATGTCATTGTTTCAGTGGCAGCACAAGGGAATGTGGCTCATCTGACTTCTAAAATCACAGAGTATGTGACTAAATATAGTAAAAATATCAATGTAATTAAATTGGTAGCATATATACAAGTACTCTTCAATATCACTTGACTGTTCTTCAGGTAAACTTCCTTAAACTATTCCTGAGTGAGGTATCTCAGATAGACAGACCCAGAGAGAAAAATATGATATGCTTCACTTATATGTGGATATTAACTGTTAAGTCAGTAATTAACAAACTACAATCCAAAGGGTAGGTATAGACTAAGGGACTAGAGGGAACAGATAGATCTCGTTAGCAAAGGGAAATAAAACGTGTAGATATGGATGCTGGAATGGGAGGATCAAGCAAGGGAGGAAAGGAAATGGTGTCGTCAGAGAGAACATAGAGAGACATAGTTAAAATTAAGGGTTTTTCAGTTAAGGGCAATTGAAAGGTTGTATGGAAACCTAATACAGTAGAAACTTCCTAAGATATATATGGATATAAAGCTGATCTAAATGCAAACACCAAATAATAGGGGAACTAGAATCTCAACTGGCCATGTCTTGTCAGCCAGCAAAGCTTCCAGCAGCAGTGAAATTGGGTTATATCTGGTTAAGTTGTGGGCTAAAATGGCCCTATGGGTACCCCTAAACAACCCAGGCTTTTGCAAAAGCTATAGGATTCCTGTCACCAACTGACACCAAGGCCTCATCGCTGAAGACAACACTTATATTTAACATGGAGGTATTGAGTTGGTGCCTATAGACATAGGTGTTTCACCCCTACATTCCAGCATCTTTACTACAAGAAGGTACTCTCTGAACACTATCAAAGGAGTAATGTAAACACCAAGGCAGCCACAAACACTTTGTCTACAATAATATACTTCCTGCAAGATATGCTAGGGTAATGTTGCCACAGGTGGCCCAAAGCTCATAGGAGTAGCTAATCAATAACTCAGCTGACTTAAGGCCTGCTCCATGAGATGTAACCTATACCCAACACTACTTGGGTGACAAGAACCTGGGACTAGATGGCCCAGGCAGGAGGAGTGTGGGTGCCAAAAGAGATGAAGACACAAAAAACCCCAAATTCTAAATCTCCCTCACTGCAGACAGGAACAAATATAGACAGCCAGACAGCTAGACATTATGCAGAGAGTCAAAGACCTTGGAACATTTAGCCCTATAGTATGTCTCTATCAAATCTCTCTCTTCAGGGATCAGGGAACGCATGTCAAAGAGGAAGTAGAAAGGACTGAAGGAGCTGAAGGGGTTTGCAACCCAATAGGAAGAACAACAATATCAACCAACCAGACGCCCAGAGCTCCCAAGGACTAAGCCACCAGCCAAAGAATATACATGGAGGGACCCATGGCTCCAGTTGCATATATAGCAGAGGATGGCCTTAACTGGCATGAATAGGAGGAAAGACCCTTGATCCCATGAAGGCTCGATACCCCAGTGTAGGGGAATGCCAGGGCAGTGAAGAGGGAATAGGTGGGTGGGTAGGGGAGCACTCTCATAGAAGCAGGCAGATGGGGGAGATGGAATAGGGGGTGTGTGGAGAGGAACCAGGGAAGGGGATAACATTTGAAATGTAAATAAATAAAATATCCATTAAAAAAAAAAAGTACTGTAAGAGCCAGAGAGGATGGAGAACACTGAAAAGCAAAGCCCTCTAAATCAACATAAGCAAAAACCATATGAAGTCCCAGAGGTGAAAGTAGCATGTGTCTATGCCAGGTCCTCTGTGCTTACATTATGGCTTTCAGTTTAGTGTTTTTATTGGATTCCTGAATATGCAGAGAGTATGAATATGAATGGGTTTCTGATTCTTCTGCTTTCCCATGGGCTCTATTCCTTCTGCTGGTTCATCTTGATCAACTTTGATTTGATAATTTTTTATTATGTTTTATCTTGTTATTGTTTTTAAATGAAAGGAAGAAAATAAAAAATAAAAGAAAAAAAGAAAAGAGAAGAGAAGAAAAACATAGTTACTAAGGTAAAAGTTAACAACTGTACTCTTTCACTTATGTTTGCTGGAGAGGAAACATCAGTTTTCTCTAAACAGAGTAACATTGGTCATATCAACTACTCCAGGCCTCATGCTCAGCAGTTTTTGAACAACATATAATGGGCTGCACAGTTTTTTGTATGTGCTTTTTTTGTTGTTGTTTGTTTGTTTGTTTGTTTTTTTATTTCTTTTGGGGTATGGTTTTATTTTCCTTTATTGGTTTTGTGGGGATTCGTGTTGTATTGGTTTATTTTGTTTGTTTGTTATTTGAGAAATAACTTAAAGGTGGATGGATAGAAAACCAGCCTCTTCAAAGAACTGGCATGTACATGTGTGCTCCATCAAATACCAGAAAACAGGAACACTGTAAAGAGATTCAAATATAAGAACCAGAGTTGAAAAATAAATAAGGAACATAAATTTTGCGAGGAGAGAGTAGTGGGTGAGAGAAAAGTAAACAGAGATAGCTAGCTTCATAGTGGCTCTTCTACAGAGCAAATGAAGGAAGGAAGAATGGAGCCAATCAGAACCACTGAGCCCTGCAGAGAACCAACAGATTCACCAAGTCACTTAACATAAGTGACTAAGTAGCGTATATACCCTAGTACACAGAGTCTTGGGAGAGGCAAAAGTGCAGAAAAGATATTTGAATATAAGTTCTAAAACAAACCATCCACAAATTTGATGGCAATGATGAATCTAGATTTATAAAAGCCTAGTGAACTCCAAATAAGATGAACTTGAACCTAGAAACAGTGTCCAAATTATCAGGACACAAATTCCTTACATTCAATTGTTTCCTTTCCCTGGTAGTAAGTATTCTAATGTGTATCTCATTTTCACAATGAAAAGCTTAGTTATAGCATTTATGTTTGAACTAAGTGCGCACTGGATATTGGGCAAAGTTGCTGACAACCACTCAATTAGTAAGTGACCAGTGAATGGGATATTTTTTTTTCTTGAATAACTACAGCTTGGGTTTTTTATTCCAGATTTAATTTTCATAGTTGAAATTGTGTTGTGAAATGGATGTGAAGTATGAATTGTGAAATGCAGACTAGCTTCAGTTTCATGCTAACATCAATAAATAAACCCAGGTGTCTTTTCCTAGCTTTTCATCGAGCAATTCGATGTCAGTGTGTTCGAAACCCAACTGTGCGTGTTCTTCTCTGCTCTATCTGCTTATTCCATCAATGTACAGCAATTAGTCACTCATGTTCTTCTGACAAGTGTGAGTCAAATGACCTCTCGTGTTGCTTTTCAAACACTGTCATGAGAGAGCAGATCTTCAGTGTTTGATGTCCTACCTGTAGAGTTCTTTGTAGCCACCAAAGGTCTTCACTGTCTCAACTTGTATGAATTTGCTAGGGTTCCATAGCACAGGTACCACCAGTGGGACAGCCTTAACAGAAGGCAGTTCTATGTTATAAGATTTTCTGTTATGTATTCTAGAGTTCTGAGACATCCTCTTTTGCCTTATTGCTTCCCTTTGTCTTTCTTACATGTGCACACAAGTCTGTGACCAAAGATCTTCTCTTATAACAACAGTGGCTACATTGCCTAAGGGCTTACTACAAAGATCTCACTTAAGCTGTATTACTTACTCAAAGACTGTTTCCAAACGCAGTTACCAGTGGCAATATCTGGAGTTGAAACTTCAGTTTATGCACTTTGGAGAACTCACTTCAGTCCATTGCATGGTTTTCTTCATACCCAGGTTGCTCAATGAAGGAACGGTAGGCAGTAAGTCACACCCACAATACACATCAGGAGCAGAAGAAGAGATAAAGGAGGTAATAATAAAGGCAGCGCGGCTCTATTTTTGTTGTTGCTTTGTCTTTTTTTTCATCCTATCAATCAGAGTACATGATGAAGAAAAAAAGATAATAGTTTAATAGAACCTTTAAGACAGTGTTGTATCTGGTGTCTAATCTTCTGGGTTTTTATTTATAATATGTATTGATTCTTCTCAGATGTGCAGTTGGTAGATATTCCATTCCTATTGTAAGCTGTGTTTTCATTCAATTATTTCCTTTGCTGTGCAGAAACTTTTCAATTTCGTTTGTCACCTCTTGATGTGTTTCCCAGAGATATGAGAGTCCTTTTCAGAAAGTCCTTCCTGTTCCTATACCTTGAAGAGCTTCCTCTATATTTACTTCTGCCTAAGAGTTACAGCTTTTGATCCGCTCTGATTGACTACCCCACTTCTGGGTCTAAACCTGAAGTCAGTATTCCTGAGTGGTACTTACACAGTCATTGATATATTGCATAGTTATCCATGGCGGCCATGCTGTGGAATGATAGGAGGTATTCATCAGTAGATGAATAGATAAAAAAATGTGTAAATATAAAATGGAATTTTATTCATCCATAAAGAAGAATGGGATTCTTTCATTTGCTGGAAAATGGGCACAACCTGACTTCATTATAATAAATGAAACAGATTTCAGACAAACGTATCAGGTTTTCTTTTATTTGTGACTACTATATTTATATAGCTATGTATAAGCATATACTCCTCATGGCTTGCTCAGCCTGTTTCCTTATATTCCCAGGAATGGCACCACCTCCAATAGTCTGGGCCCTCCCTCATCAATTAGTAATTAAGAAAATATAGGCTTGCCTACAGACCCACCGTATGGAAGCATTTTCTCTTCAAGGTTTCCTCTTCTCATATGACTATAGTTTGTGTCTAGTTATCATAAAAATATTCAACACACCTTGTATATAAACACAATAGGAAAACTTAAAACCTATAATATATTACTCATGAATTCCTATTCAAAAGTTTCAGATTCAAATGTGAATTAGAAATATAAAGACACAAGCCACTTGTTCCCCTCTCCTTACTTCTCAACAATGAAATCGCTCTTAACAATGTAGAAAATTTCACCAAGTTTATTCAACACTCAAGGCTATGTCATTTCATTATGGGGTTGTACTAAAAGCAGGTGAGTATACATCTTGGGTAAGAGAGAGATATTCTTTCTCAAAGGAGCTAAAGGGATTTTGTCTAAATCTCAATAATAAAGGATACGTTGGGAATCACTTTGAGACTATAAGAGGCTTTGAGAAAATGTGCTCAAGCTTATAGTCTAACCCTTTCCCCTAGGTTCACACACTTTCTAAGAGGCCAAATCTGCTTCAAGTTTACCTTCCTGAGTGCAAACATCTAACGTAAGGGTTTCACCGTGAAGGTATGCCTATAGTATATAAACACAATGTATATTAATAGTCAACACACAGTAGCTAATTCTAGCTTCATGGTATTCCTTTCTATTGTTTAATGACTTTTTTTTTTGCTATGAAAAATACTTTATATGACCAAGTTATGAAGAGAAAAGGTTCATTTAAACTTACAGTTTTGTACGTTTCAGTCTGTAATCACTGGCTTTAGACCTGTAGTAAGTCAACACACCAACCATGCAAAGAACACATAGCAATCCAAAACAATTTGTGTATATATATATATATCATATATATATATATATGTGTGTGTATATATATATGATATATATATGATATATATATGATATATATATCATGTGTGTATAATATATATTATATACTATATACTACATACTATATTATTTATTATACCATATGTCATAGATCATAAATCATAGATATCATATATATACATACATATATGTATATATAGTATCTATAAAACCAAAGATGAAGACTATGGGCACACAATTTTCTTATGTGCATCCACTTGAAATCAGACTTTATCATACCAGGTGCCATTTCTTAATTTGAAGTTTCTACCACATTCCAACCAAATCCAGTTGAGAATGAGTCTTTTAACAGCTTGGATCTTTACGGGATGTTCCAGACTGGAACTATAATGATCTGTTCACCTCCAATGGCTCAAATACCACATATCTCACAATAAAGAGGACATTCTGTCCACCCTAAGAGTATCAGCCATACAACAGGCTCAACATTGATCAATGTGCTCCTCCTGTTTTCTGAGATTCAAAGGATCTTCTATGAGCTTCTTAAAAATCCAAAACAGAAAGTTATGTATTTCAATGCACGATGACATGAGGTAAATCCTCCAGCTCCAGAATGCCAGAGGAGAACATGTAGCTAGGAGGCGTAAACCCAAATAAATATTGAAACCCTACAGCCTAAACCTTACGTCCTACAGCTTTGTGTCTGGTATTTGAGATACACTGGGGCAACACATATTCTTCCAAAGGCTGGGGCAGGTCCATCACAGTAGCTATTCTGGTTGCAGAACTACATGGCCATTACCTGGGGCTAGCTTTGATTTGTGCTTGGGGCTTTCCCTCTGCAGATATTACATATATTATTTCCTTGTTTCAGTTTCTCAGCTTCATGGATCATTCTGTAGCGGTTGCTTGAGAAACTCTTGACTCTGCAGCCAACTGCCTCTCTTGCCCATTAGGCTTTCTTTGAAATCTAAGTGGAATGTTCCATGACCTGTGATTCTGGTATTCTTCATTCTTGCAAAACCAGTATCCTATATAGAATGATGCCAATGGTGACACTGGTAGTCTGAGCCTCAGTTACACTGAGTTCTGAGTACCTCATGAGCTTACAGTCTAAAATAAGCATGCAACCCAAACCTCAATATCTCCTTTGAGAACATACTGGCTGAAATTTTTTTGAAAACTTTCTTGAATTTTTTGCTTTGAGCCTGTAATGGTTGTGGCTTTGTTAGAGCTTCTTTTCCAGACAGGCATAATTGTGTTGCTGTTTCTACCCTGCTTCTTTTGTTCCTAATGTGCACTATAAACTAAATGCAGATAGTAACATCCATGCCACTGTATGACTGCTGTTCTGTCTTCAGTTTTCAGTCAACAGATAACTTATTCCCATTGCCTTTAAACTTCACTTCCTACAAAATATCAGTGAGTGAATAAGATACACTCAAACATTTTACCCTGGTGAAACAGGGCTGGCCAATTCGCATTAAAATTTTTTTATTAGGGACATCAACAGTCTTTAATCTCCACATCTCCATTCATCTTCTCACTTACTGAGACCTCACTCCAGTTCCTGTTTGATGCTGCATTCAGCATTTCAGTTTCTCTTGCTCACCCCTCCAAACTTTTTCAAACTTGTAGTAAGGATACGAGCAAATCTTATTTTGTTTCTGTTTTTCGAGACAGGGTTTCTCTGTGTAGTCCTGGCTGTCCTGGAACTCACTCTGTAGACCAGGCTGGCCTCGAACTCAGAAATCTGCCTGCCTCTGCCTCCCAAGTGCTGGAATTAAAGGCGTGCCCCACCACCGCCCGGCACAAGCAAATCTTAGAAGCTTCCTTCATTGTCAGATACAAGAACCTGCTCTCAATAGCAACTTTTTGTTAGATAGTTTTCTGTTGTCATTATAAATAACTCAGATGATCAATTTATAGAGAGAAAAGGTTTGGTTTAGCTGCTTTGAAATATTTTGCCTGTAACCAGTTGTCCCTGTTGCTTGCTTTGGGCCTGTGATAAGATCATTACAAGCAGGGTGGGACACTGTAAACCTACTTCTTGGGTATGCAAAAGAGAAAGAACAAAGTCTTATAATCCTCTTCAAGAACATGCCTCAATGACAGAGGCCATTCTTCTAGGCTCTACTCTCTTCAGCTTCTCCTACCTTCTGTTAGCATCATGCTTGGAGCCATTTCACTAACAGTGCTCATGGCAAGGAAAACACTGTCTATATTAGATGCTTTTATAAAATAAAGCCCTTTCCCAGGCTTTTGTCCAAGCAGTAGCAAAACTTAACTCACTATAACTGTTAGGAATCTAAGGGAGCAAAAACCATAATTCTTTGTAAGAATGAGTCATGAAAACCATCCCTGTCTGTGAAGGACTTTTCTGTTTCTGTAAAAAGAGTCATATCTACTTTCCAGACTGATTACACAAAAAAACCAATGAGTGAATATCAATTACACTAATACTAATTGTTTCGTTAGCATGGAAAATATAATGTTACACAAGGCTTAAAATTATTTTGTTAACTAATTTTGCTAAAACAAGAATTATTCTTGTTATGCCCAGATCATACAGACCCTAAAGACCACCAAGTTACACAAGAGTCTTTTATTACAGGCTTGAGAGGGGACTCTCATTCCAACATAGTGAATCCGAAATGAGAGCCCTGTGATTTGGGGAGGCAGGGCTTTTGTAGGGGACACCACACACTCAGTAATTTTCCACATAAGTAGACTTGATTAGTTAATATCTCAAACTTGTTTTTCTGGTGCGAACAGGAGGGAACGGTTACAACGTGGTCACAAAGGTCAGCCCTCATGACTGCTGAGTCACTTATCAGTAAAGCCACCTGGTCCCCTTAGAGAAAAACAGGTTTCTCCTGATTGGCTGTTGCTATGGGAGATGGCCCTTTTCCTGAGACTAGGGAACTGGGTGCAGGGTTGGTACGTGCAGGAACCTACATTCCAGAACTTGACGAAAGGTTGCAACTTGTGTGTGTGTGGAGGAGGGTGGTGGTCACCTGGGTCTCACAGTTCTTACTCAAAAGATCTGGCCTGAATTCAGGTCAGGATGCAGATAAGAATTAACTCAGCCTCTTTGTTGAGATAATACTTTCCTTTGAAAATGCAAATGAAGACTTGGGAACTATACTTTAATACATTATGATTATTAAAATAAATATAACAATGGGGAAAATCACAATTCTAAATGAGTTTTGATGGTTTATGAAAGAGGGGTAGCTTATTAGTAAGAAAACTTGTTCTGAAAGTATATAAACCTAGATTTGGTTATATGCTGGGTATATAACCACACATTGCTAGAGTCAGGAGCATCTACGCTGGGTGACAGTATCACTCCTGTGTCTGTCCCTTCTCACATGTGCCACGACCCTCCTGCACATCCCTCTGTGAATGTATCATAGCCCAGATAAACGACTTATCTCCCCTGCCTCCATCTTTCTTCTTTCCTTCCACTCTTTCCCAGAGGCTGCCTCTGCCTTTCTCCCAATAACCATCCACTTGTTGTCTGGCACTGTGCTGCGTATTCTAACATTTGATACCTCATCCTTCACACATAGAGGAGGTCACATGGCTCCAGGCCATCTGTAGCTGGTATACAGATGGCAGTTTCTTTTTACATAAATTAAGAAGACCTGGCTATGCTATAGTGTTAGACAAGATGGTAGAGACTCCAGCCCTCCCCGCCCACATCACCAATCAACAGGTTGAACTAAGAGCTCTTACCAGTGCCCTTCAACTGGCACAGGGACAATCCCTAAGCATCTATACTGACTTCAAATATGCTTTCCACATCTTCTTGTCCCATTCTGCTGTCTGGAAGGAGCGTGGGTTACTTACAACAAAAGGAAGATCAGTAACTAATGCAAACCAAATTATAGTCATGCTAAAGGCTTCCCATCTCCCCACAACTATTAAAATTGTTCACTGAAGGTCTCAACAGACAGATGACTTATTGTCTCCAGGGGAAGGAATGGATCTGACAGGCAGCTAGAGCTGTGGCTCGTAAGGGCCTAGACTCGTCTCACCCACCACAGGACATTCTTATACTACAATCCACTTCCTCTCTCACCCCTGACACTTGCCAAACTCTGTCCTGTCTACACCAGCTCTTTCATTCTAACAGCCAGGTGTCTTATTTTGTTAAAATCCACCTACAGCCTACTCCTGAAGACTTAAGTTTCTTAAAATCTATCACTGCCTCTTGCAAAAATCTGTCAGATGTTAGACTTCACCTCCAGGTATTGTAACACTCCTTTTCCTACCCATCAGGCTAGAGGTTCCCTTGCTGGAACTGACTGGCAACTTGACTTTACCCACATGCCCGCTGTCAAATGTGCCAAGTACCTCTTGGTCTTGGTGGACACCTTCTCAAGGTGGGTGGAAGCATTCCCCACCACCAAAAAAAAAAAGGGCTCCAACAGTCTCTGATCACCTTCTTCAAGAGATCATTCCCCTGGCTGGGCAGTTGTGGCGCACGCCTTTAATCCCAGAACTTGGGAGGCAGAGGCAGGCGGATTTCTGAGTTCGAGGCCAGCCTGGTCTACTGAGTGAGTTCCAGGACAGCCAAGGCTATATGGAGAAACCCTGTCTCGAAAAACAACAACAACAACAAAGAGAGATCATTCCCCAATTTGGAGTTCCAGCTTCCCTTCTGTCAGATAATGGTCCCAAATTTATGCCTCAAGTTTCTCAAACTATCTAGAGCCCTCAACATCCCTTGGCATTTTCATATTCCTTATCACCTCCAGTCTTCAGGAAAGACAGAAAGGACCAATCCTTCCTTTAAAAACCACTTTTATCAAGCTGTCACAGGAACTTCACCTCAACTGGGTAAAACTCCTACGGTTCTTTTTAGGCTACAGGTTCTCTCCAAGAGACCTTTTCATCTCACCTTTGGAACTTATGTATGGATGTCCAGTCCTAACTCCTAGTCTTTCACAGAAATGCTCCCCCTTCTCTGATCACCTGCTTACCCCATTTCTCTGCCACCTCTGCTCCCTCCTATGTAACTTTGCTGACCACTGTCTGCCACAGCCACACACTGGCCCATGCCCACTCCCTGCAAACATTAAAGATCAGGTTCTTCTTTTCCATCTAGACTGTCAGCCCTTATCTCTCTCTCCTAAATGGCAGGACCCCTTCAAGGTAATTATTATGACTCCTACAGCTGCTAAACTAAAGGAACTCCCTCATTGGGTCCACCTGTCTCACCGCTCTACTTCAAAATGACTCTTCTTCTTACACATCAACCCAACAGGACCCTGCTCTCTTAAGCTCCAGAGGATATCAAGACCACCCACCTTGTCCCCAACCTCAGAAAAATGAGACTCCATTCTGGCAGCTGTGATCAACCCCACTGGATTAGACGTGGACTTCTCACCCTCCCTGTTGTTGGTTTCCATCCATGATAGCCCTTACATCTGGAGATTTGAGGTTGGAGAAACCCCCACTGATAAGAATCAGTCTTTCCAAATAGGGTCAGGAAACTGCTCCATAGCCGGATGCCAGGAGCCAATCCAAATTGCTGTCATTCCTATATCCGCCATTCCATCTAAATATTCTGACCTCTTTGTTTGCTTCCTCTTTGATCAGACACAAGATGTAAAAAAAAAGAAAATGGCCAGATGAATATGGGGCTGACAATATTGGTCTTACCAAATACACATGTTAGAACCACAGATCAATCAGCGCTTCTATCAATAATGCAAGATGCTCTTCTTTTATATTCAAGACTCATGGAATTCCATATGGGAAATGGGCATTGTTGATAAGCTCTATCATAAAAGCCAATCTGGATCCCCAATAAGTACTATTCAAATCTAGAGAAAATATATCTCCATTGCCTAACCTCTAGAAATCAGAAAAATAGGAGAAGTGATCAAACACTCTTCCTTGACATGCTCCCCTCATAAATGGTACTAACTTTGCCAGTTTGTCTTCTGCTTCAGACCATGACCTTGACTTTCCAACTCCTTAATGTCACCCAACATGTTTGCTTTAAAGATTGCTAGCTATGTGTACCCCTGGAACTAACTCACAGTTGCCACTTACAGCTTCTTCAGTGACCCTTGCCAAGCAACCTCACCTCACCTTTCATCAGCTGCCCTGACTCTGGTGTTGCCATGACCCCATACCTTTCCTCTATCACTCTTTTTGGTGTAGCAGTCTGTTTTAAGACATGCAGGATATGTTTTGCAGAAATGCTAAGCTCCCTACACTGCAACAGTACCATAACCCTTGATACCTCACGTCTGCTACAGTGCCCTACAGTCCAGAACATGTCAATTCTCTGTGGCATTCAAGTATATCATTGCCTATCTGCCAGCTGGTCAGGAGTTTGCATGTTGGTGTTCCTTTTCCCTGAGTTAGGAGTAATCCGTGGAGAAGAGCCTCTACCAATCCTGGTTGTGATGTAATACCTACCTAATGTAACAAGAGGGCAGTTTAAATCATGCCACTCTTGGTCACTGCGGGAATAACTATAGGTGTTGATACCAGACCAGCAGGGCGAACTAGCTCTCAGACCTTATACAATCAGTTCTCTTCTCAACTTGACAATGGTCTTCAAGAGATGGGCCAAACCATGGTCACCCTGCAAAGTCAGATTGGTTGCCTGGCAGCAGAAATAATGGAGAGTAGATGTTCTCACAGCTAAAGAGGGTGGTCTTTGCTGTTTTTCTCCAAGAAGAATGGTGCTTCTATGTCTGGGAATAGTGAGAAACAAAACTCCAACATCTACAATCAAGCATTCAAAAACCGCAGGGAACAATATGAGGCCCCTATTTCCTGGATTTTCAAAAACCCTATATAGAAGTGAATACTGCCTTTCCTACCCGCCCCCGCCCTTGCTTCACATTTTTCTGGCTTTACTATTTGCTCCCTGCCTCATTAACATTGTCTTCACATTCCTCCAACAACAAGTTCAAAAAATTTCTAACCAAACAATTAATCAGTCTCTTCTACAGGATTACCAACTACTGTCTACAGAGAAGCCTGATATGAATGACTATTGGAGCCCCTATGGTTAGGGTCAAATACAACCCCAAACTGATGATGCCCCTAGACAGTAGTAAGCAGCTTAAGAGATCTGATGCCCCTATTTCTACCTCACCATTGTCCACTGTCTCCTTTTCCCCCATCTCTTTATGGTAAGGAAAAAAGGGGAATTTTAGAATCAGGCACATCTGTGAACAGCTAGAAACCCCTGGACCCAGCGACAAGACACATGATCTCCAGGCGACAGTGCTCTCCTGCCCTCCTGCGTCTGTCCCTTCTCACACGTGCCATGGCCCTGCCTCACATCCTTCTGCACATGTGTCAGGGCTTGGCTAAAAAGACTCATCTTCCCTGCCTCCTTCTCTCTTCTTTCCACTCTCTCTCAGAGGCCACCTCTGCTCCTCTTCCAGTAAACCTCCTATGTGAGACCGGCCCACATGGTGTGAATTGTCTGGGACTGCACCACATACGCTAACACACATGTCTCTAACTCCAGTACTCTGAAGGGAATAAGCCAGGAGGATCTCTGTGGCCAGGGCATCTCCAGACTTAATGACATTTTCTGTCTCAATGGAATAAGATAGAGCAGGACAGAACAATACAACAGGACACATATGCTCCTCTTTTGGCCTCTGCACCTACATGTACAGGTATGCGTAACCACATACATACATGCACATATGTCACACACATATAACACATACATTTCCTTTCCCTTTCTTACGCTCACAAGCAAAACAAAAATATCCAATTTGACTTTTTAAATTCAAATGTAGGCTAATAGAGGAGCTACACCCTTCAACTGAACCTTGGCTGTGTCTGCCTTTACTAACTCTTCGTCCACTGTTTATTTCTGTACATTGTAGATGTAAGCAGCTGCATACAGAAGATATGTTTATTGGCAGTAATAATGATTTGTAGTGTTTGTTTTTGTAATTTGAATATCTCTGTATAAACATACCCTGATAGATAAATGTTATATATGTAAAATTTTAACTAAATATAGACTGGAAACTAAGTATAAAATATCACCACAGTCACTCCATCAAAACTCTTGGAGGATTTATTTATACCAAGTGGAAACTTACTCCACAAGAATCTAAATCCACTATGAAAACTAACCAAATGCCCAGGGTCTGCCAATAATGCTTTTCTTAGTAAAACTGCAAGCTCAGGCTCTTGAAATAGAGTTACAGAATCCAGTCAGATACAGGTCTTTCTCTCCATAACAAAATAGAGTCAGGAATATCATGAAGAACAGACAAACTGTCTCATTTGTTCTGTGCTTTTCCTTTAAGATCCCATGAGGGCTATTTTAGAAATAATATACGTGTCTTTCATCCTGTAAGGTAGAAAATAAGTATTGGCTAGAAAGTGTATCATAAAAGAAAAATGAGAAGTACATGGTCCACTCGTGGATGAAAGCAACATTTCCTGCATTTTCAATAGTTCACATTAAAGTCAAATAAGGTTTAAGCCTTTTTTAATATACTAAGGATTTTTCACTGTGGATCAGGTCTTATCTCTAAGACTGTCCTCAAATGTGGTCTTTGGACGTGATTATTAAGAGGATTGCTGTTCTCAGAGGCAATAGGACCCTTGATTTAGACATCCAGTCTCAATCCACACTTAGAAAGGATCACTGAGTGTGAAGGGAAATATATCCAGTTCTCATTTAATGCTCAATTCTCCAAAAATTATATGAACAATATCTTCATATCATGCCTCTTTTTCCAGGATGAAAAGGCTACTCTGAATCTTTTTTTAAGAGCATTTAAAGCAACCAGAAGTGATGGAAGAAAAAATAATAAAATATTTTTGAGTATAGGGATAAATTTCTATGTATTCTACCAACACTGGATGCCCATGCTCTGGAAAGTTAGTGGTGATTTGCGGCACATATATGGATCACCTTGTCAACACACACAGCTCTCAGTGCCTTCATTGCCTTTTATGCAATAATGTTCCCCGACTTGATCAGCCACTTTCTCCAAGAAAACTTACTTCTTCCACACATCCATATTCTCTCTTCAGATTGCATCCTCATGCACTACCATGTTTCTCTTCAAACTCAGCATTTCCCCTCAATACCAAGATTTCTTTTGTCTGTCTCTACCAACTTTCCATCACTGTTCAGGGTCTCCTTTTTGTTCCATCTCCGTGGAATCGTTTCTGCCAACATCTTAACAGTGCCAGCAAGTGTCTTTATGTTGTTTACTATATTTCAAGTATTTTTATTGATTAATTTATCTTGACAACAATCTTTTGAGGATCAAGGATTATTTAGTACACATACTTAAGTTTGAGAATCCAGAAACCTACTAAAATTTACCTAAGGAGTATAGATAACAAGTTGTACTGATATGTTACTGAACATGTGTCCTGGTGTTAATGCCAGCATATCACAACTTTACATATTACAACTAGGAAGAGAAGCATCCTATGATAAACAAAAAAAAAAATAAGAGAGAGATCCTGATTGGTTATCACTCTCACACCAATCAAATTTTGAACATTTTCTTTAAGTTTAGACTTCCCAGCAAAAATTGCGTTTTGTTATGTCATAATTTGAAGATAGGTCACACTGAGTATAAACATGAATTCAATACACATTTTGAAATGCCAATTTTCAGCCTATGAGAAGATAAATGCATTTTAGGTCAGGGTATGAATTTTATGTTTTTATGTTTTGATTTATTTTGTTTTTAACTTTGCAGTTGGCAAGTTTGTCTTCACAAATATGACTGTTGTATTCTGATCATCTATTATTTATTCCAAATGCATTTGTCTTAGAGTCCTCTTTGACAGTAATTCTTGAAGATTCTGTTAAATTCTAGCTGACCCGTGTCCTGTGATAGGAGCATCAAAGGCATCCACTTAGCATTCCCTGTTGCATACTGAGCCCTGGGTTCAGTTTTACCTGACATCTGAGTGGCTAAATTCTTCTTCTTCTTCTTTTAATGGAGAGAAAACTACTGCCATAGAAATCTCTCCACAGTGATACTATTCTTTTTTTCTTTTATTGGGTATTTTCTTTGCTTACATTTCAAATGTTATCCCCTTTCCAGATCTCTCCTCCAGAAACCTCCTATCTCATCCCCCCACCCACTCTGAGGGTGTTCCCCCACCCACTCTCACCTTCTCTCCCTGGCATTCCCCTACACTGGGGCATTCAATCCCCACAGAACCAAGGGCTTCTCCTCCCACTGATGTCCCACAAGGCCATCCTCTGCCACATACTTGGCCAGAGCCGTGGGTCCCTCCATGTGTACTCTTTGGTTGGTGGTCCAGTCCCTGGGAGTCCCTGTGGCTGAATTCTTAGGCTTAGTGCAACTACTGTGTTTTATGGCAGAGTCTATCACTGGTGATGATGGTGATAAAATCTGATGTTGAGTAACATATACAATTAATGTGTGGTAGATGCTGAAACTGGGTTTCAGTCAGGTAACAGCTAAAGAGAAATCTGGAATTTGTTTTCTTACTAGTATTTAATTCATATGTGCATGTTTTATCTTGTGTCTTGTCTTTTTAAAGATTTATTTATTTTATGTATATGAGTACACTGTTGCTGTCTTCAGACACATCAGGAGAAGACATCAGATTCCATTGCAGATGGTTGTGAGCCACCTTGTGGTTGCTGGGATTTGAACTCAGGACCTGAGAAAGAGCAGTTAATACTCTTAACCACTGAGTCATCTCTCCAGCCAAAGTCTGTTGTTTTGTGACATGAAAAATATGCATTAAAATGTTTCCCCCTTGTTTTCCTAAGCATTGGTAGATTTTTCTCTATAATTTGTGTCTGTAGTAAGATCAATTCTTCTATCAAGGAATTTCTAGACAAAAAAGCCAAACCTCTAGAATGTCAAGGTTACTTTTAATGATGGAATAATTCCATTTGAGACTATTTAATCAATGTTCTCTTATACTATATTGGTTTATATATTGATTATATATTTATATACTATATATTAATATAATATTGATTATATTAATCAATGAGACCATGTAATCCATTTAAATCAAGCTGTTTTGATTTGAATGAGAACTGGAGAAAAAAATCACATTTTTATTGGTCAATAAAGAGAAAATTACAAAATTTCTTAGGATTTCTATGATTATATTTCAAAAAATGTCCTGAAACTGTCTTTGCATCTTTTACTCTTTGATGACAATTAGTGGTGCTATCATTTCTACTATAAGAAAAGTCTTCTCCATCTTAAGCAAAAAATTGTAAAGTTTTATATTTGGTGAAAATACACAAAATTTAGAAAATAAATCTATGTCTGTTATTGAGACTCAAAGTAAATTAACAAACCAAATCATAAGACCTATTCCATGATCAATGAAGCTAGACTCTACAATAGAGTAAGTGGGACAAGTTTAAAAATCCCATTTGCTTAAAAAAATAGAAAAGAGGTTAAGAAACAGCTATTTTCAGCAAAAATAATAGAAAATGAACTTGTTGTCCCAGACAGAAGGGAAACAAGTGGGAAGAGCTTCTTCCTGCTGAGGCATCCCTCTGAGGGGCACATCTGGATTGTGATACAGACATGGGCCTAAATGGGCAGAATGCCAAGTGAACTGAAGAGACAGAAACTGACTACACAAAATAATGCAGAAGCCATCTTGAAGCCAACCAGCAGAGGAGCATCCTAGAGAAATGGCTATGGAAATATGAATAACTCCTGTAGAAGGTTTAAAATACCTGACACTACAGTAGACAAATCGTTTATAAAATTGATTTAAAAGTGAAAAGCTGCATGAATTTGCTAGAGCTGTTGCACCAAATGCTACAACCCAAATAGTCTGGTACACTAGTGACTCATTGACTGTCAGGAGCCAAGCATCAGAGACTGCTCTAGTTTGATTTCTGTTGCTGTGATAAAACAAAACAAAACAAAACAAAAAACATAAGCAAAACAATTTAGCAGATGCAAATGGTTATGGTAAATCATTAGTGAGGTCAGGGAAGCAACTCAAGAGGAACTTAGAGCAGAAACCACGAAGGAGCACTGCTTTCTAGCATGATTGCATACCCATATTTAGCTAGCTTTCTTTTTTTATTGAGTATTTTATTTTATTTACATTTCAGATGTCATCCTCTTTCCCTCTTTTCCCTCCCTAGGACCCCTATCCCATCCCCCCTCATCCTTTTTTTGTTTTATACCATTTTAATTACATGTATGTATTAAGGTCAGTTCTAGGTTGAGGGTCTAGCAATACAATAGATGTAAATAGTCAAGGAACTAGCAAGACAATAAATACAAATAGTCAAAGAACAAGCAAGGCATTAAACACAACTACATGAACACTCCTGTGATCACTGTTTCTAAGGGCTTATCAGAATGATCAAAATATCTGAGCCAACTTCCCTGTCCTAGCCCAAAGTCATTATCATGTTTGAAGTGTACTTCCTTTGTTCTAGCCTAATATTTAGATTCCTGCCTGAAATTACTTCTTTGTTCTAGCCAAATGTCAGATTCCTGCCTAAAGCCTACTTCCTTGTCCTTGACCAATGTCATATTCCTGCCAAGCAGTCCATTTCCTTGTCCTTGGTCCATTTCAGATTCTTGCCAAGCAGCCCCACCTCTCCTCCTTTTTTATTTCATTAACAAGACTAAGCCTGTCTTAGGTTGTTCTGACAAGACTGTCTTCTTACCCATCATAAAATATGCATTATCCAAAGCAATGTGTTTCTGTCTTCGGTTGGTAAGGCTCTGTGCAGAATCTTACCTGTCCTTGGCTTGCCAGCCTGTTAATTTAATAACTCCTTCTGGGGGTCCATTTTCAGGGTCAGGCCATGTACTTTCTTATATATCTCGAGATCTCCTGCCCAAGAAATAGTGTCACCTACAGTGGGCTGAGCCCTCCTATATTAATTAACAGCCAAGACTTCCCCACAGATGTTCCCATAAGTCAGTGTATTCTGAGCAATCCCTCTACTGAGACTGCCTTTTCAAGGAACTCTTTGCTGTGTCAAGATAATTATTAGAGCAAATAAAAGATACTTATTTTTAAAGTTAGAAATAAAATTATAACAGTAGAATGTTTAAAATAATCACTATGAGAATATAGCTCACAGATCTCAAACTGCATGTTCTGGATGGTCACAGAAGTTACAGCTGTCTGGAATCTATCATTTTGCTTATGGTTAAAAGATTTTATCCATAACACTGAGCATCACCAGGATATGAAAACATGCCCATAGCAAAAAAAAAAAAAAAAAAAAAAGCAAGACTTGGCTACTTCCAGTTGACAACTTTTTAAAAACTCTATTTTTTTGTACCAGATTCTAAAAATAACTATCAGATATTCCTTCTCCCTTTTCCCCTTATGACTGATGTCAAGATAATGATAATTCTCTCAGCCTGCCTGGACTCTTTCTCGTGTTCTCATAAGCATAACCAACTAACATAATATATTTTCTATATTTAATCTTATCTTGTTCTTTCTGTTTTTGACACCTCCTCTTCCTTTCTCTTTTATTATTGAATATTTAAATTTTACATTTATTTGTGTGAAAGATAAGAAGCATCTAGACATAATGGTTGTTTTACATAATATGTAGAGACACATTGTGCTTGTTTAGATATCACTCACAATGCTTGATTTTGGAATCCACCTGATAATGTAGTCTGGCACAGATTATTGTGTGTAATGGAGTATAGATGATGTCTGTATGAGAAATGTTCACTTGGGTAGTCAGAGCACTGAGTACTGGCATGATAAAGAAATACACCCATGAATAAAAACAATCTAGAACAGGTATAAATATCCCAACATGTATGCATGTACACAAATTTCTAGCTAGGTCTATTAAAAACATCACTGATCAGCTGCCTTCTCATGCAAGCATACAAGTACTGACACTCAATTTCTACAGGTTATTTTTCTCAGGGGAAAAAAATCCTTGAATTCAGGAATTGGCCAGAGAAGTACAAGATGAGCCTGGTACTTTGTGTTATAGAATATATCTTGGAGGTACTCATGAAATAATGAGGACACATAGTAATAACAGAAAAGCCACCTCGAATGACTCCCTGCATCTAAGTTGAGGGTAATTTGAGCACAAGCATAAATAACACGATCAGTTTGAAAATATAATTAAATTAACAAATTTTGAGCAGGAATGGAATAGGTGCTTCATTTCAACATAGTCCTTAATAATAGTAGAAGAAAGAATTAGTTAACTGTTGGTGAAGACAGGATGACAGTCCCAGGGCAAGTGGACAATACGAACACTACTAGAGAGGGCTGGTGGGAAATGCATGCTACTCACATACAATGTGCATCAGTACCATGGCTGCCATATCTCTAACACAGATGGATAGGCTGTGTCTAATTTCAGGGAAATACGAGACAAATCAAAGTGGACATTTTGCAACATTAACAACAAAAATTGTCCTGTAGTTTTCAAAAACATTACACTAATGGCAAAGACTGAGGAAGCATTCCAGATGGAAAGAGTAAAGAGATGCACAAACTAAAGGAAGAACTTGATTCTGAATGAGTTTGTCCAAACCCTCCACACCACTATCTCACCATCAAGAAAACAGGGAGGCTTGAGTAAGCATGATAATGAGGTGGTGGACTGTACATTGGTATTTTTCCTCAGGAAGAAATAAACCTTTTCTTCACTTGAAACTCCTCTGTAAATCTGAGATTGTACTAAAAAACAATCTGCAGAATAAACGTTGGATTCCAGTGTGTTTCATTGAGCTTGTTTACATAAGGGTATGAATATTTCTCTCTCTCTGTCTCTCTCTCTCTCTCTCTCTCTCTCTCTCTCTCTCTGTGTGTGTGTGTGTGTGTGTGTGTGTGTGTGTGTAAGTATGATTATTTGGATGTAGATGTTTGTATGTGTTTGTGTGTATGTTTGCATACATGTACATGTTTGTGTGTATATGTATGCTTACGTATGTGTGTATGTGTGCATATGCATACTTGTATGTGTGGTGTGTGTGTGTCTGCATATGTGTGTGAAAAATCAATTCTAAAAGTTAAAGTCAGATTTGTTGGAGATCTTTACTATGGAGCTTGTATAAACTTGAGTATCATGTAGGCACAGGTTTTGGAATGTAATGGGTGAATGTTTTCCTTCTGTATAGTGTTATTATACACATCATTATAAAATCATAAGCTGTCATAATCTTTTAAAGATCTCATAGGTTCAGAGAAAGGAACAGACTTAAATGTTTGATTAAAATTTGAATACATAATAGACCTACCAGCAACACTAGGTTGGCAAGAAATAACTTCAGTTCAATCTTCACAGAATCGTGCAGTGGACTGGTGATTAAGTGTTTGCATAGAACAAACAGCACTAACATTTGCTTCACAGCCAGCAAACCTCCTAAGGAGAGTGACTATTTCAACATAAACATTATCTATGAAACTCAGGACAGACCATCTTTACCATTGAAATGCATGTCTAGAGACCTATTCCCAGTTTAATCTTGACCTGTATAAATCTGATGTAAACCAGGTTATCTTTGTTTCTTAGTAAAACCAGGAAAATGAAAAACAAATTAGAAAGACTTCTTGGGAAAACTCTTGCAATCTTTAAAATTTAAATCATCAGGAACCCCCCCACCAAACCAAAACTAAACATGTCAGGCCCACATCCTGTTTAACTGAAGGGATCCAGAACTCCTAGAGATGTCCCTGCTTTGAATTTATCAGCCCATAGCATAAGCAGGGCTTGAAGAAGCTTTTACTGGGGGAAGCAATTGTTTTCATTTTATTACACCAGAAAGGGAATGAGTCTGTTATCTTGGTTTTAATCCCAGGGTAACCCAAGTTATTCATTTGTAAACAAAGTTGTAGCACCAGGGCTCCTTTGGGTCTGCATCACAGAGAACTACAGGTCCAAATATGATCCACTAAGCTTTAGATTTAAAGTGATTCTTACCTCTCAACGTAAGAGAAAGTACCATTTTTCAAACTTTTAAGTATGTCCTCCCAAATTTTTGGTTGAAATATTAGCTACAAGAAGTATTATGAAATTTCTTTCTGTTCAAATACCTCTTAGATATCTATTTCTAGTCTTATTTTCCCCTAAACCTTTCTTTCATACATAATATTTCCACACCATCTAAATTGTTTAATTGAGGAAATTTTCAAGGTAAATTAATATAGCTAGGATAGTTCTAAGGCTAGTAATGGCAAGACTTTGAAAAACCTTTGCAAAAATGAGAGGAAGGGGTATTGACTAATATTCAGAGGCAGCATCAGGCAGAAGGGCCTGAAAGACTCCAGCATTGTCCAAGTAAATAAAGCAATCAGTCTCTGAAGAATCATCTTGATTGAGTAACCAATATTAAAAGCAACAGCTTTTCTCATGTAGGCACCAATCAGTACTGATATCTTCTTGTTTATTGTCTGAAGATGCTTAAAAGACTCCTTAATATCTCATTCATGTTCAACATTTTATGTGTTTTCTAACAGCTCAAAAGAATAAAGCGCCCTTCTCATTCGAGATTGACTTCTGCCCTGAGCTGAGCACTCGTTGGAGTCACCAACATCCTTTATCGGTACCTCCACTCTGCTAAGAAATAAGAATTGAACCCACAGAGTTCCGCGGACATCCTGCGATGAAACACATTCAGTTAGCCATGACGAGGGCTAAGAATGGCGAAGCAAGAGAACTCTGAACTTACGTGGAAGGAATCAGTAACAAAATGTATGGCCAAAGAATATTCCAGGTTAGAGTCAATACCTGAAGGAAGGACGTATGTGCTGAGGTAACTAGAGAGGATGATGGGATCCCGGAAGGGAAAAGAGTCTGACTTAAGACTAGGAGTCTTTAAAAAGCAGTGTAGTGTTTTGAGGCCTGAAATTGCTTAAGAAGGTTTGAGCTACTGGAGAGTGCATTGTTGTTTTGTGCTGGATAGTGATGGGGCTGGAGGTGCAGGCACCAGGACAATAGATTAAGTCTCCTTTCTAACTCAGCATTAGGAGACAGAAATATGTTTTATTAAAAATGAGAAGTCCTTTAAAGGGTTTCTCTCGGGAAGTGACTCATAGTTAGGAATCATCTTTTGTATTGGCCAACTACTCCTGGGAGTGTAACCTACTCTGGAGAGTGGTTGATAAACTCAGTGCCCCTCCAGTAGAGAAAACTGACTTCTCCCTTTGCCATCTGGTGTCAGCTACAGACAGAATGTTGGATATGGAAGAGATGCTGTGTCCACTTCCTTCTCTCAGTGCTGGAATTCCATCTGGCCTGAATTTCTGCAGGTCTTGCTTATGCTGCTACAATCTGAATGAATTCATATTTGCATCTGCCCCACAATGTCCTTTTTCCTACATGTAATAAAGTTTTGTTAAATGCAGAACAATTCCATCTTCAATAGTCTTCCCTGAAAATCTCTCAGTCAGTTTTGATCCCCATTTCTCTAAGAGAACATGCCCTCAAGATCTGCCAAAAATACACTACCTCTATGTCATGGTGGGTACAGAATCTTCACTTTCTCCTGTTCCCTTGTACTCAGGGATCTGACTTCTAACCACCGGGGTAACTGTTTTCTAGAAAGTTATCACAGATATTTTGACTTGTTTTGTGCTCCTTTGTGGCAGAGGAAATCTGGCTCTAGCTATTCCACAGTAGCTGACAGACAACTAAAGCTATGGGTGGCATTTCTTCTTTGATCAGGTGTCAATGAATCCATGACTCCTTGCTCCATCCTACTTTGGAGGCAACTAGCTCATCTGAAGAGACCTATTCGATATTTCAAATAATAAAATACAGCCATTGTTATGTATTATGTGTCAAATTCTGTAATGACTGCTTTTATCAATTATCTTATTTACTACTTTTTTCAAACTCTTGATAAAATCTGCCATAACGGACTCAATTTAACTGATAAGAAAGCACCTGTAATTCACCTAAAGTCAATGAATAACCCACAGTGAACATGACCTTTGACCTCATCTACCTGCCTCTTTCCATTATCCTCTCTAATTTATGTAACAATGTCCATTAACAAAATTACATTTCAGGAAAATTACTTTTCTAGGTGACAGTATCTCACAAGACTGTTAAGAATCAATGCCTGCTTTGTTGCCACTTAAATACTTTCTTTTCAATATGCTCAAAATGTTTTTCCTTTTCTTAGGAGCAACATTAAACTGGGAATCCATGTTCAAATTCAAAAACTACATTCTCAGTTCCAATTAAAGCCACTTCATGTGGAGTTGCTATTAAGATTTCATTGGATTCCAAAGTCAAATTTGCAACTGTTTCTAAGAACTGGTAAGAGTCTAGCAGTTTATGGAGAATCAAGCTGTGAGGGAATGATTACTGCTTAGTTTATTTTTCAGAAAAAAAATAAAGGAAAAACCTAATATTTAAAGAGAGATGTACTAACTGCAAAGAGTAAATCTCAGCAGGAACATTTGCAAATGGTTTCTAGGGTAAACCCCACAATTCATCAGATAAAAAAAAATTCATGCACTGTTAAGGAAAAGGTAATTGAACATTGTTTGTTGGTCATTATTACCAGGTTCCACTAAAAAAGCAAAGCAACACAAAACAAAACAAACAAAACCTGGGAGAGTTTATTTTCAAGGCTCTGTGCTTAAGCTAGAAACAGAAACTCTCTAGTGTAGATGTCATGGTTTTATGAATCTATAACACAATTGCACTATGCTACCTACAACAAATATAGAATTATGGTCTTTCATTCCTCTGTTTCCTTATCCTCATGCCACTTTTTTGACATTTCTCACATTTTTTTCATTTATCTATCTTCTGATTTTATCAGATTTACCCAGGGAGTTGCTCATGCTATTTTATTTTATAGATATATTTTTAATTTTTGGCATATTTGTGTTTTGCCTGCATGTATGCCTTTGTATCATGTGTGTGCAGTGCCCACAGAGGCCAGTAGAGGGTGTTGGATCCTCTGTAATTGAAGTGACAAGTGGTTGTGAGCCAACTTATGAGTGCTAGGAATCAAACATGGGGCCCTGGAAAAAAGCCAGTACTCTTTACCTATATGATGGTCTCTCTAGATTGATTCTTTTATTTATCCACATTAATGGTACTTAGAATTCAAAGAGTCATTATTTTATGTTGAGTAAAGATTAGAAATATTTGGGCTTAAGCAGTCAGGTCATCTTGTTAGTCATATAGTCTCTGTTGCAGCTGTTCAATTCAGTCTTTGTGATATGAACATGAAATCACTATGGCTGTTTTTCAGTGTATTTTTATTTGTAAAAGCAAGCCATAGAGAAGGATTGATCATCCAGTAACATTGCAGATTAATCTACATATGTTTCCTATAGTCTTGATTTAAAAACTCAGAATGCTTTATTATGTTTTCAAGAGTGCAATTTGTCAGCTATGTTATGTGTGTGGCACCAAATTTTTTAATCACAAGCTCGTGTGGTGCATTCCATATTTTACTGTCCCAGAAAGCAGAGAAGTTGATGTATTTTCATGTTGAAAAGAGAGACACAATGGTAAGAAGCCATGGAACAGAGATGCAGTTGCAGCTATTGAATTTTTAGGCTTTATAAACCATCTGCCAGAAGTGCTATATGTGAAATAGGTTTTGCTTACCTACACCTGAGGCTATCTGATGGTCAGTTAAACAACAATATTAAACCCACATTTACATTAGTGCCTGAATTAAATAACAAATTATGGGTTTAGTTTGACCATAGAAAATAATAAATATCTCTAATATTGATCACTTTGAGGAAGATAATTCTTTCTCAGTTTCCCAGAAATATGACAAGCTCTGGTAGAGGAGTTAGCCATACTTTGAGGGTTCTACTCCATATTTTCATGTAATTAAACAGAGAAATAAAGAATTCACAAAAGATCTGGGACAAAGGGATCATAAGCAACACTATTATTTTTCACCAAAATTTGGAGTAAATTCCCAAACACCTTTGATAAACCATCTTGATGGTCCTTAGGACCAAAAGTTTAATGCAATGAGAAGGGAAGAAGCACAGAACACTGTGTAATGTTCCTCTCTCATTAAGGAGACATACAGCTAACACTATCATGTCCATCACCTTGAGAAGATAGAATAACACTACAAGAATCCATGCACAGTCTGCTGGTTGGACCACTACAACAAACAGCTGTGAAGTGGTCCAGTGAGGGGGGCTTCCATTGAGGACAACCATTACCTGCATCCAGGGTCCCTCCTTGCATTGATGTCTACTTGGGACATCAGTGTACCTGGGTAAGGACAAAGATAAATATGAAGGTATATGTGATAATACAAGCAAAATAAAAGATGAATACACGTGTAACAAAAATTTCAGCATCCATACTGCCATTCAAAAATGTAAAGTAAGCCAATAATAATGCCAATCAGTTACTGCTCTGCCCACTACTCGAGGATACACATATTTTGTTTAAATACCAAAAAAAAAAAAAAAAAGAAATGTTGTCACACTTAAACTTAGCCAAGAGATTGAGCGCCAATCTAGCTTTCTTTAGAAGGAAAAATGATTCCAGATTTCCCTGTGAGGAATCTAAAGTTTTTCTGATAATACACATTTAAAAGATAGCAGGCTGAATATGGAGGAGAGTGGGTTGAGCACATAGAGTGCTCTGCATGGACTTTAGCAGTTTTCAAAGAAACTTGCAACAATGAGAAAGACTATCAATCTTCCTGATGTTATGCTTTTTTAAATATAGAATTATAAAACTGTCCAAATGTATTCCAGAATTATCCTTGAAATATGACACTGTATTAAATTCATGATACTTTTACTCTTTGTAAACATACATGTATGATAGTCCATAATCAGAAACATAAAAGACAAAGATCAATACTTTTATAATAATGTCAGGAAAACAATATATATAATCATAATTCTGCAACATCCTATAGATAATAGAGTGGGAGCCAGGCCAATACATAATCAGATACTGAGGAAAAGTGAAACATGTAATAGTAGCATTTGTTGTAAAAATGGGCTATGTTATTTTCCCCATTACATAGACATCACAAATTTTATTCATATCAAATTTATTATAAATATCTGTATATTTGATTATGAATGAATATGAATTGATCTCTCCCAAAGTTGTCAGTATCTTAATACATAAGGCCATATAATAATCGATAACATCACCACACATGATGTTAAAATGTTTACTGCTGCACAGCATAAATGTTTCTCTGGGCTAGAATTTGTCATCCCAAGAGAGTTCCCCAGGTCAGTTACAGGTGAACTGCTTGGTGCCACAGGGTAGGGAAACACCAATTAAAGATCTACATTTGCTTTGTCACACAGTCATATCACACAGCCACTATTCTCTGGTGTCTGCGTCTGTCAAGGGTGAAAGGAGGGATTCTTACTGTAGACAGGTTTCAAAGGCTCACAGACTGTAAAGTATGTCTTGTCAGCCTGGGATATCCTCTTGGGACATTTTGATAATGAACAAAACCAAGTGCTGAGGGGAAGGCTCAAGGCATAGATAATGACCTTTTAAACAGTGTCTAGAGAATGATGACTTGTGAACATTAGGAGTGCCATGAATACAAAAATGTGGAACATTTACACAATCGAATACTACTCAGCTACTAAAAACAATGACTTCATGAAATTCACAGACAAATGGATGAAACTAGAAAATATCATCCTGAGTGAGGTAACCCAGTCACAAAAGAACACACATGGTATGTACTCAATGGTAAGTGGATATTAGGAAAAAAGCTCAGAATATCCACGCTATAACTCACAGACTGTGTGAAGCTCAAGAAGAAAGACCAAAGTGTGGATGCTTTGGTACTACTTAGAAGGGGGAACAAAATAATGATGCGAGGTAGAGGAAGGGAAGTACTTGGGAGGAAGAGAGGAGTGGGAGGGGAAAGGGACAGGATCAGGTGTGGGAGGAGATGTACAAAGGGTCAGGAATTTAAACAGAGGTGAGTAGCAATGGGGGATGGGGAACTGGAAGTAGCCAACAGAAAGTCCCAGATTCCAAAAAAGTAAAAGGCTCCCAGGACCCAATGGGGATGACATTACCTAAAATATCCAACAAAGGGGAGAAAGAACATATGGAGTCCATATCCAGAGGTTAGGCATGCCCCCCCGGTTGAGGGATAGGGCCACCCACCCATCTCAAAAATAGTAACCAAGAATTACTCTTGTCTAAAGGAAATACAGGGACAAAAACATGGAGCAGAGGCTAAAGGAAAGGCCATACAGAGACTGCCCCACCTGGTCCATCTAATATGCAAAATATACACCAAACCCAGACGCTATTTTTTAATTGGATATTTTATTTATTTACATTTTAAATGTTATCCCCTTTCCTGGTTTCCCCTCTAGAAACCCCCTATTCCATCCTCCCTCACCCTGTTTTTATGAGGGTATTCCCCCACCCACCCACCCACTCCTACCTCCCTGACCTGGCATTCCCCTATACTGAGGCATGGACCCTTCCCACTATCAAGGGTTTCTCCTCCCATTGATGTCCAACAAGGCCATCCTCTGCTATGTATTAAGCTGGAGCCATGGGTCCCTCCATATCGCTGATGCCAAAAAGCACTTGCTGACAGGAGTCTGATGTGGCTGTCTCCTGAGAAGCTCTGTTAGAGTGTTACCAATACACATGCAGATACTTACAACCAACCATTGAACTGAGCACAGGGTCCCCAATGGAGGAGCCAGGAGAAGGACTGAAAGAGCTGAAGGGGTTTGTAACTCCATATGAATGACAATGATATTAACCAACCAGACCCCACCTCCCCTCAGAATTGCCAGGGACTAAACTATGAACAAAAGGATGGAGGAACCCATGGCTCCAACTGCATATGTAGCAGAGGATGACCTTATCTGGCATCAATGGAGAGGGGAGGCTCTTGGTCCTGTGAAGGTTCGATGCCCCTGCACAGGGAAATGCTCCCTCATAGAAGCAGGGGGAGGGGCAATGAGATAGGGGGTTTGCAGAGGGGAAACCAGGAAGAAGGATAACATTTGAGATGTAAATAATAACATAACCAAAAAAATTTTAAAAAATAAACATAGAACACCAGAAAGAAAGAAAGAGAGAGAGAGAGAGAGAGAAGGAAAGAAAGAAAAAATAAGATATGCCTTCAATGTCTTCTTTGTAGTATTTAGTTAACTGCCACTAGTTTCAATGTAGTTTTTGTTTATTTCTTTGGATTCTATATTTTAATAGCAAAAATAGCAAAAAGCCAATCTGCTTTGTTCTTTATTTAAAATTTATTTTGAATTAAAATCTTACATCACTTTCCTCTCTCCTTTCTCAGTTCCTCCCACCCACCACTCCTTTTCAGAATCATGAATTCTTTTTCTTTATTATTCTTACATATATGTCACCAATCCTGCCTGCCAGTGCAAAGCCAAACAGTCCTCTGGGGGTGAGGAGTGGGCAAGGAGGAGTAAGGATGTTTATAGGAAAGACAGAAAAGATGGCTCAGAGACAAAAGTTAGAAATCAGGAGGGCTGCAGGTCTATACCACACCAGCCTGAATGCATTTCTCATAGGCTTTATATACTTTACAATATTGTGGGAAACAAAGTCACAAGCTAGCAGAGACAATAACTGACATATATGTAATATCAGTTCCATCTGGAGGTCTCCCTGTTTTTTCCTCCAAGATTAACAGAACATTCAGCCCCTTGCCTTGAGCTTCAAGTGTATCTATCCCCTCTAATCGTTTCCTGTGTCAGCAGGCCAGCAAATCTGCCAGCAGATCCTGACCTGCCTTGACTCTGCCTGACAAACAGGCTTTCACAGAAGCAGACAAAATGGCTCCTGACATGTGTGTAAATGAATAAAGATACAGATACAGTCTGCTGAGTCTGTTCAGTGCCGCTTGTACATATGTGATTGCAAGACTGACCACTTGATATTAGATAAATAATGGTTGTCAGGCTTACTTATTATACACGTAGCATTCTTTTCTTATGAGACAATCTGGATTTACTTAATAATTCCTTCCCTGTTCCCCTTTGTGCTCTTCAAAGCACTATCTTCACACCTTTGGCAATGTTTCTGTCTCCTACATAAAATTGCAATGATATAGTAGTATCCCATAGTTGTCAGTACCTGGTGTCTGGTGGGAATCTATTAAATCAACATCATCTCAATACATCTTATATGGCTTTTGCATATGACCATCTAGCACATGATGCCAGCCTAGAAAACATAAGCTATTGACTGAGTTCAACATGATATATGAAAGGTAAAGATAATGATAATCAATATTAACTAAGTTATTGCAACTTTAATTATACCTTATCACCTCTTTTTTTTGACTTGACACTGTTGTGGCTTAAGGAAAACATTTTTACTGGCCCAGCTTTACAGACAGATGCACAGGGCTCAGTGAGCTTAGGTAATTTGATGAAATGTCCTTGATAGACAGCCCAGGGCTTTTTATGATGGATTCAGAACTGTCTCCTATGCATAAGCAGCACTTGATAGAATCAGACTTTTATCAATACATTACATATATATTCTCCAGTAGAAATCATAGTCACACAGTTACTTACCTGGCCTACATTACATATGCATATATATGTTATATATGTGCATATACATATAATACACATGCATATGTTTATATACAGACATATGTGAAGCTAATTTAACTTTGAGGAAAAGATGTATTTCTAATTCTACATTAATGTGGAAGGTGAATCTTATTGGTATTAGAATAAAATGCCAAATCTTAAATAAATGCATAAAATAGTGAACTGATTCTTGGGGCAAGAGTGACAGGGTCTGTTACAAATATCTGTAGACTCTAAAATATCAAGGCATTTTTCCTTCACATGTTTGAGAAAGAATAGAGGCGCTAGGGCTGCAGAAATCCAAGAAATGGACTCAGCAATTTCCCTTGAGCAGAGAAACAGGTAATGCAGAGTGAGCAGAAAAACCATGCTCCGTTCAGTTCAGGCTCATTCAGCGATCCCCAAGTAACGTGGAAAGTTTGTTCAGTTTACAGGAGTGTTTCCAGTCAGCCTAAGTTATATCTGAAAGGACATGGAGCATCAGAGGGAGGATCAGTACTCAAGTCAAACTCTGAGGCTGTACAAAAGAAGGAAGAGGAGCAGGGTGGGGAGAGGGAAGAGGCGGTAGGGAGGGGGATGGAGGGAGACAGAGGGGAGGAGGAAGGAAGAGGAATTCTCAGACTCTACTGCACCATAGCATTGACCTCTTACCCACAACCACGAGAGTCATCACAATAAGTGTCCTTTAGCTGTAAATTTATTTTCAGTATTATCCAATGGAACACAATCTGTATAAGCAAAAACAAAACAAACAACCAAAAATCTGAACTACTATTGGAAGAACAAAGTAACATAACATTTTAGAATGCCAAAATACACATTGTTAATTGTTTCTTAATGCCAGCCTCAAAGGACATGCTTACAGTAATTTACTGAAATAAGATGATTTTAATGGTTTTCACAGTCTGAAAACAAAGTCTAGCCTTACTGTAAGTCACATTTCAAGATTACATTCAAAAGACATTCGAATGAGATTTCTGTTTTGTTTATTAAAGCGAAACATAAGCTTAATAACAAATTCCCTCCCAATGTCAAAGTGGGTCAAGCTAAAGAGCTTTAGATATTTAGCAAAGGTTCAACATAAATCCCTATATAGAGTCTCAAAATTAAATTATAATGTTCAGGGAGCAAAATATTTACTTTTATGGAGGAAAAAATGTCAAGTTAGACATTATAAATATAAGATTTAAATTTGTCAAAAGATAGAACTTTCACATGTTTAGAGGAATTCAGTGAAGAGATTACACCCACGCCCATACGAGCTAGCCTGTACTAATTTATCCTAGTTACTTTTCTATTACTATGACAAAGCACCATGACCAAGGCTACTTGTAGCATTTAATTTGAGATCTCATAGTTTCAGAGTGTGCATCTGTCACCACTATAGCAGCAGACAATCAGGCATGATGCTGAAGTAGGAGATGAGAGGCTATATCTAGAAACACAAGCACTAGGCAGAGGGAGAGACCTCAAAGTCCATCCTGAGTGACACACTCCTTCTAACAAAGTGATACTTCCTAATCCTTCCCAAACAGTTCCACAGAGTGCTCAAATAAATGTGCTTATGAGGGCCATTTTCCTTCAGCCCACCATATGAGTCATTGACTGAATTTTGTATCTAAGAGACTGAGTAAGGTGTCTTCGACTTTCCCACATCACTCACATCTGACCCATCAGTGCCTTATCTTGGCATCACATTCACCTTGATATCAACCAATTCTGGCACCACTGCTAGACTTCTGAGATCTGAAAAGAATGTTATCTCTCTTTATCACTTTATTAAATGCGTCATGTAAGTCTCAAATAAACACAAATATTTGGTGAGAATTTTACATATATACACATATATACACATACATATACATATCCCTAAGTTCAAACCACTAAGAATAAAAAATGTTCAGTACTATTTCTATATTCCTTGTATCCATCTTTATTGAGTTTTTTATGCATGCATAAAATATGTTTTGATCAAATCTACCTCCAATACCTCCTCTGTACCCTCTGTCATGTTTGCCTCCCAACTTCATGTCCTCTCTCTTTTGAAAAGATCCAGAGTCCACTCAGTGTAGCATGCATGAACATAGGTGTAACACCATTTAATGGAGCAGAAGTAGCCTTTCAAGGACTGCTTCCCTCAAGAAAACTGACTCTCTCTTCCCCAGCAGCCATCAACTGCAAGAACTCACAAGCCCCTCCCACTTCATGAGGTCTTGGCTGATGATCTTGCAAGATCTTTATCTTGCACAAGTCATATCCACAGAGTCACAGATCCTGTGAGTTTATGGGTGTCATGGCTCTATCATGTCCTGAAATTAATATTTTGCTCCAGAAACTCCCTCCCTCTGACTCTTACAATCTTTCTAGTCCCTATTCCAAGATGATCTCTGCGCCTCATGGAGAAGATGTGATACAGGTGTCTAATTTAGAGGTGCACAAGAACCAAGTGTGCCTCCCTGAATTAATTGCCATCTCTTAGAAAAGGAAGTTTCTCTAATGATGGTTGAGAAATCTCCTATTCTATCTGCATAAAGAAAAGAGCTTAGAGATCCATTTAGCAGCATTGTGCTTCACTGTATTCTTGAGATTTATGTAATAGGATAAGTATACTGAGGTAGGTGGGGAATTAAAACAATGAATTGTCGATAAAAGGATCAACATAAAGCATTGGGAGACATTTTCCCAGCAGGTATGTGGTTATCAGAAGTAAATTCAGGAAGACTTCCTGACTTATGGCGATACTAAGCTATAAAAATTGTAAAGGGAGATGACTCACAAAGTGTGAACCATTCAAATTCCATGACACAATCTTCACGTCAATTATTCTCATATGATTCTATGTTAATAATAAAACACAAGTTAGCAAAAATACATACCATTTGTGTTGTTAACAAAACACTAACTTTAGTGCAAGTTCACTGGGATAAAGGGTAATGATTACAAAACAGTTAGGACATAAGAATGGATCTGTTTTGATGTTAGCTGTACATGAGATTCTCTACAACTTCGGGGAACCAGACAAACACAAGACTTTCTCAGAAGACATTAAGGAAGGACAAATAGAAATTCACTTTTGTGTCCTTGTCCAGGAGTGCACTTGCCAAGACTGGTCTAGGACTGGAGCCAGAGTCTCAAAGAAGTCAGTGCTGCAGTTTCTGAGAACCCGACTTTCCCCTGAGTTGTGGTTACTAGTTTTTAGGACTGTTGTGTCTGAGGTGTTGAATGGTTTCTTTGTTGTTGTTTTGTTTTTTGTTTGTTTGTTTGTTTTATTCCCAACTATGTCTGACTTAGCTATTTGTCAAACTTTACTACCATCCACAAGTAAACTTTTTTTCAAAATAGGCTGTAAAAAAGCAGTACTGCGCTACTGTTCTATGAAGTCCATTTTCATCATATTTTGTGTTTATACTTTATCAATGTGAAGTCTTACTGAGCTTACCTACGTATGTGAACGTGTTATATGTGGAGAAGCTTGAAGTGAGTAGAGGATCTGAGTAAACTCATCTTTGAACCTAAACTTGAGTGTGTAAATTCATTCATTCACTTGACTAACCAATTCAATAACTATTGAGTAAGAACTTAGTCTGGAATATGGGAAAATTTACATGTGTTCAGGATGTATTAATTGAAATTCTCCATTGTATGCCTATCTTATATGTCCCCATAGGTATCATGTATGTATGTATGTATGTATGTATGTATGTATGTATGTATGTATGTTTGTATCCATTCATACATCTATAATACATTTATCTATCTATCTATCTATCTATCTATCTATCCACCCATCATCTATCCATTTATCTGCCTATCTGTGAAACACTCGGTTGATTTATTTGTCATCTATCTCTCTACAAATCTGAACGTTTTTTCATGAAAAAATATACTTATATACTTATGTAGCCAAAGAGTTTATAAGTTTCCATGTAAAAGCTAAACCATATACTCTGTCCTAATATGACATATAATAACCAAATAATATATATGATGTTGTACTTCTTTAAAAACTTACTTGGTGTAAGTCATTAGCATATTCAAGTTCTCCTGGTCACAGTTATTGCTTTTTTTCTTCTTTATTTCTCATCCCTAGTCCTCCCACTTGACAGCTCAGTGTTTTGGAGTCTTATTTCTGCAGTTCCAACAACACCTAAAACCTGTACTGCTATAGAGTCACAGGACCACAACTATACTCATGACCGACACACTCTTCTGCAGGGTCCACTAGTAATGTGCAACCGGCCACCATCCCCAAATATCCATTTGTTCTCTGCTTCACTGTGCACATGAAAACTTTTCTTCAAAATATCCTGTAAAAAAGCAGCACTGTGCTATTGTTCTCTGAAGTCCATTTTCATTATTGCAATTTTCCATGTAAAAGCCTAAACCATATACCTTGTCCTAAAATGACATATAATAACCTAAATCAACTTAATTTTGCTGCACTTTCCCTTAATTTCCAAACAATTTGGAATATCTTATCAAAATTACTTCTTAACACAAAAGTGCTTAAAAGAGAATAGAGTCTGTAACCGTTGCTCAAGAATGCAGTTCTCCTTCTGCAGCTCAGAAAATAACCTGTGTGAGGATGGCTAAGCTACCCTCCTTCTGACTGGAATGGATTAAGGTGCATCCAGTTAGCTTTTTGGACACAATTTAGTCAATTAGCAACAAAGACTTGTCTCCACCAATGTGGATGACATAATACAATCTGCTGAGGGACCAGATCAAACAAAATGGGAGGAAAGGACAATCCTTTTCTCTCTTTCTTCTGAAACCAAAACATTAATCTCCTGCTTTTGAACACTGGGGCTTTCAGTTCCCAGAGCCATTATCAGAAGACCTGGGACTTGGGCTCACCCTACTGGCTTCTTTGGTTCTTGGGCCTTCAGAGTAAACCTGATTTGTACCACTGGCTTTATTTATGGGTTTCAGTAAGCAAACTGTGTGGCTATATAAGTCTATGAGTTAATTTTCATGACAAATGTTCAGATTTGAAAAGAAAAAGAGAGAAAGAGAGAGAGGATAAATAGATTGATTACTCAACTGATTGATCCACAGATAGATAAATAGATAGATGATGAATGGATGAATAGATAAGTAGGTAAGTGGATGGATAAATGGATACATACATATATACATACATATATACATACATACATACATACATACATACATACATGATACCTATGGGTACATATAAGATAGGCATACAATGGAGAATTTCAATTACTACAGCCTGAACACATGTAAATCTCCCACATTCCAGGCTAAGTTCTTACTCAATAGTTATTGAATTGGTTAGTCAAGTGAATGAATGAATTTACACACTCAAGTTTAGGTTCAAAGACGAGTTCACTTAGATCCTCTACTCACTTCAAGCTTCTCCTTCACACATAACGTGTTCACATACCTAGGGAAGCGCAGTATGATTTCCTATTGATAAAGTATAAACACTAAAAATTAATAATTCTACATGGAGTTACGGGGGATGTCGTGGGTTGCCATGAGATCATGTTCATACAGTGTGTATTAGTTACATATACATGACCAAAGCATGAAAGGTGAAAACTTCAAAGGAAGAATGACTTGCATTGGTCATAGTTTCACCACATCATGATGGAAAAAGTGTCACAGAGTAATAGAACCATATTGTTAGTGTAGGAGAACCATATCTCCTACACTAAAAAGCAGAAAGAACCAAAGATAATATACTCCCATGGCCTAGGTTTCAGTGATACACTTTCTCCATCTAAATTCTCTCTCCAAGGTCTCTAGAACAGAATAGTGCCTCCCACTAATGTGTGGGCATTCAAATATGAGACTGAATTCTCATGTCCATACGTTACTAATGTGGTGAACTCTGAACCTCTGCATTATAAAGAATAAATTCACATGTATATGTAGATAGATAAATAACATGTTGATGTTAATGTTCTTTATATTATAGCACAGTATTTATAAGAATCTATGATTAGAAAGTTAACTTTCTGTTATTAAAGTTAAAGTGTTTCTTTCCATCTGAAGCAGAACCCAAACAAAATTATAATATTGATTTGACTACTTATTTTGCCAAAATTGGTGCCACAGCCTATTGCGATTAAAAAAGGAAATAATAAATGCTAAACTGGAGGTTATAAAAATGAGATAGTTATGTGCATGTTTCATAAGTCAAAAATAACTGTACATGTGTTAGAAAAGTACAAGTCAGTACAATGGGTTTCAATATGATTAAACCAAGTACAACGTATTTATGTATGAAGATAGCATAATGAGATATATTATTATCTACAATTCCTGTATGCTATTAAAAATTTTAAAATACTGTATTTTACAAAATCACCTGTTAAATATTTTAAATTATTGAAGGAACTTGGAGAAAGAGGAAATGAGCATCACACTTATGGAATTCTCCTTTATAAATTTTTTATTGATGTGAACTTTTAAAAGTATGATATACATTACTGGTATGAGCAAGATTAAATGAGTAAGGAATTTGAGCCCATTACCACAAATATAAATACACAGGTAAGTCATTACAGGACTTGTGGCTGCGACATTGTAAAGCAGCTTAAATTAAAGACTTGGATCTGTTCTATAACAAATTTCAAGCTCTATCAAACGCCTAATAAAGTTTTAGGCAAAAACTCTTATACTTTACCACCCTGAATAGATACTTGTTGAAGTCAACAAGCCTAGAACACAGAATTAAGTCTGAAAGAATTCACTCAATTGCTGTATAGACAAGACATAAGTAGATCAATAAGAGATAGTAATGTTCATTGTCTTTATATAAGTATGAAGACATAAGTTTTCTCTCCTATCTGAAATACATAGCATAAAATAAAACAATCCACAAAGACAGAAAGCGCACAGGACCTGCTGGTGTTCCACTAACCAATCTGGAATCCCTGAGACCTGGCTATGAGAAGATTATCATCCTGAGTGCAGAGAGCAGATGCTGGGACAGGATCAGCACAAACGCTTCCTCTTCTGTTTTGAGTGTAAAATATTTCTCATAGCCCAATGTGCTGGCACACTTTTTCCCCAGCAGTAATGCTGTTTGGAGACATGGAACTTGGAATGTGAACCATTAGGGACATGGTCGTGGGAGTGTTGTATCCTGGTTTCTCCCTGTTATGCCATCACTTCCTGATCAGTCTCAATGAACAGTCCCAACTTATGTGTCTGCCAACTGAGGAAGCTGCTTTAATTACAATGATTTCTCTGCCATAATCGACTATGAAATCCCTGGGCACCATGAGTCACTTTGAATCCTTCCTTCCTCCTTTAAGTTGCTTCTGCTTGGTTTTCTGTTACAGTGATGTGAGAAGTGAGAAATATATCTCCAAACAGGCTTTTTCCCTTAAAACGCAACTAGATATAATGTGTTGATTGCCTATTGGAGAATTTAAAGTCAATAATGTTTGTTTATTGTTAAATTTTATTAAGAATAGCTCTGACAAAACAATTATAAATTCAAGGGTTTCCATGTCTTTCTCGGGCTTGACAATTCTCCAAAATGACTTGCAAACCTTATTGGAAGGGCTAAACTAACAGTTTTACAATACAAAATACAACTCAGGAAGGGCTTCATGGGAAAGCCCTTCAACATAGTGCCTGGAGTGTGCTACTGTAATGTTCATGAGGTAGAACCAGGAGCATCCAGAGCTGGAGGGAAGGCTCTATCACACAGAGTTCAAGGAGCATTTGGATTGCATGGTGAAGCCATTCAAGTGAGGAGATAAAAAGAAGAAATTCTTGAAGGATGCCACATGTAGTGAACAACCATGTTTTCTCCTCACTGAGTCCTAATATTTCACCTACCTGATATCTAAGTTAACCAAACAGGAAGCACTTTGAGCTGTATGTGTTCAGAGGTTAGGGTCATATTATATCATTGGTAATAGAGTTCATGCTAAGTCTTCCTGGAGTGGTCAAATCCCTGTGGGAAACAATAATTGCCAATCATAAATCACCGAGTTAGAATAAACGTGTGTTGGATATAGATTTCAGTGACAACAAAGGATTTCGAATCCCTGTCTTTATTATTCTGTACAAATAGTTTTTGAATATTTTTTTCCTGGAGAACTCTAGTTTTACCTAAACTTTTCTTGAGAACCTAGCAGGTATCACACAATGTATTTTCTACTAACTATTGTTGCCGTTTGGAAGTTACACATTGATTTAAATGTTATACCATTACATAAATAGGACCCCTATATAAATAAACTCTCTTCCCAGCAATTGAATGATATACACAAATAATTTAATTTAACAGTATCTGCAGTTTGGGGCTTGACAGATTCTTTTTTTTTTTTGGTTTTTCGAGACAGGGTTTCTCTGTGTAGTCCTGGCTGTCCTGGAACTCAGTCTGTAGACCAGGCTGGCCTTGAACTCAGAAATCCACCTGCCTCTGCCTCCCAAGTGCTAAGATTAAAGGCATGCACCACCACCACCTGGCCGGCTTGACAGATTCTTAAACACATCACTAATAATGTCCATAAATCCACAAGTTCCTCTGTTAAAGTAATGTAATTTGTTTCTGTAGTTTTAATGACCATCCTCCTGACTCCAAAGTAGGCAGATGGATGAGCACAATTTTCTGAACAAAATCTGAAATCACTGACTTCCCATCAAGGATCAGACATTGCCAACTAACCTAACCTTCCCTAGACTTCATTCTGCTACCCGCAATAGTATCTAACTTCTGAAAGAACACTTTTTTTTTTTTTTTTGCTTCTGAGTTCAACTCAAGTAGTCTGGTTACTGAGGTCCCACAGCTAGAATTTAATTCTTACTCATGTGCTTTTTCAGAAACCACCTCAGAGTTTTCTGTTCCAAGGCAAGGAAAATAAACGCATGCAAGCATGCTTCAGCAGGAAGCGAAACCTGTATAATGATAAACAGAATCAAATTATATTTTCACGAAGTTTGCTGTTGGATGTACCAATCCATTTCCTCATTCCATTTTGATAATTGTTTCCCCTCAATAAATGAAAAGGATTGGTATTTGTATTCTCAGTATAGAGCTCTCAGATTACTATTGATGCCCTAAGAGAAAAAATAGCGGTTATGATAAACCTGGAAATTGCCATAGAATACAAAAACTGTAAAGATGAGCGTTTCGTTGTGAATTAAATTTCCATTAACTGAATGGACTGATTCAGGAAGTTTTTAGAGGGCCATAATTTCTACAATGAGCTCTGATAAACACTGGCTGGTTGCCATCAAGATATGATTGCCAGTTCAATTGACTGTGACCAGTTCAGCTGAAATTGTCCTCAAAGAAGGCAAGCCAGTTACAATGCTTTATTCAAAATGCACCAATATTTTTAAATCTACATTGTTACTGCCAGCATTAGTAGTTAATATTTCTTTAGGAAATGCAATATATATGTACAAAAACAACAATATCTGGTATAAAATAACTTACATTGAGGGCTAAAGCCAATATATTAGACATTCAGAGACAGGATGAGTAGATAGACTTTAAGTAAGATACAACAGTTTAGCCATTTTTTGAAGTAATTGATAAGAGCAGAGAAACTCATAAAGCACTGTCTCAAAGTGTCTACAATAACAAGATGCTAACTTGTAGAAGTTATCACCTCAAAAGACTCTGGTAAGAACAACGGCATTTATATACACACACAGCTCATGGTACAAAGATTCCAATGGCAACCAGTTGGCTTCCAGTTATGGAGGTTTTGTTTGTTTGTTTTTGTTTGTTTTGTTTATTTGGCTTTTTAAAGGTTCTTTTAAGGGCAAAGAGAGGAACTTTGACTTACACTGGTTATTTATTAAGTATTATTACTGCATTAAAAATTACATCTACATCTCATGAATCCAGAATAGAGTAGCGTGGACCATCACAGAACACAATTCCCTGCAAGGGTTCTTTCTTAGCAGACAATTTTTCAAGTACATACAATGGTCACAACAGCATAGATTAAGCATCAGACTCAAGACAGCAGTGAGAGAGAGGTATTAGTATGGGGGGACAATACACACTTCTGCACCTCAGTGTAATATTCAATGTAACACTCCTGCACCTCAGTTTAACAGGCATTTATCCAATAATCTGTGCTTAGTCTTCTATTCTTCCCAGCAGTATTCTGAGTCCTCAATCACAAAAACATATAAAGCATAATGATCACTAGGGTAGGTTCTGGCTACTTTACAGACAGCAGAGCATCCAACCTGAAGTCCAAGACCACATCTGTAGATATTATATAGGTTTGATTGATTTCAAATGTTCACATGATTTGCAGTGTGAGAAATTGGGTTGCCCCATTCACAACCAAGATGTCTTCTCAAGGTGCACATGTGGGTATTTAAACAGAACTCCATGTTTCCTTCAAAATTAGATATCAGATCTTATGTGCAAAAGAACTTTAACTCCTGGATTTCAAAGTCGGCACAGTAGAATATTTTCTCTTAGATGCTGTTGCTTGAATCTCCAACCTCAATAAGCCCATGTAAAAAACACGCAATCCAGTTATTATAATTATAAACTATATGCCTAGATTGGGCAAGTCTAACACTATACTAATTTATTTCCCAGCTATAAGACACCTTGCTGCTCGTGGTTTCTCCTGGCCACGTGGTTCTGGTCCATCACAGCTTCCTTTCCCTCTTCCTCTGTCCTCTTTCTTTCGACTCTTGTCCTCTTCTGTCTGTCTACCTGACACTACTCTTGAACCTCTAGTCCCCCCTTTCTCCTTTACTGCCCAATCACAGATTCTAGCCTTTACTGATCAGTTAAAATGGAGAGAAGGTTCACATGATTTCACCTGAGTACGTGATCACTGCTCCTTGGGGAAAATTCCTCTTGAAGCAACAGAATTAACATCAGAATACAAAGAGCATCAGGAAAACCCACAACAAGCTGCATCCTCTAAGACTCCCAAGCTTACCTGCCTCAGCTCCACACCTTTTCAGCCTTGGAGCTTTGAGCCCTGTGTTACTGCAGTCACTCTCTCTCTAGCACCTGAGACAAGTTGTGGATCCCTGTTCTTTTGGTCAAGCCATATTTTTCTGCTGAGAATCACTTACACAAGAAAGTTTTTAAACTTTATTTTCTTCCCTTGTTTGCATCCTGAGCAAGTAGAGTAGTGATATGGAAATTTGCTCATGATGTAGTTAACGTGCATTGTCTCTTGAGATCTTTTCATTGTATCCTCCCATCTGAGCATTGAGTGAGAGAAAATACTCTCCTCAATAAAACCCTGTATTATCGAGGGAGCCATACATTGGTCATATCCTTATTGTATTCATGGAGACAGTAAGCCTTTTCTTAACTCAGATAAAAGTTAATGAATGAGTCTGTACTAGCTGCAATACAGACAAAGACAGATTGATGATTGGGAACTAAATGTTGTCAGGGAATGATTAACTCCAAATTGAAAAGTTGCAACATTGCATGAAGAAAGGATAGAAGTGAGAAACCAGGGTTGATGCTATGAGATCTGTTCCTTAAAAGTCAGGGGGAAATAGGGCAATGCACATGAATAAAGGGACTGTTGCTGAATAAGAAACAGGAGCTTCTTTCTTCCACTGGATGGTTTTAGGTTCTTTGTCAAATGGTTGGCATGTAGAAGAATGCAAATTGACCACTCTTACCTCCTTGTACAATGCTCAAGTCTAAGTGAATCAAAGACATCCACATAAAACCAGATACACTAAATCTAATAGAAGAGAAATTGGGAAAGAGCCTAGAACACATCGGCACAGGGGAAATTTTCCTGAACAGAACACCAGTGCCCAAGGCTCTAAGATCAACTGTAGACAAATCAGATCTCATAAAATTGAAAAGCTTTTGTAAGGCAAATGACACTGTCATCAGGACAACCTACAGATTGGAAAAAAAATATTTGCCAAACCTACATCTGATAGAAAGCTAATTAATATCAAACATATACAAAGAACTCAAGAATTTAGACTCCAGAGAACCAAATAACCCTATTAAAAATGGAGTACAGAGCTAATCAGAGAGTCCTTAACAGAGGGATCTTGAATGGCCAAGAAGCACCTAAAGAAATGTTCACAGTCCTTAGTGATCAGGGAAATACAAATCAAAACCCTGAGATTCCACCTCACACCAGTCAGAATGGCTAAGAACAAAAACTCAGGTGATAGCAGATGCTGGCAAGGAGGTGGAGAAAGAGGAACATCCTCCATTGCTGGTGGAATTGCAAGCTGGTAAAACCATTCTGGATATCAGTCTGGTGGTTCCTCAGAAAATTGGATATAGCTATACCTGGAGACCCAGCTATACCACTCCTGAGCATATACCCAAAAGATGCTCCAATATATAACAAGGACACATGCTCCACTATGTTCATAGCAGCCTTATTTATAATAGCCCGAAGCTGGAAAGAACCCAGATGCCCCTCAACAGAGGAATGGATAAAGAAAATGTGGCACATTTCCACAATGGAGTACTACTCAGCTATTGAAAACAATGACTTCATGAAATTCTTAGGCAAATAGATGGAACTGGAAAGTATCAAGAGTGAGGTAACCCAGTCATAAGAGAACACACATGGTATGTACTCACTGATAAGTTTATATTAAGCAAAAAGCTTGGAATACTCATGATACAACTTACAGACCATATGAAGCTCAAGAAAAAAGACCAAAGTGTGGATGCTTCAGTATTACTTAGAATGGGGAACAAAATAATCACAGGAGACAGAGGGTGCAATGGACTTGAAAAGAAGAGAAGATAGGGAGAGGAATAGAGGGGGAGTGGAAAAAAGGGGGCACAGGATTGTCAGGGTCCACACTGCCCCACGCTTTGGGGCTAAGTGCTCTGGTCAAGAGAGAGAGTGGGGGATGGAAAGGCAAGAGATGTGAAGAATGGAAACAAGACAGGGTGTGCTTCCAAGTCTCTTTTCTCATTTATTGTCTCCCTTACTACAAAGAAATCTTGGGTATTTATAAGCACAAGCAGGGGAACACAACTGAAGACTCTTTACCACATGCACCATGCAGCTGGGGGCACTAAATAGCAAAACAAGATATGTGGGATAAACAAGATGTTTATCAAAGTGTGCTCAGCTGTTGTAGGCTGTTGAAAAACAAGTCTCTTGTCAGGGTATACGGCTGGAGATGGCTGCAAAGATGATAGCCGCTTTCTGCTAAAAGTCAGCTCCAAAGCACATGATCAGGTATAGGAGGAGATTGGTGAGATGTACAGTGGGTCAGGATATTGAACAGAGTTGTGTAGCAATGTGGGGTGGAGAACAGGTGTAGCCACCAGAAAGTCCCAGATGCTGGGAAAGCAAGAGGCTCCCAGGACCCAACAAGGATGACATTAGCTGAAATATCCATCAAAGGGGTGAGAGAACCCATAGAGATTATATTCAGAGGTTAGGCACAGTCCCCATTTGAGGTATGGGGCCACCCACCCTTCTCAAAAGTTTGAACCCAGAATTTCTTGTCTAAAGGAAATACAGGGACAAAGAGTAGAGCAGAGACTGAAGGAAAAGCCATCCAGAGATAGATATACAAATAAGAGTGGTTGAGAAATGAAGAGAATCTATCATCTTCCTTATGAAATGGCAAAATTTTAATCAAAGATGAAACAAGAAATCAGGACATCATACAGACAATAAAATGCTTGGCTTTCTCGGGCATGAGAACCTGAGTTAGATCCCCAGATATAAATATGCTGGGTACAGTCGCAAGTGATTAGAATTCCAGTGCCAACAACCCAAAGACGCATGGATCCCTGGGGCTCATTGACGAGCCAGATTAGCAGACTGTGAGCCCTAGTCCAAGTGAACGTTTATGTATCGGAGAAACAATATTGATAGCACACAAAAATAACACCAGAGTTTGGCAACAGATATTGGCCTCTGTATGCATTTGTACATATGTGTACATTCACCAACACATGTACATACACATACTTACAAGCTTTTAAATATACATTTTAAAAATAGATGAGACAAGGCTTGAGGAATACCTTATTTCATTACACATGGATTTTCATGACCATTCTCTGTTTCAGATTCTTATACAAGCTGATTTCAAAGACCATAAAACCAACTAAATAGACCAAAACAAAAGCCTTATGATAGATAACACATTCTTCCTAAAACTTTCAGTTCATTATGGAATTTTTCTGTCACAATCCTTCCAATAATTTTATTTTCTTTCTCTTTATATCCACCACATTCCCTATAACCACATCTATCACTTTTATGCATTATCTTGAAATTATGGCAACTCTTTGTGAATTCCCATTATATGAACAACTCTTTATGAATTCCCAACCCATTACAACATAAACACATGAAATACAAAAGACATAGAACAAGGTCCTAAGATTGAAGATATTCCAAGATGCCTATTGGCCTTGCTGACCTGGCTCTGAGAGTTGTGACATAAATGTCCATGCACCAACTGCTCCAACTTTATATTCCTGAGATGGTGTTGGGACTTTTATATAAGGAGCTGGTTCTGCAATGAAGACAAAAGGAGCTGCAGACTGGGAGAAAAGAAACAAAATAAAGTGCTCAACTCTGTTGTTAATATCAATGTAAATTATTATATATAGTCAAAGCTTAAAGGGGGGCCACAATGACTCCAGTGCAGTGACATTCTGCCAAAGAAAAAAGAAGCTGCGTCCACAGGAAATGTTAAGAGAAAAAGATGAAAGGGGACAGGAAGTCAGGCAGTGTGCACAGTTACATTATTGGGCATCTATTTTAACTTGTTTATTTATTTAATTTTCAACATAACTACCAAGTTTAAGACAGGTGAGACTATTGGTAGAAAATTAAATTCAATCATCAAAAACATTTAAAGTCCCTAGAAGAGTAATTCCTAACAAAAATATTGCAAAATAAAGATATGTACCAGGACGCTATGTCATAGCATCAAAGAGTCAAAATACTCTCTCAGAGGCAAAGAGGGGGATGGAATGGGAGGCTTGTAGAGGGGAGACCAGGAAGGGAGGCAACATTTGAAATGTAAGTAACTAAAATAATCAAGAAAAAAAGAATTTTCAAAGAGACTTAGAAATGCTGCAGGCAGAGAAAGGCAAGGCATTAAGATCTACTGAGGAAAGCAGAGATGAGGTGAGACAACGTGTTGAATTAAGTTCAAACTAATGTAAACCGCAGAAGAACTGATTTCAACCAGCTGTTATCTGTGTGAACTCAACATATATCCTATTCAATTCAGAAAAGCGCACTGTAATTTTAATATAATTATTCATAATCTGTTCAAATGTGTACTTCGGTACACAAATTTTTGATACCTGTGCATACAATTAGTCACATTTCAAAAAGTGAATTTTCGTGTAATTGCAAATTGTTCCAAGATACTTCACGTAATTATCTAACAAAGTCTTTTTGGATTCTAGCCAGGCCTGTTCTTGCAAAGTAAAGTAGAAAATTTGAAGTTATTATGTGGGAAATTCAGAAGAAGCATAATTACCTGAAACATTCAGGCAGCTAAAGTAATGCTGCAACACTGAACACGGATTGCTTCTCTTTTCATTTGCGTTCTCTCAGGAATCTAAACACATACAACCCCTATGGACCAATAGTTTTCTTATGCAATGGTATTCATCACAACAGGCCTGCATCTTTTGTCCCTCCCATGCCAGTGGCAGCACAGCAATCAGTGAAGCAGCCTAAGACAGGGATTATTTTTTGATTTCTCACACCTCTAAAAAGTAAATACAATTCAAAGCAAAATATCTTGGACAATAGGTACTGGATTGCTGGTGCTTATGGATTCTGAGAAATTAATGAGGTTGCATATATACTCATTTGTAGTTCTATGGAATTAAAAATAATACTTGATTCTAACTATTTGGGATGATGTTCCTTTTTGGATTTCTAAAACAAAGTAAGACTTAATGAGACAAGTTATTTGACTGGTAACTCATCTAAATCTATATTGTTAAGGGATGACTGAAAGTTTCTCTTAGCACCAAATCCTTATCCAGTAACTTAGTTCTGATCATTAGTTAATAGTGTATTAGTCTAAACCAGAGGTCCTCAGACCTCAGTCTATTCACCAACATCATTGGTATCATCCTGGAGCTCTCATTAGAGAATCAGGGTCTCACATCTCTTTCCAATCTTAATTGAACCAGAGGCTTTGGGAGTGAAGCCCAACAAAGCATTTTAACACTATGTCATGATTGTTACGTGTGTTCAATTTTGAAAACATTTAACATACACCATTAAGAACTTCAGAGAAGTAAAAAACTCTTATCTGCAAGGAAATCATGAACCCATCATGAGCCACTGGCAGTGATACAGTTATCACATGGAACTCAGCAATAAGACATGATTCTTGACAATGATGCAGTTATCACGTGGAACTCAGCAATAAGACATGATTCTTGACAATGGTACAGTTACCACGTGGAACTCAGCAATAAGACATGATTTTGATGATGACAGTGATATATTAGAAATTCTCCTGTGCTCAGAGTGATTCACAGAGTTCTAGAATTTGAGAGCACTTCAGAAGTCAATGTGAAAAGCAATGTTGGACTAACTCTGCACAAGACAGAATTTTCAATAATCTGACACTGTCAGCTTAGTGATTAATTGCAAAACACAAAACAGAGTCGGAAGTATCAGTGGTTCACTTATAAGTAAGAGATTTCCCCATAGATGGAGAGCTGAGCGATTGATATACAATAGATAAATATATAACTCTAGATTTATTATCCATATAATTCTACCTTCAAGTTATAATAACGTAGCCTTATAAAAATGCTAAAGAAACATATTAATTTAGTCTTTGAGAATTTTATGTGCGTATTTAACATATTTTGCTCATCACTACTCTTCACTCATATTCTTGTCGTTCTAGATTTTCCCCTCCCCCGAGACAGACTTCATGGCCTCTTTCCTTATTATTTACTTATTTTTATATAAATCACTTTGTCTAGTGATGCCTATTTGTGCAACTGTGTAAAGCCATTCAGTGGAGGATAGGCAAAGTACCAAGACTCTTATCTCTAAAGAATTCTTACTCTCAAGCTCCAAGCAGCCATTGGTGGCTAATAGCTCCTCCGATAGGTATGGGGCCTTGTATTCCATACTCATGTTCACTGGAGTGTTGACTGAGCTTGCACTAGCAACCAAAGTTCTTGTGACTCCATAGTTAAAGTGGCCCTGTGGGCTGTTAGCTCTCTTGTGGGCATGGTTCCTGTTGGACTGTGCTGGGGATCTCATGGCTCCAGGGAGCAGAAGCATGGGAATTTGACTGAGTTCACTCCATGAGGCACCGGGTAGATGCTGGACTGAGAAGCTGTGGAGGCTCTGCTCGGGCATGGAGAGGTCTAAACCTGAAGTCCCATGGGGGGTTGGGGGAGGCAGGGCTCCTGAGTGGTGGTCTCCGGGTTGAGGCAGCTGACCCAGAGGCTGGTGATCTTGGTCCTTGAGCTCCCAAACACCGTTGGGAGCCACAGAAGAACTGAGATGCAAGGACATATGGGCTGACCCACAGCCAGGAGGAACGAGAGGAAGAGAAGCCCCCTGACAGCGTCCTGGGGGTAGAGACTCTTGGTTACTGGGACTCAGTGGGCTGGGTAGGCTAGCTTGGTTGAATTGGTGGCCTTTGTGGCGGGAACATAGAGAAGTCTTCCAGGCAGGAGATTAGGTGGCAGCAGCTCATTAGTTAAAGACCTTTTCCACGGTTCCCCACTGAGGGGCTCCAAAGAAATGAGGAACTCCATGGGGTTAAAAGGTTTATTGTCATGGCAGAAAGTAAATGTGGCTGCACCCCCGCCCCCATTCTCAGGGCAGACCTGAGTTAAATAGGGAGGGAGGAGGGTCTAGGGAGGAATGCTTAATTGGCTATGCCCTCTGACCTTCAGGTATCTCATTAATATAAAAATTAATATAAAAATCTCTTGAGGCTGAGGCCTGTAGTCATACTCTCTACCTGTCCTGGGTGACACAAACCTCTCTTTGGGAGGGTCTGTGGAGAGCTGAAGCTAAGTGAAAGGAATCAGGAGCCCAAGAACAAAGCTGAACACCTTCCATCCCATTAGGGTCTGGGGTTCGAGGCCTGTGCTCGGCCAGGTTCCCAGCTGCCTCTCACAGCCCACCATCCCACATAGCCCAGTCCTGTGTGCTCAGAGAACTATTTCTAGCACTCCTCTGTGTCTTCTGGGTCTTATAATCTTATCCTGTCTTTCATGATGTTCCCTTAGCTGTGAGGAGAATAGGGATAATACAGATGCCAGTTTGGGTCATGAACACTCCAGTCATTACTCTCTGACTTTAGCCAGTTGTAGGTTCCAGTATTAACTTATATCCACATCAAAAAGAACCTTCTGTAATGAAGGGTGAGCAGTATACTAATCTATCATTATAAGAAATTAGAAGATAGTTTGTAGGGTAAGTGGACCATATGCCCGAGACAGAAGAACTTCAAAGGTTGAGTGAGCTTAGACCCCAAGAATTTCAGACACTTGAGATCAGCAAGAGTCAGTTCTTCCTCTGTTAATTGCTGAGACAACAGCATAAGGCCTGTGGTTTTTCTGGGAGTTGCCTTGATTTTGCCCCTCCTGTTTTGTTTCTTGTTGTTGTTGTTGTTGTTGTTGTTGTTGTTGTTGTTTGCCACTGTCCTCAGAGTAAAGTATAGACTTCCCTTGTGTGTTTCAACTTCATGTTCCATAGCAGATTTATTGATATGCTACTACGTACATTTTGTAATACAGATTGTGTGTTTTAATAAGTTCTTATTGCATGAATATTTTGGGATCAAAAAGAATGAAAACTTAAGTAGTGACCCTAACTTTGATATAAAGAAATTGCTGAATACTTGTAATGATTTTTTTAATTTCTCAAAACTTCAATTACTTTGTAAAATGAACAGCTAGACAAAGGGTTTTCTAATTTTTAATTATGATACTTCATACCATTTGTCTTGATTTCAAGGGCTCATGTTTAAAATATTTTCAAAGCAATTCCATGTTTATTAGTTAAACTCTGTCTTGACTCTGTTATACTGTTTTGATTCTGGTTATTTCTTCTGGCCTGAGGTCAGGCACCTGGAACAACAGCCATTTGGGGGCACCTAATATCGCTGAAGGTTGACACTGTGTGAATGTGCTGATGAGACGCCAAATTCTAAGACCTAAAGCTTCTTTTGGGATCCATTCTTTGAATGACAGAGCTCAAAAAAGATGAAAAGCAATTTTGAATTATTATCAAGATAAGTCTTAGGGATAATACACCTCGGGAAATCATTGTAGGCTTTTCATGATGTGTAAACTCATGCACTCAATTGGCTTTTTTTTTTTTTACAAGATTTTCATTTCCAGTATTTTCTCTCTGAGTTACTCTTACCTGTCAAAATAGAGAGTCTTTCTCTAAAGCACTCACAGACTTATTCTAACATTCAAAACACACTAAAATGTGTTCCCTGGTGTTTCTAAATTTTAAGTCTTTTATTTCGTAGGAAAAGTGTGCATAAAGAGAAGCCATTCTATAAGCAAAATGCTTGTCTTTTCAAACAGTGGAGTATTTAAACTCTCAGAAACTTGCTTCTGCACCAGGCACAATAGAATCATTAAACAGGATGATACTGTGAAATGAGTTTTAAAATTCTGTGAATGTCTGTCAGAATGATTTTACAAACTGTGGTCCAGAAACTTGTTTGAACAGACTACAGTTTCAAAATATTGTAAAAATGCTAACAAAATAAAATTTGTGAGGTCCAGAATACGACCTTTCATGGTCACATATTTCTCAAGTAGTATTTGCGCTTCTGCTTTTTTCAGTAAGTCTAAAATTAGGGTTTTTGAGTTTGTACATACCTACTGTATTTACATCATTCCCATCCCTCCCTGTACGCCTCCCAACTCCTCTCATCCCTCCTCTTCCTACTCAAATTCATGACTTCTATAATTCATACACACACTCACAGAGAGAGAGAGGGGGGAGGGGGCAGAGATGCCCATAAACTACCAAGGTCATTTAATGCTTCTTGTATGTATATGTACATGTATATGTATACACAGCTAACCACTTGAAATTAGGCAATCTATCAGGAGGCCTATCCCTGATAAAGACTGATTCTTCATCTCTCAGCAGCATTGATTGCTGATAGCTCTTAAGACAGGTGGAGCTTTAGGAAAAGTCTCTTCTCTTCATTGACAAGGGTGTTATGTATTTAGTAACCATTGTTTTTCTATCTTTAATTCTTCAGTTTTGAGATTTTTGAATTTCATTATCAACATAGAGTTCTCCAAAACCTATTGGAGTATAGAGTTGCTCTGATGCAGATGTGGTTAGGATACAAGGGTGGGTATGGAGGATAATAATTGAAAGAAACTATTATGATTAGAGAGACCAATGACCTGGGAGAAGAGCCTGCTGATACAATTTCTCATTCCTCACTCTAACTACTGATCTTTATATCCACAGGTAAATGTAGCTCTCACCTGTTATCTGAGAAGATTCTACACACCACAAATGAAGACTATTTCAAATGTCCACACCTGTTTAAAGTGCAGAGAATAAGTTACCATGAGGTACCCAATGCTAAGTGATGTGTCAGTAATGCAATCTCTACACACAAGTCTTAGGAAAAATTATGCAAGAGTGGAAAAAATATTATAAGATTCAAAAGTTCAAGATGCTTACTTAGACATGAAAGAAAAAAGCATCCATAAAATTTCAATGCGTGGTTGTCAGAAGATCAATATAATGAAAACAGCATTTATTATACCAATGTGGACAGGGGAAATTTTACATGTCCTTCCCATAGATGAAGAGCTACAGCCACAGGTCATCAATAACTGCTGAGAGAATCATCTCCTCCAGGGAGCTCCTATATAAATTGTCCAATCCCAAGAGGACAGTCTTAACATGAGTAAAATCAACACTCAATGTACTCAGTAGATTGTATAAACATATGTGTATATATATATATATGTATACACATTTAATAATTAATAATAATTTAAAAGAGTGATGAATTTTGGGGGAAATGGAAGGTTTGGGAAGGGGAAGAAAGTAGATGCAGTGCATTATGAAATTCTCTGTGAGAATAAAGAAATAAAATTTAGAGGGATGAAGAGATGGCTCAGTGGTTAAGAGCACTGACCACTCTTCCAGAGGTCATGAGTTCAATTCCAAGCAACCACATGGTAGCTCACAACCATCTATAATGACATCTGATACCCTCTTCTGCTGTGTCTGAAGAGACTGACAGTGTATACACATACATAAAATAAATAAGTAAATGTTTTAAAAATAATTTAGAGTCTACAAAATTTTGGTATGATTTCCAGGCCTCACATTTCTTAAGTAGCCTTGCTGGTTTTTAACATCTAAAATGCTCCCTGAACTTTCTCACTATAAGTGTTCTTTGAGAACTTCAAAGTTTTCACCTTCCAAAAACTTGTACGTATTCAAGTACCAGTCTGCATGTATTTAGTAAGAACTGCTGAACATCTATCTGAGAAACTATTTCAAGAAAGTTGGAGAGAGAAAAGGGAGGATGGGACAGAACTAAGCATTGATTGGGGCTGGCTTACAGTTCAGAGGTTTTAGTCCATTACTGTCATGGTAGGAAGCATGGAGGTACACAGGCAGACATATTGGTGGAGAAGTAGTTTAGAACTCTGCATCTTGATCCTTGGACACCAGGAAGAGAGAGTGACATTGGGCCTGGCTCAATGTACTGTACTTGAGACCTCAAAGCCCACTCCCTAGTGACACATTTCCTTCAACAAGGCTGCATCTACTCCAACAAAGCCATACTTCCTAACAGTGTCACTCCATAATGGACCTATGGGAGGCCATTTTCATGAAAACCACCACAACAATTATAAATGTTAATAATCATACTGCTTTAAGTGAGAGAGGAGCTGAAGGTATGGCTGTGTAGTAGAGGTGAAATGTATAGCTGTGTGGGGGCAGAAAGAACTATGTTCTACTCTCCAGCAGGAAGAAAAGAAAAAGAAGGAAGAAAGGGAATGAAGGAGGAAGAAAGGGAAGAACCACTACCCTTATCTTCTCATGTATATCTGGAGCGATCATGGGTCTTTAAAATGTATGAGAAAAGAAACTACATCTTTTAAAAAGATAGAGAGGACAGATAGACAAGAAGAGAAAATGGGACAGGACAGAAAGAAAAAGGAAGGAAAATGGAACAGACAGGAGACTGAAGGAAAAAGAGAATATGGAGGTTTAAACATTTTAGTTTTTTTCCCCAAAGATGTTCAATGAGTGACACAGGTCAGCTTTCCAGCCTCTCTTTCAGTGTGATCAAATATTGCCCTAAAAAAAAGTGACATTGGATTATTACGATCTTCATCCAATAGATCTTCTGTAAATGGAAATATCTGAAGTACTTAAAAACAAAACCTTCAGGAAAAGATGGGGTAACAACCTAGAGATATGTTCATTTCCACATTCCTTCATCACACAAAGGTTAACTACTGTACAGAAGCTGTCTAGTTTGACAGCTTAATGGAGCTGGGGTACGTGACATTTTGCCCTTGCTACAAATTGCAGGTATTTTAAGTGTCATGTCTTTTTAAAGGATGAAAACAAAGTTTTGGAAGAAAACATTTTAGTGGAGTTAGAAGTCCCATTGTCCTCAGAAGCCCTGCAATGGACTTGGTTTTACATTTAGCAAATCAGTTCCAGAAGGAACAGAAGTCTGGCAGCTGCTCAAAGCTGACCATCTAGTAAGTCTCTCACCTACAAAGAGCCCTCAAACTGTAACATCTATTAAACTGCTATTTGGACAGTTACTGTAAAGGATTCATTTTAAGAAGACAGGTTGTTGTCTTTGAACAAGGGTGGAAGATTAACAAATATACTATGTTGGTGTGTGTGTGTGTGTGTGTGTGTGTGTGTGTGTGTGTGTGTGTGTATGTATGTATGTGTTTGCATGTGTGTGCATGCAGATATGTGCAAATGATGTGTGATGTAGAAGCCATGGGACAAATTCAAGATTCATTCTATGGTTTTATTGTTGTTATTTGCTTGTTTGTTTATTTTTGTTTTGTTTTGTGAGATTGGGTCTCTTGCTGGTTTGAAGCCTGAAAAGTCGACTATGTCTTCCTGGCTGACCAGAGAGCCCCGAAATTCCACCTCTCTCTGCTTCCCCGGTGCTGGGCTTAGAAGTGTGTATTACCACATAAGACTTGTTTTGTCTTTTTTAAAGCAGGAGTTCTAAAGATTAAAGTGAAGCCTTCTCATACTTACTTCACTAGTACTTTACCATATTATCTATCTCTCCAGCACTGTTACATTTGAAGAATGATAGAAAGACTTTTTCTGTTATCTACTGCATATATATATATATGTATGTCTATATATATATTTGTGTGTGTATATGTGTGTGTGTATATATATATGAGTCTCTAATATCTAACTCATTAATATTTATCTTTCACTTAATATTAACATGTCTTTGTGCCAAATAGACATGACTAAAATTTTCATTTGATTGAAAACATATAATTAATTTTGCAGACTATACATGATGCTACATATACAAGAAGTCCAGTGACTGAAATGATATAAAGAAGTAACAGAGAGAAAAAAATCATCTTGTCACAAAAATAATCCGACTTGAAATGTAAATTTGTTAATTCAATTGTAACAACTTTCAAGCATACGATTAATCCTCTTATTTTGTAAGGCTATCAGATTTTATTGGCGGTTCAGATCAGCTTCCAACGTACAGCTTCTACCGCTTCATTGCTTGAAAGAGCACCAAGAAATTACTTCTTCAATTACCATTGGCTTCCTCTCATTATAAATACAAATTAGTCAATAAACATTCTGCCATTATGAGACACTCATGCTTGCTCATTAGTGGTGGTTACTAACCCTGAGCACACTCAAGCCTACCAGAGAAAAGCTCAAAATAACTCATCATAAATCTATGTCCAAGAGAGAAAGCTGACTTCCCTTTAATATTACAATCTCATATTGAAAACTTATCACTTCATTTTAACATGATAAATCTTTCATATTTGTGTTAAAAACTAAACATCATTCTTCAAGCAAAATATAATTTGAATGCCATCTCAGTGGGACAGAGTATGTGGTTTGCTATTTCTACTTAAATTTCCATCTTGGCTCTCTTTCCAAACTGGCACTAGTAACTGCAAATTTTACTATGCGTTTATTTATTTATATTACTGCATATCAAACCCCTCTAATATCTGCGAATAGGAAGATTGAGTACTTGGCATAGCCTCCTAGTCATCTTGCTAGTACTTTCTCTAGCTTAAATTTATACAGCTAGAATTAGAGTGTTGGAAAAGCAGAAAGAAGGCTACAAAACTCAGTTCAAAATGTTTCTGACGAAAGATATACAAATATCTTTTTGTCTACTGCAAACAGATTTTAAAAGAAGAGAGTATTTGAATCTCTATAGCTCACATTATAGACTAAAATTAACTCCATTTACATGGTTAAGTCAAAAGTTAGAAAACATGATAAATATAGCCAACCTAGTAGGAAAAATTAATGAAATATACGTGTGACAAATGACAAACTAGTAAAAAAAATTAACTACCACAAATTAGAATTAAAACATTTAATGAAAAATTATAAATGCCAATAAAAAGTACATATTTTTAAGAAATGTTTAAAATGAAAATATTAAATTTTCCAACATTTAATTAAATTTTTTCATCCAAATATGAAAGAGCTAAAAACATTCAAATCTATTGAATAAAGTATCAAGGGTGTATGTACATAGAAAATAAAGTCAGGTGAAATTGAATACCTACTAACATTTACAGTTATTAACAATCAAAAAATTAAAATGAAAATAAAGCTCTCTGTATTTATGTTTATAAATGATAATAATTAGAATCATATGAAGATCTGAAATTATTAAAATCATTGTGAATAATTAATTTTACATATCAAAGGCATTTTAATGATAAAATTAATATTTACCTGGGTGAGGTATGATTAATACTACATATACAGATTTATAAGATATTTTAATAAATAATAATACAGCCTAGAAATATCCTAAATGTCTACTGGTATGATTTGATGAGTGTCTCCTGAAGGTCCTTGAATACTGGCTCTGTAACCAGAGTGATATTCTTGGGGATGGCGTTAGGCATGCAAGATGTTGGTCTAATTGAGAATTCCCTGGAAAAAGATTATGAGACCATCCAACAGTTTTTTTCAGCTTTGTATCTTGTTTTCTCAGATGTAAAAGTGAGTGGTTTGCTCAACCACCTATTCTCATTATAACATAATAATCTTGCCAAAAGCCTATGGCCTTGGGTCACTAATTATTAGAACAGAGTCTTTGAAACCCTGAGCCAAAATAAATCTCTTATTTATAATCTTATGTATAATCTAATTGCCTTTGGTCCTTCATTACAATAACTCAAAGCTATCTAATATTGTAAGTAATAGAATGTTGGCAACGCTAATAGTGGTATATCTAGTAATACAACCCAACTCTGTCATTAAAATAATCTCATAAAAGATACTTTGAAACAAGAGAAGACATATACAATTGGTATATACAATTGAAATAGATCATAAGGTTCTTTGAATATCCACACACCCATGTATGCCTGGAAAATACTAACATATTAGATTTTACTTCCTTTTGGCTCTCTTGAATTATCTTTTTTTATAATTTATTTATATTTTTATTCAAATCACATCCTAATCATAGCCCTTCTCTTTTTCCTCTCCTCCCAGTCTCACTCTTAATAATCCCTTTCACCATTACCTTCTCCCCTTCTCCTCAGAGAAGGGGAAGCACCCTTTGGGTACCACCCTATCTTGGGACATCTACTTCCAGAAAGACTAAGCGCCTCATCTCTCACTGAGGCCAACCATGCAGTCCAGGTAAGGGAAGGAAATACAATGTCAGGTAACAGAGTTAGAGACAGCCCCTGCTCCAATTGTTAGGGGATTCACATGAAGACTACACATCTGCTACAAATGCATGTGGACCTAGGTCCAGTCTCGGCATGCTCCCTGGTTGGTGCTCCAGTCTCTGTGACTCCCATGGGTCCAGGTTAGTTGACTCTACAGGCCTTCTTGTGGTGTCCTTGACCCTTCCAGATCACTCAATTTTATCCCTACTCTTACACAAGACTCTCCAAACTCTGTCTGATATTTGGCTATGGGTCTCTGCATCTTTTCCATCAGCTACTAGGTCTTTCAAAGGTCTCTGGTCTTTTATTTTGGTCTACTCTAATATCTAAAAATCCTGTTAATATTGTATAAACACCCAAGTGTACAGTGAGGAGTATGGTAAATCCCTAGTATCTTATTGAGAAGCTTCTGTTTCTCAAACAGAACACATTTTGCAGGCTGATGTTCACTTTGAGAAGAGTTACTATCACATTTCCATAATAAAGGGACATGCTGGGGTACAGTGTGTCTCAGCCATATCTTGATGTCAGCTGATCTGCAATCTGTCTCCTACTCATGCTGTACCTGTCCTGAAAAGACAGAATAAATGACATAGAATGAATTAAAAATTATCAGCCCCAGCAATATCAAAGCAGTACTCTTTTTATGTTATAATAATGATTTGGAATTTTGTTGTCCTGATTTGGTTATTTTATTGTTTGGGGTTCTTTGTTTTGTTCTGGCTCCTGTTTAGAATTTTAGAAAATAATAAAAGAAAATACCATCACAGGCAGGAAGCTGAGGTGAAATTATCCTTCTGATGATCTTTATTAAGGAGGCAGAACTTGACTATCTCAGGCAGTTATAGTGTAACCTTGAGGTAAGACAGTCTTACGAGAGATACAACATCCTATCTGAGACAGCACGATGGAATCTTGAAGAGAGAGTGCCTTCAATATCAGAAGAAGAACATTCCACACCACATGATCTAGCCTGGACTAGCCCATGTGCCAAGAGGCATGGAAGCAGGAACTAGGCAAGACCACAAACTTATTCTGCTGCTGAAAGAGGGAGGGAGGGCTTATGCCTCTGAATCTGGAGAGGGAGAGTCTGTGGGGTTGTGGCATGTTTTCTGAGAGAGAGAAAACTCAATACCTAGAAAGCTGGTTCCATAACACACCCATCCTTCCTTCAGGGATGTTCACATCCATAATCAGATTGGAAGAGTTTAACCACTTTCTATTTGTCTCTTCACACCCAGAGATCTCATTGTAAAGCACCATGAAGAACTCACTAGCCAATGTTTCATATATTCAGTTAGATACTTCAAATGATTCAGAAAAGAATAAAGCCTCCAGCTCATCTCCCCATGAGTCTTATCTTCTGGCATCTTTAAACTTCTGGTATTCCCTTCTTTCAGCAAACATGACTGCTCTAGGTAGCCAGTCATGGTGGAATGAAACGTTAGAGGGTAGACAGTGAAAGACTAGTGTGGCTTTCACACTGGTCTTCTGTACACTCTCTCTCTGACAAAGAGAGGTGCTGTACTGTGAGGACATGTAAGCACCTTATGGAACAATGAGGTAGTGTATCTGTTGCACAAATTCTCCCTACATTCTAGCAATTCTTTTGATATTTTGTCTCCATCTGGCTTCCTGACTATAACGTCTGATCTGAACAACTCAAAAATAACCAGATTTGCACAATCTATCTAAGATAATAGAGGTCTGTTTTCTGATGGGGACAGAGGCATTTGTTTAGCAACAAATAACCAATTCACTATCCAAAATCTAACCTTGTAAGTATTAATATTGAAAGTTAAAGTCATAATAAATCATACTATTTTTAATTTATATATATTATATATATTATATATTTATATATTAATATATTAATATATAATGTTATATATTATATGTTAATTTATATATATTATATAATTATATATATAATTTTAAAATTATGTATATATTAGATACATATGTAGGTAAATGAAATTATGCCTCCTAGGCTGGTAATATTTGCCCACAAAAGCTATAAACCATCTAATAACAACCTCCAGTACCAGGCATGAGAAACCCTCTTTCAAGTTGTTGGTCAAGAGAATCTGAAGTGAAAATTTCTGATTTCTTTGGAAATTTAGTTGTGTCACATGATGTTTGTCTGGAAGCTCTCTTGAGAAAGGATGTTTAGCTGAAGTAGACACATGAAAGAATGTTTTCTAAAGCAGATACATGAGAGAGCATGTGATAATTTGCTGACACAGACTCTTGAGAGGGCATGTGATGTTTAGAAAGAGTATAAATGGGACACCATACACAGTGAGAACTTGCTCTTACATTATGATACCATGCAACACTTTGCTGGTCTTCACTGGTCTTTGTTGGCCTTCACTGACTGTGCAATGCTTTTCTGATCTTGTTTCTTTGCTGATCTTCACTTTGTAGAGAGAAATAACTTTTCATGGTATTCCAGCTGATTATGGCCACTTCTACTAACTTTTTCCAATTTGGTGGTGCCTTGTGGTTTCTGCTGGATTGTGCTGCTGCTACTGCTTTGTGTTTGATGTTTGCTATTAGACTAGACTACTGGTATCCTGCCAATAAAAATTGTAATTGCCCCCCAAAGAACTACTTCTAAATAGGTCCACAACCTTTGTCATATTAAGCATCTTTCTATCCTACCTTTGGTCAGTGGGCTAAAAGGAAGGTTGAAGCATTTAAAAACCCTAAATAAAGTAAGTTTAGAGAAAGGTCTAAACTTATAGGAATCTAAGAGACTCCCAAATCAATATAGCCTATTGTTGTCCTTGGTAGCTTCCCAGAGTTTGAAGATAAGTCTGTACTGCTAAAGACACCATACAGTTTGAACACAGGACTCAGAGGATTCAAGCTGGATCTGACATAAAGCATCCCTCCTTAATGTCTTGGTTCATAATACTAGAAGGTACTATAAAAGATGCTAAGGGAAGAAAGCAATCAATAGTCCTACCTAACTGTTAACATTATGAACCACAACAGAGGCCAACATGGCAGGATAACCCTAAAGGTATAATAAGAGCACTCACATATTGATATAACCAAGAGTTATTTAATTGGACTAAAGACCCAATCAGCAAGAGGGAAATCATGTCTGGTACTGAGAATCTAACCAGTCATGACCAGTTAATTTACAGATTTTTGAGAAGAATCTGTTACCGTCACTTTATTAGATAGTACAAATCACAACTGCATTCTAAAATACTTATCTTTATATCCACAGATAAATGTAGTTCTCACTCCCCATCAAAGAGCTTCTCTTTGCAGCAGAGCCTTTATAGAAAACCTCAACTGTTCTTGGGATATCCAGTAACCAATGGATACCTCTACACTAGAACTACTGCATCTAAGGATCAGTGGATATCACGAAAGGTAGGAGGGGCTGAGGGGGAGCAGAAAGATTGTAAGAGCCAGAGGACCAGGAAGTCTGCTGTGAGATTTTGCCTTCTAGAAATGGCAGGGAGGTTACACCCTGATACCAAAACAATATGGCTTCCTAAACAAGATCTGAACAATGACAACACCAATAGACATGATAACTAGAGAAATCTCCCAGGGCCCCATTACTAGACAATGAACTACAGGTAACTAATGACTGTGAAAAATTAATTAATTAATTTTTCAAAGAAAGTTAGTCTTCTCCAGAAATGATCTCCATAACTGGTTATCCAATACCATCAGCCCTGAAATCATATACACAGGAGAAACACTAAATGGACTCATTCATGCATATATATATATATATCAATAAAAAGAGGTCATAAATTTGAGAGGAAGTAGGGTGGGAGGTACATGGAAAAGCTTGGAATGAAGAAACAGAAAATGGGAAAATGATGTATTTGATTTTTTAAAAAAAGTTTGAAAGTTTGAAAAGATGTTTATCTGGCCCCAAAAAATAAAAATATTTACATGTCCATTTGATAAAAGATTGGATCACTGATTGTGGTGCATGACCATGAAAAGGAAGCTCAATCTTAGGATGAAACAAAGCCTAGATAACAGAGTAGTGGAACTCTTATGTCACTACTAAACCATGGAACCAATGAAGAAATATGTAAAATTATCAATGTTATGAAACAACAAACACCTTTATCTTATATTTTACATCATAAGAGGCAATAAAGGCCCTAAATGGCTTTAAATGTACATATAGGCTCCCAAAATGTTTTCTTTGTCCCACTCAACATTGTTCCTATCTTCTGCCAGTCTCACAGATATACTTACACTTAATGTTGAATATAGAAAATAAACTTAACCACAACATTTGTTTATAGTTCCACATCTTTACACTTGGTTTCTATTCTTCGTGGAATGCTCTCCCTTCTCTTGCTAATTCCTTACATTTTTTTTTTTTACAGATCCACCTGAAGCACAATCCTCATCTAGGACACAGCAGTCCACATCTCCACTTCCGTCTGCAGAAGCCGGGTGTCAAGGACACACAATGGTTTGTGACATTCTTCCAGTGCTTAAGAAATGATGAGGCACACCTGTTTCTGAGAAATGAACCTGCTAATAAATTGAGCCAGAAAAAAAAGACAGTTGTGATTTCAAATGGACATAGTGTTTACCATGTCCCAGGTGCTATTCTGAGGACTTACGTTTATTAATTTATGTAATCTTCATAACACTCCTAGGTCTGCACAATCATCTTAGGTGAAACAGTGGAGACCCAAGGGTTAAACATATACAACTAAGCAGAGCCACATTAAAAAACCAACAGGTTTGGTTCTGCATCTGTATCCTTAACCATATGCAGAACTGCTTTTAGACACTGCACAGGGTAGTGGGTGTAACAAGGCCCCAGACCTTAGCACAACTGACTTCATGACGTAAGCACTAGACATCACCACCTTCCAACTTCCAAAAATAAAAACAAAGACTTAATCCGTCGAAGCCCATAGTTTTTGGAAAGTCTCTAGCTGTACTAAGCTTGCTTTTTAGAGCTCCTAAAGTTCTGTTTCTGGCTAATTGTTCTTTTGAACTGAAGTTTGTCAACCTACATGTGGTTTTGTGCTTATAAGCTCACTCTAAAAAAGGTTCAGGGCTGCATCGAGGTACCTAACACCTAGTGTACTCACCAGCCAACTAAAGGAGATTTTTTTTATTGGCTTTAACCCATGTCTGAACAGGCTTCTCTGGTGAAGACTCACAATAGGTACTTGATATTCTTCAGGTATTTTGTTGATTTTGTTTATATGTCACACATACACACTTGTTTGTTCAATTACTTGTGCTTCACTTGGTTTCCCCACTCTTATATTGTTACAAAATCTCTGCCTAGGGAGTAGTACCACCCACAGTGGACTGTCTTTAAAAATAATCTTCTCAGACATGCCTACAGACCAATTCAATGCAGCCAACCCCTTGAGAATCTCTTCCAAGGTTATTCAATGTTGTGTCAAGCTGTCAATTAAAATTAATTGGCATATGATTTCAACAATCAATGTCAGTTTACACAGAGGCGAATAGTTGGGGGAGGGTGTTGCCAGAATGAGAAAATTCAGTGACCAGAGAACATTATGCACAAAGAAAAATAAAAACAGATCATTATAATGATGACATGGGAATTATCTTGGCTGTGGCTTGAGATGCACCTAAACGTAATCTGAAGCCAGACTGTTCAGTCTCTCATTCAGCACATGTAAATGTGACCTTGATTATATCACATAGATAACAGGAAGCTTCCCTCAAAAAAAATTAGACTGCAGGTTACTATTAGAACATGCTACTATAAATTGATGGATATGAATTTAACTTGAAAGCATAGTCTCTATAAAAATTTAATAGTAGAAAAGAAATAAGAGGTTACATATTGGGAAATAAGAACATGGGGTGAAGCAAACAAAACTAGGAAAAACCCAGAAGTTAAAGAAACTAGAGACATTGACAAGAATGATGAGCTGAGGGTAAAGCCTGAACTCTGGAATCAAGTGTCTAGAGAGAAAGCTACTGTTACACAGGAAAATATGTTGGAGAAATCATTTTTTTTAACTTTTAAATATTTTAGGTTTTTTATTGGATATTTCATTTACATTTCAGTTATTATCTCCTTTCCCCATTCCCCACCCCCAGGAACCTCCTATCCTATCCTTTCTCTTCCCACTACTATAAGGATGTGTCTCCACCCACCTCCCCAGCCTCGAATTCCCCCACACTCAGTGTCCAGCCTTTACAGGACCAAGGATCTCCTCTCCCACCTATGCCTGACAAGACCATCCTCCCCTACATAAACAGCTGGAGCCATGGGTCCCTCCCTATGATCTCCCAGGCTGATGGTTTAGACCCTGGGAGCTCTGGTTGGTTGGTATTGTTGCTCTCTTCATGGGGCCACAAACCCTTTCAGCTCCTTCAGCCTTCTCTCTAACTCCTCCATTGGAAACTCCTTGATCAGCTCAATGGTTAGCTGTGAGCATCCACCTCTGAATATGTCAGTCTCTGGCAAACCTCTAAGGAGACAACTATATCAGGCTCTTGTCAGCATGCACTTCCTGGCATCCACATCAGCATCTACCTTTGGTGACAGCACGTGGTATGGATACTCAAGTGGAACAGTCTCCAGATGGCCCCTCTTTCAGTTTCTGTTCCACACTTTGTTGCTACATTTGCTCTAAAGAGTATTTTGTTACTCCTTCTAAGAAGGACCGAAGCACCCACACTTTACTCTTCCTTCTTCATGAGCTTCATGTGGTCTGTGAGTTGTATCTTGGGTATTGCAAGCTTTGGAGCTAATATCCAATTATCAGTGAGTGAATACCATGTGTGTTCATTTGTGATTGGGTTACCTCACTCAGGATGATAGTTTCTAGTTCCATCCATTTGCGTAAGAATTTCTCCAATTCATTGTTTTTAATAGCTGAGTAGTACTCCATTGTATAAATGTACCTCATTTTTTTTTAATCCATTCCTCTGTTTAAGAACATCTGGGTTCTTTCCAGCTTCTGGATATTATAAATAAGGCTACTATAAACATAGTGGAGCATATGTCCTTGTTATATGTTGGAGCATCTTCTGGGTATATGCCCAGGAGTGGTATAGCTGGGTCCTCAAGTAATGCTATGTCCAATTTTCTGAGGAACCGCCAAACTGATTTCCAGAATGGTTGTATCAGCTTGCAATCCCACCAGCAATGGAGGAGTGCTCCTCTTTCTCACATCCTCGCCAACATCTACTATCACCTGAGTTTTTGATCTTAGCCATTCTGACTGGTGTGAAGTAGAATCTCAGGGTTGTTTTGATTTGCATTTCCCTGATGACTAAGGATGTTGAGCATTTATTAAGGTGCTTCTCTGCCATTTGAGTTTCCTCAGTTGAGAATTCTTTGTTTAGCTCTGTACCCCATTTTTAGTAGGGTTATTTGGTTGTCTGGAGTCTAATTTCTTGAGTTCTTTGTATATATTGGATATTACCCCTCTATCAGATATAGGATTGATAAAGATCTTTTGCTAATCTGTTGGTTGCCATTGTGTCCTATTGACAGTGTGGAGGTCCTTTATTCACTTGGACTTGAGCTTTGTACAAGGAGATAAGAAAGGATGAATTTGCATTCTTCTACATAGTGACTTCCAGTTGAACCAGCACCATTTTTTTAAAGTGCTGTACTTTTTCTACTGGATGGTTTCAGCTCCTTTGTCAAAGATCAAAAGGCCATAGGTGTGTGGGTTCATTTCTGGGTCTTAAATTCTATTCCATTGTTCTTCCTGTCTGTCTCTGTACCAATTCCATACAGTTTTTATCACTATTGCTCTGTAGTACAGCTTGAGGGCAGGGATGGTGATTCCCCCAGAAGTTCTTCTATTGTTGAGAATGGTTTTCGCTATCCTGGGTGTTTTGTTTTTTGTTTTGTTTTGTTTTTTTGTTATTCCAGATAAATTTGAGAATTGCTCTTTCTATCTCTGTGAAGAATTGAGTTGGAATTTTGATGGGGATTGCATTGACCTGTAGACTGCTTTTGGCAAGATGGACATTTTTACTATATTAATCTTGCCAGTCCATGAGCATGGGAGATCTTTCCATCTTCTGAGATCTTAGATTTCTTTTTTCAGAGACTTGAAGTTCTTATCACACAGATCTTTCACTTGCTTGGTTAGATTCACACCAAGGAATTTTATATTATTTTTGACTATTGTGAAAGGTGTCATTTCCCTAATTTCTTTCTCAGCCTTTTTTATCCTTCGAGTAGAGGAAGGCTACTGATTTGTTTGAGTTGATTTTATATCCGGCCACTTTGCTGAAGTTGTTTATCAGGTTTAGGAGTTCTCTGGTGGAAGTTTTGGGGTCACTTAAGTACACTATCATATCATCTGCAAATAGTGATATTTTCACTTCTTCCTTTATCCTTTTGACTTCCTATTGTTGTCTAATTGCTCTAGCTAGGACTTCCATTACTATATTGAATAGGTAGGGAGAGAGTGGGCAGCTTTGATGAGTTCCTGATTTTTGTAGGATTGCTTCAAGTTTCTCTCTATTTTGATTAATGCTGGCTCCTGGCTTGCTCTATATTGCTTTTACTATGTTTAGATATGAGCCTTGAATTCCTGATCTTTCCAAGACTTTTACCATAAAGGGATGTTGCATTTTGTCAAATGCTTTTTCAGCATCTAGTAAGATGAGCATGGTTTTTTTTTTTTTTTTTTTTTGAAATTTGAGTTTGTTTATATAGAACATTATGTAGATGGATTTCATTATATTGAACCATCCCTGCATTCCTGGGATAAAGCCTACTTGAGCATGATGGATGATTGTTTGGATGTGTTCTTGGATTTGGTTTGCGAGAATTTTATTGAGTACTTTTGCACGGATATTCATAAGGGAAATTGGTCTGAAGTTTTCTTTCTTTGTTGTGTATTTGTGTGGTTTAGGTATGAGCATAATTGTGGCTTCATAGGACAAATTGGGTAGTGTTCCTTCTGTTTCTATTTTGTGGAATAGGTTGAAGATAATTGGTATTAGGTCTTCCTTGAAGGTCTGATAGAATTCTGGAGTAAAACCATCTGGTCCTGGGCTTATTTGGTGGGGAGACTTTTAATGACTGCTGCTATTTCTTTAGGGGTTATGGGACTGTTTAGATGGTTTATCTGCTCCTGATTTAACTTTTCTGCCCAGTTTCTGTCTAGAAAATTGTCCATTTCATCAACATTTTCCAGTTTTGTTGAGTAAGAATTTTGTAGTAGGATTTCATGATTTTTTTTTAATTTCCTCAGTTTCTGTTGTTGTGTCTTCCTTTTCAGTTCTGATTTTCTTAATTTGGATACTGTCTCTGTGCCCTCTGGTTAGTCTTGCTAAGGGTTTATTTACCTTGTTGATTTTCTCAAAGAACCAGCTCCTGGTTTTGTTGATACATTGTTTAGTTCTTTTTGTTTCTACTTGGCTGATTTTAGACCTGAGTTTGATTATTTCCTGCTGTCTATTCCTTTTGGGTGTATTTGCTTTTTTTGTTCTAGAGCTTTCAGGTGTGCTGTCAAGTTGTTAGTATATGCCCTCTCCAAATTCTTTTGGTAGACTTAGAGCTATGAGTTTTCCTCTTAGCAGTGCTTTCACTGTGTCCCATAAATTTTGGTAAGAAGAGCCTTCATTTTCATTAAATTCTAAGTCTTTAATTTCTTTCTTTATTTTTTCCTTGACCAAGTCATCATTGAGTAGAGCATTGTTCAGTTTCCACATGTATGTGGGCTTTTCATTGTTTTTGTTATTATTGAAGACCAGCCTTAGCCCATGGTGATCTGATAGGATGCAAGGGATTATTTCAATCTTTTTGTATCTGTTGAGGCCTGTTTTGTGACCAATTATGTGGTCTATTTTGGAGAAGGTACCATGAGATGCTGAGAAAACGGTATATTCTTTTGTTTTAGGATGAAATGTTCTATAGATATATGTTAAATCCATTTGGTTCATAACTTCTGTTAGTTTTACTGTGTCTCTGTTTAGTTTCTGTTTCCATGATCTGTCCATTGCTGAGAGTGGGGTATTGAAATTCCCCACTATTATTGTGTGAGGTGCAATGTGTGCTTTGAGCTTTAGTAAAGTTTCTTTTATGAATGTGGTGCTTTTCCATTTGGAGCATAGATGTTCAAAATTGAGAGTTCATCTTGGTAGATTTTTCTTTTGATGAGTATCAAGTATTCTTCTTTATCTTTTTTGATAACTTTTGGTTAAAAGTTGATTTTATTTGATATTAGAATGGCTACTCCAGCTTGTTTCTTGGGACCATTTGCTTGGAAACTTGTTTTCCAGCCTTTTACTCTTAGGTGGTGTCTGTCTTTGTCACCGAGGTACATTTCCTTTATGCAGCAAAATTCTGGGTCCTGTTTATGTATACAGTCTGTTAGTCTACATCTTTTTATTGGGGAATTGAGTCCATTGATGTTAAAAGATACTAAGGAAAAATGGTTGTTACTTCCTGTTATTTTTGTTATTAGATGTAGAATTATGTTTGTGTAGCTATCTTCTTTTGGGGTTGTTGGAAGATTACTTTCTTCCTTTTTCTAGGTTGTAGTTTCCCTCCTTGTGTTGGTATTTTCCTTCCTTGTGTTGGTAATTTCCCTCTTAGCTAAAGTAGGGTAGAATTGAATGTGTTCACAACACTGCGGGCAGTTAGATGTGAGTGTATTCATTCTCTTTGCATCTCTGTGGCGTAGTGTCTAATGAGTCAATTTAAGAAAACAATGGTTTATCTTGGCTCCTGTTTTCAGAGGGTTAAGAGTTCATCCTATTTGGGAGACTTGCCATCTCAGGCCACAGCATCATGTATGGGGTTTACATGACAACTGATCAGGAAGCAGAGATATCAGACTTGCACCAAGGGTAAGTATGACCTCCAAAGACCCTTCCCTGGTAACTTGTATACACCATCCAGGCTCCATTTCTTACAATGTCCCATATTCTTCCAAATAACCCCATACCCTGGAGATCAAGTGTTCAAATCATGGACCTATGGGGCATATGTCAGATTCAAACAACAGGATGAAGGATGGTGAGATAACCCAGATGATTAGAAAATAACTAATTTAGCCATCAACGGCTCACTAAAGTTTATTCTGAACAGTCTGGTATGTCCCTTTGGCAGAATCAAATACACTGACTTTCTTGCCATTATTATATGGTCAGCTACTAAACTTGTACTGGGAAGACTTGTTAATACATAATCTAATTATTACAATACCAACACCCCCTTTCTGTAGTTTCAATCCTGATTAAGATACCATATGCTATTCAGTCTTCAGAGTTCAAGTCTTTTTTTTTTTTTTACTATAGCAATGAACTGTTCTCTTGACTCTCCTTTGGTATGTGACTCCAGAGCAGGACACTTAGAAACATTAGTAGGCTTTGACTTGAACTTGATATCTTGAGAACTGTGTAAATCATCTTCCTGTATTCTGTACTGTATCTATCCACATCTGAGCATGTAAAGGGCATCCGACTCAAAGGCAATCTAAAAGCCTGGCAGAAGAGCAGACAATTTTAGTAATAATCTTTCCCAGGGTCTTAGACCACTGATTTCTCTATATATGACTTACACCCATATACAGTTCTCTTTTATTTATTGGTTATTTTATTTATTTACATTTCAAATGTCCCACTTCCCAGTTTCCCCTCCACAAACCTCCTATCCCAACCTCTTCCCCCTGCTTCTATGAGGGTGCTCTCCCATCCATCCAATCACTTTCACCTCACCTTCCTACCATCCACCTATGCTGGGGAATTGAGCCTCCAAAGAACCAAGAGCCTCTATTAAGACATCTATTATTGTGAAAAGAATGGCTACTTGCAAAGCACCAATCCATACCTAATTATTGCTTTGACAAATGATCTTGAATATATTTTAAACACTTTTCAAGAAAGATAGGTGCTATGGAAGGGGAAAGGGCTGTATCAAAGGCAGGTTTGTGAACATGAACATTGGAAAGGAGCTTACTATGCCTTCCCATCTATGTATGCAATACCCACCCACAGAGTAATGGCCTGTGATAAGGTTGCAACAAGGACTCAACATACATTCAGATCAATGGAGATAAAAGCAAGAATACTTGCATAAAGAGATCTGCTTATAAATGTTGACTCAGCCATGTCATGGTTACACATATCTGAAAGAGCTGGCTATATTCTTTATACTTGGTTTCTTTTAATGTCTCCTTCACAGATTGGTGGAGTAATCATGGCTTTGTCATAGTTATTTTGGAGAAACTAACCAGTATTACATATGTGTGATTAACTAATAGACTTGGGGGCATTTATGATGCTGGAGTAATACCTCTTCCCCATGTAAAGGTAGCAAACACATCTCTGAGAAACAGAACAACAGGCTTTGTATCAGGGGTTGGAGGTGGCTGCTGTTTCTCTGCTATCAATTCACGTGCATTCTCTTTATTACCCAGAGATGCATGGAACAGGAAAGGCAAAGGGGGCTACCAAACAACAGATGATTATGTTCCCAACCAGGCATGTCAATCTGCAGATCTTGTGAACTCCAGAATGACTGGAAATGTGGCCCAACACAAAACCATAAATATAACTAAAACACAAAATTTCTCTTTTGTAAGTATTTTATAATTCAGCTGTGCACATCTCAGACTTGAACTTTGTAGCTCACAGCATCTTGACAGGATATCAAAAGTTTGCACAAGCCTACGTGAGTGGCTCACCTTATATTCTCTTTTTAAGATGGGGAGATATAAAATAATAATTAGATGCTGCGTGCCTCCAGTTCTGATCACTGAAGCATCATCCTAGGGCATTTTATCTGCAGGCTGACAAAGATTCTTTTCTAACATCAGGATGAAAGATTTTAGAAACCCTTAAAGACAGGCGTTTTAGTATTAAAAGAAACTGGGCTTTTTGGAAAGTTGTTAATCAAGTCTGAAGGCATGAAGCTGTCAGACTTACAGAAGCTGTATCGATCCACTCCACATGGGAGCCTATGGGAATAAATGTTGGTTTAAAGCAAGCTGTTAAGTATGGAGTAGATGCAAGGCCTACTAAAATTCCTATTGCACCATAAGGAGGATGACAGCAGTTCTAGAATATGGAGGTGATATCGATATTGCCCTCAGGAAAAAAAAAGTAATATAATAAGAGGAGAACTTATATTTATTCTTGAGGTTTCTTTCCTTTTTGTTTAATGTTAGAATCAAGCATTCTATCACAAATGGTTTTGTTTATTTTAAGTATAGTTTACTATGTATTTAAGGGATATAATAGCATGTGAGGAAATATAAGAAAAGCACATAAGATGAGTTACTAAAGAGAAATACACCAAAGAAAACCTGCTATGGTTTAAGACTACCTTGACATGTCCTAAATAAGCTAAAGCACCACTATTGATTATGTTTACTAGTTAATAAGATCAATGTAGTCTGCAACAACACACAAGCATGGGACTAATTCCACCAATATTTTTCACCCCCAGTCTTCCATTTCACCTCTTACCTTCTGATGTTCTATGAAGTATTAGTGATATTTGCCAAGCTGAGGTGCTGCCAGTCAAATGGCCCATTCTATTAATTCTGAGCATAAACTGTCTGTGAAAATCACCTTTTAGCCCAGGATAATCACATCATGGGTTTTGATTCATCCATATCACATGTAGAGATGGCGTTCAAGGCAGTTGGATAGAAAAGGTTCACAGGACATCTTTGTGCTATGCAGTAGTCATCTCACATCAGCGTTGCAAGTTCACTGGAAGCCACATGAGCAATAGAAAATTTACATTTACTCCAAGTAAATGAATTGTATGTAAGGAAAGAGAAAAATGTATTAGCTTCTCAAAGTAAGGCTATAATCCTATGTAAATAGAATGACCCCTCAGTGACTCTTGGAAGTTTCCAGTGCCTGAATTTCAAGGTGGCTCAATATACAGATATACTTCATGGAAGTGGTCAGCTGTCTCAGCCTTGCTGCAATAGAAGGCTCTTCAGAGAAATAAAGTATCTTTAATGTCAGTTTACAAAGTGTTTTTAGGGGAATCATATCCACAATCACAAAGAAGAGAATTTGGGCGATACATGTATTTATGAGTTTTTCTTTCTCAAACGAAGTGATGAATTTTTAGGACAAGCTCAAAGCTCTTACTCATTTTCTTCCCCAAACGCCTCGAGATATGAGCTGGTACTGAATAAATTGATCTGAAGGAATGCTGGCTTATGAAACTAAAATATCCATACCAGGGATGATAAAACAGCTGTGGAAGTAGAAATACGTTTTATAGTTATGGTGAAACGCATTGGCCTGTGTAATTGTTTTAAAATAAAGCAGGGCTCTGCTTTAATGGCAGCATCTATATCCAGCTCTCCGCTTAGAAACTGTTCACTTAATAAATGACAATAGATTCAGTGTTATGTAACAAACCAGGGTCGAATTAATTTTTGAAAAAGAAAAGGTAGCCATAAAATGCTTTGTAAAGCAGAAACAGTTTGAGACTCCTTGAAGTTAAATATGGAATGGTACCAAAATGTCCAGGTCAAAGATGCATCTGAGCATTAGAAGAAATGAACTCCAGAAAAACTGGGTCATTTTCTAGTCACACTGGAAACTTGACAATTGTGAAAAATAAATAATTTTAGAGATTAAAAGGTAGACATCATCCATTCTAATCTGAAAAGCAGTTTTGTGTAAGTATTAATGTCTTTTTCTCTAAACTAGACACACACATCATGCTAAAGGTCTCATAGCAAAGCTTATGGCTCCAATCTTATGATCCATCCTAACAGATGAAAATATTGGTGGCTCTAAAAATAGTTACCTTTCTGGAACATTAGCCAGGTGCGTCAGAAGCCCTGAGTTTATACTAATCAAATGTATATTAAAAACTAGATATTGCTATAACACTTTTCAACAATATATAAAACTAATATTTCTAGTAAAGGAGAACAAAATAACTCTTAATTGCCAAACCAAGTGTATAAACTCTGAACCTCGTAATATTAAGTATTTACTGGTGGCTTGGAGGGTCGTTAAACCATCATGTCTGTGGATAATGAACAGTGGTTGACGAGGAAAGGCTTAGCACACAGGAGAGCAATGCTGAGTGCCTGTGTTGAACTCTACCGCCATTTAACATAACATGAATTTTCTATGGCTAAAATTTTTGCCATGGAGAAAATGTAACAGTACTGACATTAAGATAAGACTGTTTTAGTACTCTAGGATGACCTAATGTAAGATAAAAAGTGGAGAGATAGATTTTAAGTGCTTTCATAATGCACACAGACCAGTTCCTAACCCAATAGTTATGTTTTTTCCCTTATGTTGAAAATATACTTCTGCCTCACATAGAGTGTCTTGATTGTAGCTTTCCCTCCCTCGACTTCTCCAAATTCCTCTTTACCTCTTCTCCCAACCAGATACACTCCTTTCTGTCTCTCATTAGAAAACAAACAAGTTTCTATGGGATAATAAAATCTTATATGTTGTAATTAAACAAAACAGACAAATAAAGGGGAAAAAACCCAAGAGAAAGAACAGAAATCAGATACCCACTCCTTCACACACTCAGAAATCCCCTAAGAACACTAACCTGGAAGATATAATGTGAGCGGAGAGGGCATGGTACAAAACTATGCATGTTCCATAAATGTTGCCTCAGTCCCTGAGAGTCCATATGAGCTTTGCTCATATTGATTTAGAGGAATTCGTTTTCTTGGAGTTCTCATCCCCTATGGAATGCACTCTTTCTGCTTCTCTTCTGTGGAGTTTCCTGAGCCCTAGAGATGGATTTGATGGAGACATTCCATTTAGGGTTGGGTGTTCCAAAGTATCTCATTATACATATTTTCTGACTGGGTCTCTGTAATTATTCTCATCTGATGCATGGGGAAGTTTCTCTGGAGATGGCTGAGCGCTGATCTATGAATATAGCAAAATGTCATTAGGGGTCATTTTATTGCTCCATAAATAGTACTTAGGACAGTACTATTTGATTCTACCCTAGGTCCCTGGGCTATCTAGTCTGAGGTTCTTGGTCACCCACATTATGTCCAATATGGGTCTTCTTTCATTGACTATGCCTTAAGTCAAATCAGATCTTGGTTGGTTGCTCTGCAAAGCATGTTCACCATTGTATCAGAGTACCTTGCAAGCAGGATACCGTAGTAGATCAAAGAGCTTGTGGCTGGCTTGGTGTTTGCTCATCACTTTGGGTGATATGCAGAGTACCTTCCTGTACTAAACAAATATGCCAGTACATATGGGTGAGGGGGTCTCTGTAGGCACCAGCTCAACTTCTCATGTTCAGTGAGGTGTGTGGGTGTTGTTTTCAGCAATAGGCCTTGCTGTCATTTTATGGAGAGCAACCTATTGTCTTGACTACAGCCTGAGTTTTGGGGGAAATTGTCATGGGATCCTTTTGACAACTTGATTAAATGTAACCCAATCCAAGTATTGGAAGTTTCATTTGGTGACAGGAGAAGGACAGTTAGAAGTCTGTCTCTACTATTATTTGGTGATTTCATTTAGATCACCATCATATATGTATATATTGTATGAAGTTTCTATTGTCTCTACATACCTCTCAAATTTTAGCTGTCTCTCCATGTATTGTCTCCCTCACCTATCTTCATCCTCACTTGATTTTCCTGTTCCAGCATCCCCAACCCCTCTATAACAATCTGTTCTGTTTCCCTTTACTAAGAATATCTATATGTCCCTCCTAGTCACTTACTCTGTACCTAACCTCTGTGATTCTACAAACAGAGTTTGTTTCTTAAAAGCTAATATTCACATAAAAGCAAATAAACACCCTATTTGTTTTTCTGAATCTGGGATGCCCCACTCGGGATGACTTTTTCTCTAGTTCCACTACATACCTGGAATTTTCATGATATTTTTTTTTTAATGGCTGAGTAAAACTACCACATTTTCTTCATCCATTTTCCTATAGAGGGAGATCTAGGTTGTTTCTAATTTCTTGTTATTATGAATAGAGTGGGCATTGACATGGTTGAACAAATGTCTCTGCGGTATGATGAAGCACCCTTTGGGAATATGCTAAATCTTGAAGTAGATCTATTCCCATCTTCCTGAAGCACCAACATGGTATAAGTTTTCTGTATAAGTTTTTACTCCCACCAAAAGTGGAGGAGTGTTTCTCTTACTCCACACCCTTGTCAGAATAATCTGTCACTTATTTTGTTGATTTTAGCTATTCTGACAGGTGTAAAATGGAATCTCAAAGTAGTTTTAATTTGCATTTCCCTGATGGCTAAGGATGTTGAACATTTCTTTAAGCGTTTCTTGACAATTTGAGTTTCCTTTTTTGAGAATTCCATTTAAATCTTTACCCCATTTTTAATTGGGTTATTAGTTTTCTTTACATCTGTCTTTTTCCTTTAAATTATTATGGATATTAGCCCTCTATCAGATATGTAGTTGGTTAAACTTGTTTCCAAATTTGCAGGCTGTCGCTCTGTCTGAATGACAGTGTCTTTTACCACACAGAACCTTTTCAGTTTCAATCGTGAGGATCTCATTGGACAAATCTGGTGAGGAGTCAGAAGATCAAGTATGAATAGAAATGCTTCTTTACTGTTACTTGAGCTGTGCTCACAAAGCTTCAGATTCCGTGGGGACAGTGTTGGAAGTTGGAACAGAGGCCACTCATACAGATAACAAACTTCTAGACAAAGAATTTCTTGACATTTTATCCATGCCATGAGACTTCTTGTAGGGCCAAGGTCACACTGTATGATGAACTCATTTATATAATTAGTTCGAGACTTTAAACCAGAAAAGCATTCAGACAGTATTGCTGGCTGCTCTTAGGCAAATTTGAAGTGAACATATGTATAGACAAAAAGAACTGGAAAACATATAGTTTGGCCAGAAAACTCATGATTTAGTTGTGTCTAAGAAGGGTCTGGAGATTGATGCGATTACAAAATGCCCAATTCTTCATATCCACAAAGATGAGTTGCAGAACTCTCAGAAATTAACAAGATATGATTGGTTTATGCCCTTCCAGATGCAAGACTGCAAACTTACTTCAAAGACTTTCAGTTGAGAAGAGACAACATGTGAACAGAACTTGCGTTAAAAAATTGTTGTCTGGGAGTTGTTCTGTCTTGTTCAGCTATCCATGCACTGAAATGCTCCTGTATCCACGGTTCAAGTGAGCGTGTGCAAACATCCTACAGCGAACAGGCTTTGGAACAATCCAAAGGACTCAAGAGCTCTTGGTTCATTGAAACTTCAACTCAGATGTCAATGGAAATCTTAAAACATTCCTGGGTCAGGTTCTGGGGAAGATTCTCCTGACTAGATAATATGTGAAGGAGTGGAAGTGTGAGAAAGCTGTCATATAAACCACAGGAAGATTATGCCAGGAACACAGAATGCCTGCCAATAGAGATACAGGCAGTGAGTAGAGACAGATCAAGAGATGGGCTTTGAGGGACACAGCCATCAAATGCACAAGCTTTTGCCACTCACTTCCTTCCACTGTATGTCCTGAAGCTGAACAGGCAGGCACAGAGATAAATTTTACCTTGTAGAGTTTTTATCTTGCTTTGGTCTGATGCCTCCTTTCTGTTCTCTCTTTTCTCTTAGAATGAAAATAGTTAGCTTATACTATTGTATCTTTGACATATATGATAGATAGATAGATAGATAGATAGATAGATAGATAGATAGATAGGCAGAATAGATAGACATGAGCCTTTGAGAGCCAGAAGAATACTCTTGTGGTTTTTATTTCAAATGTTCTCATGAACATACTTATACTAAAGTTTCATTGCCAACCTGTGATGCTATTGTAAGGTTGTTGATGCCTAGTGAGAAAATTTAGATCACTGAATACACATTAGAATAGGATATTGGGGTCCTACCCCCTCTCTCTTTGTTTCCTAGATGCTGTAACATGAGAAGACCTTCTCTATCCTTTACTCTATCATGACATCTTATACCAATACCAAATCAAAGTTGCAGTGCTAATGTCAAGGATTAAAATCTCTGAGACTGAGTGAAAATAAACCTTTTACCTTATAATTGCCTGAACCTCACGTATTAGTCACAGCTGCAGAAAAAAAATTATTAATGAAGCTGTAATGCAGTGGTATCTTTAAAAGTGGTAAGAGAAAAACTTTGCTATAAACGTAATTTACATAGCAATATGTGGGCAGGAATCCTCACCAAATCATCTCTCACTCTCACTGTTGCTCTTAGAGTATTGTTAGGACTACTCTTCAGTACATAATACTTCAGAATACTTTTGAGCTAGATCCATGTGGCCAACTGCTTCTTGCACATCTTAAGTCTTATCTTAAATTGAGTTATCTCATAACTGTCTGAGATGATGCATTAGATTTAGGCTTCCATAAAACAAAACAACAACAACAACAACAACAAAACTGACACAGGATGTCCCTTAAACAACAGAAACTAATAACAAGAAAGTGATAACATAGTACTGAAGAGTAAATGTTAATGGTCAAAGTACCATGCAATCTTGATCCTCATAAAAGCTTTCTTCCTGGTTTATAGGTGGCCATTTGAACTCCCCTTGTGAATTCTTGTGGTTTCTCTTTGGTTTTATTGTTGTTGTTGTTGTTGTTGTTGTTGTTGTTGTTGTTGTTATTGTTATTATTATTATTATTATTATTATTATTATTATTACTTGAATCTGATAAGTAATGAGCTCCCCTGTCCACCACAGGGGAGCACCTTCAGTTTACACCTGTGAGGAAACAGAGATAGGAAAGAGTGGCAAAAGAGATGGATTGCAGTATGTTCTTGCCTAAGGCTTTCTCTTCTCCAGGAAGAACTCTCGAACTGAAAGAATCCTTCTGGGAGTTCCAAATGACAGATAGAGCTGCCTGTTCATAAACTCCCAGCAGCCACTATTCAGAACTTTCCTCAAGAAAGGGATAAAAATTAAATCATTGCTGTTCCTGGTAAGTGGTATCCCATATTTGACACTGCTTGGGTGACCAAGAAACTGGGACTAGATAGCCCAGAGACCTAGAGGAGACTCAAATAGTACTGTTATACATACGTGTGTGTGTGTGTGTGTGTGTGTGTGTGTGTGTGTGTGTGTGTTAATAAAATGACCCCTAATGACATTCTGCTCTACTCATAAATAGTGACTTGCTGAGCCATCTCCAGAGAAGCTTCCTCCTGCAGCAGATAGTCACAAACACAGAGACCTCACAGTCAGACAATATGCAGAGAGAGACACCTTGGAACACTCAGCCTAAATGGAATGTCTCCATCAAGTCCCTCCCAGGGGAGACACAGAAGGAGTGGAACTAGTGACCTGGAAATGAGGGCTATTCACAGCTGATTAGGAAGAGGACACTGTGCATAAAGTGCCACAGAATCCCCTCCATCTTCATCCATTTGCTTTTATGTAAGTTTGTCTCAAAGTATAAGATATCTGCTTCATTTAAACTCTCTGCAAAGTCATCAAGAACAGGCACGAAGAGGAGGATGCACTACAGGGATCACTCTCGTAATCAGATGGACTTTCTCTGTCCTATAGATTTAACAACATAGATAAACTCTAAACTCAGAGTCCTCAATCTTGAACCCCTACATAGATTCTTGCTCTTTCTCAGGGCCATACTCCTCAGTTGGGGCTTGATCCTGGTAAGGAAAATTCAATTATTTATGAATATACACTTATCCTATGATTAAGTTCTAACTGAAGACCTCCACGTTTTCACTTTTGACTGTAGATTAAGTTCCTTGGGTTGAAATATTACTAAAATTAATGGTCACAACGAACCTATGCTTGTCTCTTTTCAGTGAATCAATAGCATTTAGTAACTAAGTGGCAAAGAATTTTGCATGTGGCAGTGCATACCCCACACCTTCAAATGACATACTATTAGACCTCGAGTCTGTCATGGATGAACATTTAAGCAATTACACCCATATATCAGCCAGGAGCAGTCCATCTAACACTTCATAATTCCTCCCTACTAAGGAGTAGTCACAAAATCCACCATGAATTTTCATAGCTCTTGCTTTTTCTAGGGGCTCCTAGTACTAACCATCTTTAGTTAAACAATCTGGAAAGACATTGAAGTGGAGAATTCTAGGTAGAAATGTATGGAGAAATAATTTCAGCAAGTGTAGTTATAAGGAATCATAAGAAACCAAACTGGATAGCAGACAAAGTGAATCTAAAATGTAGCAATACAGACCTTAGACAGCCCCAAGAGCAGATTGATGAGGCTAAAAAGGTAGGGACAGTCTTACTATGTCCATATCTGCCATGGGCAGATTCTCCTTCAAGAGAAAAGAGATATAATTTCAAAACATAGCTTTCTGAATTAGAGAGCAATTTCCTCTGAGAGAAATGGCTGTTCTTCAACAGCCTCTCTTGCCAGCAGATGAGCCAGGGATGCCTGGACACTAAAGACTGAATCATCATGAGATCTACTTCCGCACCTCACATTAAAATTTCTAGTGCAACCACTGCTCAGTCTGAGAGGTTGTTCTCCTTTTCTCCTGACTCACCCTCTTTCCTACACAGCTGAACCAGGAGAGGTCTCCTTATGATATACAATTTAATATTTTCCTTCACCCAGTATCTTAGTTAGGGTTTTAGGCTGTGAAGAGATACCATGATCAAGGCACCTCTTATAAAGGACAACGTTTAATTGGGGCTGGCTTAGAGGTTCAGAGGTTTAGTCCATTATCGTCAAAGTGGGAATGGCAGTGTCTAGGTAGTCATGGTGCAGGAGGATCTGAGAGTTCTATATCTTCATTTGAAGGCAAACAGAAGACTGGCTTCCAGGAAGCTAGGATGAGGGTCTTAAAGCCCACACCCACAGTGACACACCTACTCCAACAAGGCCACACCTCCTAATAGTGTCACTCCCTGAGCCACAAATATACAAATCATCACACCCAATTAATCATAGTTTTAATTATAGATTCATTGGTGTGATTGTTGTATTAAAGTCTATTTTTTTGTCAAACTTTAAGCTGACAGAGGGAGAGTCTGTGGCGTTTTTTGACCATTATCCCACCTCTTCCACATAGAGGAAGGCCTGGTATATGTTAGTACTTATACAATATTTATTTTAATTAATATTGCTTTGATGAGTTGCTGTCTGGGATGTTGCCAACTATAAAAAATGGCATCTGTCTGCAGTTAACTCACCCCAGTAACTATTATAAAGAATTGATTTCTACTAGGAAGCATAATGATTTCTTGTCATAGAGTAGTGTATTTTTAGGCAAAATTCACAGCTTCTGGAAAGTTACACATAAAACTGTGGCAGAAGTGAGATAATGACCCAACTGTAACGCTGTCATGGTAACTGCTGGAATCAATGCTGTGAGACATGCGATCACCAAGAGTTATATTTTAAAAGAGGATGCAAGGCAAACAGCCAGGCCTGCCACCAGGAGCTCTCCTTCACTGCTGAAGGGGATGTAAAGCAAACTGGTGCTGTCATGGAAAAGACAACTAAGCAGTCTCTTCTTCTAATCATACAATCCAGCATATAACACACATCTGCTTAAGAAAGTTAAAATTGCGTGACTACCCAAAAAGTCACATGAAATGGAGGTGTTTAATGTAGAATTATTCAAACTTGCCAAACCTTACAAGTAACCAAGATATCCTTCAGCACATGTGGATAATGAAACCCCAATCCATGCAAACAATTAAATATTAGCTTGCATTGGAAAGAGATGAGTTATCTAGCCATGAAGAAAAAGCATGAAAGGAACTTAAATTCATACTGCTTTGTAAAAAGAAGAAAGCAATGTGAAGTGGGAACATTCATTAGATTTAACTATGGCATTCTAAGGTAGGCAAACTATAGAAACTAAAAAAAAAAAAAAAAGGTCCAGGATGTTGAAGTCAGTGTGTATATTCTAACTGATGCTACAATGGTTTGCATGTGTCATTACGTACTCAACTAAAAACACATAGGGCAGAGAATCCATACAAAACAATCAGCTGTGAACTTAAGAAGACCATCAGTGCAAGATGGGCCAATCTCAACACATCCTCTCGGCTGGAAGATGTTGGCAGTTGGGAAGCTACGGATACTTGAAGTCACAGACTGTAAGAAGTATCTCTATAGTTTTCACTCAGCACTATCATGAGTCCTAAAGTTCTCTGAAAATTAAGTCTTCATTGAAACAAGAGATGTCCTATGGTTCTGCAGATGTAAAAGAAACACTTACTAAAACGACATATACTTTTCCTCGTGCAGCTTGAATTTATCTTGTTGTCCCATGTTTGTTAACTGTGTTCCTGTGAGATTCCAGTTCAATGTTCTTTGAAAGGCTCACCTTTCTGTTCTAAATGTCTGCCGTGAGAGAAGCACCTCATCCTCCATTTAGGCAATGTGTATCCCTAGAACTCTACTACAAAGGCTCACTGTTCATCTCATAAATGGGGTAGATTCTGAACAGAGCACTGACCCAGCCTGCCAATTCTATGCTTTGTCACCGTGAATTAGTATGTGTTAAGAAGTGAGTGTAGCATGTACCAAACAAAACAACCTATTGACGAAAACCTGGCAGGCAGACCTGCCAAGTGCTTTGCTGTAGAAACTGTCATCTCAAAATCTAGTGCGTACTAAATCCATTTTGTAAAAGAGCAAGCTCTCCATGGGAGAATCTAAAAAAGCAACAGACCACGTTCCACATGCCATCCCGCTCTCTCTACCACACTTTTAATAAAACACTTAGCATTTTCCAGCATTTATGAAATCGAACAAACATTATTTTGATTCAACAAATGAATGTATTGTGTGTATTGTGCTGACTGCTGCTCTGAGTGCTTTACAATGTGAACATTTATATTTAACAAATGTTGGACAGTAGATTTAGAAACATATTCGATATCATAGGGTATCTGATCTGCTTTGTTTTTTGTTGTTGTTATAAAACATTTTTACCAAAAGCAACTTGAATGAGATAGGGTTTATTTATTTCAGCTTACACTTCCAGTAATGATCAACATGGAGGGAAGCCAGGGCAGGGGCTCAAGATGGGAATTTGGGGCAGAGACAGTGGATAAAGGCTGATTAGTGGCCTGCTGTTCAGTTTATGCTCAGCTTTCTTATGCAGCTCAAAATTCCCTGACTGTGGATCACTCACAGTGCACTGGGCATTTCAAAATAGATTAGTACTCAAAATAATGGCCCACAGTCTTGCCTACAAGCCATTCTTATCTAGACAACGCTTTTTCCAGGTGATACTAGGTTATGTCAGACTGACAATGAAAAGCAACAGGGACACTCCACTCCTTGTCAACTTGTCTCGCAAACACACCAGTATTGAACCATAATTTTCCTCTAGGTCTTATATTAACATCGTAATACAAAATATAGCACAAATATTTAAAGTCCCAGGATCTTTACAACCACCATCTTTTAAAACTTCAAAATAAATTAGCCATGGATTTCTAAAAAAAAAAAAAAAAAAAAAAAGACTTGGAGACTTTCTTATTTAAGAAAGAAAAATGACAAAAATAAATACAATCAAATCAAAACCTCCAAATCTATCAGTTTAAATCAAATTCTCTAGCAAAAAGTCCAATATCTGGGACTTGGGACTTGTTCATGGCCTTTTAAGTCTCAAAAGGTTTGGACAGCCTTCTTCACTGTCTATGCCACCACATAGAACACATACATAGCTTCTTTTAGATTCAGTACAGCTCAATTCAACCTTGTGTTAGTTAGGGTTTTACTGCTGTGAACAGATACCATGACCAAGGCAACTCCTATAAGGACAACATTTAATTGGTGATTGCTTACAGGTTCACAGCTTCAAACCATTATCATCAAGGTGGGAGTATGGCAGCACCCAGGCAGGTATGGTACAAGAGGAGCTGAGAGTTCAACAGCTTGTTCTGAAGGCAAACAAGAAGAGACTGGCATCCTCACGCACAAGGAAAATCCCAAAGACCACACCGAGAATGACACACTTCCTCCAAAAAGGCCAGACCTCCAAATAGTGCCACTCCCTGGGACAAGCATTTGCAAACCACCTTACTATTCTTTTTTGCAGATGCTCCATAGCACTGGCAACTCTAGCATACTGGATCTCCACTACCATTGAGAATTTACATTTACCAAGAGCATGTCCTGGCCTCTCTCCAGACTTTTCTATTCTGCCACTTGGTCTATGCCTCAATAACTCCCTGTGTCTGCAACCTCGTCAACTTGCATCTCTTATAGTCTTCAAGACTAGTGCCAGCTGGGAAGCTCAGAGTATTAATGGGACAGTTTAGTTCCAAGTCAACCACATCAATAAACTGTTGAACTCTTCTTCAAAAAATTCTCGACTTCAGAACTAGCCAAAGGATCTCAGAGATGCCAAAAGACACATTCAATTTCCACTGATATCACAACCACAAAAATTATGATACATGAAGGTATTTCATTCTTGTATGATAAGATATGATATGGGGACTCATAAACCATGTTCACTGGAAAGTAACTCTATTTGTCTGTAGAGAAATGATACATGTGAAATACTAAGGACTTTGTCCATAGTATTTCAAAACTGTGTTTGATATGGTTACATATATGTAAACTAACAAGAGGAAGTAGTACAATTTCTGCAAACTTTCAGCCATAAAATGAAGAATAATTTCCCAGACCTTTTCATTTTTATGATTTCTTTGTCCAACAGTATGTAATGAACTTCATCTTTCCCTCTTAAATGGATGTTTTCAAGTCCTAAGTGATCTACTATCATTCCCATGTTTTATTTTTACCTGTAGCCTTGTCATCATAGGGTGTGACATGTCCGTATGTTATTATAACATACTCTCTTCAGACATGAGCTAGCATGTGAAAATGTTTGTGTGTGTAAGTGTTAGAAGGAAAACTCAGTTGGTAAATTACATACTGTGAAAGCAAGAATGTGTAAGTTCAAATCCCCAGTATTTACCCAATAGTGAGTGTTCATATCTATACCCATAGTTCTAGGAGGAGGGCAAAGATAGAAGGATCCTTGAGGACCATTGAGTAGCCAGTATTTAAAAAACTGATGGTCTATTTGTAAATTTCAATTTAAATCTGTCTCAAATTCTAAAAGGTGTAGCATTAACCAGAAAGATTTCAAATACGGTAACACATAAATTTTAAAATTAACTTGGAACACTAGGGTAGTATCATAAAGCTATTACACATAATTTTCTTTTATTAAAAGTGCCAAGGTAGAAAAGTAGTATCAGAAAAATGATTATTTGCATGTTTAACAATAGTGCCTGGTGGTATATACTTGTATGTGTGCCTGTGTATATGTGTTTGTAGATGTGTGTGTGAGAGAGTGTGTAGGCATAAGTGCATGTGTGGGAGTATTTGTACATGTGTGTGCATGTGTTTGTGTGTGTGTGTGTGTGTGTGTGTGTGTGTGTGTGTGTCTGTAAGCTTATGGAAAATCAGCACTAGAATTAAAGTTTCTGAGGTTTATGCACAAAATAAATCTAGGGCCATGAAACATACAGGTTCACACATTCTTATGAATATACATACCACACACACACACACACACAACATGCCCTGTGCACACACATGTGTGGCTCTAGAGTCCAAGTATTTACTATTCCAGTAATTGAAGTGTAGCCACGGCTGTGGCCATCGCATGTAATACAGTCACAGAGAAACATTTAATGCTTTCTCAAAATTACTAGTGGCATGGTTTGCCTTTCAAAAATGCACTGTGTATATAATTTTCTTTTGTTCCATGACACTAATGGATTGCTTGGTCTGTAAACTACTCCCCTTATTTAATACAAACATCCACTCCAGTGGCAATTACCTGACTTTGACAGATGACACACCAAACGAACTAGCAGCCTTGGCTGCAGCTTACCTGAGTGTATGGAGTCATTATTCTCTGATTACTTTCACTGTAACACACTATGCTTATTCATTCCAAAACAAGAACAAATGGCATCATTTCTGATGCTTTAGGCTCTTCTACCAGTTCTTGCACAGTGCATGCAACTTATTTTCAAATATATTCTTTCTTTCTTATTTATTTATTTATTTATTTATTATTTTACACTCCAGATCTTATTCCCCTTCTGATCCACCCTCTGACTGTTCCACATAGCATATCTCCTCCCTGCACTCTATCTCCACGAGGATGTCCCCACCTTCCCCCCACTCCACCAGACTTCTAAACTCCCTGGGGCCTCCAGTCTCATGAGGATTAGTTCCATCTTTTCTGACTGAACCCAGACCCAGTAGTCCTCTGCTGTATATGTGTTGGAGGCCTTGCATCAGCTGGTGTATGCTGCCTGACTGGTGGTCCAGTGTTTGAGAAATCTCGGGGATTCAGTTTAACTGAGACTGCTGGTTCTCCTATAGGATCACCCTCCTTTTCAGCTTTTTCCAGTCTTTCCCTAACTCACCCACAGGGGTCAGCAGTTTCTTTCCATTGGTTGAGTGTAAATATCTGCATCTGACTCTTTCACTTGCTTGTTGGGTCTTTCGGGGAGCAGTCATGATAGATTCCTTTTTGTGAGCACTCCATAGCCTAAGTGGAGAGGAGCCTGAGGAAAAGAAGGTCCAGCGAAAGGCTCAAAGTGGGATCCAGCTCAAGAGGAGGTCCCAAGGCCTGACACCAGTACTGAGGCAATGAAGTGCTCACCAAAAGTGACCTATAGTGACGGTATCCAATAGCCCTTACCTCATTGTGAGAACTGAACTCACTACACACATGCTGACAGTGTGGGCATAGGAAGGGCAGTTCTCTGGCATTTGCCCAGTGTGGCTTCCAGGTTGAGCTTCGTTCTATTTCTTTGATCAGTAAAATAAGCTGTGTTAGAAGAGTTAACATCAGCCAGCCAACAAGTTTAAAAAGGTTTATTTCTGAACTCGAAAGAAAATGACACAGTAGCATTCTGGAAAATAATGGTGACTGACTGACTTCTTTAACCCTAAATGAGAGAGTTTTTTTTTTTTTTTTTTAAATCATTGTAGATCATAGGTTGAAGCAATGCCTTGACTTGTGTGTCTGTAAATATAAACCGCTTTCTCTTAATTAAAACTTTGGTCACGCTGAAAAGTGATTGACTTACAAACAATAATTTTATTGAAATTCCAGCTCCTGAGGAAATTGGTGCTATTAACTTCGCGATTGCACGTAACTCTACCACCACTTCAAGTGTTGGGACGAGATTGTGTAGAAGAACTTCCATTAATGTAAGCAGTTTGCTTCGTGGCCCTCTACTCATTTGGTGTATAGACCTCATGAACGGCCATTCTAGAGCTGGCTTTTCTACAAGCTTACACACATGAACACACACCAATACACGTATAAACACATGCAAATGTACATACACATACTCACATGCATATTTGCATGCGCTTACAAATATAAACATACATACTCATACATGTGCATGCATACACACACATACACACATGTATGCACACATATACACATATATACAGACACAAATGCATGAATACACACATACACAGGTGCACACACGTACACACACATATACACAAGTACATGCATTTACACATGCAAATATACATACATGTACACACATACACACACAAACACACAAATATATACATACACATACAAATATGCATACATATACTCACACACATGCATTCATACAAACATACATGCACACACAAACACACATGTATACTTATATACCCTCCCAGCACTATTATTAACTGTATAATTTACCATTTTAAGATAATATTTGGCCACCTTATTGTCACTTTTTAATTAATGTCAATTATACATAGTATTTTTCTGACACTCCTCTGATGTTGATAAAAAATAATAAAAATTAATAAAAACCAGATAATTTCTTTCAAACAAGTAATATTCTTCTAACTGTAAAACTGGCCCGTTGCGAGTTGAATGGTCTTAATTCTCTGGAAATTAAAGATATAACTGACAAGTAGTTTAATTTCCACCATGCTGCTTGGCAGGTTAGGAAGACTCAAATCTATCAGACCACCTACAAGAATTGATTACTTAATCTATTGGTCCAGCACTTTAACTATGGAAAAAACCCAAAGTTATTCTCACCTCAGAATATACAGCTTATCAAAACCAGGTGGGAGTTTAAGAGAGTTTGACTCAATCAGAAAGGTGTGAATGAAGACCTGAGTTTAGAAAGCCAACATACATACAAAAGTAAGGCATGGTACACTCCTATAATGTCAGTAAGGGGGAGGTGGAGACAGGAGGATTCCTGGAGCTCATTGATCATCCAACCTATGCAAACCAATGAACTCAGGTTCAGTGAGGGACCCTGTTCCAAACCTAAAAAGGCAATCTATTGAGGAAGATATTTCATGTTTACCTCTGGCCTCCACATTAACACACACTTGTGCATGTACACATACATATCCACACTCACAGATACATATCACACACACACACACACACACACACACACACACACACACACACAAAGATAGACATATATATAGGTGGGTGCCAATAGCACAGCTTCTGTGAGTAACAATTTGACAATTCCTCAAAATGCCAGGCATAGATTTAGCATATGACTTAAACAATTCTATCCTCGGGGTTTAAGAGAAATGGAAGCATATAAACTCATAAAACAGTATGGATACACTGATGACCGTGAACAAACCTTGAGAACATTTATGGAGAGAAAGAACACAATCACAAAGGTATATCTGTTGGGTAATTACATGTATATAGCATGTTCAGATTGCCAGGTTGTATAGGAGCAGAAATTTTGATTATATCTAAATAGTTGTGACAACAACTCTTTGGCTCCACTCAGCTAAGGGTACCCACTACTTTTGAAAGTCAATACAATGCTAAATCATTTTCACACCTTTGCATACCTATTTTTCACAATAATCACACCTGGCAAATGAGTAAACTCTTATCTTAGAAAGGTAAACGGCTAGTTTCACAGAGGTACAAAATGAAAGAACCTGGGTTTAGCTTCACTTTCCTCTTCTCGGGGTCTGGTTACTATTCTTCTTTATGAGGCTGTGATTGTGTGTGCTGTATTAGTTGCTAAAAATAAGCACATTAATCTGAAATTGGGACACTAATATACTTCTACCAACTGAAATGGAAGGAAAAATACAATTCATCCTTTTCTAACCACACTGGGCAAAAAGGCAGGACCTTTGCATTCTTTAGAAATGTTCCCTGTAACCAAGAACCTAAACATCAAGCATGTAGCACATTACCATTGTGCCCTCCTCCATTATACCTGTAGAAGAGTCAAAGTACCAAATGTCTATTTCAATAGTGTCACCACTGTGATACACCTGTTGAGCTTGGAACGTCCACTTGAGCCTGCCCAGGAATCAGCTCATGAACTAGCCATCTTTCCTGTACATGCTCATAAGGTGATAACCATTCTCCTGCAAATAGCCATTGTGGTCATCTTTTTTTCTTAGAAGGGAGAACAAAATACTCCTGGGAGCAAATACAGAGACAAAGTGTGGAGCAGAGACTGAAAGAAAGGCCATCCAGAGACTGCCTGCCCCACCTGGGGATCCATCCCATATACAGTCACCAAACCCAGTCACTACTGTGGATGATAAAAAGTGCATGCTGACAGGAGCCTGATATAGCCTATAGCATATGAAAATAGTTTCATACCATAATCTAAGACATGTCAACATCGGTTGTGTAGGAAAGAAAGCCGTTTGCTATGGACTTGAAGTGCCACAAGGACAGACATGTCACTAGAATAAGACAGTGTTTCTTTCACCTGCAATGTCTAGCACAAGGTAGATAATCTTGAGTTTTGTTTATCTGTTTGGTTGGTTTCTTTTTTGTTTGTCTTATAAGATCTTGTTTTACTATTATGAATAACTTCAATCACATTATTGATTGCTATGCAAAATACTCTAAATTTTGGATTTCTAAGCCACTGTGAAAACGCCTGCGTCGAGAGCTCATTTTATTGTTAACTTGGGACATAGTTATGAATAGCATGCCAGGCCTTTGGGTGAAAGTATTAAATTTGAAAGCTATCCTAGTATATCACTTTGATTTTTAATCATAAAGATTTTTTCAAATGTGAAGACATCATTTGGGTAAACAAAATTATATTTATAATTCTTAGACTAAAATCTCTCTGAATCATCATTTTTAATGGGAATAAAATCCTCGACTAATAAAAAAACTGTTAATCTTGAAGGAATAAATTGCCTTAAAAACTCCATCTACAGATCACAAAGACATGAAGACTGTCTCCAAAATCCATCATTGCCACCAGTCATTGCTTCTAGGACCCTAGAAAGAATTCCATTTTAGTTCAACTAAATGAAGAAGGAAAGGGTTTCTCTAAAAGCATTTTATTTCCAATATTTATTGGAAAATATAATAAGAAGAACTATGACTTTATTTGACAAAGTCACTAGCATACTTCCAGTGTTTTATCACACAATTGATTCAACTCCCCAGTGAAAGTCTCTCAAGGGTTAAGTGTGTCTTCTCTCACTGAGGTCAGACCAGGCAGTCGTCTGCTGTATATGTGTCAGGGGCTTCATATCAGCTAGTGTGTGCTGCTTGTTTGGTGGCTCAGTGTCTGAGAGATCTCGGAGGTCCAGCTTAGTTGAGATTGCTGGTCTTCCTATGGGGTTGCCCTCTTCCTCAGCTTCTTCAAGCCTTTCCCTAATTCAACCACAGGGATATCCAACTTTTGTCCATTGGTTGGGTGTAACTATTTATATCTGGCTCTTTCAGCTCTATGTTGGGCCTCTCGAAGGGCCTTTATGTTAGGCTCCTGTCACAGGTAGGATAATGAATAATAAGATGGCCTTGAATTCCCTATGTACCAAAAAAGTGAGCTTGGACCTCTGCCGCCCAAATACTGGAATTTCAGGTTTGCAGTACTCTGTTAGGGGTACCGGAGATTAAACTCCCGGTTTGTGCAGGTAAGGCAAGTACTCTACCAACAAAGCAACATCCTTGCTATCCCCTTATTATCTTCATATTATATTTTGTAACCTTTATTTATGTACAAGCAGCTCCTGTTTAAGTGAAATAGCACATACTCAGCACAGACCAACTGAAATTTATCGTACTGTAACTAAGAACACTTGAAATTCAGGTATGAGTTACAAATGGAGCAGATAGAAAGCAAATTAAATCAAAGGATAACATGAAATAGTTGGTTTCTTTAAAAAGAAAGAAAACGACAAACAGCTTTGGGGACTTTAAATACCACCATATAAATGCGTGGATGACAAGTTCACCTTCTATTGAAACTGACCCCAAAAGACTCTATTTGGCAAAAATTCCTTACTAGTAGTTCTGCTGATTACAATAGATATTTAGAACAGCCCTGTGTAATTCAGATCGACCTTTCCACAAATAGTCTTAATTACTGGAATTTTGCTTTATGAGCGATGTCAACATGCCATTTATTCTGTCACTATCCTGGAGATAAATATGCAAATAAGGCTGCAGTCTTAGTTGAATGGTGCCTAGTAATCAAGAAAACAATCTCTGACTACCCTGTTACACCCATAGTGTGAACACATTGCTCACATCTAACACATAAAGTTCTGGTAGCACATTTCTTAAGTAAAGTAGCACACGCTCTATTTATTTTACCACCTGATAAGTTTTGCTTATGCTTCAAGGCTGAAGTGAATAGCATTAAGTAGCTCTGACTTTTCTGATGTCGTTAATATGAAAGGCACAATGTTTCTACATGTTACTGACAGAAAGTGCTTATTTCTGGTGAGGTAACTATATTTTATCTGAGTTAAACTTTATATAACAAAAGCATGAATCAAAATATTCAAGGTGTCTACCTATACATGAGCATTATTGTGTAAATATTAAATATTTCCAGGTTTTATATATATATATATATATATATATTGCTGATTTATAGACTTATCTTAGACTATATTATTTATAAACACTTGCAAAGCCATGTATTTGAACAGAAAAACAAGTAATGAAAAATGCTGTAGGCAGTATTAATAAGTATTCATTGTATTCTCTTGATTTTACATAGTAGGATAGTTATTCCTGGTTGTCAATTTGACTACATCTAGAATTAACTAAAACCCAAAGTAGGAAGGCAATTCTGTTGGGTATTTTTGTTTAATTTTTAGTAGGAAAATCCACTTCTAATCCATATTTTTGAGTTGAAAAGATATATCTTTAATCTGGGCCATGCCTTCTACTGGAAGCCTATATAATGGCATAGGAGAAGGAAACATTTCCTCTTTGCCTGCTTGATCTCAAATCACTCAAAATTGCATCCTTTCACTGGCATTAGAATCCACTTCTACTGGATTCCAGTGTATACTGAAAACCAGCTGAGACATCCAGCTTTGTGGACTGAACAACTACTGAATTCTTCAACCTTCTGTACATAGGCAGACATGTTGGATTAGCTGGACCACAGAAAGTAAGTCATTCTAATAAATCTCTTTTCTGTACGTATTAAAAGAATTATTTTATAAGTTCTGTTAGTCTACAGAACTCTAATTGATACGAATAGAGAATTTTAAGACTTGTTCTTGTTTGAGAACATTGCTATAGAAGACTACAGAGGCTAAGGCAGAACAAATACACTCAACACAACCTGCAGATTGAAATCAAAAGTTGGAATTTTTTTCCTTAATTTTTCAATCCTTCCTTCAACATATCGAAACACCAACACACACTCAGCATGATTAAAACTTAAATTCTGTCATCTTGGAATAAAAATGACCTGAAACAGTGTGATGCTTTGGAGAGAATACAATTCAAGATTGAAAAAAAAAACAATTAAAAATTTTCCCAATCAAAATTAACCATCTAACTAGACCAATGGTTTAAGTGAAATTCATCAAATAACAGAAAGTGATACGGGGATAGGAGAAAGACAGAAAACAAAAGGTTTCTTTGCAGCTAGCACATCACCATTTGAGGCATAGTGATGCCAGCATGCCAGCTCCCTCTGATCAGTGGTCAGTGATACCCTGGGAGACAGGAAATTAGATAACAACAGCAGCAGCCACAACAACAATAGAGATGGACACACTGGAAAGCATCTAAGTTCTTTTTAACTCATTTACGAGCTCCACATTTTTATTGTACAAGCTTCAGGAAGTGATAAAGAGCCACAGGCTGATGGCAACTGCCTTGAGCATAAAGATGAACCAGTGGTGGGGCTTTAACCTGGCTACAAAGATAAAGGGTAAGCTGTGACAACAAATACAAGTTCTTGTTTCCTGGCCTAAAGATAACAAACCTCAAAAGCAAAATGATGGCATTAAATGTACTCAGCTATTTCTCCTTCTTATATTAAACACCTCCTCAATTCTGGTTTACCCAGAGCAACCTAGTGGATGGTAAGGCTGAGGGAGATATTGTTAGGTGAAATAACATCCTTCTCTGTTGGCCTGAAGGCATTGAGACAGTGCTCTCCTGTACAAGGACCATGCCATTGAAGGAGAGCAACTCTGGATCCTTTTGAGAAAAGTTCAAGGAAGGAACATAGACAGACCTTGGTTCCCTCTTTTCTCAGTTTATACACTGTGTCCTACACAGTGTACATTTGAACTTGAATTCTTTCAGAAGTGCAACTTTCTACACATACTCCCTTTTCATCCCCTTCTGCAAGCAGCCTCCTGATTCAACATTGTTCCCAAAACATACAAAACAGACTCTGTGCTCCATATCTATGTACATGAGAAACCTATTTTAGCTCCAGACTCTTTGGATTTCCCTTCACATACATCGATCTAAGCTCCAGACATCAAATAAAGCTAGATGATAAATTTCAATTATGTGGTGAGACAACAATGAAAAGGCAGGGTAGAAAAATGTTTTCAAAGCCACACAATGGGCATTAAGAGTTGGATGCCCTCAAGTCTACAGCCTAGAGAAATTCCACTTATCCTTGGTGGTTATAGAGATGTGCCAGAGAGAGCATGTCTATTAACTTCTTAAAACCCATTTCAAGGATTGAGGATGGGAAGAAAAAGAAGGCATGCCTGCTTTTAAAATCAGGTAGCCAGGGAGTAAGATGTGAGAAACCTAGCTCACCATAGGGCAAAACCAAAGAAAACCAAACCCAGCTCATTGTGGTTAAAATTCCTTGAATATACAATTTGGTTTTATTCTATACATTAGGAACTAACACAGAGAAAAGTCTTACTCTTCATAAGACTGATTTCATTTTAATACCAGTTATATCAGTTTACACACAAACACACTTACATACACACATACACACAATGTGTAGAATTTTCAAGAGTAACATGGAAGCAAATACCCTAAAAAGGAGTCCCAGTCTACCATTATAATGGAGGGGGGAAAGGTTCATTACTTTCATGAACATGTTGCCCACCTAATGAATATCCATAAACATCTTACTATAAACAGTAAGACTGAAGTCTCTGTTTACTGTGTTTTCTAAGTTAGATCATTCCCACATCCCTGGAGTGTACTATCACTTTTTCTGACTACAGTAAGTTCTTAGACTATATATTTGTTTTCTGTCATTGCAATAAATTGTGACTGTTGGTCTCCATTGTCTCCATTGTTGAGTTTGTTGGACCACGAACCTTCTGGACACATGTATCTGATGTCTTCTAATTCATTGTGCATTAGGAGGAAGTGACAGTCCCAAGAGACAAAAAGAATTCCAAACCACCTTCCTGTCTGGGCCCAAACACTGTGCAGATCCCGGGTGGCAGCTCTACCCCCATTCTCACAGAACTCAGAAGTGGTCCTCACAGGAGCTCTAACCTGGGAAGTATCTTAGGTAAGGAGACAGCAACACCCACCCTAAACAGGGAGTTACTGGGACCCACTAGGACCCAGGAAGTCACTCCTGGCCCAGAGCACTGGTTCCTTTCAGTCAGCGCCCAAGCACTGAGTAGATCTTGGACCCCAGCTCTAACTTCAGTAGTAACATCCACCACACATAGTTCTGAAACAACCAAGATAATAGAACAGACAGGCTCCACTCAGAGACAGTGAGTGCAGGTAGCATTATGGAGATCCAGATGGCAAAAGGCAAGTACAAGAACATAAGTATCAGAAACTCAGGGTACTTGGCATCATTAGAACCTAGTTCTCCCACACTAGAAAGTCCTGAATTCCCCATATCACTAGGAAAGCAATATTCAGATTTAAAATCACTTCTAATGATGATGATAGAGTACTTTAAGAAGGACATAAATAACACTCTCAAAGAATTTGAGGAAAACACAGGTAAACAGGTAGAAGTCCTTAAAGAGGAAACACAAAAATCTCTTAAAGAATTACAAGAGAACACAACCAAACAGGTGAAGTAATTGAACAAAACCATTTAGGACATAAAAATGGAAGTAAAAACAATAAAGAAATCTCAAAGGGAAACTACCTGGAGATAGAAAACCTAAGAAAGAAATCAGGAGTCACAGATGCAAGCATCACCAACAGAATACAAAAGATAGAAGAGAGAATCTTGGGTGCAGAAGATACCATGGAAAATATTGACACAACTGTCAAAGAAAACACAAAATGCAAAAATTTCTTAATATAAAACATCCTGAAATCCAGGAAACAATGAGAGGACCACACCTAAGGATAATAAGTATAAATGAGAGTGAAGATTCCCAACTTAAAGGGCCAATAAATATCTTCAACAAAATTATAGAAGAAAACTTCCCTAACCTAAAAAAAAAGATGCCCATAAACATACAAGAAGCCTACAGAATTCCAAATATACTAGGCCAGAAAAGAAATAACTCCTGTCACATTATAATCAAAATACCAAATGCACAAAACAAAGAAAGACTATTAAATGCAGTAAGGGAAAAAGGCCAAGTAAAATATAAAGGCAGACCCATCAGAATTACACCAAACTTCTAACCAGATACTATAAAAGTGAGAACATCCTAGACAGATATCATACAGATCCTAAGAGAACACAAATGCCAGCCCAGGTTACTATACCCAGCAAAACTCTCAATTACCATAGATGGAGAAACCAATATATTCCATGACAAAACCAAATTTACACAATAGTCTTTCCACAAACCCAGCATTACAAAGGATAATAGCAGGAAAGCTCCAATACAAGAAGGAAAATTATACCCTAGAAAGAGCATGAAAGTAATCCTCTTCCAACAAATCCAAAAGAAGATAGCCACACAAAGATAATTCCACCTCTAATAACAAAAATAACAGGAAGCAACAATCACTGTTCCTTAATATCTCTTGACACCAATGGACTCATTTCCCCAATAAAAAGACATAGGCTAATGGACTGGATATGTAGACAGGACCCAGCATTTTGCTGCAAACAGGAAACCCACCTCAGTGACGAAGACAGGCTTTACCTTAGAGTAAAAGGCTGGAAAACAATTTTTCAAGCAAATGATCCTAAGACACAAGCTGGAGCAGCTGTTCTAAAACCTCCAGCCCAAGAATGCAAAGGGGGGCACTCATGGCTGCACCTGTATAAGTAGTTGAGGGTGGCCTTGTCGGGCATCAGTGGAAGTAAAGGGCCTTGGTGCCTGAAAATTTCGATTCCCTAGTGTTGAGGAATTTGAGAGCAGGGAGGTGGGAATGGGAGGATGGTGAGAGCACACCCTCATAGAAACTCCCAGAATTATATGGAGAGGCAGTCCGCCAGAACACTAGATTCCAAAATTCAAACAAAAAATTATCTTGATCCTAAAATCTGTTTTGATAATTGTATATTGCAGAATACACAGTGTTTGTGTATCTACTTATCAAACAAGCTGAGCAGACCTGCTTGAACCCTTGATGTCCTGGAATTCCAGCTGGATGCAGTTAAGACACAGCATCAGAGGCTTATCAATTTACTCTTTACCCACCCAACCCCCGTCCCTCTTCTAATATCTCAATGCTCATAATCAGCTTGAAGATGTTAAGAAAGAGTAGGCACCTTGGGTTTGGGGACTGAGATGGTTAATATTGGGCTGTCTTTCTAGGAAAAATAGTGGTTTTGTTGGAACAGGGAGGATTAGCTGGATTTATTGCATAGCCATAACCTATTCATAGAAATATGTATAATTGTTATTAAGATGAAGTTATAATTTCTTAAATGGTACAAAATTTACTTTGATTTCAAATTTAGGGTTTTCATTGGTATGAGTTTCTTATTGATATAAAAGTGAGATTAATATTGTTACTCTCATAGGCATTGTGCCTATATAACACATTTAGGAATACTAGGCTTAGACACAGTCCTACTGTAACTTTTATAACTTTAACTTTTTTAACTGATTTGAGATAGTTAGCCTGTGAGTTAAGGGCCTATAGCAAATTCATGGCTCTGAGTTTATTGCTAGGATGTTTTCTATATTTCATTTAGAAATAGCTGAGAGGAGTTAACAGACAACAGTCCAGATTGCCTTACATGGATAGTTGGTTTTCAAAACATCAGAAGTCCACAGAATTGACATTACAAACATTTCTGTATTAATATTCATTTTGACTAGAGACCTGTCTGCTCCTGACAGCTTCCTGTCTTGGATTCTAAAAAGAAATTGAGCACCTTTTGGAGATATTTCAGTTGTGGTGAGACAGCCACTACGCAAGAATTGCCTCTTTTCATCTACAGACAAATTACAGTCCAGAAAGGGACACATTTGCAGAACAGTTGACTGATTATGTCTGCCAAGACAGAGTAATCAGCCCTTAATAATTCTGCATCACTAGGTCTGTGAGATGATCCTGGGCCAGAAGGCTGAAGATCAAAAGCTCCAATGTTTTGTAGTATAGGGACTGTCCAGGTGTTCAGCAGTCTCTATAAATTGGCTAAGTTTTAGAAACTATGCTTTGTGCTTCCAATAATTTCAGTTAAATCAGTCATTCTGGATTTCTGATGGGGTTGAAGATTTACAGTCTCATAGCCAATCTCAGCTACTTACTTTGGGACAAAAGATTTGAGAGGATGGTTTTCAGCTGACATTCATTCTTTTTTTTTTATTGGATATTTTACTTACATTTCAGATGCCATTCCCTTTCCCCATTCCACTTCCTTAAAAAAACCTCTATCCCATTCCCCTCTTTCCTTTTTGCTTTTATACAATTTTTTAACTGTTAATCAAAGGCTTTATAAGTTTGGTAATGCTCAATCAGAAGTGTAATCCAATACCCAACCTGGATATATAATCTATCTTTGACTGGTGAAGACACGTGAACATCTGTCTCCATCCCCCCTTCTCACTCTTCCTCTCTCTCATCACCTAGCTTCTCCTCTCCTTCTTCTTCTCCTCTCCTTATTCCTTCTCTTCCTCTTGATACTTATTCCCCCTTAGCTCCTTCTACATATCACCCTTCCTGTTAAAAAAAAAACAACTTTTCTCTCAAAATACAATAAGAGCATAATTATGCCTATTTGTACCAGTGAGGTGCAAGATAGTCCTAATACCCAATCCATCATTTTGTTGACTAACCAGAACCTCTGTCATCTCTCCTAACTAAAACACGTAGTTTTGAACCTGGCTTTTTCCCCCTTGGCTTTAGAGTGAATGTCAGCTAAAAACCATCCACACAGATCTTTTCTCTCAAAGTAAATAGTCAGAATTGACTATGAGACTATAGGTTTTCAACCCTGTCAGAAATCCAGACTGACTTAGTTAACTGAAATTATGAGAAGCATTAAGCATAACTTCTAAAACTTAGCCAATTTATAGAGACCACTTAACAACTGGACAGCCCCTATACTACCAAACGTTGGAGCATCTAATCTTCAGCCTTCTGGCCCAGAATCATCTGACAGACCTTAGTGGTGCAGAATTATTAATGGCTGATTACTCTGACTAGGCAGATATAATCGGTCGACTAATCTGCAAGTGTGTCCTTTCTGGACAGTAATTTGTCTGTAGATGGAAAGAAGCAATTCTTGCCTAGTGGCTGTCTCCCCGCCACTGGAATAACTCCAAAGATGCTCAATTTCTTCTTAGAATCCAAGACAGGAAGCTGTCAGGAGCAGACAGGTTTCTAATCAAAATGAACATTAATATAGAAATGTCTGAAACGTTCTAAAGCCAATAAAAATAAGTCAGGTTCAGAATGAAGTCTTTTAGTTAGGAGAGATGACAGAGGTTCTGTTTAGTCAACAAAATGATGAACTGGGTATTAGGTCTATCTTGTACCTTACTGATACAAATTGGTATAGTTATGATCTAATTGTATTTTAAGAGAAAAGTTTTATTTTAACAGGAAGGGTGATATGTAGGAGGAGCTAAGGTGGGAGGAGTACGAACAGGAAAAGGAGGAGTAAGGAGAGGAAGAGGAGGAAGAGGAAGAGGAAGAAGAGGAACAGGAGAAGGAGAGGAGGAGCTAGGAGAGAGGATGGGGGGAACATGGAGGCAGATGTCACATGTTTCCGCCAGTCAAAGATAGTTGGTTACTAATAGAAAAAAAGAAAAAAAATAAGTATCATCCCAATAAGAGTATATATTAAATTGGAATGAACAAGAAAAGGGGAAGAAAGGATAAATGAGAAAAGAGGAATCCAGAGAGAGACAGTGATGTGGAGAAAAAAATATGAAAGAGAAAGGGTTAGCCTATCTCACATCCCTCATTCCTGAAGGAGGGATGTGAGTGAGGTAAGAGGGATTAGCGGAAAGATAGAAAAGCTTACACTCAGTTGAAAGTTTACTTCTTCCTCTACTCATCTGACTTGTTTCCTAAAACATTCTCTTTTAACCATAGATGTGAAGAGTATGCATGCTTTAGTTTATTTCTTTTTTGTTGTAACAAAGCACAGACAAAAATAAACATGGGAGAGAACTGTGTTTATTTTAGCTTACAGGTTACAGCCAATAATCAAGGGAAGCCACGGAAGGCTTTTGAAGCAGAAACTGCAGGGAAATGCTACTTACTGGCTTGCTTCCACTGGTTTGCTTTGGTAGCACAGCCTGTGCCCACCTGCTTAGGGATGGTACAACTGACAGTGGGCTGATCGCTCCTACATCAATTAAAAATCAAGAAAATTCCTCAGAAACATAGACACAGGACTATGTACACTGGAATATTCTTCAATCGGGGAGGGCTTCTCTCTTTCCAAGTGATTCTAGTTTTGGGTTAAGCTAACAGATGAAGCATCTTTGAAGGAGTCTTATGTTCAGAAAAACAGTCTGCTCCAGTTGATGTGAGCTTAGGAACCAGTCTCCCAGAAAAGATGGAGTGCAGATCAGTCAACAGAAGTAGGTAGAGACAATTCCATGCAAAAGCATGAAATTTTCTAAGTTAGTCACATTTTTTAACTCTAAATGCAGCATACAAGCAATTCCAATGGATTTCCAACATGGATAAATGGTTATAAAATTAATCTAGAGTAATAAGTATTGTATAAGCATCTTGGCTACCTCTAAAGTAAGTCAGTAGTGGAGTACAGGGTTCTTTTCCTCCACAAAATTTACAAGCTATCAATTTGTTACATAATAATATGAAGTTTATGCTAGTCAAAAAAAGAAACAAGACGGTTTTTGGTTAAAATATGAAGTCTATACTATGATAATGACAATTCAATATAACAGTAGATATCATAAGGCAAACTGAAAATAATCATGGGAGAAAACAAATGCATACTTCATTCCAAAAATAGATCAGAGATGTTAAGAGATTTCATTTAAGTTTATTCCTCAACTGCAAGAAAGTTCGTGATAAACTTGAGAGCAAAAGTATAGAATTGAAAACCCCAGCAGCAAATCAATGGGGGAACAGGGAGATTCTGGGAGTGGGAGCATGTTGGCCTTAATGAGTAAAGAAAGTAGGTTTCAATGCCTTCGTAAAGGAAAAAAAATGAGTCTCGGGGAATAGCATCGCTAATAAGGTCTGAGATATCCACAAACTATGAGTTTCCTGAATTAATTGAAACATCCAAATTGCTAATCAATAATGGAATAACTATTGAACTGATTATAATATAAACCCTCATATTTTGGAATTATAATGAGTTCCAAATTAATATTTTATTTCTTATACAGTAAGAAAAAAGATCTAAACCAAATATTTTTTAAAATAGTAAGATTTGGCAAGCTTACATGATGAGAACATAGGTATCTGGGTTTATTATTTTCTACAGATTTTGTTTAGGCTTACAATATATCCTTGAAATAATAAAATATAGATGCACTCTTCTTCCTCATGAAGAAAAGATTCAGGATGCTTTTTGCAAGGCACAAGTTCTAGCTATTGTGTATAGAGTCTTTTATTTTTCTGAGAAAAAGCAATTATTCAATGAATGCGTCAGTAGCAAAGTTGTTGATGAGATATCCACTCGCAAATGTGGTTCATTTGGACCTCATCCAGTGTGGATTTGAGGTTTCTTTTGTATAAGAAGTGACATTCATGGGGTCATTGTAAAGTTCACTGTGAAAAATATATATTTTCTAAACTGTATTTGGCTGACCCGAGGTTGAATTATATGGTGCACTAACAAATCAAGTTTCAAAGGTGGTACAGCATGTATTCAAAAGTCCCTAAAGCTCTTTGGTCTTAGGCAGTGCGTATGAACCCACAATTCTTTTAGCAAGAGTTCATGCAAAATCTTCCCAACAGTCATGTTCTTTTAAATTAAAGACCACACACACACACACACACACACACACACACACACACACACACACACACACTCAAGTATCTCTTGACGAAGAAAGAACAGCTCACCACTTCTTCAGCTCAACTGAACTTCAGCCAGGATCCCACCTGATGTGTGCCTCCTGATTTTCTTAATCTGACAACAATAGATTGGAGAGGATGTAGAAACTCCTTCCCTATCTTCTTTATAACTCTACAATCCAGGTTTTCTTCAGACCATGTTAGGATGGTGTGCATTTAAGTATAATCACACAAAGAGATAAGAGCACTCTATCTCTGTGTCTGTGGGAGGAAGGGGACTGACATTATAAGCAGCAATTCACAAGCACAGATGGCCGAAGCACATTGAAAATATAACCCTAGAGTCGTTAACACTTTCCCGTTAGCTTCCTCCATTTCTCTCAGTATCAATGAGTTCAAGGTTTACTTTGCCCTTATAATAGCTTCCTTAACTCTCTACTGATCAGAGAAACTTTCTCTTGAGAATGACACATACTAAGAATAATCATTCGTATCATGAAATCTTAAGGGCTGGAGATATGCTTCAGTGATTAAGAGCACTGGCTTTTCTTCCAGAAGATCAAGATTTGACTCCCAGCACATGAGTGACAGCTCATAACTGTCTATAACTTGAGTCCCAGGGATCTGTCACTCTCATCTGGCTTCTCAGTAATTTAACTTTTCATAAATATCTTGTCAGCTAAGGGACATATTATAATATTAAATAATATCTTTTCTTCTGTTTATATATAAAATCATGTGAATAAGTCCAGAAACAACATGAGTGAACATTGTGCTCTGAATGTAAAATGGTCTTCATAGGCTCCTGAGCAGAAACACTTGATCTCCAGCTAACAGCATTGTTTGTTATGCCCAAGTGTCAGGGACCCCAAAGATCACAAAGGAGCCAATTCAGATGTAAACTCCTAAGGGTCTTTATTACAAGCTCTTGAGCAATGTATCTCACAATCCCCATTGAGGTGGCTCAGAGTGAGAGTTCCCAGTCTAGGGGTGCAGGGTATTTATTGTAGTTGCAGCAAGCATGGGAAATATCCATGCAGGTCAGCAAGTTAATGTTTTAAAAACTGCATTTCTGACATACTCTGCAGGAACTGAACATGGGAACAAAACCTCCTAACAGGATGGCTAAGTTATCTATTCTCTGCAGGATGTCTTAAGTTATCTATATGTACCTTGACTCTGACTGGCTGTGCTAAGGAGGGTGGGTTGCCATAGGATGCTTGCTCAAGAAGGACTCTGTGATTTTCTTCCTGGAATTGGAGTTTAGCCCCTGGTCCCACACAAAATGGAGTTTCTTCAAAATCGAAGTTGGTTGGGATTTACAGTTAAGGATTTGAGACATTAGCAAGTGGTTGCTGGAGGAAGCATGTCAGTGGGATTGGGGGGTGATCTTTGAGGATTTTGGAGCCTGCCACACTCCTGATTCTCTCCCTCCTGCTTTTACATCGCCAGTATAACATAATGAACTGGCCTCAGGCTCTGGTTTCAATGCTTTCCCTTGCAAGATAAACTATATAAACACTGACCTGAAAGGCAAAACAAACCCTTTCTCCTTCAAGTTGCTTTTGTCTACGTATTTTATCACAGCAACAAAAAGAAAGAAAGAAACAAAGTTGGTCATGATAGCTAGAAATGCAAGTATATTTTATTTTGAAAAAAATCAGATTTATGGTTTTCAAACTCAATTAGAAAAAAAATCACATGTCATAGACCTCCACAGTTTGGGCCTTTCTACATCTGCCCCATTTTCTGAACAGTGACATGGAGACATGGAGACTGTTCCTTCTTCTCCTTTTCCTTCTCCTTCTCCTTCGCCTTCTTTTTCTCCTTCTCCTTCTCCTTCTCCTTCTCCTTCTCCTTCTCCTTCTCCTTCTCCTTCTCCTTCTCCTTCTCCTTCTCCTTCTCCTTCTCCTCCTCCTCCTCCTCCTCCTCCTCCTCCTCCTCCTCCTCCTCCTTCTTCTTCTTCTCTTCCACAAGACTAGCCTGGTGGACCACTGAGTTTATTGGTGTCATATATAGGTGCTTGATTGATGGCTCTAGGGCAGGTCCATCACTGAAAAGCCTACCCAAGTGTGGGAGGTAACTCACAGAAGCTGCATCTCTGTTTCTTTCTGCCAACATCTAGAAAGTTCCACTTGACAATATCAACTCAACAGTAATGTCTAGCCTTTCTAGCTTTGGTGAGGGAACTTGTAATTTGTATCTTTTTGTACTCCTTAAACCATCTGAGTTTTCTTAGGTTCTGGGGTCATAGTCTTCATCCTCCCTCCAGAAAGCGGTGTTACAATTCAGAGGCAAGAGCTACACATTATGTAAGGATTTTTTTTTCAAAAATACAATTACTGACTTTTCCATTGAATAGACATGAAAGGAAATTTAGTATTTTCAAATAATTTACCCCAAAATTTTTTTAAAATAAAAAGTAGCTGCAGAGATAGACTTTATTCCTTCTAAGTTTTAAGCCAACGGGGTAAATACTTGGTAAACATTAAGAACCATCTTGTTGGTTTGTAACTTCTCCATTTCATAGAAATAAAATCATATTAAAAGAGCTCAGAGCAGTGTTTCCAGATCAGATAAAGCATCTGTGTTTTTATTTCTACTTTTATGTTTAAGCTTAGTAATAATCTGTTTTTTGGAACTCATTCACAATTTGTCTGCCATTGCTTCAGAACTATCAAAAAAAGATACATAGAAAGAAATCTTACAAGTTGTGTGTGTTTGTATGTTGTTGCTGCTGCTACTGCTGCTGCTGTTGTTTGCAGGTCCTTACAGCAAAACTTAATGGAAAGAATATCTGATAATCAGTAAGTGAGACCTTTGTTAAATAGGGTTGCTTTGTCAACTGTTGTCAATTTTGTGAAAAGGAATCCAGAATCTACTCAATGCTTGTCAAAACTAAACTGCTTCTGTTTGGAGCCAGTTTTTAAGGTGAGTTCCTGTGTTGTTCCCCCCCAAACAATGTATCATTTGTTCTTGAACAGAAAACTGAAGGAAGTCCATGCCATGCCAAATTTAACACCAGGGTGTCCTTGCATTCTCATTTTGATGATTTGAAGTTCACAAAACCATCATGTACATCACAAGAATCTCTCAGAAGATGACGTTATGCTTTTTGTTTCTCTCATCATCTGATTAAACTTTTCTTTCTATTTTTCTGGAACCATGTGATATTGCCAACCAGAACAGTCCCTGGGAAAACCATGTTGGGAATTTATGGTTTAACAAAGAAAAAAATACCATGAACTTGGCAGACAGACTTGAAGGTGACTGCCATTCTACCACTAGCTAATGTTTCATAATCTTGAATAAGATAGTTAACATTTTTTATATTTTAGCATAAAAGAAAGTAATATAGACTCCACAGTGTTGGTATTTGACTAAGTGTGATGATATGAGATTGATGGGTTAAATAATCTCCACCCTCAAAACTGTCCACAGGTAAATCTCTAGTACCTGGGAATGTGTTACTCTGCATGGGAAAAGGGAGTTGGCAGAGGTGATTAGATTAAAATTCTTGGGACATCATGAATATTTTTGTATTATGTGAGTGGTTCAGAGGATTCACAAAACAGGAGAGTCAGAGGAATTAAAGTGATGAATAAATACAGAGGGATCAGAAGATGCTATGCCTCTGACTATGAAGATGGACGAAGAGGCCATGAGTAAATATTTGGTAGCTTTGAGCGTTGGATAAAGCAAAGAAATGGATTCTTTTTTGAACCTCAAGAAGGAACTCTGCCTTGCCAATATCTTGGTTTTATGACTTCTGCTATTGCAGGGCTGCATGACAATTGTATTGGTTTAAGTCACTAAATGTGTGATGACTATACAAGCGGGAATGGGAAACAACAACTGGAAATCTGCCAGCACAGGGCTGAGGGTAAATGAAGAATACTAATGTCAATTACACAAAGTTAAAAATGTTTACATGTAGATGAGGTTGCTCTGTGTTGAACAGGGTTAGCAAATGTTAGATTTTATGCAGAGCTCTTGGAACCTGTCTTTCCACAGTTGGGGCCTTGGCACACATAAGCACACTTGACTTTAAAATGTCAACAATCAATATCTCGGAGGAGAAATGTTATCCACAGTGAAGTACCTTAGCAGCTGAGCAGCCTAGAGACACTTTTGCTCTCTACATAGACTGATGATAGACATATAATTAGGAATGTAATTGCCCATAGTCAAGGGAAATATAGATTGGAGAATTGAGGGTCAAGATAATTACAATAGCATACTCCCTATCAGGAGATAGCAAAATAAAGTGATATTCGTGCCCATCTTCAGCCCTGTCTCTTCAGAACTTCTTGGGAAATGATTGAATTCAAGAGTATCCGAGGATTCTGTGATTATTGGACAGAGCAGAGGTATGCTGCCAGCAACTGTCTGTACCTTAACCAAGTCTTGACTGTGGCATTTTCTATAAAACAGAGTCTATGGAATTTAATCCCATTGAACTGTGTATACATTTGAAGTCTTCTTGTAATTAAATAACTTCTATTATTGAATTCATAATTCTTTTTTTACAGTTTAATTTGTAAAAATCTTAACCAACACTATTTCCTAATATATGTGCCTTGTAATTTTAATTAAAGATATTGATGGCTGAATGATATGGTTAGTTTACTAAAAGTGGTTTTGGCTAATTTTACCTTGCTTTGAAGAACAGCCTCAAAGATCTTCAGAAGGTTGCAACTGAGGAGATCACTCAAATGATAAAGTCCTTGCTGTGATAGCTTGGTGACCTAAGTTTTACTCTCTAGCATCCACATACAAAGTTGGGGTACATTAGTGCATCCCTTTAATCTGAACACTGGAAAAAACATAGGTGGATCCACAGGACTGGATGGCCAATTGGTCTACCAAGTACAGCAACCTCTATGTTCATTGAAAAAAATTTGTCTAAAAAAAAATGAGGTTGATATTTTCTAATTCTACCTATTTGGCTGCAAACCTCATAGTGTTCTCATTCTTAATAGTGGAGTAGTATTCCATTGTGTATATGAACCATATTTTCTATATCCATTCTGTGTTGTTTCCAGCTTCTGACTATCACAAATAAGGCCGTTATGAACATAGTAGAATACAGGCTCCTGTGGCATGGTGGGGCATCTTCTGGGTATACACTCAAGAGTTGTATAGCTGGGTATCCAGGTAGATCGATTTCCAATCTCCTGGAAAAACTCCAGATTGACTTCCAAAGTGGTTGTAACTCAGACCCAAAAGGATATACATGGTACGTTCGCACTAATAAGTTGATATTAGCCAAAAAATTACAGAATACCCAGGATACAATCCACAGAACTCAAGAAGGTTAACAAGCTGTAAATGAATTATTCTTAATATAAATGTATAAGTGAATTAGTCTGTTGCTGTATTTCTTTATGTCAGTCCCCAATTACCATACAGAGAAACAATATTTATTTAAAACTTCACCTCATAAACTGAGCAGTTAAATGATATATCTTTACTTCCTTTGTTAATCTGGCTACCTTCCAGTCTGTCTCATGACATTTGCATATTATTATTGATTTGGCTCTTTTGGGCTACAGGTGTGTTTGCATGATCTCTCTTTGTACCCCTTTACTTGGTTCCAAATCCTCCATCCTTCTCTCTAATTTGAATGTCCTTCTCTCCCTCTCCATCACTTCTTCTCGCCTTCCTCTGGCTGGTGGATGTTCAACCCTACTCTCAATTCCGGATGATCAGCATTAACTGACAAAGCAGAGAATAGATGATAAAAAACTGTTTCCACAAACTTGAGACAGGAGATTCTTGGATAAGTACAACAATGCCATGTCTAGACTGACATAAGATATAAGGGCAGAGATTACAGCATTTGAATAAACCAAGGGTAAATTTTACACAGAATTCAAAACATTATGCCTATAGTTGACATAAAAAAAAAACTAGTCATCACAAATATGTAACTAAACAAAAGTTCAAGAACAATCTATTCAGGTATTTGTGTAAATCATTTAATAAGAAAGAGCCTGGACATCACTGGTAGCCTGTTAAACTCCTTCACTACTTCAAGTCCATAATCCACAAGAATTTACACAAGCAGAGGGATTTTATTTTTTGTTTTGAGCAGCAGTTTGATTTCTGTCATTTTCAGGCTTGCAGTGGAGAATAGCACAGTGTTCTTTTGTCATCATCATCGTAGGCCAGAATCCAATGTGGCTAGGCTAGTCTTCCAATTCTATAATAGGATACGTGCATTAACTAACTTATAAGAGGAAAAGATTTCCCTTAGTCATTTTGGTCTATAATTCATGGACTCTGTTACTTTAGGCCTGTGGTTCAATAGTACATCTTGGTGAGAGGATGTGACAAAAGTGTTGACCTCATAACCGGCAAGTGATTGAAGGAGGAGAGGAAAGGATCCAAACTGTATGATCCCCTTCAAGGGTACGCCTCCAGTGACCTAAAGGCCCCTCACAAAGCTCCACTCCTCCGTAACTTCACAGATTTCTAATAATAGCCTTCCAGAACTACGCCTTCAACAGACTAGGCATTTGGAAAATGTTCAATGCCCCAGCAGCAGCCACAGTCTGAGCCTTCCTCCAGAGTCCTGGGAGTATTTGAGTGATGATACGTTTTTTTATCTGAAAACATCTCTTGATTTTTATTTTCAGAGCACTTATTGTGAGACAGCACTGACCTCCAAGATTCAACATATAGTGTCCTTATGGGAGGAAGTTTTATGACTTTGCAAGACTACTTTTATACTCAGACAATCGTGGAAGTGTCTTGCAAAGTCAGTTTTCAGAATAAAACTTTTCCATACCCTGAAAATCATCTAAGACTACTTACTTTACCTACTCTCCTACTGTGTACTCAGCCTGCTTAAGTTTCATTCGCCTTCCAGAGAACAATGTAACCAAATGTAACATTTAGTTATGCCTTGAATTTCCCATTTATTCAGTTTTTAAAAAAAAGATTTTATTTATTTATTTATTTATTTATTTATTTATTTGATGTATATGAGTACACTGTAGCTGTCTTCAGACACACCAGAAGAGGGCATTGGCTCCCATTACAGATGGTTGTGAGCCACTATGTAGTTGCTGGGCATTGAACTCAGAACCTCTGGAAGAACAGCCAGTGCTCTTAACCACTGAGCCATCTCTTCAGCCCCCTCTCCTCCATTTATTCAGCTTTTACAACCTAAACTTAATTCATAAATTCAACTTTAAATTATATACTCTTCTGTGCCCTTTATCCAAAACAGTTTGTGTGTATGTGTGTGTGTGTGTGTGTGTGTGTGTGTGTGTGTGTGTGTGAGTGAGTGTGTTGCGGTGGTGATCTTGTTTTTTGTTTTGTTTTGTTTTGTTTTGAAAGAACATTTTGAATTCAATTTTAAGCCTTACTCTTATGGAATGAAATTAAGGTCATTTCTGTGATCCTGATCATGTCTATAACTAACACCCTTTAATCATTCACTTATAAGAGTTTTAAGAAAGATAAACAAATTTCAGGTTCTAAAACTGTACATAAACTTGCTTAGTATATACTGTGATTAAATTCAAACAGAGATGAAAAGTCCTTATTTCTTAGATTCATGTTATTTTTTTTTCATTTATAAAGTTTTGGGTTAACAAGACTTATTAAAGTGGCATCAGAGGATATTAAATATGAACTATGATTGAAAAACAATAAATTTAAAGCATCTATATCTAAACATTTTTATTTTTTTCTTTTGTTGTATTCGAAGTTATTCATGACCTATGCTTTGTGACACAATCCAAATAAAGAAATAAATTTTGTGAGTGTATGTGTGTGGTGTGTGCTTATGTGTGGTGTATTTGTGTGCAGTGCGTTGGTGTGTATGTGGTGTGTGTTTGTGTGTGTGTGTGAGTGTGTGTGTGTGTGTGTGTGTGTGTGTGTCTGTGTGTCTGTGTGTATACAGTGGTAGTTTATAAAGAGTTAATGGCAGAAAATTATAAAATGACTGAAAACAGTATACATTCATTTTCTCCAATTCATTTTTAATATAATTTTCAAAACAAATGACCAACTAAAAATAATGTACACTTGGGAATTCATTTTGCTTAAAGAAACCTACAGAAAGTAGACAGACCCCAGAGCCATCCTGACATTATTCATTTTCCATCCTGGGATGGTTACAGTGTAAAGCTGACTAACCAAAGATATCCCTCCAATTCTTGAACAAGTAACAAACTCAGTTTTATGATCACATAACAGTTCTTATTCTGACTACTAAAACTGATTTTTCAAGACTCTTCCATGATTTTCTGAGTATCAAAGTAGTCTTTCAAAGACATAAAACTCCCTCCAATAAGAACTGCACAGACTGAAGCTGAGAAATTGATGCCGTGTCACCATAAAAATTTACTATAAAAATGGTATGCATTTCCAATGACTCCCCAATATTAGACTCACAGCTACTTTGGAGAATAAGAAGTTTAAAATGTATTACACACACCATGAGAAATTCTTGGGTAGGGATTACCCAGGGGGAATTAAAAATCTATAGTAAAAGCACTTTGTAGTTAATGCTTTATAGAAAGTACTTGAGGACTGTTCAAACAGCAAGTTGATTGATGTTTAAGAAAGGTTATCTTCAATCCAGTTCTGCATCTTACATGTGTGGGGTCACTGTTGTTACCCTGACTGAAGGAGTGATCCTTGTTCTTCTATAAATGAAATGATATTTACTGAAGGGGTCATCGTTGTGTACCATGGCTAAGATGATAGAGAGATAACTGTAAATCAAATACTGCTGACATTTAACAGACTTCAACCCCAGACTGTTTATTAAATTGTTGGATTATGCCCATACCCTTTTGGCAGCTATCATGACATCTTTGTAAAATGTGTGCAATTTTTGGTTCTGATTTCTCTTGAACCAGTCCTTTTTTTGATCCTCAACTTTAAAATGAAAAATAACAGAAAGAAAATAAGTGTCCATATTCCAAGACCCACATCTCCAGTGAGATACGTGGACCTGTACAGATTGTGATCTCAGAAGCAGTAGAATAAATTCACTGTCTTGTTGCCTAACCTTAGAAAAGTTTGTCTTGATAACAAATTGTGTATGAGAACATCTAAGTTGGTAGGCTCTTGAAAAATTCCATCAGAATTCTCTACCCCTGACCCAAGAGTGCAAAATTATTGATTATACCTCTTTCTGGGGACATTCACAAATGAGGCTTTTGTCATAAAATGCTCACATTGAGGTTTAGGAAGTCATAACACATGAGTGGAACTGGATAACAGAAACCATGAAACCTGAGCATCAGGAAGAACTTCATAAGCAAAGCACACTGAATCCAAAAACAGGGCCAAGAAGCCAGGAGACAGTATGTTGCAATTTCAAAAGGGAAAGTCATTAGCTATTTAGGTTGTCTTAAAAAACAAAACAAAACAAAAAACTTAGAGAGGTTTTACTGCTATGAACAGAGTCCATGACCAAGGAAACTCTTTTAAGGATGACATTTAATTGTGGCTGGTTTACAAGTTCAGATGTTCAGTCCATTATCATCAAGGCAGGAACATGGCAGAATCCAGGCAGACATGGAGCTAGAGGAGCTGAGAGTTCCAGCTCTTGTTCCTAAAGCAGCTAGCAGGGAGTTGTTTCCCTAACACTGTTATTAGATAAAGACTTTAGGAGAGAACAATAGACCACTTTGAGCACAAATAAAACCCCCAGTAAATTTTTAGACTGGCTTCCAGATAGCTATTACAGCCCATGCCTATGCCCACAGTGACACACCTACTCCAACAAGGCCATACCTCCTCATAGTGCCTCTATTCCCTGGGCCAAGCATATTCAAACCATCACAACAATCACTTGTCATAAACAGATGATTGGCTTCCTGAGTCACATTCTAAAGTACCCGTTGCATGCTTTAGCCAACAAAACAGTAAACTGTTAGATGCCTCAAGAGATCATCAGAACTGACAAGGCATGAAGCAATGAAGCAGTGTGCTTCCAAACTCAAGTCATTTACATGAATTAGTCCAATCACTTCCAAAGAAAACCTACCAAGTTCACTCAAAGCGAATGAAAATTTGAATTTGTGGCATAAATCAAATGAGAACTCACAAAGCCAAGATTCTTTTGCTGGTATGCTCTGTCAGCTATGCAAAAAAAAAAAAAAAAAAAAAATCAGGAAGCCACTTCTGTCCATTGTATGCCAGAAAAATAGAACCGTGGAGGGGAAGGAGGTATTTTGATGATTTAACCCCGGGAGGTTTTTTCCCTAACACTGTTATTAGATAAAGACTTTAGGAGAGAACAATAGACCACTTTGAGCACAAATAAAACCCCCAGTGAATTTTAGACAACTTCATCAAGCATCACATAAAATCAGATAACACATCATTAACAAGTTTGGAGGAATCACACTGCAATTATGAACTCATCTATGCAATGTATCAAATTAACCGAATGAACCAAGAAAGCCATAAAAGCCTATCTAGAAATATAGCAAAGGAATTTGATAGAGTTCATAACACTCTTATGATGAAGAATTCCAAGAAACTAAGATCAGGAAGGAACCTCCTTGGATTCATAAACAGAATAGTTTCAAAATCTTCAACTCAAATAAAATTTAGTGGCAAAAGACTGGATGCATTCTTCTAAGATGGCATGTAAGCCTGTTCCTCTTACCACTTCTACTCAAATTGCCAAGTACTTGCTATCACAAGACTACAAGAAGAAAAGACAAAAGTTATATATAAGATATACTAAAGAAAGGGAGAAATAGCAGTCTCTTTAACTCTTAAAAGGCATAATAGTCTATATAGAATATTTCAAGTTATTTGGAAAAATAAACCTCCATGAGGCAAACTGTGTAGCCATGTCAAGCCATGCGTATGAGTTTATGCTACCAAAAAAGCAATTCAGTTCCTATGTATTAATCATGAGAATTTAATTTCAAAAGAAAACTATCTGTTACAACAGTACTAAAAGATGAAGCACATACACACATGCGCACACACACACACACACACATACACACACACACAATTGAATAATGAAAGTCTACATTTGTAGATAGAGGGCTACCCACACATTTATCTTGGATCCAGACTCAATCTGATAATTTAACAAAAATCACAATACAATCCCTATAGGCTATTTTTTATAAATATTGACTAATATTGACTTAAATGTATGGTGAGGAACTAAGAACAAGAAAAAGTCACAATGGTGGGAAAAAGAAATGAAACAGTAAAGGATTTCTGATACAAACATTGCAGTTTATCAAGCAAGTGAAATAATCGAGACATTGTTTGATAGATATGTAGACAGCTCAACAGAAGGATCCAGGCAATGGGGAAATAGAGACAGAATCAGGGTTAACTCATTTTTGTCATACATGGAGCACTTCAGGATCATTGGGTAGTCATCTTCTCGACAAGTGGTTAGGGAGCAACCAGGCTATAAATTTTAACTAAATAAATCTAAGTAGAAATTTTATGCACATACAAATACAAAGTCCATTGTAAAGTTATATTACTCACAAAATGAGATACAAATTTGGTTTTTGGTCAAGGTGGCTATCCCAGGAAGAGAAAGACTAGGACAGCAGTTCTCCTAACTTTCAATACCCTTTTAAAGAAGAGGTGTGAATTCCTGCCATAAACATTACAGCCTTGAGGTCGATGAAGAGGTGTATGGGTCAAAAATAGTGAAACATCCTGATAGAAGGCTATGGCAGGTAAAATACATTAAGTAAAGGCTAAGGAACTATTCTGTGCAGATCAGTTAAGGGGTATCCCCCACTTTCTCCTCTGTCAGGTTCAGTGTACCTGGCTATCTGTTGAGGTTTTTGATCCATTAAGAGTAGGGTCTTGTGCAGGGTGACAGGATGAATCTACTTGCATTCTTCTACATGTAGTCATGCAGTTTGACCAGCAACATGTATTGAATATGCTATCTTTTCCAGTGTGGATTTCTAATATACCAGTCTTAGGCATATACCCAAAAGATGCTTCATCCTCTTACAGGGACACTTGCTGAACCGTGTTCATTGCTGCTCTATTCATAATAGCCAGAACTGGAAACAACCTAGATGCTCTTCAGCAGAAGGATAAATAAAATGTGGTAAATTTGCACAATGGAAAATTATTCAGCTCTTTTAAAAAAAAATAACATCATGAAATTTGCAGGCAAATGGAAAGAACCAGAAAAGAGAAAAAAAATCATCCAGAATAATGTAACCCAGAGCCAGAAAGATAAATATGGTATATATTCACTCAGATCTAGATATTACCCATTAACTAAATAATAACCAAACTGCAATCCATAGAGAGGTTAGGTAAAAAGGAAGGGAACTGAGGGAGACACATGGATCTCCCTGAAAGGGGGTGGGGGGAAATAGAGTAGGTTTTATGGGTGGACATGACCTGGATGGGAAGGAGGGATTAAGTAGAAATGGGAGAGGGAGATAAGATTGATGGAGGGAATGAGGAGAGAGACAGAAGTGAATGGCACTTGAGGGGATGCACAAAAACCTGGTGCCATAGAAACTTCTGATAATATATGAGGGGGATCCTAATGAAGTCTTCAAATAATGAGGAGAATGTAACCCCAATTGGCCATCTATTATCATCAAACAAAGCTTCTAATACCAGAAGTGTGTTTCATTCAAATGAGTTGTTGGCCAAAAGGGTTCCATGGAAATCCCAAAACAACCCAGGCTGTTGCTGCCAAGACATGTTGCTCTCCAGAAACTGATAGTAAGGCCCCATTGCTGAAGACAACAGCCACAGAACTCATTGAAGATAGATTGGTCGAGCTGGTGCCTACATAGAACCTTCACCCTTATGTTTTAGTATCAATACCATTTAAAGGTACCTTATAAGCTACCACAAGAGAAGAGTAAATAATAGCCCAAGCATAAAACCTTGGACATACTATCTATAGTGCCTGCAAAACATGCTAAGGAATAGTGGCCCAAACTTCATGGTGTAACTGACCAATGTCTGATTTGATTTAAGACTTACTCCATGAGATGGAACCCACATCTGAGACTGCTTGGGCAACCAAAAACCAGAGACTGTATAGCCCAGAGACCTAGAGTAAAACTAAATATTATTGCTCTAACAAATAAAATATAATAATAAAATGACTCATAATACTTTGCTCTTCTTATAGATCAGAGCTTTATTCAGCAATTATCAAAGAGGCTTCCTCCTATAACAGATGGGAATAAATACAAAGACCCACAGCCAGGCATTATACCCAGAGAGATCCTGGAACACATGGCTGTAAACACAGTGTCTTCATTAAATCCCTTCCCTCAGAGCTCAGGAAACCCCGTGGAAGAGAAGGCAGGAGTGGGGGAACCAGAGAAGTTGGAGGGCACCAGGAGAACAAGGCCCTCTAAAACAACTGAGAAATCTCATAGGATCACACAGAGACTAATCAGTATGCACAGGGCCTATAGGGGTCTGTACCAGATCCGCATATACATTAAATAGCTTTCACTTTTGTTCTTTTGCAGGACTCCTGGATGTGTAAATGAGTGGGTCTCTGATTCTTGTGCCTTCTTTTGGGGCTCTTTTATCTTTCTGTTTGGGTTGACTTGTCCAACTTTGATACGTTGGTTTTTATTTTACCTTAATATATATTATTTTGCTATGTTTTTTGTTATCTCTTAGAAGCCTGTTCTTTTCTTATAAGAGCCAGAAAGAGAGTGGATCTGGATGGAAGAGGAGGTGGAGAAGAACTGGGAGGAGTAGAGAGAGAGAAAACTACATTCAGATTATTTTGTATGAGAAGAGAAACTATAGTTAATAAAAGGGGGGAAAGAAAAATATTTTTGTAAAACAGACTCCTAACAGTGGGAGTTGGGGGTGCATATGACTCTTTTGTCTGCTTTTGGAACCCTTTTCCTCCTACTGGGTTACCTCACCCAGCCTTGTTATGAGGGTCTTTACAATATTGTATTGCAATTTGTTTTGTCATGTTTGGTTGGTGTCTCTGAGAAGTTTTCTTTTTTTCTGGGGGGGGACACAGGGTGAAGGAGTTTACCTAGGGGACAGGGGCTTTAGGGTGGAGACAGGGAGGGCTGGAAGGAGGAGAAGATCTGGTCAGGATGAATTGTATGAGAAAAGAACAAACAAAAAGCTGAAGAAAATAAAACCAGCTCTGGATACCACAGACATGGCTCACCAGTATACCATAGACATGGCTCACCAGTATACCA
>JANHMN010000004.1:165545054-165561079 GCA_030674055.1 Rhabdomys pumilio | reverse complement strand
AGCGACATTTAAACAAGTTAATTTTCTGAGCAACCCAGTCCAGCATCCAGAGTAAAGAAGGATGTTTCCTTTCCAGCAATGTGTTTCTTTAAGATTGGAGCAAGTGTGCCTCTGCCTTGTGAATCTTAGCACTGCCATATGGAAAGCCAGACTCAAGATTAAAGCACACACACACACACACACACACACACACACACACACACACACACAAATCCTTAATAGTCTTTGTTAAAAATGCAAACTATGTCCAAATATACTCTTATCATTCCTGGTTCCAAGAGTACTGAGACTGAATCAGCTTTGCCAGACACAGTCCCTAGTCATACACATTAAAAGCAATGTGGCTTTAAGTCAGTGGTCCCCAACTTTTCTAATTCTGTGACTCTTTAATACAGCTTATTAAATGTAAGTGTTAGAGTAACAACTTCCCCTGTTAAATGTCTTCTTCACCTCCCTGCTTCTGTTCTTCTGTCATAGCATAGACAGAAATGGCTTCGTTATTTTTATTTGTTTGCTTATTACATCAACAAAAACAAAGTTTTTCTTGTTATAAAAATGAATGGGATTTTATCTTCTCATGTCTGGGATAGGACATGGCTGAGATATTCAGAAATAGACTTTATTACATTGCTAACAATCCTATACACGACTTTTAAAATGGATATATAAAAATCTGTTTTTAACTCTCAAAAATGTATCAATATATGTTATTAACATAAACCAGTAGGGTGGCTCAAGCAATAATGTGCTGGCTCTTACACAAATATCCTGCTGGAATATGAGATGTTCACAACCACCCTCAGCTACATAGCCTGGACTACATGAGAGCCTGTATCCATCAATCAAACAAGAGACATCCTCATGGCTCTAGGAATGGGAAGGGAAGATAGAAAAAGAAAGTGGGGATCCACTAAGCAAGAACCTCAAATCACCACCAAGGAATGATCAATGTTTTGTAAGAAAACAAATTTTCCTCATCTCTTTCAGTTTTGTTTACATAAGATTAGGAATTTTTATTTTTAAATCTAGATCAGGTGACAGGTAAGAGGGTTCCTTGGTTTGCTCAGTCACCTCATGGCGTACTTATAAGCAGAGACTGTGAGTAGCATGAAGGGAGGAGTTTAAGGAGCATGGTGGCTTTGGTCATTGGGCAGAGCTTGCTGGAAGTCTAGTATAATTGTGAGCCGCTCATAGATGCATCCCATTGCCCACCTCAAACCCCAGAGGCAGATCATGAAGAAGAAGTATGTCTGTCCATCTTAAAGAGTTCTACTATCGCTGCCTCTCCTGTCCAACAGGGGCTCACCATGGCATGACTTCTGAATCTGAAACCATTATCTATGTACATTGCTTCTCAGTCAACCTAAACATGAAATTCTAGTCATAGCACCTTCTCATTTCAGTTATAACTATAAATCTGATGTATGCACCTGTGTGCGTGTAGTATGTGTATGTGTTCAACTACATATGTACATATGAAGAAGCCAGAGACTGACAGCAGGTGTCAGATGTATCAGGTGACAACCTGATACATTTCTATCAATCTCCACTAATTTTTTTTTTCTAAAATAGAGTCTCACAATGAACCTGAAGACCTGTTTGGCTAAGATGCTAGGTCAGCGAGTACCTGGATCTTTCTGTCTCCATCCTGTCAGCATAGGTATCCCAGGCGTGTCCCACCAGTTCCCTCATTTGTGTGGGTGCTGAAAATCTGAACTCAGTTCCTCCTGCTTGTACTTGAAGCATTGTGCCCACTGAGCTTTTCTTGACTAAATCAGTTCATTGCTTTTGTTTGTTTGTTTGTTTGTTATCCTTTTCCTAGAACCTCCCTGTTGCTATATTTACCTGACATTTGCCTCAGTAAAATGTATCAATTTTGAGAGCTCTGTGCATATATAGGGTAAATTGTCCAGAGAAGACATGGTTTTAGCAGATGTTTCTTTTAGGCTTTCCTGGAATTTTTCTCCCCTTCTAAATCATTTTGTGTCTTACTGGCATGAGCTTTCTGGAAGTTTTTATTAAGAATCCCACAACAATCATCTGTCTTGCTGAGTTTCCACACACCACGTTTGCCATTTCCTTATAGATACATATCTGAAAATCATAGGAATGGAAATTATTTTCCTGAGGAGCTGTTGGTAACTTTATTACCACTCAGTCAGTTATGAAAATAATCTCTAACGCAATTGCCCAGAGGCAGGAGAAACTCACTTAAATGTACAGAGAAATGGAATTTATGCTGACAAATTTTAATCAATCCATCAGCTTGCGTTTAGTGGGAATCAATAAGAGGGAAAAGAGTATGTTGGCTTTGATGCCTGTGACATTTCTCTTCATTTGGAAATGGTGAAAATTAAGAGGGAAAAGATAGATAGACAGACACATACACTACTATATGGGAAAGAAGTTTAGTAATCACCTGGTTTGAACCATGGCTTTACAAGGTGAGAAAAAAAAAAACAATAAAATTTAAACAACTTTCTCTAGTTCACAGTCTATCACATCGGGGTCACTGCTGTATTTAAGGGGTTGTTTTTCATTTCAAAATAAAATTTAATAATAAATTAAGAGTAAATGTGAAGGATAAAAGAATAAAGAAAAAACACCCTCACCCTGACGACACCGGGGCCAAGAAATAGAATCCCGTCAATCCCTGAGCTTAACGTAGAAACCCACCAGTCCCTGAGCAGTAAAACCCACCTATCTTTGAGATTGCCCAAGTTTAGGAATTGAAATCCCACCAATCCTTAGCCTGGAAATCTCCACCCTGGAAAGCTCTGGTTCCCAAGAAATCCTATAGAAACCCTGCTTCCTACTCACTCCCCTGCTGTTTCTTGCCTGAGCTGAGGCCACCACCCTCCTGGGTTTTGTCCTCCCAATAAAACTCCTGTGTGCGGTTTGTGATGCGGTGTGACTGTGTGCTATTCCTTGGCTACTGGTTGCCAGGATTCCTCTCTGAGCAGGGCTGTAACACGTTCAGAAGAGCACGGCTTTTGCTGGGGAACCCTTAATTCTAGAGCAGAGCTGTAACACTTCCACTGGAAAATTCTTCCCCTGCAGCAGAGCTGTAACATTTATGTAAGGGAAGCCTTTCTCTTCAGAGCTGCAACAGTTACAAAATGAACTGTAATTTATAGAGATTGAGGGAGCTGCTCGTCCCATTGAAGGATGCTGGAAATAACAAATTTCTTTTCACATCAGTGTTCCAAGGAACTGAACATCCGCCAAACTCAGAAATTCCTCAGTCTCTCCTTGGATACCACTGCAAGACTGACTTCAGTTATTAAGCTCATAGTCTGCATTGGGACCTTCTCCTGCACCTCATAATCACCCTGATCAACAGCCTTGCCTTATAGCTGAGGAGAGTGAGACATAGAAGGTCTCATAAACTCAACTAAATAGGATTTCCACACAGTGGTTTGCCTATAGTCAACACTGCAGCTGCTAAGCAAAGTCTTACTCAAGTTCTGTTCATACACAGTCAAATTTTCATTAGTTACCATTCCTGTTGGCTTACTGGAAGTCTCTTCTGCCTCCTTTCCAATGAAATGGCATTGGAAGATAGAGAATCTGTTCCCTTATTGAAGTCTTAAAGTTACAGCACTAGCAAGTGTCCTGACTTTACTGTTATCCTTGGATGGATTAGGGAACATCCATGTGGCTTTAAGAAAAGAAACTGTCTGCCTTCACATAGTATATACTTTCATAATTAGAGCAGTAACACAATCCTTCATAAAAATTAAAAGCACTTATCTGAAGATGATGGTTGAAGGAGGACAAGCAAGTATACAACTTTCAGGTTTGCCTATGTAGCACAGACATCATGCTGGGACATGTCTGTTCCAGAGACCAGTTTTTCTTGAGCCTGTCATTAGGATACCTCCATCTACTCTTCACTCCCTTCCTCCACAGTCCCTGTCACCATCCAATCTCTAGTCTTCCAAAATGTACAAGGGGACTTAAAATTCCCCCCAACTCAGCCTTTAGAGTGAATCTTTTTCCTCACAAGCTGCAGGCTCTCAAATCTTTTTGGCCTTAATTTTCCCTGCCTCTCTTGATTGTTCTTTGTCAAACTCTTTTGAGCCTCACACAATTCCATTCTCCACCCCAAATATTCCTGATGACTTAGGTACTGTGGTTCCCTTCATCTCTTGAATTAGAAAAAGAGCTATCTTTGTGATTACATAAAAATACAATTTTAAAGCAATCTATCAGTCTAGTGAAGTGTGTCATGTTAAAATATGTATTGTAAGCTGTGTTCTTTGATTTTTACAGTGACAACTAAATTAAACCAAGTTTCTTTCTATAACTTTCAGTCATCTAATGTGTTAATTAATTCCATTTTTCTGTAGGATGATCATCGATGGAGCCAGAATTTCTTTAGTATTACAATTGCATAATTAATCTCCCACATTCACTTCACGAAGGACGTGTGAAGAGGGAAAGATTTTTCAACTTACTATTAACTACAAATTATTTTTATAAGGATTATCAAAATACACATTACAATGTCAACCTTCCTCCTGTCTTTTGTCTTCTTGGGAATAACTTTGTTTCCAGACACCAGGGAAAGTGTCTTGAGATCTTTCATATCCCATCTCTCCTGTTTCCAATGATGGATGCTTTTATGTTTTATCGGTCCCATTTCATGTTTCTGTAACTGGCCACTTTCCATTTAATTGTGTTTAGAATCACTCACTTCTAGAGCAAATCTAGGCTTTGCTACTGATACTGGATACGGGCAGCATAAAGGACAGAGACCAGACAAGAAAAGAATATTGAGAGAAAATGGTAAGGAGTGGGTACATTGTTTTGTTTGGTTTTATTTAGTTTTACAAATAGAGTGGAGCATGGGTCTTTGGTTCTTAATTCTTGCATCTTCAATCTTTATAATAATTTATTATATATATATATATATTATATGATATACTACATATCATATAATATGTATTATTATAATCTTTTTCTGCAATTGTGTGGCACTCTAATAAGAAGCAATGAAACACTGAATATATTTTATTATCATGTGATGGTTAATTTAACTGTCATCTTGACATCACTTAGAATCACCTAGGTAGAGAGTTTCGGTGAGGAATTGTACAGATTAGAAAGGCCTTCGAACATGGTTGTGGAAGATTGTCTTTTTGCCTTGATTGATGCTAGGAAACCAAGACTGAAAGTGAGCATCAACATTCTACAGTTTTGGTCCGTAACCTTGTAAGAGTACGGAAAGCTAGCTGAGTTCCAGGTGCACACATATTTCTGCTCTTGATTTTGGATGTGACTAGATGTTTCAAGTTGCTGCTTTGGCATCCATTAATGACAGATTATATTCTGGAATCACAAGCTGAACAAACCATTTGTCCAGTAAATTGCTTTTGGTCAAAGAAACTTTGTGAAACTAGCTTATGGTGTAAAATCAGCACTGAGATAATCTCAGTGAAATAGAAGTACAGTTGTATTCAAACTGGAACTCAAGCTAGCCCATGTCTAGTTGTCAATAATTACATTAGCCCAAACATTCTAATTCAGGCTAAACTACCAAGCCATATAACAGATGGTAAGAGGTTCTTTTAGCCAAAATTCTTCCTGCTATCAAATCAATGCTTCTACAGGCATTGTCTAGATCTTTGAAAGCTCGTGAGTTGTACAACGATGGAACCCACTTGTGAGAGGAAGAGAGTAGACAAAAACATTCTAGCATAGTTTTAAAAGTGACCTATGTAGTTTAGTACAGAAAGCAATCAATGTACACAAAGCTGGCAATTATGGAAATTTGCTACCAAATATAGTTGCATTCTTCAGGTTAAAGTAGTTAGCTTAATTAGTAATTAGTCATTGATTGGGGTGACAGAAAACTTCTTCAAAAACTTTTAGTTGCGCACTAAAATATGTAAAAGAAATAAGTAAAGATGTATGTATAAAATGCAAAAAAAAGAAACCCTACTACGTTGTATTGATGACGGCATTTAATTGCTGCTTTAAATACATTAGCTGACTACAGTAGACTATATTTTCTCACTAATTAAAAAGTTGTACTTGAGAGCAAACTTATGAAAAGCATGTTTACTATGCCCAATCTCGTGAGTGGCACCTTCTATATTTTATTCTTCTCCTACCATATCCCTATGATAGCATCTATCTCTGTTTTACATATGCATGTATCACGCTGCTTCATAATTAAGTAGGTCAACCATAAGATCACTTTTCAAAATGCCACTGCTTAGTGAGCGTGCTGGTCATCTGTCACAGTGCAAGTGTTGATTCATTCTGCTGGGAACCAATGAAACAGAACAAAAAGCAAAAACAGAAACCAACTACGAGTTTCCACACTGTCTGAGTAAAGGTTAACAACATTTAAAAAATGTTTCTTCAAAAAAAAGGATAGATATTTTTCAACAAAGAGCATCAAAAATGTTAAGATATTCATGAATATGGATACAGTTGTTTTTAAAGCTGAAGAGGGAAGTTTGCAGGTCTAAGTGCAACGGATTTGCTAATAAACTTATGTCTGAATATTTTCATTTAGACTCTCATTCCTGCTAACTCCTAAAGCCCCTTGGACAGAACTTGACAGCCATCAGGTACTCAGCACCCATCTATTGAATAAGAACAGAAATGAACTTGCAATCTCTGTCTTAATCTCTCACACCTACAATTTCTGAAAAGAGTCGTATTTGAGGGGATATATCTTAGTCATTTGTAATCTTCTCCTCTAGTTCTATCATCTTTTACCCATAAAATGGTCCCTGTGCGACTGGAAACGAATCATTTGAATCCATCAGTTATCAAAGCACAAGTTTCCATAGAAACCAAACAAAATGTCTTAACATTTTGTTTTCTCCAGCAGGCTTACAATGACATGTTTAAATTTACTTAGATGATAAATGCTTTTCAAATAATGTTGTGCCTATTTTATTAACTAAATATACAATGAAGATTCTAAATTTTACTGACTCCTTTTATCTATTGTAAGGTTTGAAATTTCTATGTTGTTTTGTTTTCTTAAACATCCTGATTGCTATCTTGGTGAAAAAAAAAGTATTCATTATTATTATTGATGTTTATTTCTAGTGTCATTATCTAATAATCATATTTGGTTACTCTAATATGTCCAACAGACATATTTAAAATTAATTTATTAATAAATTGTCTTGATTACCCAAATTAAATAATGAATAAATGGAAATTGTAAAATAACTTGTCATTTTATTTATGATGACCATCATGTTATCTATGTGTGTACAAAAGGGCATTTAAACTTTTGAGTTTTGTTGCTTGTTTTGTTCCTATGATCTGGTCTTGCTATGTTGCCAGGGATTGCCTTGAATTTTAGGTCTCAAATAATCTTCTGACCTCAGCCTCACAAAGTATTATGATTAGGGATCTGTATTTCCACAATCAGTGAACAGATTGCTATAAAAATGTGATTGTTGCTTTCTCAAAAATCATAAACACTAATTCAGATTTCCTAGAGTCATCTTGACTCTCAGTCTACTTATGGCAGCAGCTTTCAACCCTTGGGTGTTGAAGAACCCTTTCACGGGAGTTGCCTAAGACCATTGGAAAACACAGACATTTACATTATGATTCATAACAGTAGCAAAATTACAGTTGTGAAGTAGCAATGAAATAATGTTATGGTTGGGGGGTCACCACCACATGAGGAGCTGTATTAAAGAGTCACAGCATTAAGAAGAGTGGCAGTCACTGACTTACTTACACGATGGATAAAGTCACTTGTCCTCAGACATGATGACCTATATTCAGTCCCCGGAACTCAAATGGCAGAAAGAGCACACAGACTCCTGCAAATTGTCCTCTGGCCTCCACACATATGCTCTGTATGTTACAAAGGTATAAATGTAATAAAAAAAATGGAAGTAAGTCGCTTTTCACAAGACTCACAATCCATCTGCTCAAAGAAAATCACTCTAGTTAGAGCGAGCTACCAACCAACCTCCACAGAACATGCCTTGGATCTTGAGACCGAAAAAGAGCTCATGACAAGTTAATCATTGGAGTCAGGTCTCCAAATGCTGTTCTGCAGTGATTGAGACACAAGTCGTCATTCATTGCTCATGGTAAGGACATCTGTGAATAAAAACTGCTCTTCATATTTCAGTTTCTTTCATCTTAGCCTCATTTTTGTGGTCAGTGTTATTGTTGAAATAAGACATGGAGGGCTGGATTGGAAGGTGTATAAGGACTGGTTTGGGCAGAAAAAAAAAGAGAAAATATTTCTTGGATATTGTTTAGTCAAAATGAGAAAAAAGTAAATTTAAGACATAAAAGACTGTGTAAAAGCTGAGCAAGTCATGACAGTGGAAGAACATACCACCATTGAGAGATAAATCATAAGACAAAAATGAGGAAGAAAACTTTATCAAAGAGCTTTCTAATACTTCTCAAGAAAACTCAAAGAAAAAAACTTTACACCCTTTTCCCCTTTATGGACACCATCACAGTCACTCACCGTAGTCACTTCTGCTCTTTCCCGCCCTTTTGGACCTTGCCTTTCAAGTCTCAATGCTTTGCTTTTGTTAGAAATGTCGTGTCTGTTTGAATGAATTCCTTTCTGGGCTGTATTAAAGACACACAACACATGCTTCTTTCTCATCTGCAATCCTGCTTGCTTCATGGTAGCTCTTCTTTAGGCATTTTAGAAGTTTCTCTTCTTTTCCTCTAATATGTGTATAAAGGCATATCTACCTTTGTATTCTTAAGAAGCACTGACTGATTAAGAACCAAAAAGAATCTGGGTTGATCAGAAGTACAATTTGGCACACAGAAGTTTCAGACAAGAAGTGTTTCCCAGGGTCTCATGTATTTCAAACAGGGTTTAAATGTGAGGAGAAAAAAAGCAAAACAAAACAGGTTGAGAAGTAGAGTAAACTGATTATCAGGAGTTTGATTGGTAGAGAGAAGTGACAATCTGTGTTATCAGAAAGCAATTGGGCAATTTAAAACAAATTTGTTACTAGGGAAATGGAGAGGACAGGACCAAAGAAACTTAGGGAAAAGAAAGGGTATTAGGGCCCGGTAAGTTTGGTGTCTATCTGTGGAATGTTACACTCCAGTGACAACTACTGCTCCTCAATACAGAGGCTACACAATGCCCCAATGCAAGCTTACAAAGTTATTCTGAAGTAGATATTTATAAATCCTGGACTCTCTTGTCTTCTTTTCCTTTATTTTTAATATTTCTACATTCCAAAATTTCTAAGAATTGCTTTTTCCCACCAGCATCTTTTAGTCTCTCATTTTGATCAATTCAACTTCAATATAACAATTCCAAACTGAGATTTGGAGATAAATATAAAAATATGAAGGAATTCTGTACATATGAATGACCATCTTCAGATATAGGGAAAGAAGACAAGTCTTTCTTATTATATATTAAACTATAGTAAATTGAATTGAATACATTTTGAAACAAAGAGGACACTGCAAGCTTCTTTTAAGATTTATTTATTTTTAATTATGTAAGTGTATATGTTTTGTGTGTTCACATGCATGTGAATGTATGCACATGAGTGCAGGTGTCCTCAGAGGCCAGAAGAGGGCATTGGGTTTCCTGAAACTAGTTACAGGAGACTGTGAGCTGTCTGATATGGATTCTGGGAACCGAAGTCAGGTCCTCCAAAAGAGCCACAAATACTCTCAACCACTAAAGCATTTCTCCAGCCCCACAAACTATTTTTAAATATATCTGAGCACAATGTTTCCATATACAACTGGTAATATCTGTTAGGTTAAAGTTCAGAGAACCATAGCTGATCATAACTGAGAGGATATTTGTTTAGTCTACTGAGGAATCAAAATATGTCTTGGATATCATTTAGTCAAAAGGAGAAAAAAGTAAATTTAAGATATTAAAGAACACAAAAGATATAGTGAGGGGAAATGAGGTGGGGACAAGATTGTACCATGTTTGTGGAACTAAGACAAATATGTTTATAGAAAAGTTGTAAAATGGTGATTGTCAAAGGATTGGGTAGGTAAAAAAGAAAATATTGGTCAAAGAAAATAAAAACTCAGTGAAAAATAATGAATACATTCAGGAAATTGTAGGGCCATGAAAGGGGTCTTGGTTTTGGTCAAAGCGCTGGCTGGAGATAGCTCGGAGACCCAACAGGTCTCCATTGCCTGTGAAGAATGGGCATCTATTCTGCTGCACTCCCAGAATCCAGGCTCCTAACACGTGGCATGGAACTCCATTGACCTACACTGTTCAGTCACATTCAGGGAAGTGCAGCCCCACCCAAAGAACATAGGTAGAGGGTGTGACTACAGGCCTCAGGCCCTAGAGAGATTTACATACTAATGAGATGCCTGAAGGCCATGGACAGTAAACTCTTGGAAACCCATTGACTCCCTCATGTCTATTGTGGCCTGCCATCTTGTGGCCAGCTTGGAGGACTTCCTTGCCACCCTGCCTATGGTTCACTGAGGTGTTTTTCCCCCACAGGAAATTTAATTTAGAGCAGCCTGACTACAGCTAACAACCCAGTATTATATACTTGACCTTTGTGTATAACTGGTAGAGGCAGGTAGTCTGATCTTTCATTAGAAATGGTTGTGTGTATAACCACACAAAAGACACATATAATACCTATACCTAAAAATAAAATAAATCTTAAAAGAACATTGTAATGACTTCATTTGTATTCCAATGACCTTGCACAACCCAACAAAATCTAAGGCTAGTGTGTGCGTGCATGTTACTAAGCAATTTTGAAAGAGGATATTGATTTGAGTTGGGCTTACCACTAGACTGCAATAAACTGAGTCAAATGGAAACATTAGTGTTGAAATTCAAAGCTATGACATTTCAACTGAGTTGTTTATCTGGCTCAAGAAATTTGAAATAAAAAGTATTGGCCAACTCTTCAAACAGGGCAGTTAATTAAAAAATAAATTAATTAATTAAAAAAAAACTCTATGTACTTTGATCTTCCTAAGCAAAGGACTTTAAAATGACTGGTCCACTTTCATTCCTGGTTTCCAGGTTCTCCAGAATCTTTCTATCTATAAACACTCACTGCCCAGTGCTCACTGCAGTTCTCTGAACTCTTATGAGGGCTCTGAGGGTAGCTGTGTAGTTTGTGGACATCCTTGTTCAAACTCAGTTAAATTTATTTGTCTAATATTCTCCTTTATCAAAAAAGGCTTTCTCTCTCTGTATATCCTTGTCTTTGTTTCTGTCTCTCTTGCTCTCTGTCTGTCTGTCTGTCTGTCTGTCTGTCTCTCTCTCTCTCTCTCTCTGTCTCTCTCTCTCTCACACACACACACACACATATTCTGTAGGTTCAAAACCACTAAAGTAAGTGCTGAAATGCATCTTAATGATGCATGTCCCTCTGAGCCACTATTCTCTTAGACAGTGGACTACAGAGTCCAACATCTACTCTGTAATTTTCCATTAAAAATATCCCTGAGGTATTGATGCAATAGCAATTATGTAGCATTTGTAAGTGAAAGGGGATGCATAGTGTATAAAATAGGCAAAAGAGTATTTTTAATCTCCAGGTTAAGGAAATATGCATCATATTTCACAGTAAGATTGAGGATTTGTGAACTGTAGTTAAGCCTCTGGTTTTAACATTTTAACTTCTCTTGTTCCTTGAAATAGAATCAGGAATTGGGAATAAGGGAATATTTTAGGGAATATATAATGTTGCAGAGCAGTAGGTGTGGAATATTTTCTACTTTAAGTTAATCTAGGGGTTAATATGGCCATTAAGAACATGGCATGGCTTCTGAGCATTTGGGTAGCAGAGAAGGCTAGAAGATTCAAGAGTTTCTTGGTTAAGTGAAAGCAGTAATGGGTAGTCTCTACTCCCTGACCCTACTGGGACAATGATCAAATGTTTCCTTGGGATTAAAAATGGATCATTTTCAAAGAGTGTTTGTTACTGTCTGATTTAAAGACAGCATCAGGAGAAGTAAACAGATCAGGGAAAAGAAATAATAATCTGATGACACTGAGCTGAAAAGGGAGTAAATGACCAAAATTCCAGATGCCTCTTGTTTCCTCTTGGGTATTCTGAGCTGAGAAGTCTCAACATTAGAATGACTTCAAAAGTCCTGCAGAAGCTCTGTGCAGAAGATGTCTGCTCATCCTTGCCAAGTTAATCTGGTTTCTGATAATGGATCACCACTAGAGAACAAGTTAAAGGAGAGTTCTTCCCTTCTCTTTGAATTCTTTCTCTTCATTTGTTCCAATTTTAGAAGATCCCACAACCTCAGTATCAATATTCTGAAAGCTTAGCAAATAAACTTCAGCTATAAACTTAGTTTGGGCTCTTTTGAGATTATAATTTTTTGAGACAGAAATTTTTCCTTTTAATTTTTTTTCTTTTTTATTAATTTATTCACTTTATTTCCTGATCACAGCCCTTCCCCCCACCCAGTTCCACCATCAGGTACCCTTTGACTCATTACTCCTCCCCTTATCTTCAGAGAAAGGGAAGCCCTATCCAACTTGGTACAGCCTGGGATATCAAGTTACAGCAGAACAAAGCACACTCTCTCCCACTGAGACCAGTCAAAGCAGCCCAGGTAGGAAAGGGGGATTCAGAGGCAGGCAACAGAGTCAGAGAGAGCCCCCTCTCCAATTGTTAGGGGACCCACATGAAGACCAAGCTGCACATCTGTTACATATGTGTAGGGGAGCTAGGTCCAACCCCTGCATGCCCTTTGGTTAGTGGTTTAGTCTTTGTAAACCCCCATGGGCCCAGGTTAGTTGACTCTGTAAGTCTCCTTGACCCTTCTCCTCCAGCTCACTCTTTCCTATCCCTGACTGTTCCACAGGACTCCTGAGTTCTGCCAGGTGTTTGGCTGTGAGTCTGCATCTGTTTCCATCAGCTGCTGGATGAAGGCCCTGAGGAGACAATTATGCTAGGCTCCTGTCTGTAAGCATAGCACAGTATCATTAATAGTGTCAGGGGTTAGCTCTCTCCCATGGAATGGGTCTCAAGTTGGGACAGTTATGGGTTGACTATTACCTCAATCTCTGCTCCATCTTTATCTCTGTTCATCTTGTAGGCATGACAAATTTTGGGTCTAATGTATTCTGGGTGGGTTGATGTCTCCCTCCCTCCACCAGAAGCCCTTCTTGGCTACAGGAGGAGACTTCAGTCTCCAGATCCTTTGCTGCTAGGAGTCTCGACTATGGTAACCCCCATAAATTTCAAGAGCTCACTCTCAATCCCAGGTCTCAGGGCTCTGGCTAGTCCCAGACATACACTGATTTTCGTTCACTCCCCCAGCCCTCTTCTGCCACTTCTCTCCCCAAAGCTGACCCCCCTATCCCTGTTCCTCTTCTCACCCCGCTCCTACTCTGTTCCCTCCTTCCATCTACCTCCTATGTCTATTTTATTTCCCTTTCTGAATGAGATTCAAGCCTCCTACTTATTACTTAGTTTCTTCAAGTCTGTGGATTGTAGCATGGTTATCCTGTACTTTATGGTAATTTCAAATATACTCACTTAAGATTATAATTTGATTATAACATTTCTCCCTTCTTTTACTACCTCCAAGACCTCATATATTCAAGACCTTTCCTGTTCTCCTTCCAACCATGGATTCTTTTATTAAATTGTTATTTTGTAGATAGATAGATGGATAGATAGATAGATAGATAGATAGATAGATAGATAGATAGATGATATACACACATATATGTATGCAATATACACATATTCCTAAATGACTTACATGTATGTTTTCAGGGCTGACCACTTGGCACTAGACAACCAATCATTGTGCAATCCACTCACATACCTAACTACCTCTCTAAGTTATCCAGTCTATGGTATTTCATAACACCAACTGAATTGTTTTAGGATTTTGTGTTTCCTGCCTGGAGTACAAACCTGTTTTCACTCAAACTCTGAATATGCCTTGTTCTTGTAGACCTCTAACTTGTATATGGGAATTTTGGGATTTATCACTCTCCATAATCCAATACCTTCCAATAAATTTGTATCTGTGGCATACATATTTATGCAGGATAGATAGTAGCTGCAAGAACTATGTGCATGTTAATTGTGTTTCTCTGCAGTCCTGGGCTGATAAATATCATAAACAGTTTCTTCTCTCAGATGACAACTGCCACAAAGGAGCATCCTAGTGTCAGTAGGCAGGTTGCTCCTTCCAGACTCCTGATCCTCCTAGCTTCTCCCTAGCCGGAGGACTATTTTAAGATTTTGATGTCTTGGTTAGGTTTTACTGCTGTGAAGACACACCATGACCAAGGCAACTCTTATAAAGGACAACACTTAATTGGAGCTGGCTTACAGTTTCAGAAGTTCAGTCCATAACCACCAAGGTGGAAGCATGCCAGCATCCAGGCAGACATGGGGCTGGAGGAGCTGAGAGTTCTACATCTTCATCCAAGGGCAGACAGGAGAAGGCTGGTTTACAGGCAGCTAGGATAAGAGTATTAAGTCCACACCCACAGTGACACACCTACTCCAACAAGGCCACACCTCCTAATAGTGCCACTCCCTGGGCCAAACTATATTCAGACCACCACATTTGATTACTTTAAAATTTAGTTACATATGTATTTGTAAGTTGTGTGAGAATGTGCACATGGGTTCAAGTCTCTCCAGAGGCCATAAGAGGCTATCAGAGTACAGAATCACATAGAAGTGGACTTACAAAAAATTATGTAAGTCCTGATTTGGTTGGGAGGAATTGAACTCCAGCCCTTTGCACGAGCATACTCTTAAGTGCTGAGCCTAAATCACAATTTCAGGGTGACTAGCTTAGGCCATGGCAAATCAGGACATCTTGATTGAAATTATGGTAAAAGATGTGAGCAGCTCTCTCACCAATATCTCCCTGAGGATGACCTCTGTGTCTATGCTTATATAAGAAACCATGTGCCATGACCAAACAATGGAGTTATGGAGTTATGCAGCTCACTCTCCCATGGAAAGGGAACTTATTTCCAAGTTAGAGATCCTCTTTTCTTTTAGTTCCCAAATAGCACACGCATGCATATGAGGGTATACACACACACACACACACACACACACACACATACACACACACATATACACACACATACACATAATATACACACACATACACACACACATACACACACACACATACACATACACACACATACACAAACACATACACACACACACACATACACACACATACACACCACTATTTCTAAACATCTTAAAGAAATTTTAATAGGTTTAAAAGTACACATATTTTCCCAAGGCATACTGGCTTTGCGATTTATGTTCAAACACAGGAGCTAGGCTCTGAAAGCAGATTGAATGGAGGCTTACTTGGATAAGGAAAGACCTCATGGTCAATCCAAGAGGGAATTTTCCTCTTAGCACTTGTCTGCTCCACCATGATGAAATCCTCTTCCATAACTAGGGATCCATCACCATTTCCAGAAGTGCACCTAGTAAGATACAGAGCCATGCTACTGCAGAGGACAAAAGCCCTGGAGACTGTAAGACAATGTGTGAGACACAAATGGCTTCCACTTCAATCACTGTCTTCCTTTGCATTGCCAGCCTGCATCTGGTCATAAAAATGATGGAACAGCATAGCTTCTGCTTCTTTATTCCCAATGTTTCTTGGGGATTTGATTGCTATTCCAACTTGATTGCTTTTTAAATAATGAGGCTAAAAATTGGTTGTGAAATGCAGGCTGTTCCAGATGCTCCGCAGTGTTATCTACCAGTGAACTAAGCCACCACCTGGCCCCCCTGGATTGAGGCCAGTATAGAGCCCGGCCAGGATCTGCCCTCTCTGCACTGCATGTGTTTGTTTTTCTTTGCAGGGATAATTTTCAACGACATTGGAAAGGTAAGGAAAACCCCAACCACAGACCAGAACTTATTAGTGATCAGCATCAAAAACCAAATTGCTCCAAGAGGACAAAGCATGTTCAAAGCATCCCTTCTCTATTTTTACCCCAGCTTCCAATAGGTTCACACACACACACACACACACACACACACACACACACACACACACAC
>JANHMN010000004.1:165526939-165545044 GCA_030674055.1 Rhabdomys pumilio | reverse complement strand
CACACACACACACACACACACACACACACACACACACACACACACACTTACATGGCAGGGAGTGGAAGAGGCATTTAGAAAACTATCTGGCTGAAACACGGTTTTAGAAATGTAGTTGTTTGTATATTATCAATATGAGCAAAGTTATTTTCTGGAGTTTATATTCAGTCTAATTTTTAAAATAAGTGAAATCTCTTAAGAACATGTTTGCTAGCTCAAGGCTTCAACATGGCACTTTCGTCCCCTTTGCCCAAGTTTTTTATGAGGGTAATAGCACCTGTCAACCTTACAAGGTAACGTGAAATAACAACTGTGCAAGTGTCCAAATACTGTAGACACTCAGAGTGAAAGGAGATGGAGCCATGCCTGGGAAGGCCAGCAGTGACAAGCACACAGCATAGACACAGAAGCAAGGAGATCCTGGTCTAATTCATGAGGATCCAGGTATAAGGACATTTAGGTGACAAGAATGGTTAGCAATAAATAGGAGAAAGATCACTAGCTCATGTTTCTAGTCAGACAGATAAAAGTTCACATGCTGGCTTTGCCCCTTAGTAGTGATGTGTCCTTAGCTAGCTTCCTCCTCCTCTCTAATTAAAGTCAGTTTCTTCTCATTAAAATGAAGGTGAACTTCCCCACCATGATCAAAGGTAAAGCTCTGATATTCCCCATGATGAAAGAAAAGAAATCAAGCAATATATATATATATATATATATATATATATATATATACATATATATATATACAGGCAGAAAGAACTGAAGAGATTTAAAGAAGGAAGCAAACTATACCCAGAGGACAATGGCTTCCAGTGTTTCCAGAAAAAAAACAGCAAATGTTTTAAGTAAACACAATAATATTGCTTAGCGTTAAGAAAATTGCATGGCTAGAAAACCAAGAGAGAAATTTAAACCACAAGAAATTAGTTAACATTTTGCAAAAGCGTCAAAATCTGCCAGTATTTATTCTGTCATCCACTCAGATATATGCAGTAAAGTATATAGACAGAATATTCATCAGCCCAGGCAAGAAGGCAGGTGGTGAAAATGTCTAAGCCTGGTGCTCACACGTCACACGCTGGCTATTCACAGTATATGTTCCCATGGGGGTTCTGAAGGCTGTTTTCCTGAATGTATCAGCTTTTACAGTGACATTCTATAGCAGATCTTAGCAATAGCAACAACAAAGCCAACTCACAAATGACAGCAGCCTGCATCAGCTGTGTCTGAGAGCTAGGCTACAATATTTATGCCTCAAAATTTCAAAACAAAAATGAGTCATATATCCGATGCATATTGTGGAAAATATTTCATTGTTTGGCATATTTTTCAAAGAAGAATTGAATCACTAAGTCATATTTGAGGCAAGTTATGAATAATGCAGCTGTTTATGTTTTGACTATGAGAGGTATCATTTTTAAAATAAAGATGAGAGGTCTGGGGAGATGGCTCTATGGGTAAAGAGCTTGCTCTAGAAGCCTGAGAAAGTGAGTTGGGATCTCCAGCATCTATATGAGGAGGGCTGAGACCCTGTCTCCGATGAGCTCTGATGACTAAGCTCGTACTTTAGTTTGATTCAGGCCAACTCTCTTCACATGAACATCCCTGTGGCTTTCTCTTTGGCCTAGCTAAGCTATACTATGTTTAGACCAGTTCCAAATGCTACCAGGCATTCTAACAAATAGGTTAAAAAAAAAAAAAAACCCTTCACCTTGAAACATTTTTGTGACTCTACCAATCATTTATCAATTGCCAACAACCAGAAATATATTAAATATGAGTTTTATCTTTCAATGTTTTTCTATCTACAAACTATTTAAAAAGTCCACCCAGAAGGCTTTGAAATATAATGTTAAATTATGATTTCTGAGGTAGCTCATCTGAGTTGTCTATTTAGAGGATACAGTCCACATGCAAAATAATACTTATTTCTGGTACCAGTTATGAGGTTGCTTGGAGTCCCCAAGCCTCTTTTTGCTTCTACAATTCCTCAAAGAGAATCAGATAACTCACTCAAGGCTGTTCTCACATACTATAGTTGACTATAGAGACAGGGTACAATTTTTAAATCAATCAAAAAAAGACATACTTTGGAGAGAAGCCAGGAAAGACAGCAAAGACTTTGCTGTCTTCTCCAAAAAAAAATAAAGGAGAGTTTAGTCCTCAAACATCAATGGATAAAAATATTCATTTCTCTAAGTTCTAGATGGTTAGAGATTTGAGAGGGCTCAATGATGTCCTAACCATGGACTCTCCCAGAGGTCATGATCACAATTTTACTCTTTTTTTCCTTCTGAGCAAAGCTTAAACCATGTGATCTATAAATCACACTGTTGGTTGTAAGGTGACCAGTGCCTCCAGGCAAATAAGATACTAACTATCCCTGAAAAGACAGACAACATGAAATCAGAACCTTGTCCCGAGTCTGGGTAAAGTCAGTCTTTTACTATACAAGAACCAAGTATGAGATGAGACAATTGACTCACTGGTAATTCTCATTAGACCCTCAAGGAAGACAAAAACTACTGATGAAGCTTTGTAGACCCCTGTGAAAGCAGCGTGATACACTCATGGGTAAAAGTAATGCAAGCATTGCTGGTCAGTCTGTTGGAATGCAATCTGTGTCCTGTTTTCGCAAATGGTGTCATTTATACTCTATGAGGTATCATTTATAGACTATAAAATTTACCCATTTCAATTGTAATATTCAATATTTTCAGTTGCTGTCTAAAATCTGTGTGCTCAGTTTGAATGCATTAAAAACTCCTTGCAGAAGGTACCTAAATGTGTAGACTTAACTTGCTGATAATGTCACAGTTAGGAAAGGAACTACATCACTTTCCCTTGGTAGCACATAACCAAGAATGAGTTCAGATCTGAATCCTCTTCTTCACTCTCCCTGTGTCTTTGTCTCTTGTATGAGTCTCAACCTGTGCCTGCCTGATGCTGTCTTGTGAATATATCCATGTGTCTGTATCTCTTTGTTGTGTTTGTCCCTGACAAAGGGCTTACTCTCTCATTTATTGAACAGCACAGAAAATATCACCGGGAAAGAAATAGGAGATCATTACAGATATCTTTGACAGAGTTTTAGAAGGGATTAACTCACAGACTCAAACTGATTCCAGCTGACACAGATATCAAATAATATAAACATCATTGTTTATTGAACAATATTCATATTCTATTTTCAGTACATATAATAGATATCTACTTTATAAGACTGCTTTCAGCCTATTTTCTGTTTTCAGCAAATGATTATAATAGCATACATGCAAACACACATGTATGCCTTGGGGTCAAGGACATGGAAAAGCACATAACTTTCATGATTACAGCTATGCATTAGACTAGGTTGTAAAAGTTGATTACATGTGAAATCCAGGGCAAATAAGTTTGTTTGTGACAATATTCTCTTAAAGTCAGGTTAAACAAACAGGCCATGTGTACAGTAGGATACCAGTCTTATATGTTTGGTTGTGAGCCTAGCCTTTAACAGCTGAGCCATCTCTCCAGCCCACCAGTCTTAAGTGGCCTCAGATGTACTATTAACTCTGGCCATAAGGTACACTTGTATCAGAATGCATTGCCACCTCACTGTCCTGAACAGATTAAGCCTGTGTCCACTATTACATAGTCCTTCTTCTCAGCCCCAAACAGCTCTTGAACCCCTCAATGGATCTTCATAATTTAAACACTGAGCCCAAATAGAAACTGAGTTCACAGCCCTATGTATTGATCTTCTTAGCATAATGTTCTTAAAATTCATTCATGCCCCATGAATTGATGACTTGATCCTTTTCATTGGTGAGTTGTACTCCATGGACTCCATGGTAAGAACATATCCTGTTTTCTGTACGCGTCCTAAACTTTGTACCACCCCTGGACTTTGAATTGTTGAACTGCAGTCACTTTTTCCAGTTATGTTGGATGTCACTGATGGGAATAAACTTTTAGGTGTCAAATTTTGTCCTTACTTTTAAAAGAAAATTTTCACAGTGGGTTGCTAGGCTTTTACATGCCACCAGAACATATGGGACTCTGGTCCATCCATATATTTGCCAACTCCTGCTATGCCTTGTCCTTTATTACAACAACTGTGTTTTGGTACTATGGTTTGAGTGACTCCCATGTAAGTCAAAGATTAGAATCTTAATCCCAAAAGCCAAATGCTAATGGTAATTGGATATAGGGTTTTGGGGAAGTAACTAACATTATGCAAGTGCCTAACATTGGAGCCTCCGTGACAGCATTCATGATGTGAAAAAAGAGGAAGAAGAGTGACCAAAGCTTGCATGCTTGCTCTGTCCCTTTATATGATAATGTAGTACAGGAGTCCTCACTGGAGGCTGAGTCCTCATACATTATTTCTCAATGTCTAAAACTGTGTGCCGATAAAACTTTGTTGTTTATAACTTACCCAGCCTGTGGTATTCGGTTATAGCAACAGCAAGCAAACTAAGGCATGAACATAAGGAATAACTTCACATGCTCTTTAGGCTGGTTATGTTGCATTGAAAAGCATGGCTCTTACTGGGGTGCACATCAAAGAAAACATGTTCAATAGCATATACCATGTGGATGCATTCCCTCTGGAGGACAGACTTCGCTCCGTTTGTTCTCATCAGAAGCATTCACATTTTGTACCTGCTCGTTCTTGCTGTTGCTGAAGAATACCAGATCATCCTTTCTGCATGTCAAACAGGTGTCACATCTTTTTTTTTTATCTTTCTGGTAGTGAGCCACACAGTTGTTTCTCTGTCAAGTTGTTTGTATTTATCAAAAGAGACCATAGCAACAATGAGGTGGGTAAGATACAAACAGGAATCCTGGCAAGATAAATGAAACTGAGAGTATTATTGCTACGTGTAGGTAAATGATAAAAGCCTTCACAGCAGGGTAGAAAACTACACTGTAGCTCAAACATGATTGAGGGACTTCTGCATTCATCTTAAATTAATAGTAGAAAAAAAATCCAGACTTGGCTAACCTGACTCTCATCTTTAAGAAAAGCACCATGCACAACAAATGAAACTGTGCCAAATGAGAAGAGAAAAATACATAGGGAAAGAAGAAGACTAGAGATGGACCTTCACAGTCTATGTAAATGGTATGGCCAAGCCCTTGGATGTTTGCTTTCATACAATTTATAGCAAGATACTTCCAGGCTGACTTGATCTGGTAGCAGATGTTAGGAATGGCTTTTCAGGGAACACAGGGACCTTCAGAAAGCTGGAATCATGGTCACCGACTCCGTTAGTTTTCATAACACTGAGCAGGCAACTATTAGTAAACTATTAGTAAACTATTCAGTTGCATAGTATTCATCCCCCACATCCAGGGGTATTTGCAGTTGTCGTAACATCTTTTTGGATGAATCTCAGCTGAAGAGAATCCTGCAGTGAAAAGATCAGGCTTCCACATAACATTTTCTTGTCCAGAGACGGTGGTTCTGAGGATGAGAAATGTTGCCTTAAGCTGACTGGTGGTATAGTCCAACTCACTAGGAATGAGTGTTCTCAGTGACAAGGCTGCTGTACACAAGCAACTGCATGCCACTCAGAGTTCCCACAGGAAAGATGCTGTAATATCTGCCGCATTCACTTTTCTGCGTATTATACTGTTTTAGTTAGTGGATCATGAGCAGAGTGTAATCTGACAGTGAATACTGTGAATGTCTGCTTACACCTGGGTGGCCTTCCTCCTGCCAGTCTGTGACATATCGAAATGGCTAAATCTATCTTTAAAACTTAAAATCCTTAGGTAGGGAGAGATGTTAGAGGTAATTGTTACCAAACCTTTTCCTTTTGCCTTTTTTTTTTGTCAAACTTGTTATAGAAACAGCAAAACAAACAGCTTTGAGTTTTATCTCATGTGTCTAACAACTCCTTTGAAATTTAAAAAAGTATAATGATATGACTTAGGAAGAAAACTGCAGGAAGGAAACACAAAAAGATAAAGGACCTTAAATATAAACTGCAGAAACAAGCCCTACAAAAGTATCTAAGGAAATTCTATTAATTATTCTTAAGATGATTGCATTAGACCACATTTTATCCCTCAAGTCTGCCTTAATTCTTCTGTGGGGTTCTCTGGGCCTTTGTATCTGCAGTGACATCCTTTGCTAATCAGACGAAATGGTCTCTTCACTGTGAATCAGCTCAGTGGCCATCCACTTGCATATGAAAATGAATGAACTGGGCAGTTTCTGCTCTAAGCTTAATGTTTTCGGGTTGTTTCATTTTCCCACTGGGAATCCATGTAAGATGATTAGACTCTGCCTCAGCTTGGGATCATTTCTTGAGAGCCAAGGGAAAGGAACCTGTGATAGTTATTTGGTAGTGACTGTTCTGGGAGTCTGTGTGGCTGCCAAGAGAAAGTACAAAAAGAAAATAGACACATCAGTACCTGTTCATCCATTTCAGAGAGTTAGGTATGCTTTGTTTTTGTAAACAGTAAGTAAATACTATGTTCCTTTAAACAAAATTATTATAAAGTTACCCAGCAGTGAAAACAGAAACAGAATGGTCTCCTCTATACCAGTGGATGAGTTTGAATGTAGAGTTGGGAGGAAGACAGAGAGCATGGCTCTCATCTTGGCCACCAAGGAGTAGGCAGGTAGGGATGGTTTTGATAGAAATGTAAATATGTCTTTATGCTGAAATTTGCAACTCTTTAAAGAAACACTGATGGACAACACCAGCTGGATTGATGTCTCTCCTATGGCTGCTCCTAACCCTGCTGGGTTGTACCATCCTAAGGATCTTTAACAGATCAGTGAGTACAGCTACACTTCTGGTTATTTAAGTTTTGCCAGACTAATTAAACCCTTTTATTTTCAAGACTAAATCTGAGGTGTAACCTTAGCTCCTGGAGCAATGGAGAACATGGAGTCTATTCCGATTTCCTTTTCCTCCCTCTTTGCTCCTGAGAGTTGGGCGTAGGGGAGACGCACAAGAGGAGGAGGCTGAAGCAACCAGTTTCATCTGTCCACCTTTCTGTATAAAGGTGACAGCTCTGAGCTTGCACTGCCTTGGGCTCATTCCCCTTGCAGCATCCGTGGCGGCAGGGACAGCATCCGTGGCAGCAGGGACACCAGTGCTTTCTGTCAGGCAGTGCTCTTCAGCTCCCACCAAGATCTCTTCTGCTACTGCTACCTATCACAGCAGGAGTGGCTTCCATAACTACATAAGTGGTTTCTGTTCTCAGTAACTTGTGTGGGATGGATATCTTGTTAGGCTTGCCAATCACCTGGACTCACCCTTCCTCATTTGACTTCTGTGTCCAGTCCCGCAGAGCCCCAGAAATACCAGTAGCTTCTCATCACTTTCAGTGTCGCTGAGAACTGAGGTGTTTGGGGAGATAGGTTCCTCTCATGCCTTTCCACTGCACACCACAGCCCTCACTTGACTATTAGCATGCTCCTTTAGTTTCCAACATTGTATTGATTCTGGGCTGAAATGGAAGCAAGGGTTCTCTAAGCATCATCTTCAGGCCCAGCTCCATCTACAACCTTCCTTTGTGACTCCCCTTCCCTAGAACTCTTCTGTGCAAACTAAGGACATGGGTTATAGTTAAGCCATTCTGCACTGCACTGCAGCATCCAGCTTACTTCACATCCTGTAATATCTCTCTCTCTCTCTCTCTCTCTCTCTCTCTCTCTCTCTCTCTGTGTGTGTGTGTGTGTGTGTGTGTGTGTGTCTGTGTGTCTGTGTATGTGTGCATGTGTGCTTGTGTCTGTATGTCTGCATGTATGTACATATGTATGTATTATGTATGTAGTATGTATGTATGTATGTATGTATGTATGTATGTATGTATGTATGTATATATGTATGTATGTGTATGTATCACTCTCTGGAATCCAGAGTAGAATTTCTCAAACTTCAGTGTAAACACATAGCACTTGAGGATCCTATGAACCCATGGATTCGAATCAGCAAATTGACATAACATTCTCACAGGTACTATTGTGGCTGATTCAGGGCCTACACTTAGAGTGACAGGAAAGAGTACTTAGGACTCCTAAACCACAGCTACTTGAGCCCTGCCTAAGAATTCCAAGGTATCAGGGTATAAAGGCAAGGGGAACACACTTATTTTCTATTCAAAATCCATTTTATGATGGCAGTTGGTTAAGTAATATAGAGACATGAAGAATATAGGATCCTTGAGTAACATGCTTTTTTCTGTCACGTGGTCTTCTATCTTTTCATATACTAGTATATAGACATGCATGTGTGCACGTATCAGCTCCTTAAGGCAACTAGAGGAAAAACAGTTACCGTCCTTGCTTAAGATGGGCCTGCCGGTTTCAAGCATACCTGCTTCTGAGAGGAACGTTTAAAGGCACAGTGAGACTATGGCAGCTATAATCCACATACACCATTCTCGTATTTCTATCTGTTAAACCCGGAAAGAATACAATTGGCCCCCAAGCCGCACTTAGGATATAAAAACCTGCCACCTCCCAGTCTACCTGACAAATAAAATCTTCCCTGAGGGGTGATTTCATCTAAGGCGACATAGACTGCTCGAATCTTCTGAGGCCGTTGGTCTGCATCCCTCTGCATCCTTATTGTTTCCGTGCGTTGGCCTGTCTTCCACATTCCTCTGAAAGGATTTTTAATCCCACAGTCTTTCTAATGCAAGACTCCCTAAAGTCTTTTTTGATGTGTCCTTCTGCTTTCCTTCACCCTCTTGCAGATTCCCTCTTCTTAGACGGTGTGCTGCTGGGGTTGAGGATTCATGTTCACTGACTTTAGTCTGATTTCTTTCTAGTTTCTGATTTCACTTTAGCCCTAGGTTCCCTGTACACTCAGCGCCACCTCTGGTCATCATCTGGAATTGCAAGCCAGCCAAGTTCCGGATCATTCCTAGACTGGGAGGCTCTAGGGCTGTCTGGGCCACGGCTTTTATATTTAATGTTTTTATGAACCTGCAAAAGAAGCTGACACTCGCCGGCTGCTACACTTTCTACCTCCAGAGGATCTGAATGATGACTTAACGACCCCTGTCTTCCAACAAGAGGAAAATGATAGCGAGCTAATGAGCTTGAGGCTAGCTCTGAGTATAAATTATACATATTTGAGACTTTCTGCCTTTTATTTGTTTTCCCCCCAAACAAATTCTGTCATTGGGATGTTTTATGTGTATATGTTTTGCAGTGCTTCGGTGATCACCAGAAAAGTAAATAACTGCCTCAAAGTTTGTCTTTAATTTTATGTGCCTTAGGTATTATGTTTTATCGCATTTTAATTTTGTCCAACATCTGTGCTTCTCCATTTTCCCTATTCTTCAGAATCATTATATTCTACCCTTTGCAAGAATCAGCATTTGTCTGAGTAGACTATGCCTAGATATTTAAAAGACAGACATTATATCCTGCTCTACTTAGAACAAGGGTAAATCAAATTGTATTTTTAAAATAATAATATTTGGACAAACTGCTATACTTTCAATTTATTAAAATTATTTTTACTATTCCAGGGTATTTAGTGAAATTATTAAAATTATCACTTGTTCCTTTTGGGGGCAGAGTCTTCCCCATGATTTTGAAGAGAACAAGCCAAGGGAAGCTGTAAAACTGGTCATCGCCCACCCTCTCGCCCAATAGAAAAGTTACTGCAGTACACCATCCAAAATGAAAAGTCAATTCAAACCCTGAAAAAGTGAAATAAACATGAGAGTCTGAGAGAATTTTAAAATGTAAAATTTTAATGGGTTTTTAAATGACTGAGTAGCATCGGCAGGACATTTAGACTTTCTCAGTACCTTTAAATTTTTGTGCCTCGCAGTATCAGCATGAAAATTAAATGCTTTGGAAGACTTTTTTGTTGAATCTAATCTGATTTCCTTTACGATGAACGTGCCTTCCTTATGAAAGTCTAAGCTGCTTAAGGAAAAAAGATCACCTCGAGATGGAGAGACAGCTCAGCAGTTAGGAGAGCTTGTTGCTCTTGCAGAGGATACGAGTTCCTTTCTCAGAACCCATGCCAGACAGCTCACAACTCCCTCCAACTCCAGTTCCGTGGAATCGGACACGCTCCCTGAGAACTCACAGACAGTCTATGTATATGCAAAAATAAAGACAAATACTTAAAGACAAGGTAAATGGCCATCTGAGTATATTGTCCTATCATGGGCACCTTCCACACTATGGCAGGTTCAACCTTAGTGACACCCGGCTCTTCGTTGAATGGCAGAGTATATCAAGCTTTGAGATGTAGCCATCTTCACTACATAACAGTTTCACACCCAGAAGCCGATACACCTTCTAAACAACATGAAGCCCAGGACGGCACTGATACTGAATTACTTCTTGAAAGAATCCTGCCATGTGGGAATTCTTTCAGTTCTAAACTGTGGACACTGTTTGCAGCTCATTTCTAAGCAGAAGTAACCAATGTAAGAGCTGCTCCAGGAAAAAGAAATACAATGCTTAAAAGAGAAAGAGAAAGGGGTGTAAATAAAAATAGCAATGTAAGCAGAGCAATAATGTAAATCTCTTAGTTATAACTTATATTTAAATAAATGATTAATATTTCTACTATAGTAAACATTTATAGAAATGAGAAAGGGCCAGTGAACTTTTGAAGGTGACCTATCTGATTAGATCAATTCTTAGGAATAAATCTGAACGGGTTTAACCACATGTTTGTTTGTTCTTAATAAAAGGGCGTGCAGGTCAAGATGCATTTCATTGATAACATCTCTGAAAGCATGTTTGGTCAAATTGTATTAAAAAAAAAAAAAAAAAAAAAAAAAAAAAAAAAAAAAAAAAAAAAAAACCTTTCATCTACTTCCAGAGAAAGAGCAGCATGGATCAAGTACTATAGAAGATAGAAGATAAATTGAAAGGATACAATAAAACTTTATAGTATTTATCTTCTGACCTAGCAAATTCCCTGTTCAAAAACATGCCCCAAAGAAATACTGGCAAAACAAAATGTATACGGCATTTTGTTGTTGAGATTGTTGGTTAAAGAAATTTAATGCACCTCCGTAGGGAGCTGTTTGAATTACATGGTGTATTCACAGTGGACTACTATGTACCAATAAAATTAAATGAGGACTATGTTTACATACTATTAGTGTTTGCTTTCAGGGAAATGTTTTTGGTTTTGTTCTGCTTTGTTTTGTTTTTAGTAATAAAAAACAAGTTAAAATGAGTGAATATCGTATGTTTTAATTTATTATTTTACAATGTAACTTCAATGTTGTACATGCTTTATATTTAAAAACAAAAGTAATATACATTTTTGTTTTTATTTTTTAAAGGTTTATTTATTTAATGTATGTGAGTACACTGTAGCTGTCTTCAGTCACGTGAAATGAGGGCATTGGATCCCATTACAGTTGGCTGTGAGCCACCATGTGGTTGCTGGGAATTGAACTCAGGACTTTTGGAAGAACAATCAGTGCTCTTAACTGCTGAGCCATCTCTCCAGCCTCAACATTTTTTAAATAGACACAAAGGGAAATGAGAAATTGGGAACAAGAAAAAGCAATAGACACTAGATTTTAAAAACTAAATTTGATTTTGGTTTTTAAAGTAGAAAACTGGCTTAAGTAATAAGAAGCAATTTTAATTTTTAAAAAGCCTTGAGTAATGTTTCCTTGGATCCTGGTAATTAACCCCAAGACCTCATCTATGCTAAGCAAATGCTCTACCACAAAGTTAAAGCAAAATTCTCCTGAGAAATGTTAAGGGAGTGAAATATACGTGCATTTTAATGATGAGCTATTCATGCAGAGGAAATGGCTGGCTGCCCATGTGACTTGGGAAGGCAACAGAAGCTTGGATCACTAGTAAGGAGACTCAAGACAAATGCGACAAAGGACTGAAGGAATAAATTGAGCTATTTTTGAAAACTATATCATTAGCAGGAGGTTTCATATTATGATTCCAATATTAATGTTCATAGAATAAGAGATTACTTTAATAAATGCCTATGTGATACTTCATCACAACCTGTGCACTTGGAAGTGTGAGTAGGAGTAAGAGAAAACAGGTAAAGTAGAAGAGACTAATCAAAATCTCTACAATGTTCAATTTGAATTGGAAGTGTAATTATGACATAGTATTTCCTATCTTTTACTTCAAGAAATAAAATAACTCTTTGAAGAGATGGATGATTTCATTAAATAAATGAGTTTAAAACAGCTCATTTCATAGCAAATATTAAAGAAAAGACTGAAGAACTCAGACAACACAAGGAGGTGTCCCAAACCCAAAATGGGACCTTAGTATGAAAAAGAATGAAAAAAATAAAGGACAGGGCCAGAGAAATGGCTCAAGAGTTAAAAGTACTTGTTGTTCATCTAGAGAGCCCAAGTTCAGTTCCCAGCACTCACACGGGAGCTGCTTGAAACTCTAGCTCCCAATATCCTGCCTTTCAGCCATAAACACACACACACACACACACACACACACACACACACAGAAGGGGGGAGGGAACAGTCATACATATGCATAAATAAAAGTAAATTCTTTGTTTGTTTGTTTGTTTGTTTGTTTGGATGTATGTTTTGTTTCTTGAGACAAGATTTCTTTATGTAGCCCTGTCTGTACTGGAGCTCACTCTTTAGACCAGGAAGGACTCAAACTCAGGGATCAGCCTGCCTCTTAAATGATAGGATTAAAAACATGCACTATCACATCCAGCTAAATAAATTCTTTTTATGGGGAAAAAAAAACTACCATGAGTTACACTAATTAAAACCAAAAACATGGCCAATGATAGCCTAAAGACTGGTAAATCAATCGAAGCTACCTATGATAAATGTCTAACTGTCCTTCTTAGGTTTTCTATTGCTGTGATGAAACACCATGACCAAAAGCAACATAGGGAAGAAAGGGTTTATTTCTCTCACAGTTCTATATAACAGTTCATCATTAAAAGAAGTCAGGGCAGGAACTCAGGCAGGGAAGGAACCTGCCTCTGGGTTCTAATGCAGAGACCATGGAAGAGCACTGCTCACTCCCTTGCTCTCTCTAGCTTGCTCAACCTGCTTTCTTAAAAAACCCAGGACAAGCATTCCAGAGATGGCACCACCCACAATGTGCTAGGCCCTCCTCTATCAATCTCTAATTAAGAAAATGCCCTAAAGGCTTGCCTACAGCCTGCCTTATAAAGGCATTTTTCATTTTTTTTTTCTGAGGCTCCCTCCTTTCAGATGACTCTAGTCTGTGTTAAGTTAACACAAAACTAGCCAGCACCCTAACATAAACTCAGCAAGATAACAAAACAGCAAGAAAGGGTGTTTCTGTTCATCGTGGTAGTTTAGCTACTAAGGGAAAAAGGAAGAATAAAAGGAAGTTGCATCTTTGTCACAATCTACAGGGAAATAATGAGTTAAGAATGTGAGGAGCTCCATGGATGGAAACAGCCAACTAGCATGATTCCTGCAGACATGTCAGGACATCTTGAGCAAGCCTCACAAAAGCAAATAAATAAACCAAACTTAAATGTGAATAAAATTTCATATCCAATACTCAAGACAGATAATGAGAAGACAGAAGAACACTCTAGAATCACAAGCAGGTACAATCAGCAAAATCCAGATCACTGGAAATTCCCGTTGATAAACAACCTAATTTCTTCCATTAAATAAGTTGTCATGGGGAACATTTGAGAGAGGAAAGATAATCTAATTCCTTCCACAAATAAGTCACCATGAGAAACACTGGAGAGAAAAAGTACAGAAAAATAAACACAGAGACCAGTTATAATGGCTGTCCCTTCTTTACTTAATCCAGATTCATACTACAAAGAATAAAAATAAAAAATTAATACCAGGAAGTTAAAAATGCAAAATCAACATCATGGGTGAGACAACTGGATAGATTATAATATTAAGGCATTAGTATTAATTATTTTAGGTAACATTATAAAAGTATAATTGAGAAAGTATATCTTAAGAGTTGTAGTAGTTAATTTTATATTGTGATAAAATCTGCCAATGAAACATATAGAGTGAAAAATCTACTGGAGCTTATGGTTCTGGAAGGATCAGAGTCTACCATGGCAGCAAGCAGGTACAGTAGCCAGAACAAGAAGTTGAGAGACTTCATCCTTAACTTCAAGAATGAGCAGAGAACAAACTGAAAGTGGGTTGAGGTTATGAACTTAATAAGTCTGCCCCTTGTTCCACAGAGGCCACACCTCTTAAACCTCCCAAAATAGTTCCAACAACCAGAGACCAAGTATTGAATCCCAAGACTATGTGGGACCTCTCACATTTACACCACTGCAGTTATGCACCAAAGCATATGCACAACAAACTCTGGTGAGTAGGAATAACATAGAAATAATAACACAGGAGCATTGAGAAAACATTGGCTGTGAGTTAACACTGGATAAGAGTCTTTATTGTGCCCTTAGGTTTACTGTCTTACATTTGCAACTCTCCACTTCAAATTTATTGGAGAAGCATGTCTGGTAATCTCAATGCATCAAATGAAAGTTAAATTCAAGCTTAAGGAAAGATTTCTCTGTAAAAATGTATGGTGCGAGCAGGCATGGCTCAGGAAATAATCTATATTGCCTCTGCTTAGAATTTTGCAGAGTTGGGAGGATAGAAGGCTGGAGTGATGGGGTAAGAGCTGAGAGGATATTTATTCTGCAAAAGAAGCTGCATTTGTTGTGAGGGAAGCAGAGTGTAATTAAGTTTTAAACAGGAGGCTAACACCACTGCAATCAATTCAGAAAGCTTGGGTAAGAACTGTAAGGAGAATTGATTGAAATGGGGACAGACTGCAGGAGTAAAGACTGCCATAGTAACTCTACACAGTTTTATAAAATTAACAGGACTTAATGATTGAATAAAAGAGACAGAAAAGAAATAGAAATCTATAATGGTTCCCATAGCTTTCATTTTGTGACCTGCATGCATGGAAGTATGACTAAGTCAAAATAAAATAGGACTACTGTTTCATGGCTTGGGAGGTGATAAGGTACCTGAGCTAATGAGCACTGATTTATCACAAAATAAGAGCTGTGAGCCACAACTAAGAGGCAGGTCTGAAACCATGTGACATAAAATCAACAGTCATGAGACATGGTACTTTGACTCATCTAGATGGTTCTGTATATGATGGTGAATGGGCCCTGTAGTCATGATAATACTGATAAGAATATGTACTCTGGGGGGCTGGAGTATGACCCAATTCAATAGGTAATAATGAGCTTGCCAAATAAACATGAGTGTCTGTGCTCAGGTCTCGATTATCTATGTAAAAGGGAATCATATTACCCTACCTGTGACACTAAGGAATTAGAGACAGGGAATCCTTGTGATGATCCTTGTGAATGCTAAATTGGTTTAAATAAAAGGCTCTGGCTCAAAAGAAGAGAGAAATGAAGAACAACATTTGACATCAACTACTGGTCTCCACCTGCATGTCCCAACACAGAAAGACACAGCCGATCACACATGTATGCCTACATAAATGCAAACGTACACATATACCTACAACAAAAAGAACGTGTGCTTTACAGCCACTCTCTAAAGAAATATAAACGATTTTATTGCTCTGGACTTTTAAAAGTCTGTTTCTACATGATGCCCAGATGCTAGTTTCTGCCATTTGGACATATACAGTATATTTTATTCATTTCCTTCAATTTTCTCACTTGCTATCTGTTTTTTAAAAAAGGAAAGTTTTCATGGTGTGTGTGTGTGTGTGTGTGTGTGTGTGTGTACACTGGTGTGTCTCCATGTATATAAGTTTGTATATGTGTGAGTAGACATATATATGTGGTTAGGTATGCACATATGTGCATGTGTGTGCAAAGTTGGCATCTGGTATCTTTCTCTGTCCTTCTCCCCTTTATTTATTGGTGCGCAATCACTAACTGTACACAGAGATTTCCAATTCCAGCTGGCCTAATTATCAGCTAGCTCCTATGTTCCTCTGCTTCTGCCTCCACATCTTGGATTACAGATGGCTGTCGTACATGCCCATCTTCCCTAAGTAGGTCTGGTGTGAAAGTATATTTTACATAAATATGATGCCAGAAGCTTAGAGAGATACTGTATTAGTCAGCTAATTGTTTTTCTGACAATATACCTGAAGAAATAAATTTAAAAGGAGGAAAGATTTGTTTATGCTCACATTCGTGTAGGTTCCTGTCTGTGGACATCTGCTGTTGATGAGGCCTGTGGCACCACATTATATCATAGAGGGTGCATATGGACAAGATCTCTTGATCTCTTGGTATAGGGAAAGCAAAGAGTTCTTTCCAGAAAAGGGCCAGAGTTTCAATAGGGGTTCCATGAAACAATCCCAATGACCAAACCATGTTACAACAGCACTACAGACTGGTCAGGGTTTTGACAATGAACCCTTGGGGAACACTTCACATCTAAACTAGAGCAGAAACCGGAAGGCAGCAAAGACCATGAGTTCCTCAGTGTATCCAGATGACATAACTGCTTTCACCTCTAGTCATTGATTTTCAGGGATTCAAATAAAAGAATTCCAAAGGAAGCTATGGTCAGGAATGCAGTGTTTCTGTTGGAATGGATATTGGTTTGGGTGGTTTCAGAAGTAACAGAAGCAAAAGATGCTACAGCCTAAAGCAACACCTGGCCCTGGCATAGGTCACCAGGAAAGATCGCTAAGATTAAAACTCCTATGTGTCTGGTTCTGCTAAATTTGAGAGGAAAGGAAGTCAGGACTTTCACTTATAGTTAAAACAGGCTCTGAGATACCAGGTACACAACCTAAGCTATGACAACTTGTCATGGCTCAGGATTGGCACCATTCAGAGTTCTCATGTAGGCTCAATCTTTCAAGACATTTTAATGACCTACTTAACACAGATTTTATTTAAGAGTTACATGTAAAGTAATTGTAACACCATTGGTATCTATGATATGAAACTAAGTTTGTGCATAGAGGGGAAAATGGCACATTCTCTGAGTAGACAATACAAAAAACAGAAAATTATTTGAATAGGACCCAAAATGTATCAACTCCATCTATGCCAGAATTTTAGATGACTGATAGTGTATAGCTCATATCCTTGTAACTCTCTCCTGCCACATATATGCCCCAGCACAATACAACCATCTCAAATTTATCTTTTTAAAAAGCATATAACTCTGCAAGTCTAGTTAATACTGCTCTTATATGAATGAGGATAGGTCTATCCTTTGGGACACAGGAAACCTGATTGTCCACATCCTCAGGTGAGATTTACCCCTTCCCCCAACAACCATCCACTGACAACAGTGGGTAGATATGATAATATTTCACTGTATAAAATTAGCAAAAATGAAGAAAAAATTGTAAAAACTAAATAAATAAATGAGAGAGAAAATATAAATAGAAGATAGCTACCTACAGAACTCAGAAAGAGATATCTGAATTAGCTCCTGCTTCTGGTTATTTTTGCATTAAAGAAGATGTTTTCAAGTGCATCTGCCTGGTCCTGGAGAAATGGCTAAGTGGAAGGTCACGTGCTCAGCACATAAAGGCCATGGGTTCAATCTACACAAAACAACAGCCCAGTGTGGGACTTCTCAGACCTTCCCTTTTCTTACACTTCGTCAGTTCAGAACACCTCCTTCCTGCACTTTATGACAGTGTTTTCATTAACAAGTAACTCAACCTTTCTTATCTTTGCTTTACTCTTGAATTTGATGTGGTTCTCATGCATGGAATCTTACATGTAAAATGCCATCTCAGATCAGAACACAAACACAGTTCATTAAAACGAAGGAGGAGGAGAAGAAAAAGAAGAGAAAAGGGCAGAATTATCTATCCACGCCCAGATATCAACTTTTGTTGTAGTGGGGATTTTCCTCAGATGTAGCTTTGCATGAGCCAGCAAAGTTGATAGCATAGCTTGAAACAACCTTTAATGAATGTTGATTTTATTACACTTATGCAGTGATTGAAACTTATAGAAAAAATATGTTTGCTTCTTTGAAATTATTTACTAAGGACAAATAATTTTTCTGGTCTCTGTCTTCATCTCTGTCTCCCTCTCCCCCTCCTTTCCTCCTTCTCTCTCTCCCTCCGTCTCTGTCTCTGTCTCTGTCTCTGTCTCTCTCTCTCTCTCTCTCTCTCTCTCTCTCTCTCTCTCTCTCTCT
>JANHMN010000004.1:165512478-165526929 GCA_030674055.1 Rhabdomys pumilio | reverse complement strand
CTCTCTCTCTCTCTCTCTCTCTCTCTCTCTCTCTCTCTCTCTCTCTCCATACAAACAGATGGAAAATGTTTGGTTGTTCTTATTTTATAAAATAAATGTTTATGTTTATTGAAACCTAAGAAAAACATCTGAATCACCAAGCCAGAAAATTCATGAATTTTACAAAATGTTTTTTAGTGACTAAAAAGGACATATATTTTAAAAGCTTTAACAAAAATCTTAAGCTATTTAGATTTCCTCTCTTTTACAGAGGAATGTTTGGAAGATTTTATATCTCTGAGATTCCAAGAATTGCTGAGAGAAAAGTATATATATTAAAACCATGGTTGTCGGCTGACTGATCAATTCAGCCAGAAGACATGATTCACCAAGATTGGCCATTTCATGCACAGCATTTGGCCATGCAACCAGGCCACAGCTATCATTGCAGTTTATTCAGATATATTCTGTATTCTATGATGGTGATATAATAAACCTTGATTTCTGCAACCTCATTCTTTTAACATATTTATGCATGAATTTTCTATTGTCCATGTCAGTTTTTAAAAGTATAAATTCTACACGCACTAAATATGTCTTCATGGCTCATTTTCCTCTTGTTTCTGAGCTTAACCACTCTGTGTCAGCTGTGTACCAAGCAGCTGTTGCTAGGATGTATCTGTTACCATAGCAATAGATGAACTCTCCAGATGCATCTAGAATTCTGCATCTTGTATATTATCTTTGTATCCCTTGTCATATTCAAATTGGTGTCCAGTTCTATAACTGTACCAAAATTTCTTGTTGCATAATAACCTACATTTAATATATATGGATATATAGTTTTGATACAATGTTGATTTCTTTTGCCCCTTTAAACTATCATTCTATCCTCCCAAGCATTTCCACACAAATCCTAAGACTGTGTTAAAATTCTTGGTGAATTAAAAATGGTCCAGAGAATAACATTCTACCAAGTTAATAAGGATAAGAAACATCTACCAATTCACCCCTCCAAAAGGCAACTGATAATGTTAAAAAGGAAAACTAAAAGGTATAAATGGACTATTCTTTCCCCTTTCTTGTTTCTTTCTAATGCATTCAGCATGTAACCATAAACAGTGAAGAAGTAACAACTACTGTACTCCACATGGATGTGAGCCTATCCCTCAGGACATAGCCCAGATTCTAAATAGCAGTGAGGATGACCCTCAGACATATTGTCTGCTTTCAGGACTTCTGAAGATCCACGTGGGCTAGCCACCCTAGATATTCTGGTTGTGCAGAAGATCCAATCATGATTGATTCTGCTGCATCTAAATCATCTCTACAGATTTTAACTTTTTAAAATCTGTGCAGGAGCTTCAGAAAGTAGCAGGTGAGATAACACTCCCTCACCAAGCGATAGTTCCCAAGGAAACAGAAATAACTGAGCTGTTACTAGACACCTTATATTATGATTGAAATTCCTGCCAAGTGCAGGGACGACAGGACCTGCTGCATCTTCAAGAAACTAAATCACGAAGATGATAGAGACAGAAATCGCTACAGATAACATTTGCATTAACTCATGGGAGCAAATGCTTGATTGGGGAGCATAGAGGCTCTGACACTGGCTTATTCATAGAACTTTATTCTTTCTGAGGATGAACAGAGTCACTTGATGCTTTGTGCTGTGAGTCAAGGCAAACTCTTGTGCCCAAAAATCATTTCTGTGTTCCTGACTACCCATCTTCGCTAGAAATAAAATAAAGAGATGCTGTTATTAACCATACTGTGTACATATGCACTCAAATCCCAAAGCTGAAAAGAAAATAAGATTATGATTATTAAATTATACACTGATATTTTATTATGCTTCCAGTATCACTATTACATAAAGAGAGGAACAACCATACTTTTGGGACAGAACCTCATTAATGGATTATCTTGTTGACACCTGTTCTGTGTGTGTAGTCAACAATACTGTTGTATTGAAATGGTATGCCTTGACAACTGTTAACACAATAAAACAATTTAATTTATTTTAGAGTTATAACATGATAAGTTTATTCTATTTAAAAAACTTACTAGGGAAAAATTTAGAATTTTAAACAATGTAAGTGGTTGTATAATGAACTTTCTGCCCATGTTTCTTCAGTATTACTTTTGAAAAAGCAGTTAAACAAAGAACTCCTGACTGTCTTCATTTGTAAGGATTATCAAAGTAATTTCTTCAAATTTGAGTTAAAGGCATTATAAATAGCATCATTTTCTAAATATGAATTTTGTGTTGAAATTGTTGATATAAAGAAATTTAATAGTGTCTTCTGTGTTTCCTAACAATAGAAAAGGAGTGTGACAGTCTACAAAGATCTGGTTTGGATAGAGTTGAATATTATGACTATGCCATCTCTATTTATGCTTAGCTCTCAAAAGAAAACATCAGAAGATCATTCCACCACCAATTACATAATTCAGTAATCATTTGCATGGGGTAGTACTTCCATTTTAATAAATATTGCACAGAGAAAACGCTTAGAAATTCTAATTTCAAGTTATTTTCTTAAATTAAGGTCATTAGTTTGGGTTCATTCACTGAACAAAGATTCAGAGTGAGCATCTAGGTGGCAGAGATAAGTTGTGACATGACATTGGCCAAACCGTGCCATCTGTGCAATGTTGCATAGACATTAAGTAGGAGTTACTTTATGGGGTACAAATGCGAATACTATCATGCAAGTTTTCAGCCTCATGGTATAATTATCATTAGTTTAATACATGTATGACTAACTGAACTTAAAACAGATTTTTATAAAGAAGTAAATGTCTATACAATTAATGTAAGAACAAAAATAATTCAGAATTTGTTTTTGAAAGCCAAAAAAGCTTTTCTCATAAGAAATCATCCCCCAACAAATCATAAGAACTTTATGTAAAGATGACTAAAATAGAGTTTAGTTAACTATCATGATGCGACTTATCATGAATAAAATATAACATTAAAGTCATAAGACAAAAGGATCGATAACTTACAAGGATACTTTCAAAATATGTTAAATGAATAAAAAGATGGTCATATGATAGGCAAATTTTAAAAATATACTCAAATGTAACAAAAGTTATCAATAGTGGTCACATTATGAGCAGAATTTTTTGTTTCTTTGATCTGTTTTCAAATATTTCTGAAATATATGCATGTAATATTTCAAAGTCTTTTTTGTTAGATAGAGTTGAAAAATGAAATTAAAAAGATGCCCCACACGTGTTTTAAAAGCCTAAAGGTAGATAATTATTAGAAGGTAATTGTATTCAAAGAGAAAAAAACTACATCACAGTATGTTTAGTATGTCTTACCTCAACACTGGGAGTTCCAAGGGTAACAAACATCTTTTCTTAACATTAGCAGAGTGTCAAGTGCTAAGCTACCAAAACTTTCCTTTTATACAAAATATGTAAAATATGTGTCAATAGGAAACCATGTATAAGATTTATAAAATGGTATCTGAGTCCTGAAATCACAGAGACACATGCTTGAGAATTCCATTAGACCACAGCACGCATTATGTCTTCTTCCACAAGTTTAATTATCACTGACAAACTTGGATGCTACTGTCCAACATGTCTTACATGAACCATGTATGGAGGTTGGGGTGGGCTGTGTGCATGTTCATGTATGCATTAGAGAAGTGAACTTCAGGAATAGGAATCTATCTAAGTATCAAAAATGCGTCAAAGTGATTATCTGTCTTAGAAACTGCATGAAAATTCTTCTTAAAACTCCATAATTTTCTTTGACAAGGACTTTGATCTCCGGTTCCAAAAGGACCCAGTGCTGTTGTTTGGTTTTGTTCCTTTTACCTGTGTCTTTTGTTCTTGTGATTTATTTGTTCAGAAATGATTTCCCAATTTTACCTAAGGTAGTTTCCATTTTTAATTTAATTTAATTTTTCATTTTAATTCAATACTTGTCTATTTTCTTGGCTTCCACTGTTTTCTAGTGAATGAACTAAGTCTAGTACACTGTAGGCACTACATAAATATTTGATGAATGGATGAGTAATTTAAATGCCCATTTTATATGACTTTCACTCCAAGCAAAGTGATTTTGCCTACTTTAAACTCTCTATAATATTGCTTATATTTGTCATAGGCCACCTAGAACATGTGGTCTGAAAATACTGCATTTCCTAACTTATGTCACCCTTTTATGTCTCAGTTCTTGAGTTTATTTAGAAATCTCTAACCATAAGAAGAAGTTAGCTCTAAATAAGCCAAAAACAAATAATTAAATTATAAAAAGTTTTAATAAAGTTCTGAAATTTTACCCCCACAATCTTCTTTCATTTCATTTTAACCCAACAAGTAAGTTGGAAAAAAAAGTAAACTATTCATCCAATAGACACTTGATGATGGTAGGAAAGTAATAGAGTGAGCATCAAAATAGGTGTATCTCCAAGATCAAGTGTATATTAGTTCATGAAGCAGGTGTCAATAAACTTTGGGAAGTTGAAGAAATATCCTGTATTCCATCTGATCACAAATAAATAAATCTGGATATCAACAACAATAGCAACAGCAGAAAGTACACAACCACACGAAAACAAAACAGCATACAATGAATGGAAATTGGTCAAGGAGGAAATTGTGAAGGAAAATTTAAAGATCCTAGAATTGAATGAAAATCAAAACACAACATGCAGCAATCAATGGGACACAATGGAAACAGTCATATGTTGCAGGACATTTGGTCACATTCTGAACCCTGAGATTGTGAACTAGAAAAACCTGTTTCTTGTTGTGGTGTGGCTCAGCCCTAACAAACACTTTCAACTGGAGAGCTTTCTGTAAACAAGAGCTAAATAAAGTCAGTGAAAGATCAACAGCAAACGTACAATTGACAGTGAGTAAATGTAAGAAAACCCAGGAAAGAGAAAGGAGGGTCTTTGATTTGAAGGTTATTTAAGACAGTGTAGAAAAGGAGAAGGAGCTTTTTTCTTCTGGGATGTGAGTGGAATAGGAAGGTCAGCTGGGTGCTTTCTCTGACTCTGAGAACTAGCAGGCTTTCACTCCAGCATCTGGCTCTTTGAGTCTTCATTGGTAAATCAAGTATTTGGTATTTTGTTTTAAAAACAACAGTCAAAAGACAAAAATTTGCATCAGTAAGCGTTTCATCAAGATGCTGGTGTGGTTTCATATTGATAGTTTAATAATTCATCTGAAGGCCTTGGAAAAATAGCAACAACAACAAAATCCCCAAATGAATAGATAGGAAGAGATAATACAAAGCAGAGCCAAGATTAATGAAACAGAAAATTTTAAAAGCTCAATGTAACAATGAAATAAAAAGTTGGTTCTCTCAGGAGTGGTATGACTGACAAGCCCTTAGTCAAATTAACAAAAAGATAGAGAGGACACAAATTAATAAAAATAGAACTTTTTTATACTGTAATAGTTGGCTAAAAACTTAATATGACAAGTTAATGTTAGAAAATAACATTGATCCCTACACAGAACAGCACCGATTTTATTTTTATTATAACTTTGCAGTCACTGTGCTCATGTGACAATCAACTCAGTTGATTATTCTGACACTAAATATATACCCAAACATAAAATGATGCTTAAAATTTCTGACTTTTTATGAGACGGTCATAATGTTTAGAACAATGAAGATGATAACATGTTTACCATGTACTGATGAACATATTTTGATTTTTTTTATATCCATTTCTTAGACATCCTTTAAATATGGTTTTTAGACCCTAGTTATGCATGTCACAGAGACATAGAGAGCCCGGAGTGCTTCAAGGCTGAAAAATATGGAAGCCATGCCACACAATGTTCTTGAGTGAACTCAATGAGAAAAGACTTAGATGCCATGACTTTTCAGTTTTCCCACATGAAAGGAATGGTCCTGACACAGTTTGCCAAAAAGCATGGTGAAAGCTATGGGAAGAACTTGAGATCAAAGTTAAAGAAGTATTGGAAATGAGAAAAGTGTCAAACCAAAGAGGGTTTGGTTATGTGAGATGATATGCTGTTCCTGTGATTTGGATTTCTAACCAAAGGTCCCTTCACCCTCATAGAAGGAATATATTCACTGAAGAGCAAGATAACAATTTAAGTTATCTTGTAGAGACATCCTTTGCAATATCACATTCTACCCCACAGGTTGTAGAATATCACATGCTAAGAGAACCACTAAGAGGATTCTATCTTTGCTATGCCTTCGCCCCCACATTTGAGCTCTCCAAAGTTACGTTTCCATCTTCTTCAAGTTTTTCTCTACCCAGATCTAGCACTCAGAAATGACATAATAATCCCCAGAGTCTCTCTTTGTTCTACAATATGGCTGAAAATGCAAAACTATCAATGTGAAACCTAGCCAAGCTGCAGAAACAGACAAAAAGATTAGATGTACCACATCAAGAATGAAACAATAAGAACAATAAACGATGTTAAGTTAAATTATCCCAGCATGAGGAACAATGGGCATATCAACATTGCATACTAGAGAGGAAGGATAAGTAAAAATTGACTTGAAGCACACCAAGTAAGTGGGCAAGAGGCAAATAAAAATATAGAGAATGTGAAATGTCAAAGTATAATTGTTAATAAGCTCTTATCAGTAAGTTACTCTTAATATTAAATCTATTCTGTCTTATGTTATCATGCTGGGGACTTGTTCTAGGATGAGTAGTTTGGGCCTGAGACGCAACAAATTTCTTTGATATTTGGTTCCACCTTACCAGAGAAAAATGGCCTTAAAATGGAGTGTTTTGATTCTATTCTATTCTATTCTATTCTATTCAAACTCAACAACAACAACAAATAACCACCAACAACAAAGCATATCTACAAGTTCAAACTTTCACTATTCAGGCATTATATCTTTTAAGTACAGGATCTATGTGAAAAAAAATTGACTGAAGTAAATTCTTAAACTGCATTTTAATTTTAACTTGTGTCTAATGTTTCTGTAGAAATAGTTTAAAGTACCTTGGCTAGCTGGCTGAATCTCTTAGTTTGACATGATACTCAAATTTTCATCTACTTACAGAAGATTGCTTTCCATTGGTCCCTAAATAACCCTTTGTAAATAGTTAAACAATACAGATTTCATGTATAGCTTGAAATTAAACAATAAGAGCTGATTTTATTCTCAATAATGTTAGAGAAATTTCATGTCACCCTTTTCTATTTTACACACATTAGTAAACATGAAAGTCTTTTTGACATGTGCTCAACACATCGCAACCCTCATTTTTATTATTACCCTTTGTTACCAGACTTTGAACTTTTTGACTCTACATCTGGAATTGTATTGAGTTTGATATTGTACTCTAAAAAGTCACTCCTAGTCTGCCTTTTATATAGGATTCTCAGATCTAGTAGAAATTAAAGCCAGATGAATTTCAGATAAACAAGTTTTTCCCCCATGTACTTCATGAAATATTTGGCACCCTGCATTTTATTAATCAACACTAATTATGTACAATATGGCTTTATCTAGCATTCTTTATAATAGCATATTGAGTCAAGACTAGCAGACATTTAAATCAGTAGAGTGTTCTTTCCTGTCATAATAGTACCATTAGTACAAGAACATAATAGTCCCATTTATTTCTTAAATAATTGTATGTAAATTATTTCTTTAGATGAACCCAAGAGGGCCTTTGAATAATTCACAACCAAAGAATAGAACATTGTCCTTCATCCCTACTAAGGATGTACTCCAAGCCATCCATCATTGGGTAGGCAGGAAATAGATGATAGATAAATAATAAATTAATAAAGGTAGATGATACATAGGTAGATGATAGATAGATAGATAGATAGATAGATAGATAGATAGATACATACATACATACATACATACATAGACAGATAGGTAGAAGATGTGGATATAGATGATGGATGGATTAATACATAGACACATGATTGATAGATAGGTAAATAGATGATAGGTGATAGACAGACAGACAGACAGACAAAGAGTTAGATTTTAAGAGTTTAAGAATATATCTTTTCACCAAATATAAGAACAAAGAATTTCCAGCATATAGAGATATTTCATCAGTCAGGAGCTATGATGGTTTGCATATGCTTGGCCCAGGGAGTAGCCTTATTAGGAGGTGTGACCTTGTTGGAGGTGTATCACTGTGGGCATGGGCTTAAGACCCTCACCCTAGCTGCCTGGAAGTCAGTCATTCACTAGCAGCCTTCAGATGAAGACATAGAGCTCTTAGCTTCTCCTGCACCATGCCTGCCTGGATGCTGCCATATTCGCACGCACCTTGATGACACTGGATTGAATCTCTGTCCTATAAGCCAGGCCCAGCTAAATGTTGTCCTTTATAAGACTTGCCTTGGTCACGATATCTGTTCACAGCTGTAAAACTCTAACTAAGACAGAAGTTGGTACTGGGAGTAAGGTATTGCTGTGATAGGCCTCATCATTGCTTTTGCTGGGAAGAATGTAGATTTGGGGACTTTGGATTTGGAAAGCAGTGGGATGCTTTAAATGGGGTTTAACAGGCCATACTAGTAAAATTATGGAAGAGTTTGTTGCTGAGAGCAATTTGAACTGTGCAGACCTGGCCCAAGAAGTTTCAGAGAATTTCAGTATGTGGCCTAGAGACTGTTTTTGTGGTATGTTGGTGAAAAATGTGGCTGCTTTTTGCCCTTGTCTGAAGAGTCTGCCTAAGGCTAAAGAGATTTATATTAATTGCATCTACAAAGGAAGTCTCAAAAAAGCACAGCAGAGACTTTGTTCTCTGGTTAAGTCTGATGAAGAGCATTTTGAACAAAACAGCAAGCTGAGAAAGGGAAAATACAAAGAGTTTTAAAAGGGAAACCAGGAAGCAAAATGGAGCCAAATCCTGTGTTCAAGGATATTAAATTGAGGTAAGGGAGTAGTAACCTTGGGGCAAGATTCCAACCAGCTAAATTTAGGTCTAGGCATGGAAGTACAAGCCTTTAATCCCAGGAGGCAAAGACAAGCAGATCTCTGAGTTCAAGGCCAGCCTAGAACAGAGCAAATTCTATGTGAAGAAAAACTTAAATCCAGCCTGGTGGACCACATCTTTAATCTCAGTGCTTAGGAGACAGGCATACAGATCTCTGAGTTCAAAGTCAGTCTACAGAGCAAGATCCAGGACAGCCAAGTTACAGCAGTGAAGGAGCTGGGAAAGAGGAAGCTAGTGATGATGTAACAGAACAAGGATGAGGGCAGTGTTCCAGCTACTGCAAGCAGCAGAACTCTGCAGCTTTGGTCATGTGTCTCTGGCTTTGTAGTCAAGAGGAGAAGGAGACTACAGGGACAATTGATGCTAGTTAGCTGGAGCTAAGAAATTAGTGGTGGTTAAGAAGAGACCAGTATCACTGAGGAGAAATCTTCTGGAAAGTATTTTTTGAGAAAAAACAAAGAAGCTGTGTCCCAGAGAGAGCCAAGATTGCATCTCATACTGCAGCTGTACTTGGCAACATGTAAGAGTCACCCAGGTGGTATTGATTTGAAGGCATGAAGAAGTATGAAGAACAGCTGAGGCTTGGCACTGTGAGAGACCATGGAAAGCCATTGGTGAAAGTGCAGCCTCAGATGCAGTTCATGGCTCAGGACTGAAGGGTTCATGCAAAGGGAGTAAGGCTTGGCACCATGAAGAAATCCTATGAGAAGCTATTGGTGAAGCCTAGTTGCAGTGGAAGACCCCAGTGTACTGAAGATGCCAGTATCATGGGATGATCACCAAGAACAGCAGCGGCAGTGGAGTTGATCAACCTGAGTTTAGAGTGCTACAGAGGGCAGAGCTGGAAAGGTTATGCCAACCCTTCAGAGGAGCCCAGAAGATGATGTGTCAATGCAAGACATTGGAAGAAGCTGGAAAGTTGAAGTTGACTTGGAGATGCCAAGATATGAAAGATGGCAGAGCTGTAAGGTACATGCTGAGGAAAGCTGCTAATAGGGAGTGGAATCAGCCCAGGAGAAAGAAGTGTGTTGCTGTTAACCCAGATAAAAAAGAAAAAGGAGTTGTAGATTTGGAGACTACTTTGACATCAGCCATGGAGATACCAAGTACAGAGTTTGCCCAGCTTGTTTCCTGTCTTGCTTTGGGGATTACAGTTAAATGACTGGATGAATCTCAGAAGAGAGCTTGAATTTAGGACTTTTAACATTGTTAAGACTGCTGTAGACTATTGGTACATTTGAATTTGGATTGAATGTGCTTTTTATTATGCTGTGGTTAAATATGGCCCCCATAGATTCATGTTTGAACAAACCTATGGGGCCCAGGGAGTGGAAATGTGATGGTTTGCATATGCTTGGCCCAGGGAGCTGCCCTATTAGGAGGTGTGGCCTTGTTGGAGTAGGTGTGTCACTGTGGGCATGGGCTTAAGACCCTCACCCTAGCTGCCTGGAAGTCAGTCATCCACTAGCAGCCTTCAGATGAAGACATAGAGCTCTTAGCTCCTCCTGCACCACACCTGCCTGGATGCTGACATGTTCTCACCTTGATGATACTGGACTGAATCTCTGACCTGTAAGCCAGTCCCAGCTAAATGTTGTCCTTTATTAGACTTGTCTTGGTCATGGTGTCTGTTCACAGCTGTAAAACCCTAAAACAGGAGCTTACATCCATTTGGATCAGGGAACCAGCAGTGATCAAAGCTCATGTGCTCTTGGCTCTGCATCAGCTTTACCTAGGAGACTGAGATTTTCATAAGTGCTTGTCAAGCTAATTTTACCATAAATCTTAAAATGCTTTTCTCTTGCAGAAACTGGTTCATAAATCACTGACATTTCCATAAAATTTAATTCTCTGTACACATAATGAAACCTCTGATATTTCTAAGTATCATTGTACAAATCACATTATATCCCTAGTCATTGAAATTCTCACTATCAAAACACTACTATAATAAAAATACTTCAGAAAAACATTAGTACCCCAATCAAAGTTAGTTACTCTTTAGAATTCACAACTCTCATAGTTTTGTGTATCAAATATTCTTTTTATAACTGGATGGGGAAGTCATGATGGGTAGCTACCATTAGCCCAGCTCAGGAGATATAATATAAATAGTTATCTAATATACGTGTGAGTTTTTCAAATATACGTAAATATCTTTGTTGAAAGGTATAATTATGTATGTGCAGATGACGTGTGAGGAAAGCAATTATTAAATTTCCATCACAGTGAAGCTCAAGATAAACCTATATAGAGGAACAATTATTTTACAGTGAGCTTAATTCTAACAGTAATTACCTGAGCTTGGTAATAGATGAAGAAGCATAAAAACAATGCATTTTCTTACTAACTTACTCATTGGATTAGCCTTCTCCAATGGGTCACAAAGAGGCAGATGCTGTTGTTATCATTTTAGATATTTTCTTTATGAAAAACAAGTATCACAAGCCTAGCTCCACCCCCACCCCACCCCAACCCCACCCCCACCCCTCCTGGCTGCTAGTTCTCCTCAGCCTAAGCTAAAGCACAGAGGCCAAGTTGGCTTTTTATTCTACTCTTGCACTTAGAGCATGGTCAACATCTATAAATGTCCCTAAAACTTATTTTGTAGAATTTTAATATAGGTTACTAACTTGCTTTATTGGGCACAGGGTAAACTTAATTTAACATGATAACTTTGTAATTATAATCCAAAATTGGAGCATTTTCATGTACAACACAATGATGAACACGTTGTTTAGGATGTAGTTTGTCAGGCTTCAAGCCACTGGTGTTTCTAATTCTAGGCCAATGCTCTTGACTTCTGAGTTTATTGTATCAGAAAACTTGACTATAATGTGAGATCTTAGGACAATAAGCTGTCCTGAGAGGCCACAGTTGCTTGACTTAAAGATAAATGAATTTTCACTTTCTTGAAGATAGGGTTTCTATATTTTAGGTCAGCTCTATGAATTATTCTTACGTTGTTCCTATTCATTCAAAATGAATTTATTTCTGACTTTAGACTCCATGTTGTAAAGATTCAAAGAATTTATCTTTTCATGATATAACCCAATGTTTAAAACACTGTTGAATAACCAGCTATAGCAAAGCATGGAAGGGAAATAAGGTAGTTCTATTTATATTGAAGAATAAAATTGTACAAATAGTTAAAATTTTATAATTGTGTTTTCAGGTTAGCAGTCTGATAATACAAAGCTATCATCATTGAATTACTATACAACTTGGTATAATCTAGATTGCCTTGCATGCTGACTTTTAGCTGAAAAATTTATCTCTGCTCCACAAGTATGAGTTATGTTCTTCATTAGAAACAACAATAGAAAGATACCAATTGAAAAGTTAATATATTTGGCAAGAACCAGAAAATAATAATATATACATCCCAGAAAGACTCATAATTATGTTTATGAAAATTGAGTATGAAACAAAGTTTTGTAAATAATACATAAAATGTAATAGTTAATCTATGCTCATACTTTATATAATCTTGAGTTATTGCATAAATTACATCATTTCACAGTGTATGCAAAGTATATTTATCTGCACGTTCATAGAAACACGATATAATTCTATCTAATTATTTAGAAATGGCAGTCAGAACTTAGAACTAGGTAGTCCTTACTATATTGCTCATCTGCCATTATCAAAAATCATTAAAAAGATAAACTACTTATATCATACTGTTGTAAAAATGAATTCAATACACAGAAAAATGAATAATAAAATTATAAATAATTTTTAAATAATTAAATATAAGAAAATATCAAAGTAAAATTAAATATGAAAAAATTAATCTCTGAGGCTGGAGCTGAGTTCAAAACTTTAAGTGCAAAACCTTCTTCATGTTGCCACCATGACAAAAAGAGAGCTACCAACGTACCTAGAACTCTCAACAAACCGGGTGTGTTGCCTGCACAGGAGGCAGAGGCAGATGGCTCACTGTAAATTTCAGGACAGCGTGGTTGATGGTATATTGAGTTCCAGGCATGCTGTGGCTATATGGCATGGCCATATTTCAAATAAACAAACAAACAAGCAAACAAATAAATAAAAAGGTAGTTATTTTCAGTCACCAGACCTTGCATAGCATGCATTAAAGACTATGATGGCTGAAAGAAATTCAGAAATTGTTTCTCACTTGGGGGCCAAGTAAAAGCACCAGTGTCCAAATAAGATTAGGCTCACCCATCGAGAAGAACAGCAATCAAGTTTCAAGGCAAGTCTGTGACTGGAATTAGTTGTGTAAGAACCTCGCAGAAGAGTTATCTGTGTCGTTTTTTTTTTTTTTTCCAAACTCTAAGCAGTAAGTACAAAGATGACTTTCATGCAGGCAAATAACCACTCCCCGGGACTGAGTGGAATGGAAACTTGAGAGGTGACATGGTGCTAGTGCCATCAAAATAGTAAAGGTGTCATTGCTCAATGTCTTCTTTGCAATGAGACCTCAAACAGACATTGCATAAAAGTCAGACAGATCTAGAGAGAAAACAGCTAAAGATGAAAATTATGGCAGAAGCCTTAATGTTGAAATAGTAACTAGATCATAGGATGGATCTCATGGCTGAATATGAACTCATTTGGTGTCTGTGCAACAGAAAGCACATGGCTTCCAAAGAGAGGAAATTTGGGCTGGCTTTATATTTTTGCCCAGATTCATTCAATTCTGGAACAAAGTGGACATTTCCAACTTTCAACTAGTGATATCTGGGACAGATAAACTCTTCCATGAGGGGCTTCTTTGTAAGAATGAAAGAAATGTTTGTCGCAACAGATATGGCTCCAGGTGACTGATATCCACATGGTGGGGGGTGGAGTTAAAACCGCCCTTAGGCTGAGAATCACTGAGCAAGAATAATAAGGCTGAGATAGAAAACATGATCTAAGTGTATCCTTCAGGGATGTCACACCATCTTAAAATGATAGATTCTTAGAAGTACACAATAGGAGAACACAATAGAGCCAAAAACTTGGTGGTTACTGGTATTGACCCCATTCCAATAACAATGAATACATCTAAACAAACATAGTGTATGCATTGTTTACAAGCATAATATATGTAAGAGTTAAAGATCACAAATTTTGACCATCTGAAATAACAGCTGAACAAGTAAAAACTCAGGTATTGACAGAAATCAAATTAAAGAATATACATGATTTCTCAAATTTCTTAAAGAAAATAAATTATTTGTTTCTCAAGATGTATAAATCAAATATGAATAATGTAAACCATTCATCAAAACAAGTAAAATCTGTGAAAGGAAATTTCTCGACTCTCCTTATGTAACACTAACAGGTGCCACCCCACGGTGGTCCTACAAACAGATAAAGGTATAACACACTAGAGGTACAAAAATACACTGTAAATCAGACCCAGAGGCTGAAAAGAGTCATATAGAAACTCAAAGAACAGAACATAGCTCAGTGAGTGCAGGATCAGCATATAGAAAGTACCAGGTTAAAAATAAAAGGAAGAGCCAGACAGTGGTGGCGCTATCAGCACTTGGGAGACAGAGGCAGG
>JANHMN010000004.1:165497035-165512078 GCA_030674055.1 Rhabdomys pumilio | reverse complement strand
AATGTGAATATTGGAGACACACAGGCAGCACTCTATTTCAGCAAGAAATGGAAAGGCACCCTTGCTCCTCCAATTAACGTATTTCTGTTTTCTTTCTACAGACAGATTACTACATGAAGTATTAGCTTGTCAGGCTATGCAGTCTCCATCACAGGAACTCAACTGTGCCTTTGTAATGCAAATGTCACAGACAATTAACAAATAACAGTGGCTCTGTACCAATGCAACCATGTTTGTGGACACCGAAACTTAAATTTATTTTAATTTTTAATGTAGTTAACGTATCACATAATATTTATTTTTGTTCTGGAACTCATCTGAATGCCCCCTCCCTGAGGGCTAGCTTTCATGGTTCCAGAAGGAGCCAGTGTCAAGCAATCTTCAAAAAGAGGGAGGCGACCAACAGTCCTCACCAGCTATGATACCTATGTACCATGTCAATGACCCAAACAGTACAAAAACCATATGTGTGCAGTAGCGGCATACATACCTGAGCAGTAACTAACAGGTCTCTGATTGGACTTAAGACCCATTCAACGTTAGAAATACCATGCCCAGTCCTAGAAACCTAGCAACTACTAAGTGCTAAACTCATGGTTATTGGGGAAGAATCTATAATCCGCTCATGCCCCTCTCTCCCATGTCCTGTGACTGTCATGTTCTATCGATATCTCTGAGAGACCTGCTCTTTTCAGAAGGGAAACAGAGGAAGAGTGGATCTGGAAGAGAGGAGACATGAAGGGGAGGGATGGAGAGGAGAGGAAGGAGGGGGATCTATGGTCAGAATGTAATATATGAGAGAAGAATAAACAAATAATATATACTTTTAAAATTACTAATTATTTGATATTATTTTATAATGTCATAAATATTACATAAAATAATAGAATGTATTATATACAATAATATTATAATAAATAATATAAATTTATATTATATATGAATATATTTATTTATTTTCTCTCATATATACCATTATTTCACATATATTTAACATTCCCAGCTTATAGGTTGTCCCCAAAATGACATCAGGCCATGGCTTCCAACTTAGGCTCCAAACAATGCAAATGGAAATGAAAATAGACCAATCAGAATTGTTTCCCACTTACAGGTTAGTGACTAAGATCTGGATCCTCACCAATCCCAGTACAGAACTCAGAAAACTTTGGAGTTGTCACTCCTTTGTGGGCTGATGTGCATATCCAAAAAATATATCTCCCCATGAGCTTTCCTGATGCAATGTATTTGACTTTGCCAGCTCTAATTCTATGCTTAGAAATCTCATTCTCTGCTGGAAAAAAAAAAACCTGCTAAAATCCTAAAGAGGGGGAAATGCATTAGGCTGTGCTATCTCTCACTATGTGAAATTGTGAAAATGATTTTTTTTCTAACTACTATGCCCAGAAAATGGAAGTTTTAATGGGTCAGGAGAGAGGATGAAAGCCCCCTTTTAGATAATAGATCCCATGCAGGAAGCCCACATGGGCTGATCAGCCAGGAGCCATGAAGTGGTGAGGAACAGGGCAGGGAAAGAGAGAGAGGGGAGGAGAGGAGAGAAAAGGGGAGGGGAAGGAGTAGGAGAGAGGGAGAGAAAGAGAGGGAGGTGGGGTTAAATAGGGGACATGGAGCAGGGGCATGAGGACAGGCAATGTCAAACAGTCTGCTGAATTAGTGCCAGAAAGCATCCTGGTTTCACCACTGAAAATAAAGCTGAGTAAAACAAAGTCATTTGAGAGAAGATTAGGAAAGCAGGAGTCATTTCCATTTTTCTTCTGATTTTTGGCAAAACACTTCCCTGTTATCTGGACAGAGAATAAAAAGGCTGAACATTCTTGATTTAAAAAAAAAAAGGCTGAATATTGAGAGCCTGCTACGTCACATGTAAACTGGGATTGTGTGAATGAAAACATGTAGAAGAATGCTTTAAAGTTTGACGGATGTTCACTTTCTTTAGGACCATTAGAAGTCCTAAATAGTCTAATAATAAATGTTAGTCTCCAAAACATTTGAAAACAAGGTGTGTGAGGGGAGGGAGAACACTTGGTAAACACACAGAAAAACAGAGCAATGGGCATTGGTACCCCAGGACACTTGCTCTAGATACAGCGTTCTTAGGAAAGATTTCCATAAGACAGTATCTGTCCTAGGTTACAGATCTGCTGTAGGGACAGAGCCCAGAGTCTCAGGCACACTAGAAAGTGCTGTGCCACCGAAATGAAATAACGATAATACAACCAAAGTTGAGAGACAAATCATTGTTAAAACAGATGCAGAGGCACGTTTTTGAAATGCAAGAAAAATGATTAATATTCCTGAGAAATACAAATCAGTGGGAAAAGGCATGAGTTTAAGTAAATCATGAAAGGAATCTTTCATACCATAAGCTCTGCCTGGTCACTATCACAGTCTGTTTGACCAACCTGTACCATATCTAACTCCCAGGTCTAACCCAGGACATTTGTGTGCTGCTCAGCCTAGTAAGACCCTGGAGCTTTTGCTTCCCATGCAACCTCCAATCCACAGGCCTTACCCCAATTTCTCGGCTTGTGCACAAGCCTAGGCAGGTGAGTACCCAATGCCTCAGCCATCCAGAACATCTTCACTCTCCTAGGCATAGCTCAGGTAACACTGCACAGCAGCCGAACAAAGTCAGCTGTTTGTCAATCTCCATGCTTACCAGAAAATCTGAGTCACTTCCATTTCCTCAGCATCTGAAGAACCTACATGCCAAGTCCTCTGACCTCCACCTGAACTTAGTCAAGCTTCGGTGACAACAAAAGCAAGGATAAATACTTCTACTCAACAGAGTCAGATGTAGCATCAGACACAGCCAAGCATAGAAGGCCATGTGCAGGGGTCTCACTGCAAAATACACACAATAGAAAAAAAGACAGTATGCCCCCACCCAAACCCACCAGTCCCATTGAAATGTTCTACAGTGAGAATTACCTAGATGAACAAGGACAAGAATTGACAAAAAAGAATCATAAATTTCATCAGAAAATTCAAAGAGGTTAACAATGCAAGCAGCTCAATGAACTTGACCTCAAAAGATGACGACCTCAGCATACACTTGAGTGATGCCCACGAAAGTCCAAGCACATGGCTAAATAAAATGATGAGGACAGCATTGGGAAACTGAGTTCAGTAAAGTGAGAGAGATATTCAAGAAATCACAGAGTGAAATAAAAATGGAATTTTAAAACTTAATAACCCAATTGGGGAACTCAAGGAAAAGCCCAAAATATAGAGTGAAATGGGTTGGAGAAGAGAGAATATCAGGCCCTGAAGACAAAGTAGATGAAACATGCCAAGTGAGCAAAGAATCTTTTTTTTTCAACACACACACACACACACACACACACACACACACACACACACAAACCATGCAGGAACTATGTAGTATCACGTAAAGACCAAACTTCCAAATTATAGACATAAGACAAAGGTCAAATTTTCTGGAAATGTTGCTTTGAGGGTCCCAACTAACCTGAGCAGTAACTAATTCCTGTTCTCATCAGTACCATTCCCTAAGTATCCACTCTCCTGTGTTTACCTATGGGCTCATTGGTATGTAGCTGATGGAGCAGCTGAGTCATAGGACAAAGTCATTCACACTCACTAATCAATGCCAATGACTTGGCAAACTGCTTTAATTTGCATTTTCTGCACCTGATCTGTCCCTTCAAAGCCTTGCCAAACTCTTACATTTCCAGTTTCTTTCATTTAGATGTGATTGTGCATGTGTAGTCATTTGTTATCTCTTAAATAGCATTTTAAGTATTTTTTTTAAAGTTATACATCTTTTAATATATCAGATAAACATCTGTATGTCTTCTTTAATGTCCAAAGTAGCTGCCCCTGGTCTGTCCACCTTTTGGCTTTCAACAGTCCATAGCCTAGATGCAATCCTCACCCTACTCTTAACCTCTTTAGTTTCGAAGTTTTCTGATGACTTTGTCAAGATATTCTTGAACTATGAATGATATCCTCTACCAGGGTATCACTCTCACCTTTGCATGTGCTTCCTTTCGCTGCATGCCTTTCTTTGTCTACATAGTCACTTAAGGATCCAGAGTGGCTAGTGTCCTATCATCGAGAATGCCAATAGTTTCTATATCAGAAAAAAAAAATCAAAATTAGAAAACCACACAGGAGGAATACTACACATCATATCTGCTTCGATAACAGTATGGAGAACTAGACAATTTCCATGCTTAACTCCAAGAAAGATGGGATATGCCACCTCCCAAATGCCTAGCAAGCAAAGGAGAAGCCAGTATTTGTCAGAACTAGAACTGTCTACTAACCATGGACATATTCACTTAGCCGTATCTGTGGTGTGTCTGTGAATTCCAGTCCACTGATTATATTATTATAGTTGTATAAGAGTTCTCTAGGAAAATGGACTCAATAGAAAGTATATTCTTATTACAAAGGGAATTGATTGGATTGATTTGCAGCCAACAGCAGCCAACTGCACTTTGGCAAGCTGGGAACCTGGTAGCCCACTCATTCCAAGAAGCCAATTGCTTCAGAAATCCCAATCCAAAACTGAAGGCATAAAAGTTCTTTGGAAGTCATTGGTATTGTGTCTGCAATACCGATTGGTATCGTGACTGAAAGTCTAACGAAATAAGTGTCTGGCATCATAATATGGTAGTAGGAACCCACTCATAGTGAAGAGAGGATTTGGACACTGACGTGTGTGCACACTGCCTTCCTCCTGATTTTCACTCATGCAGCCAGTGTGCTGAATGATACTGATGACATTTACGTCAGGTCTTCTCATGCAGAAACAATCCCACATGGAGATCCTCTCATGAAAGACTCACATAGACGTGTAGAAGTGTGTTTCCCAGGTCTTAGACCCAGCCAGGTTAACAGCCAAGACTAACTAGCACAAGTCCACTTTTGGTCAAAATAACCAATCAGACCTTCCTATGCTATGCTTAATTTCCAAACGAAAAGGATAGTGGGGTATAATTCTGCCTTGTGTAATATAACTTTTTCACATACAGCTAAAAAGTCTTTTCTAAGAATAGGTGTGTGCTTTTCTCAGGCACAACCAAGCAGGTACTCAGAGGCTGCTCTACTGCAGTCCCCATAATGATCTGATTACAAAATATCATCACAGCTGGATCTTTTGGCTAATGGCATCCCCTCACAAAAGGGGTAGGGATAAAGAAGGTCATTGGACTTCTATGCAGTTCTGCCATAGCTGCAAGTAGCCTTGGAGTCTCAGCCAGAGGCTGGGTTATGTAGACAGAGGAAGATTAGAGAGGAGGGCTCATCTCTGTGATTCTAAGTAAGCCATTATCCATGTTCATGGAAGACTTTTCAATGTGGCTGCTTTGGGGTCACACACACACCCCATCAGTAACCACTTACCAGTTCTTTGGGTGTTAGACCGACAAACTCACTGGTAGCCCAGGGTGAATTTGGTGAAATCATACCATACATTGTTATTGGGAGCTCAGGAGGAGGAAGTAGACATCATTCACATCTCCACAAGTGAGGGAGTTTCAACACCAACCATGTTTTGTGAAAATATCAAAGTCAGATCTTATGCTTGACAAGGTAGGAGCCAATTCCTGGAGAGGGTGTTTAAGTGATCATGTGTGAAAGCTCTTGATGAGGTTATCAACAAAATCTGACTCATACAATTAGTTTTCAGAGAAAAAAACCCCAAACTTTGCAACTGAAATCATACTTGAGAATTCCAAAATCACTTTCTTTTGTTGCCAAATGCATGTTGAATTACCTATGAAAATGAGCCTAGACTGTAATACAGTCATATCAACTCAACAGTTTCTAATTACTGATCAAGTCCTAATTTGCACAAATTACAATTAGCATTAAAATCGTAAAGGGTAGATCTTCTTCAATGCAATGAACTGTCTTTATACATGAAAGAGCAGAAACTCACGGATAGAGGTTGCTTCACTCACCCCGAACTGTACCTAAAGACTCATGGGAGTCAGGCTTAGTTGCCTGAAGCATGTGCTCCTCCTAGCACATATAGTCCTCTTGACCTTGATAGACACCAGCATACACTGCTACTAAGGAAGTTACAAGCTGTGTGTCAGGGAGACAATGAGAGCCATATGTTAGCTGTTCTGCTTAGCACTCGTAAATCCTGGTCTATGATACCTTGTTGTGCAATACATCAGGGATGTTTCTGCTAAGGCAGTCACAACTGATGGGAAAATGTTGCCCACTAATGCTGGACTCAGACTCTGCTCACCAAGTTTTAAGGACCAGTCAACCAAACCAAAGGGGATCATAAAGACATTCTGATATAACAATAGAAGGAGCTGGGGCAGAGCATGACATATGTACAAGACACAGATTCAGTGGGGAGTGAAAATTTCAGTTTCCTGTCGTAGACAGTTTCTCTCTCTGAGGAGTTCTATAGTCATTCTTTGGTTCTTTCAAGGTGCAAAAAAAAAAAAAAGGACGATTGAAAGAATAGAATCATTGCATCATCACTGGGCACAGGGTGTGAACTATTATGCCACCAATAATAAACAGCATCTGTAGAGGTAGGCCATTTTCAGCTCCATAGTGAGTTGGTTGTATGAATGGCGGAGACCTGGCTTTCCTGCAACCTCACTGTATTAGAGCTTTGTGGTGGCTGTGTGGCTGCTTTTACTGCTTAAATTATTGTAAAGTAATGCTGGCATGGTATTAGTAATGTTAGGACTGTGCTGAGTAACTTTTTCTTTCAGTGTGAAAGTATAATTTCAGCTATCAGAATTAGTCATTCATTAAATTAGAAGAACCAGAGTAATCCTTTTGTAACACTGATAAAACAAATGACTTTTGTAATAAGGAAAGCAATCACGTTTCTCTTAGGTCATGCCTTTTGGGATATTATAAGCCAAGCACATACCCGGCTTATTGTACACATACAAGATTTGAATAACAGATGTGATTGTATAAAACTCTATGAACTAAAGAATATTATTGGTTTGGTATAAGGCCTCTGGCTTCTTCTGCACCGTCCATACTTGGGACCTCACTGGGGTTTCTCTTAGGTATCCTCTTGTTGCCTTGTGTCATAGAGATTCTGAACATTTGCAAACAAAGAAGTATGGAGAAAGGGGGCATATACTGCGAGACACACTGTTACACACTACAGCCTCCACACTGAGATTTTTTTTTCTCTCTTGGGGGAAAGATTGCAATGGTAGAAGGCAGGAACAAGGGGAGGGGGAAGATGAGTGGGATTGGGGTGCATGGTGTGAAATTCACAAAGAACCAATAAAAAGTTTTTTAAAACAAAAGCATATTACTGGTCCTGGGAGATGGGTCAAGGATCAAAGAATGATCACCTGTCATTGCAGCACTCTGAAAGAAGAGGCAGGGGATGGGATTCCCTTGGGCAAGCTGACCCAGGCAAGCTGTATTGACAAGCTCTGGACTGAGGGATTCTGACTGAATACGGTGGAGAACAGCATAGTGGGTTAGTCTGGTGCTGCTTGTACTCAAATACTAAATGCTGGCTCCCAAGGTCTGGTTGCCCTTGATGAGCAGACCCTCATGTACACCAAGCAATGCTCCTCAATTTGAATCTATTGGTTAAATAAAGCCGGTGGCAGTCAGTTACTGGAGGGAATAGAGGGAGAGGTGGAGTTTGAGTTACAGGGTTGGGGGCTCACAGGTAGTAGACACCTGTGAGGGTCTACCCTCACAGGATGGGAGAGGGGGGAGGGAGGGAGGGAGGGAGAGAGGGAGGGAAAGAGAAAGAGAGAGAGAGAGAGAGAGAGAGAGAGAGAGAGAGAGAGAGAGAGGAAATGAAGGAGAACAGGAGGAGGTCCCCATGAGTCCTGATGGAGCAACAGCACATACTTGAGTGATATGCCTCCCCAGGGTGCCAGAGTCCCAGAGCAGAAATAACCCAGAGAATTTCAAATGGCAAGAATTGGGGGAACACAGTTGAGCCACTAGCCAGACTTGCATTTAGAGATTTAGATTATGGGTAATCCCGCCAGTAATTGCACAGAACCTAATAAATAAATATCACAGTTTGAGACTCATTCATTTAAAGTTAGACAAATATAAGTTTAATGAATTTTTTTACAGTGTAATTAAAGAAGACTCACAACATCAACCTCAGGCCTTCACATGCATTAGCAAATACATGCAGCTACACAGACGTGCATAAACACACAAACATGCATACGTGTATATGTATGCAACACATAAACATATACACTAGGATAAAAAAGAGCATCACTGAAGACTTGCAAAACTATGTAATCACCTAAGATTTAATAAATCTCCTATATGTGTGTGTGTGTGTACACACATGTACACACATGTTTTTATGTGTGTGTGTGTGTGTGTACACACATGTACACACATGTTTTTATGTGTGTATGTGTGTGTGCCTATGCATAAAGTAAATCTGTTTGTATTTTGACACCAATCTTTCTAGAAATTAGAAGATCCACACGAAAAATACTAAAAAATATTACATGGGAAAAACATGGGATGGAGCACCACCAAACTCAAGCGGGGGAAGGATGCTGCAAATGCCATTATTCTAATTAGGGTCCCTATTTTCTAACCCACTCATCTTTATATAATTTAGTTACATATGTCACCAAAGTAAACAAAATGTTCATCTAAAACATTGTATTGTTGTCTGATAACTATTTTACTCTTTGACACTAAACCACATCCTGTGGCACCATAATGCTTGTATATGATGGTCTCTCAAAAGTGTTCTGGGGTCCGTTTCTGCTGTTCTCTTGAGTCAAGTTACACCTTAATTAAGCATCATCTACACTCCAATCTATGGTGTCACTCTAAGATTTGTCCATGCAATTTGCATAAGTACTATTGCTTATCCAGATCTTGTTTTCAAGTTCTGCAAGGGATTCATTGCACTTCCCTTTACACTGTTGTATAGCGAGTGCTTCTTCATCTACGACACTATTAGTTATCTACAGATAGACACCCGATTGCTTCCTGTCCTTTGGTTTCACCAACGATGCTGAGTAGTCTTCGTACACATGTAGAGAAACACTGTTTTCGTAAGGGTGCATCTTGAGGGGAAGAGTGTCTGAGACACTCACTGAAGAATGACTGTGGAGTTAATTTAAGTATCTGTACATCTGCAGAACAGAACGATGTCTTCTGAGATTGATTCTGATGGAAATAAACCCTGGCATTTTATTGCTTTTGGTTTTCCACATTAATGTTCTTCACTGATGAAATTGACTGGATGAGACAGTGTCTCTTGTTCCCTGCTGTAAAGGCCAGCCTAACTGACCTGTGAGCTTGGGACAGTTCTCCTGTTTGGACTTCCTATCTTCCAACAGGGACGTGTGGGGATTATAGACACTCACACTCTATTGAGCCAGCTTTTATGTGAGTTTGGGAGTCTAAACTCAAGCTGTCAGGCTTGTGCAGAAAGTGGCAGTCTGAGCTTTCTCCCCACCCATGACACAGATGTTTTGAGTGCACGTTTTGATGAATGTTATGTACATCTAAACCATTGCAAAGAACACACAGAACAAAATACACACTATCCCTAGCACACTAGGAAGAGGTCTCATACATTCACCCAGCCAATCCTCGCCTCTTACCTGATGGCTACCAGAATATAACAAGACGTGTGCCTCCATTCTCTCCAAGGTTGTTGACCGCCACCCCACAAAGACAAAGGGAAGAGAATCAATGACAGCCCGTGAGTATGGGCTGTTTATCCTGATCTTGTGTTTTCAACTTCTGTGTGTGGTTAACTGTTCTCCCCTTTACACTATTTCATAGTAGTACTTCTAGGCCAGTCTTGATAGCCTGTGAGTTCCAAGGAAATAACAGACTTATCCCTGGGTTCAGCTTCGGGAAGACAGATGAGCTTTACTCACAGTGAATCAGGAGTTACAAAGAGTTATATAGTGTTAGGGGAAGGGGTTAGGGATATCCAGAGTGGGCAAAGGTCATCGGCAGGAGGCTAAGGTACTGAGATGCCTCATTAGCATGGAGAGTCACGACAGGAATCTCAGGTGCTTCCTGATCTGGTTCTTATCTGAAGAAAGGAAGATGAACCTGTAATCTAACCGAGGCTATGTGACATTCCACAGGTAGAGGTGTGCAGGGCATTTCTAGTTCCCCAGACAGAGTCAGATAAAGAGAAACCCTGTTGACAAAGGAAGTCCTCAATTTTATGCCAAGCTCAGAAGGCTATCTGGACAATGATAGACTTTAACCTTAATTAGATGTGAAATTTTATACTTCACCCCATAAATAGAGTCACACACAATGTAGCTTCTTGGAGCTAGTCTCATCCTTGAATTATTACGACTGACATGATTCTCCAAGTAGTGGCAGGTCTATTTGGTAGTCATGCAGTTCTGCATGGAACAAAGACACCTGTATATTCTACACTGACTGGAGTTTGGTGCTGTTGTGAATAAGCTGTGACACACAAAGAATTTGCAAACATGCTTTGTGCCCACTCAGTTCCCCTCATCACATTTGTATATATTTATAGAACATGTGTAATAGGTAAACATGTATGAGACAATGTGCATTTGCTTCTGGTTCGGGAGATATGCAAACATCTAATATTATTCAACATTCAAAATCAGTTTGCAAAATATTTGTTCCAATAAATGTTCTAAGAGCTTCATAGAAGCTGCTCTGCTTATATGATGTCCTTGCCAAGACTCTATAGTTTGGCCATTTTAATTACAATCACTGTCTTATATGTGTGGCGGAAGCACATTGTGTCTATTTTTATCAATATTTGAGTTCATTTCTTGGCTCTTTATTAGGAATCTGGTCTGAAAAACATAATCTAAGGCACACAGGCAGCAATCATTGCAGCTATCCTACACAGGGCAATTTCCTGTTCAAGACAAGAAAGCACTATCCAACCAAAAAATAGAAATTAACTTTTATTAACTTTATTTTCCATATCATATTGCTTCTGATATGAAATTCTTGCATATTTGTATTTGCTTCTTTTATTTATTTTATTTATTTATTTTATTCATTGGCAATTTCATGCATATAATGCATTTAGGTCATATCTACACTCTGCCTCCCACCTCACACTCCTCCTGAACAGCTCTCTGTGGGGTGCCAGACTAACCCAAGACTTTCTCAGGTGCCTTGTTTTAGGATGAGAACTTTAGTTCTGTGTCCTTATCCAGGGACAGATTCAAGCTTACAGTTTCTAGTGACCTAACTAGTCTCCCTGGGCTGTGGTTGCTAATCCTTAGGCAGATGTGTCTGTGATACCCTATGTTCTTCTTGTCAACATTGTCTCACTTAGCTCTCTGCCGACATTGACTGGTTTCACTCCTGGAAAGAGTATGTGCACTGCTCTAGTTCTTAATAACTTGCTTAGAACAAGTTATCAGCTAATGCAAGACCTCCTGGTCCCAGATATTGCTTTTATCATCTTCTTAATTTCTTATCTTCTCTATTTCTCATCCTCACTCTCCCCACTCAGCACATTACCATTTTCTGGGGCCCTTATTTGTGCTGGTTCTAGACAACCCTTCGCCATCCTCCTCCCAACTTCATTGTGTCTTCCTGTTCCTCCTCTTCCTCTTTCTCTTCTTCCTCTTGATTCTCTTCTTCCTCTTTCTTCTTCTCTTCCTGCTCCTCTTCTTCCTCTTCCTGCTCCTCTTCTTCCTCTTCCTACTCTTTTTTTTTTTTAGAGCCCAGGAGTTCATTTAGTGATGCCCATAATGGAATGAGTGCAGGACACCATCCACTGGGGCATGGGCCACCTACCATGGACTACAGAAGAAAACAGACTCTCCCTCCTCCAACAGAAATCTCCATGATGAATATAAAGCCAGATTTATTTCTAGGTAATTATGTTGTATTTACGATAAAATGCACTCTATTGTGTTGTTAATGTGCTAATCAATTCTATTTGCCTAGATTCCTGTTTACTTAGAAACCTTAGCACTATTCATATGCAAGCTTCGATGTTGACATTTTTATCAGTTACATATATTCTTTGGCAACTTGATACACATATAAAATGAATTCTGATTGCCCTCCTACACTCTTCAATCTCCCTCTTTCCCTCTCACTCCTTTTCCTCCTTAAAACTCCCTTTCCTACATTCATACCTTTTTGTGCTTGGGGTTTCTCTAATTTTGTTTTTTCCTGTTTTTGTTTTTTGAAACCCAATGAATTGGAGCCATCTGGGTGCCTACAGATTCAGAACTATCCATTGGCTCCTACTGGGCTCACCTGTAGGTGGACAACTGTATGTAATGACTTCCCCTCTTCCGGGTTTGTTAACATTTTACATTATATATCTTGGGATAATCTACATCGAAGTTAAGTTTCCTTTGCATAAAATAAAATCTTGAGGAAGTCTGCTTCTCTCTAAAGCTGGTCAGAACGTGTTGATTAGCCCTCATACAAAGCAGAGTAATTTTCTTTTTCTGTCTGTAGGCCGACGCTGTTCACAGCAGTAACTCATCTGTACACCCCTACATCTGTAGCCATTTGTTTATCTCTGCTCTCTTACAGGTGAATGATGAAACTGACTGAACAGACGCTGTTCAGACGGTCATGACTACATCTGTAATCTAAGCCTGGTCGGCTGTGACCTTCAGATGATGACACGATAGTGCCGCCATTTCTTCTTCTAAAAATGAAGTTATAAAGTAAAACAATACCTCAGGAGTTTGTTGTGAATAATAAAAGAGCTGAGGTATGTGAGGCCGTTGGAACGCTGCCCACTACAGACTAGGCAGCACTTGCTGCTATTATTCACTCTCTTCTGGGGGCAATTTTAGCAATTTACATTCTTTCAGAAAATGTATTTCATCAAATTAAATTGCACAATATGAGGAGAGTTGTCTCATTTGCGTTTTTAAATCCCCTTCATGTCTTTGTTGTTTCCCATTAACATTTTTTATGTTTTATTTAGTGGCATTCAGCTTCCTTCTCTTTAACAATTTAAAAAATTTTTATGGATCTATTTTCGCCCCCAAAGAATTCACATGAGATTTAATTGTCGTTTTTAATAATTTTTAGTTCCTAATTTATTATTGTCTCCTTCCTTTTATCTATTGTCTTTTGGGTTTTTCTATTCTTTTCTTTTTTCTTTTAAGATATGCTATGACTTTTCTAAATACTTATGTTGGACATTTATGTTACTGTTCATTGTTAATCATTTAGCACAGATCTCATTTTCACTAACTTTTCATTTTCTTTACAAAAGCCTTTTAATTTCTTGGTTTTGTTTCTCCAGTTTTGATCTTCTTCTAATAGATATGATTTGATTCTCCAATTGTCTTAAAGTATCTTAATTTTATTGAGTTTTACTTAATATGTATATTGTTATTTCTTGGGGCTTCATTCTCCACTCTCTGCTCTTCTGGCTCACACATTTCTATCTTGTAACATACACCGATGTCATTTATCTTGGTTTGTGTCCCATTGTCAAACCAATTCATAGGTCACTACAAAGCCTTCTCCTACTTTCATCCCTAAAAATCTAAAGCTCTAAGGAAAGAGGACATGGCACCTGAACAGGCCATTTTGGAACTAGGCAAGGCCTCAAGTAGAGGAGTTGGGAGACCAACCAAGCCACAAAGCCTCCAACCTACAGTTTGTCAGGGCTGCAGGATGGGCTGGGATGGGAGCCCAGCATAATCATCACCAGAGAAACCAGAGATACTGGAGCCAGCAACTGATGGCAGCAAATGCAGAGTCCCACAGCCAAATATTAGGTGGAGCTCTCCTGAGGAGGAGAAAGCAGTGGAAAGATTGGCGGAACCAAATGGCTCAATATCACAAGAACGGCACTCACAGAATCAACTGACCAGGACTTAAGTAGACTTACAGAGATCAAGGAGCCTGTACAGGTCTGATTTGTTTTGTTATGGTGGTGTGGCTCTATGTTCTTGTGAGACTCCTAACAGGAGTGGGGCTGTTTCTGACTCCTTCCTTGGGCTACCTCTGGGACCCATTTCCTCCAGCTCGTTGCCTTGCCCAGCCTTGATGTGAGAAAATGTGCCTGGCCTTATTGTAGCTTATATGCTGTATTTTGTCGATGTCCTTGAAAGGCCTCCTCTTTCCTGGGGGGGGGGGGGGGGGTAAGGGGGGATGCAGCTGAGGGAAGTGGAAGGGAAGTGTGTGTGTGTGTGTGTGTGTAGGAGGAGGAGGAGGATGGGCTGTTGTTGAGATGTCATACAAAAGGAAAAGAAAGAAAAATAATAAAAATCTACATATCTATTTCCAAAATATATGGGCTGAATCACTTAAGCATGCATCTTGCGGGCTTTCTTGGGTTTTGTTTGCTTGATTCATTATGGTTGAAAATGCTACAACAAAGATAATCATTAATGTTTTACTTCTAACTTTCTAGTAGTGTATGTGTAATGAATATTGATGCCATGTTGTTTGATGACTTGACATTTACATATTGTCCGATTTCAGCCCATTTAATCTGTTTTTTAACTGGTTTTATTTTATGCTGAAGTCAAGGTAGTAACTGATTTTGCATCTTTTCTCACTATGTGTTTTTCTATTCTTTTCATTTTAGCTTTTCTAAATTCTTTTAGAATGAATTTCATAAAATAATAAATATGATGGTTTTGCTTTTTAAGATTTATTTTGTTTTATTTATGTGGATATGGGGACTGGGTAGGCCCCCGTGAGTGCATTTCCCACACAGGCCAGAAGAGGGCACTGGATCTGCTGAAGCTGTAGTTACAGGAGTTGAGTAGCTGTACTTGGCTGCCGGTTCCTCTGTGAGCAGAACCTATTCTTAACTGCTCAGTATCTCTCCAGCGCCTGCTTTTGCTTTGTTGATGAAACAGCTTTTAGTTTATGAGTTCATTTAACCAATTTATAGTCCTCCATAGATTATTATTTGTGCTATTTCTGTACCATGCACTCTGGTTATTTTAATCTCGGTACTTTCTTTTTAGTGCTGTCTGTGCAGCTTTATTCATTTTATTTGAATGTAGGTGTTTATAAAGAGACATATAAACAATGCTGATAGATAGATAGATAGATAGATAGATAGATAGATAGATAGATAGAT
>JANHMN010000004.1:165466702-165487262 GCA_030674055.1 Rhabdomys pumilio | reverse complement strand
CTCTGTGGGACATGGTGGGAGTCATAGGACACTGGAGACAGACCTTTGAAGGCTGTGCTTGTACCTTTTTCCAACTTATATCCTCTGATTCCCAGTTTTCTAAAATGTAAGGAGCCTCTACCAGACATACCTGACATCATGTTTTCCAAGACTCTCTGAAACCATGAGCCAAAGAAAGCCTTCCTCTAAGTTGTTTCTGTCAGATACTTTAGCAACACTAACACAAAAATAATACAGTAGGTAGACAGATGGATAGATAGGTGGATAGATGATAGATAGATAGATAGATAGATAGATAGATAGATAGATAGATAGATAGATAGGATAGACAGACAGACAGACAGACAGACAGACAGACAGACAGACAGACAGACAGACAGGCAGGCAGGCAGGCAGACAGACAGACAGACAGACAGACAGACAGACAGACAGACAGACAGACACAGATGTTAAGTATTTTGTTTCCTAGATATTAGGGTGATAAAGTGTTAGGAGTTTCTGGACACCATTTAAACCCCTAACCATTCATGAGATGAAGGCCTTACTATTCTGTTCCGGTTTTATTCATTTATAAATAAGGAAGAAACTAGAAGAAAACAAAGTCGCCCTTTTCATTGTGACAGATGAAACATGTTAGCAAGAATGTATTGAGACGCAAGACAGAGTGTTAATAAAATAATAATTTAAATTCCCCCAAAGAATGTGAAGCTACCCTGACACCACTGAACAGCTCAGACAGCTTGGCAGATACAGCCCAGTTTCATTTTCCTGCTTCAGCATAGAATTACTTTCTCTGCAGTAACTCTGCTATATGCTACTATTAAAGCTTTCACAGTGGCAGGCAAAGGTACTTCCTCAGTAGCCTCCCTCTACAGAGTCTAATAAGGCGTCCTGGACAATATCTTAGGCTCATCACATCCATCCTACATCTGTGCCCAGTGGATATTAGGTGGGAAGTACTTCGCATAACTTACCTCCATAAATCCTATGGCAGTGGTAAGTCTGTACAGTTTGACAATTACAGTAGTCCATTTTCCATTGCTATCACAGAACATCTGAATCCAAGTACTCTACATAGAAAATGACATATACTCACAGTTTTGGAGATCTATGTAGCATGATGCTAATGTCTGCTGGGCTCTTCCAAGGAACCCCTTGGCTGCTTCAATCATGTCAGAAGGCATGTACAAGCACCTGGAAGAAGGGGATATTAGATATTAGGAAGGAAGACAGAGTATTGAAAGAAAGTCTTAGCTTTTATATCACAAACCTCTGAGCAACCTAACAAGATCCCCATGAGAACTATGTTAATTCTTTCCAGGGCATTATCCCTAAACACCCGATCATCTCTAACTAGGTCTGATTGAACATACCCGGTCTGTACTATGCAGGATACACACAAGCCATGTCTAAACTGTAGCAATGACTTTTGAAAAACACAAAGGAAGACTTAAGTATCTGAACAAAGGGTTGGGGTCAGACCACTTTTCTTTTCTTTTTTTTTTCTTTTATTGGATATTTTATGTGTTTACATTTCAAATGTTATCCCCTTTCCCCCTTTCCCCTCTAGAACCCTCCTCTCCCATCCCTCCTCCCCCTGCTTCTATGAGGGTGTACCCCATCCCACCCACCCACTCCTACCTCACTGCCCTGGCATTCCTCTACACTGAGGCATCAAGCCTTCACAAGATCAAGGGCCTCTCCTCCCATTGATGCCAGATAAGGCCATCCTCTGCTACATATGCGGCTGGAGCATGGGTCCCTCCATAGTTGGTGATTTAGACACTGGGAGCTCTGAGGGGGGGTTCGTTGGTTGATAATATTGTTCTATTGGGTTGCAAACCCCTTCAGCTCCTTCAGTCCTTTCTCTAAGTCCTCCCTTAGGGTCCCAGTGCTCAATCCAATGGTTGGCTGCAAGCATCTGTCCCTGTATTTGTCAGGCTCTGGTAGAGCCTCCCAGGAGACAGCTATAACAGGCTCCTGTCAGCAAGCACTTCTTGGCATCCTCAATAGTGTCTGGGTTTGGTGTCTGTATATGGGATGGATCCCCAAGTGGGGTGGTCTCTGGATGACTTTTCCTTCAGTCTCTGCTCCACACTTTGTCCCCATATTTTCTTTAGACAGGAGTCCTTCTGGGTTAAGACTTTGGAGATGAGTGGGTGACCCCATCCCCCAACCAGGGGCCTTGCCTAATCTCTGGATATGGTCTCTATAGGTTCTCCCTCCCCTTTGTTGGGCATTTCAGCTAATATATATACTGTGGCCAATAAATGTAGGTTAACCCTTGATTCCCCTCTTCTCCTCAGAGCCTGCTTGTCTATTTACAGAGCCTAGCACCAGTGATTTCAACTTCTCATCTCCTAACTTACCAGACCCCCATCACCTCACTTAAGCAACTGAATAAGCTTCTAGTTGATTTTCTGCTTCTCTGGGCATCCCTGTTTCAATCTCCTATTTCTAGGTCACAAACTTGAAAAAAATCTGTCCTGTGCGGGCATGTGTGTGTGCACATGGGAGTGTGATGTGTGTGTGTGTGTGTGTGTGTGTGTGTGTGTGTGTGTGTGTGTGTGTGTGTGTGTATGCATGTGCATGTGTGTAGGTATGTGTCTTTGTGTGTATGTGTGTGCATGCATATGTGTCTGTGTGTGCATGCACATGCATGGATGTGTGTGTGCTTGCTTGTGTGTATCTATGTGTTGACTTGAGCTCAGCTCACTAACTATAAACCTTAGTTTTATGCAACTCACATGAATGATATCACTACTGAAAGATAAATAGGAAACTTTAACCTAAGAGGAGTTGAAAGAGTACTGGGAGAAATAAGAATTATATACATAACATTGTAAGAATGAAAAAAAATTCACCCATAAATGCAAAAAAAAAAAGTACACGTGATTTTGACAAGCCCAAATCAGTATCAGGATAATCTATATTATCTATATATAATCTATCAGGAAGTCCAGAATTACTAGTGAATCCAGGGAGGGACTTCACATGCATCTCAGCCAAGCACATCTTCCCTTCAATTGTTATTAAAGCAATTACTATCTATGAATAAATAAGATAGGCTCTAAGACAGATTCTTTAATAGGTTTCTGAGCCATGGTTTTTTAGTTTTCATCAAACTAACTCACACTGATAAACCCTGATTATTAAATAAACATCAAGACCTGTGTCATCTTGTAAATGGACGGGCTTACATGCTTAAGACAAAAGGTCAAAGGGAACGAATCAGATGTTTTTGGCATGAGCTTCTGAGGTCTGCCTCTCCTACAGAATCTGAACACTGGAGTGTGTTGCGATGTGTCTAAGTGGGACAGAATATGGGAATACAGCATGATAAAAGACATGTCACTATGGGAGCATGCTGGGGATTGAACCTGTGGACCTATCTATTTTATGATTGCCAACAAGAAAAGCTGTATCTGCTCACAGTTACAGGCTTTCTATTTCTATAAAAGAACCCCGTTGAAATGCCTGTTTATGTCCATTTTCTAGCAAATACATAGCACATTACAAATATATGTACATATATGCATAGAAATATATATCAGGAGTCTAAAAACAAATATAAAATAAAACCAATAAGATGTGCAGTTTTTCTAAAGAACTCTACCCTAGATAGTATTTATTTTGAATATCAATCTTTTTGTATTGACAAACTATACTATTCTTAAATATTTGAATCTATCTTATCTATATTCATTTTAATCTAGCTTAGGTAAAATAAGATGTGATCCTGAAAACCAGAAGCTGGTCAGGAGCCTGCAGCTAAACCTCAGCCATCATCCCTGTAATGCAAGTTCAGAAGCATTGATGTCAAACAAGAATGAGTTGTAATTGTGTTGAATCAACATAAGGACAGAGGGCTGGGAAGAGGGCTCAGTCAGGAAAGTTCTTTCTTTCTAAACCTGATTTGATCATCAGCACCAGATAACAAATATAAGGAGAGCAGCATGTGCCTATAACGCCAGGGCTGGGAAAGTAGAAACAGGAGGATCCCTGGGGCTTAGTTGCAAGCCAGTCTAGCCAAATCCATGAGCTCTAGACTCAGTAGAAGACTCTAAAGAAAATAAGGCAAAGATGTAATTGAAGAAGGCACTTGATCTCAATCTCTGGCCTCCAATTTCACATGCACACACAAGTGCACATGCACACACGGGTGCACACACAAGTGTACATGTACACACAGGTACACACACATACACACAAGGAGAGAGAAAGAGAGAGAGAGAGAGAGAGAGAGAGAGAGAGAGAGAGAGAGAAACTACTCCAAATCATATTCAAATACAGTTAAAAATTAATGTTATCCATAGCACACAAATGTCTAAACATTTTCCTGTGCTAGCCAATGGGTAATTTCAGCCTCAGTTGAGTGTGTCTTTCTCCAGATAAAACTGAGATGAAGTGATCTCTGCCTTCTAAAAACCTCCAATCAAGAGCATAGCCTACTTTTTTTTTTTAACATTCTCAAGATCACTGAACACAAATTCAGATCATAAGAGAATAGTGTGTCTCTCCCTTCTGAGCTGATTTCCCACTCCCCACAGTATGTGTTATTCTCTCCTAAAGTAAGAAATGGTCTCTATTTCCACTATGGGAGCATCTTTGCTGGACTTTGGCTAGAATGCACAGACAACATTTCTATGTGTATCGTGAGATTCTGTGAATGATATTTGAGTCAAATCTGGGTGCTGCCTTGAACAGTGGCAGAAAATGTAAAATTTGTAAGGCTTTGAAACACATTTACAATACTTATTTTGATGTGCCGTGGCTATAAATCATCACTGAATATCAAAACTACTCAGTATATTGCCCCCCTGGAATGTTTAAATATCTACATGGTATTTTCCCCCTGAGGAAAAACATGGGCTTCTATCATTGTAAGTCTATAGTTTATTTCTATCCTTCAACAAACACATCGTTTTTTTTATTGCCACTGTTAGTGAAACATAAGGAAAAATAGCATGTTTAAAGTTCAATTTGATATAGAAGGCAATGCAACTAAAAACTCAAATGAATATTCCATGAAATCTCAACAATACAGTTACCTAAGCAAAGCCCACATTAAAATAATACTGGGTGACATGCCAACGTGGATGAGGGAATTTCATGAGGTCCCTAGCCTATATGTAAAGCTATATGCAATTGGTGACTGCCAAGAGAATTGGTTCCTCCAAGGATGAGCTTCCTGACAGGTTATCCAATCCAGAGTGGTCACCCATATACACATGTTCATACAACCAACACTAAATGGACTCGTGTGTGGTGTGTGTGTGTGTGTGTGTGTGTGTGTGTGTGTGTGTGTGTATACATGTGGGGGATGCTGGTGTTAAAAGGAATAGGTTATGAATTTGAAAGAGATTAGGGAAATGGACTTGAAAGAAGTGGGTGGCAGAAGAGAATGGGGGTGGAAATTATGTAAATATAGTATTTGTGTATGGAGTTCTCAACACACACACACACACAAAAAAAAAAAAAAATAAGATAAATGTCTATCAATTTCAAAGGGCAAGCAGAAAGAAGTGCAAAGAGAGAAGCCAGAACTGAATGCCATCTAAATTGAAAGGCACCCAAAATAAACTTAAAGTTCTTTTTTTTTCCTAACCAAGTAGGGTAAAAAAGAATTAGCAATCCTATCTGATGCAATTCTACAAAATGTGGTAAACATATTTCACGAAGTCCTAAAGATATTAGATGGTTAGAAAAAAAAAAAAAGACAGCAATCAGTGTAATATAGGAGAGGAGAGTGAAAGAAATTATCCCAGCTTAGTGATGTGAGAGAATTTCCTAGGGAGAGGAAGTCCAGCTAGAGACACAAAGAGAGGGAAGGAATAATCACTGCTCTCAGAAACTAACTACAGACATGTTGTCTGCACAAGACTGGACTATTAATATTTCATCATGGATGAGGGAGGGATATACAGGAGCCCCGCCCCCCTTCCCAGAGGGACCATGAGTTAAAGCTTGTTTGCAAGGGGGTGTCATTTCTTCAGTGGCATGGTCACAAATAAGTTGCCTTTGTTCCACTGAATAAGTAACTCCCTGCCCGAACCAGGGCAAGTAACTAAATAAGCTCAGTGGGTAACAGAGAAAGAAGCCATGAAGGTAGGAGGAGGACTTACCTGGAAGAAAGCATGATGGGAGAGCGGTGAATACGGGAAGTGAAGTGATTAAAATGCGTTATGAATTCAAATGTATGAATTGGATAAACAACTTAAAATGAGAAGAAAATACATTAAAAAGACTCAGCAAAGCAGGCCAACTACAGTTAACTGGACAGACCCTGGAGAAAAGAGCGAGCTGCAAAAATGAGTCCTGAGCTCACAGCAGCTCCTCGGCCCACAGCTGCTCCTGAGGAGCTGGTGTCTATGTAGGAACACTGCTTCAGGTTGTAGAAAGAACCATTCAAAGGATGGAAGAGGACAGTACCTGTCACTCTGCATTTCTGACAGGACATTTGTGTTGCTCCCCCAACCCCCAGTAGAGAACCGTGTATAAGCAGAGCAAAGCATTAAAGAAGCTTTCCTAATATTCAGGACTCCACAAAGGCTCATGGCTGAGGACAGGAAACAATGTCTCTGCAATTTCATCTTCTCACAAAGTCTTTTGCCCATGCGTTTCTCTTTTTTCTCCTTATTGATTTCTTCTTCGGATCTCTTTTGTTTCCTTTCCTTTGCTCACTGTACAGTTATCTTCCTCTTCTTTCTCTAGTCCTTCCTAGTGAAAACAGAAATCTGCGGCAAGACGTTAGAGCACAAATTTCCACGTACTGCTTAAAGCCACGTCACATACATTTTGAAATGCTGTGTTTTTGTTTTTATTAATTTTGGAAGACTTTTTGTCTGAGAGAAAAATATGTATGTGTGTGTGTGTGTGTGTGTGTGTGTGTGTGTGTGTATCCCAGATACACAGGTATGTACATTTTTTATGTAATTTGCTGATAATGAATTATAAGGAATTTTATTCTAAAATAATTATTTGAGGGACTAGAGAAATGACTCAGCTGTTAATAGCACATATTGCCCATTCAGAGGACACAAGATCAGTTCCTGGTACCCATGTCAGGCAGTTCACAACCACCCATAATTCCATCTCCAGGGGATCCTCTGATTCTGTGGACACCCACACTCATATGCACACAAACACACATGCACACGTGCAAACATACGTGCATGTATACACACAGACAATTTAAAAATAAATCTTTTAAAATAATCATCTAGCATACATACAAGTTTACCACTCATTAAACATAAAAATACATTTACATTCAAATATAATGGGTTTGCTTATTTTCAAATAAGAATTTAAGCCTTGGCTGAATATTTGAATCTTCAGGATGCAAAGCACTTTCGGTGTTTTTCAGAGTTGTGATCAATATGTTGATTTTATAATTGTCAACACTGAGAACACTGCTTTATATAAGTACACAGTATAAAGTGGCAGATTATGATTGAGGGGCAGCCCAGAAATCGTTCAAAATCCCGTTTTCATCTCCAGCCAAAATTAATTAAACAATGTATTTTATTAAAGTCAAATCGGCAATTCAAACAGCAACTTTTAAAATCAGACATCCTAACAATGCAACCCAATGATTAACCAATCTGGTCCTTACATGGCAAGGAGTAATAGTTGAAAAACTAAACCTTTCTTTTCCGTAGTTATATCAGGATGCTCTAAATGAGAACCTCTAGTTGAATTATAAAATCCCTGCAGTCCACAGCATACAAGTCTCAAACACCAGCAGAGGCTTTTCAGGGAATATTGCTGGCATTCTGTGCTACCATAGCACGTGCAGTAAAATGTGGATGTCGTAAGCTCGGAATGAAGGCTGCAGTGAAGTTAGTTACACGTTGCAACAACAGGAAGTGTTGCCCAGACACCTTAAGTTCATTTCCTGATTGATTGTGAATTACGGTCATTGCGTGTTAGGGAAGTTTTTATTATCGCCATTTGTTTTTATCAGATCACGCCTTCTGTCACATGACCCCATGTGAAGTTTAAGATGGATCCGGAAAATGATCGCTCTTGTTCAACTTAGAAAGTTCATGATTCGGTCTAGTGCTGAGTAGTGTTCCGAGCGTTAGTTCTAGTTGGTTAAGGCTCCCCAGGGCTTCCATTGTTGATCTTGATGTTTTGTGCCACTGCCAATCAGCACTGAGAACTGTGACTGTACATGTGTCTATTTCTTTTGGCTGTTATTTTACATTTTAGCTTCTCCCTTGATGTATTCTTCAGCACTATTTTAAATGTATAAATATTTAGAAATAATCTTTTTAATAATTAGTTATATCTCAAAAAAGGCTTTCTTTACCATAGATAGTATTATTATTATGAGTTCCACTTCAAGTGATATTAAAACAGCCACCTCGTATTTCTTTTGATAAATTAATATAAAATATCTCTACCTCTTATTTATGGTTCATTTATATTAATTTTTATTCTCAGACAATTTCATACATGTACATGTCTTATCTTTATTTTTCTTTTTTTCTCTTTAACTTTAGGAATATTTATTGATCTAGACTATACATATGACAAGCTGCCTGACGCTGTCCTACCATGTTGATGCTACTGATATTATGCCCATGCATTCCCCCTCTGTATCTCACTTTGGAAGTGCTTTTGTTAAATCAGTATGTTTGGGAACCTTTTCTTCTCTGGTGCTATATGCTTTTAACCATGCCCATTGTATATACCCTCCATCATTAAAGTCTTCTCAAGAAGCTTGACATAAAGATGTATATTTGGTCTCCACTTGCCATTCTCAAGCTTTCCTATATTTTCTTGAACATATAGATTATAATTCCACACAGTAGTTTCAGATCTGAACCAAGGTGTCTTACCGTCCTTGTCTCTGCTTTCGGTAATATATATTGCTTTTCATTGTTCAGGTTGATTGATTTCCATTTATCCCATGAATCATATTTTACTGCTTCTTGGAAACTTCTGGTAACATTGCATTGTGGTGTGCCAATACTATCCATTTTACCTTGTTATTCATGTAATATTTTTATTTTTATTAATATTCTCCATTATTTTCTAAGATAGGCATAATTAGAAACAATTTAATCACCTTAGGTCTTGCTTTTAAGATTTGCCAGGTAGGACTAGAGATGCCTTTCTTATAAATGTCTTTTTCCCTCCACTCAGTACTTCCTTTAATGTTCTGTGTGTTGCTAGCTTTTCAGTCTTATGCATCAGTCTTATGCATATTCTCAGCTTTCATTCCAAGAGTCATTGACTTCATTCTCGGGTACTTCCTCTGGCCTCTCAGGTAAGTGTTTATGTACTGAAGCACCCTGAGAAACATGAGGGAGATCTCCAGAGTTCTCTATGTTCAAGACCTACTTGAATGCTAGAATGTTGTCTTGCCTACATGAGCCAATTTGGACTCCTAAATCTCTCTCCCCAACTCAAAGAGACATCCGGGTTCTAGTTGGGATTTTCTTCCTTCACTACAGCCAAAGAATTACAGACATAAAGTTGGGGCACTATCCAGGCCAATCTTATACATTTCTGGTCTCCTTCCCAGTGTTGCTTTTTGTTGCCTGACTTAATAATCTTGAAAATTATTTACTTAAACACTTACTTCTTTCAAGCAAGAAGCAACAACTGCTCTTAGTGCCCCATCTCCACTGGATGCAGGAATCCCTGTATTGAAGTCTAAATTCACATACTGCTGGTCCCCAGTAAGGAAATAGTTAAAACGTGCAAGGCTCTGCTTCTGCCCAGTTATTTATTTATTGGTGAAGGGAAGGAAGCTGTGTGATGAATAAGAATGGTAGGGGTTTACAGTTCTTCAGTAGGTTCTCACATATACATGAAAGGGAAGAGAAATAGTTCTCTCAGTAAAGACATCTTAGTCTCCAGCTTGTGCTGAGTATTGTGGTCTATGACTTTCCCATGAGCTGCAGCAAAGAGAGAAGGTCCTAGCCCCGGACCCAACGCAGCAATGGCTAGCACTTGCTTGTTATGGGTGTTTTTTTCTCTGACTTGAGAACAGCAGAGAGAATCACTCGGGAAATCAGAGGCTAAGAAGTATATTCAGTTGGGCTCCCATTTACTGCTTCTTTATGGACTTCAGATTGCACTTGGATTGACGTTCATAGAGGTTTTAATAAATGTAAACCCCAGGAGCTCATAAATCATACCCTAAACTTTATAACTGTAATTGTTCTTTATTTTTCTATGCCCTAAGGAATGTTGGCATGGAACATATCTAGAAATATTTTTTCACTCTATTTTATTTATGTGTTAATTTAATAAATATTTATTGAGTACCATCTTAGTTAGGGTTTTACTGCTGTGAACAGACACCATGTCCAAGGCAAGTTTTATAAGGAAAACATTTAATTGGGGCTGGCTTACAGGTTCAGAGATTCAGTCTAGTATCTTCAAGGCAGGAACATGGCAGTGTCCAAGCAGACATGGTACAGGCAGACCTGAGAGTTCTACATCTTTATTTGAAGGCTGCTAGGAGAAGACTGGACTCTAGGCAGCTAGGAGTAAGGTCTTAAAGCCCACGCCCACAGTAACCCACCTACTCCAACAAGGCCACACCTCCAAACAGTGCCACTCCCTGTGCCAAGTATATACAAACCATCACAAGTGCCTACTGTGTCCTGTCACTGACTGAGATACTAATGAAATAAAGACAGTCTCTTCACCAATTAAATCTACACTCTGATGAGGAAATTGGTAAACAGATAGATAAATGAATATGTTTAACATAAATTGTGACAGGTACTTTCAAGAAAATCAGCAAAGGGATATGCTACACCATAAGAATGAATTTAGTTGCTATAGGTGAGTCCTATCTACTACACTAACATATAAGGAGACACACTGAATGAAAACGACTAGTCAAAGGAATAGCACAAAGGAGAACAGATACAGGGACACTTTTGTTAATGTGAACTGAGAAAGGGGAGAGTTTGGCATGTTTAGAAATGGAGTAAAGCCACCATTGCTTAAGTTTGGCTAGGAAGAGGATAGACCTGGATGGATTTGGTAAATAAATAAAAGCCATACCATCCAGCAGTCTGACTGCAATGGCCAAGAGGCATCTAAGTCATGGAAACTGCAGAATAGTCCTTATGTTCTACAAAGATCACTCTAGGGTCTGTGGAGATGACCTAACCAGTAAAGTACTTATCTTGCAAGAATGAGTTCAGATCCCCAGCACCTCTGTAAAAAGAGATCTGGGTGTAGCCACCATGGTACTTGTAATTCCAGTAGTAACAAGATGGAGGCAGGCAAATGTCTGAATGTTCACAGACTAGCTCACCTGGCCTATGTGGCAAAGTTCCAGGCCATAGAGATCCTGCATCAAAGAAAACATAAAAAGTACCTGAGGGGTGACACCCAAAGTTGTCCTGTGATATACATACATACATACATACATACATACATACATACATACATACATAGTTATCCTATGATCTACACACATATATACATACATACATACATACATACATACATACATACATACATACATCATGATCCCTATATAGGCTGACATGCATACTTGCATCTACCTACCTTACTTCTCCCTGCTCCACCCCTCACCCTCCACACAAGGACCTCTTTAGTTTTCATAGGTATGCTACATTAAAATAAACAAGAGTTTGTAGAGTCAGGTCTAAGTTGATCAACCTGACACAATCATTCCACAACATATACATTGATTAAAATACTTTATTGTACCTTGTAAGTATACACAATTGCTACTTCCATCTAGGAAGAAAAATTTAAATATTATTTTAGTGACTTTGAAATTGTGTAATACATCATAATTTAAAAACTGCTATGTATGTTTTCTGTAGATAAATGTTTATTTGAATAGAGAATAAAAAGAAATGTGTTCTGTACTACACGATGGGAAAGTTAAAGACATGTTGTGGGAATAAAGGAGACTGGACTAAAAATAATTAGTTCCATGCAGAGTTGAATAATGACAAATAACTGAGCCCCTTGAGTATCTAAGTTACTATATTTAAACAACTAGAGACCTTGTGCATAGAAATGGGAAGTTTTCTGTATAGTTTTCCTCAAATGTAAAAGTGCTCCAAAAATAAAAATGTATCTAAAGAAGTAATAAATCAAAATTAAACAAGAATACAGGTATAGCTATCAATCTGAGTCCAAGGATGGAAACAAAGTATCTAGTGTACAGAGGCAGCCAAAAGGTAATGGAGCAGAGCACATGATTACAATTCTGGACAGAGGGTTTGTTTATGAATGGATGGATAGACAGATGGATGGACAGTTGGATGGATGGATGGATGGATGGATGGATGGATGGATGGATGGATGGACGGATGGATTATTCACAGCACTTTATAAGGGTTAAACGTTTTCAACAGCACTAGAACTACAGACTTCAGTAAACAACAATTGTCCTAGCTTGCTTCTCTGTTACTGTGATAAGACACTGGTCAAAGAAACTTAGAGGAGAAAAGGATTTGTTTCCTTATCACTTACCATCCATCAGCAGAGGAGCTCAAGACAGGAACTTAGAAACAGGAACTGAAGCAGAAAGCATAGAAGAGCACTGTTTTCTGGCTTGCTCTTCATGGGTTACTCAGGTTGCTTTCTTACACAACCCAGGACTAACTTCCCAGGGATTATTCCACCCTCTGTAGGATGGGCCTCCCCACACCAAATCACTAATTAAGAAAATATTCCTCAGACATGAGATTCCCTCTTCTCATCAATGTGTTAAGTTGACAACAAAGCTAAGGACTGTAACAGCCATTCATTCCGATATTTTTTCTCTTCACGTGGTGTTCCTTGTAACCTTGGTGGCTAGAGATGTGTCGGTCAAATCACCATAAGACACTTTTGATATTCTATCTGAACACAGCAAACTAGAATTTGAATTGCAAATCCTGGTCAGGCCATCTCTGGCTCTTCATTGCATAGGCACCAGTGATTGTCCAGTTCTCCCCTCTTCCCATAACTCATTTCTCTGTCCTTGAAAAGAGAATGGAGAGGCACACCAAGGCTGGGAAGCCCTCCAGGCTCATTTCAGAGAGAATATTCCACATATTCCACAGAGCTGGAAGGCACTGGATCTGGTCCAATGCTGTAAGCTTTCTCCAAGTCTGCATTCCAAAAGCTCAGACAGGGAGATGGAAATCAAGAGGGGAGGAGTTAACTCAGGTGGGCTTCTCTTCAGAGTGTAGCCATGGCTTTGTATGAAATAATTGCCTCTTTTCCCTGCTAACAAGACAATTTAGTCAATAGAATCTGGCAGAGCTGGGTTGCTAAGATGAAGGGAAAAGGCTCTGCTTTTATGCAGTTGTAGCCTTTTGTTCTTGTGGCTGTTACAGGCAATAAATGTCATTGTATAAGGAGGACCAGTCTTTGCATCCCATCAAAGTCTTTGCTATTATGTGGACTGCAGAACTCTGAAAACCTTCTCAGATATTAGCAGAAAGAGCAGTGAAGGATGAATGGATGGAACGGGACAGAAAAGAAGAATACAACTTGATTTTGTTGTAGGAATCTTTTCTACCTAGTTTACTGGAAAAGCTACTGGATGTTCATTTCTTTAATGTTGTCTCGCCTGTTGCTATGAGGAGACAGCAGGTAAATGATGAGCAGAAACCACAGAAATGGTCATTAACAATTGAAAGAGTCAAATGGTGATGGTGGGGGTGTGATGGTGGTAGAGGTGGTGATTGTCTGAATACTCCTAAATTTCATCAGGCATTTGGAAGTTTGGATAACTCATAGAGGAATCCAGGGCTTCTAGCTCTTAGAAATTAAATATTTAGAAGGAGCAGCCATGGGCAAAAGGAAAGAGATTAAAAAACTTTAACAAATGAAAAAATGATTAAAATGTTGGCTTCACTATAAATATAAACTATCTCTTTACTCTCTGCACACTTCTCTGTGTGCACAAATATGTGCATTTATAAACGTCCGCATGCCAAAAAAATAAGCTTAAATTATCTCAAGTGAAATGATACGTATGTCTCAATTGCATAGATTTAATGAACAAGGGTTTAAAAAGTCACCATAATAATTTTTAAACTAGCTTTGGGGATTTTTCCATTTTACTCACTGAAACATTTTCATTATTTTAAGGCAAACATCTTGGTAGTCATCGGCTTAGGAAACAAAGAAGACCCACATATTTATTTCATAGATGGACTACCAATACAGATGAGACTATTAAAACTGTGTTATAGAAATGTGAGCAGGGAGAATTTTTAAATTGGAAATTTTAAATATATCTACAAGTGAAATGTTCCTTTAATCTGAAAATGAATGATGCTTGCAGGTCAAGCTGACTCAACCGTCCAAATAACTGAATGATACTGCAACTAGCAACCAAATCTATAAATTGGACTGCAAATTATAGATTTTAAAATCTTCAAAACCTCTTTCACTGCTGCTACACAGGCGATAGAATCTTTGTCTTAAGGACACAAATGAAAAAAATCATTGAATTTTTAGTACTTATGGGATGAGACCAATACAATTACTGAGGAACTGAGTATTTACAACAGACTCTTCAACAAAGACTGAAAATGGGCTGATTAATAAAATGTGACAATCTAGGACAATTTTAGTCTGGCTTTTTTATTCCTGTAGAATTTCACACATAATGTATTTGGATCATATCTTCCCATCTTTTATCCTCTCGTATCCCCTTCTACCACCCTCAAAAGCTCTTCTTCCTCCATATTTTATATATTCTCCCCACCCCTTTTCTGTCTGTAAGTGTGTTTGTGTGTGTTCCATTGTGTTTATTTAGTATTATCTGTCTACATGAGAATAGGGTGGGAGGGTACTGTCTTCAGCAAAGGCAACTTAAAAGTTGATCACACCACTGAACAGTACAACTCCCCTCCCTCATCAACCATTAACTGATCCTCATGAAGGAATGGCCTGACCTACCCAAAATGGAATATTGAAGGACCCAGTCTTATGCAGGTCTTGTGCAGATGCATCCCTGCTGTGCATTAATGAAGATAACGCCCTCCGTTTTAGAAGGCAGTGCTTCATAACACTCCCACATAGCCTCTGGCCCTGATATTCATTCTGTCCCTCTTTCTGAAATATTCTGTAAACCCTGAAGCAGATAATACAGATGTCACTTTTAGGGCTGAGTATTCGACTTGCTCCCAGCACACAAACCAGTTACAGGTTTTTGCATTAACCATTGCCCACTGCAGTCAGAACTTTCTCTGGCCAAAGCTGAGAGCAGAAGTAAACGATGGAATAAACATAAATATCTAGAAGACAGCTTAACATCAATTCAATTTATCAAAACAATAATAGATTCCCTCTATTATACAGACTTTAACCAGGTCTAAAATACCCCATATAAATTTCTCTTGTGGAATAGTCTTTAAATGTAGACAGAAAGTGGTCGGTAACCCCATAATGAGAATAACACTATTGCGCAAATGGACACACCAGGTCTATCATGCTGATATTGTCGTTGACAGGATTCACAGCTGTTGATGACCTTCCTCCCCAAGCAGCCTGATCTAACATTGTGAAATCTATCCAGCCCTGAGGATGCTTCCAGCTCAGTTACAAGTGTGTAATGTCTTCCACAACAGTATTTTATTCTCCGGGTCTGGTGGGTACTGTAGCCTGTACAGTCTCCAATTTTAATAGAAAGGATTTAGTTGGCAAATGTAAAATATTCTAAAACAAGTAAAGTCATAGGAATAAATATTTGTAATTGCTCTTAAGCTAGAAACTTACATGATATAAGTAATTCAAAACTATTGCTTCTCAGAAAGAGATGGTAAGTACACTAACGAGCTTTATTCTGGGTGTTAAACAGATACATGTGCTCTTGCACTAAGAGCTATTAGGAAATTATAAGGTAAAAAAAAAAATTTTCAGTTCCCACTTTGGGCAGAACACTGGCCTTCATGATGATAGAGACAGGAGCGAGGCAGACCCCAAAACGAATCACGTAGGGACAAAGCCTCCCCAACTGGGAAGACTCATTGGGTCGCCATGGTCTGAACACAGGACCAGAAACATTATATAGTCCAGGTTCACTTCCTGACAAGACTTCCAAAAGCAGATTGGTTTTCTCCAAGGCTGACACAGAGAGATAAGAGGGTCCTCCAAGGGCTTCTTTATCTCTGGCCTCTCCCTCGTTAATACTCACTTTTTATCACCATTTAGGAGCCAATGGGGAATTACTTTTTTTCCTCTGTTTAGATCAAGATATACAAAGCCCATTACTTCATCTTCCCTCAACAAAACCTTTTCAGAACCCCTCAGATGCTGAAAGCCTTGTTTTTTCTGCTGCTGCTGCTGCTGGTGGTGGTGGTGGTGGTTGGTGTTCTTTTTTTGGCTTTTACAAAGTTCCCCATCTTTTTTACTCCTAGTTGTCTGTACCACAGTCTTCTTGGTTGTGAGACAAGAGCCAGATAGGAAAGAAGTATTGGCAGCATTTTTAAAGAGCTGTCTTAGATATCACTTCTCCAAAAGGTTATTGACAAACTTGTCAAAATTTCATCAGCCTGGAGTCCAGCCTCGAGTCTTGGATGGCAAAGCAGAATTTTTGACATAATTGCTCAGGTATCAATTAAAATCTCAATCAATTAGAAGTGCCCCCTCCCTGGCTAGGGATACAGTTTGTGGAATACCACTCCCACTCCTCTAGTACTTATACATATAAATGTAAATGAAAGTGCTCTAAAAAATTAAGGAAGGTGACCATCTTCACAGTTTGGGCCATTACGACAGAATACTGTAGGACCTCAGGACAGAGCTGCTTACACAGCAGAGGCATGGTTCTCCCAGTAGGCCTGGTAGGGTGGTAGCAAGGCCAGAGCCTGGTGAGTAAGTGGTTGTCTTTCTCCTGAGTCTTCACATAAAAGACAAAAGAGAGAGAAAGAAAGGTCTCTCTGTCCCTTCTTACAAGTGTAAAAATCCAATCAAGAATGCTCTAAGCCCAGAGTCTAATTACCTCCCAAAGGCCCCATTTAGTAATAATATCCCAACTGAATAAAAGGTTTCACATATGAATGGGACTCACAGGGGCCCTACCACTTACCAATGATCTACTGACAATGGACATTTCTAAGATGAGGGGGGGTAGGGGGTGGAGGGTGTATAATATCTACTTACAAAACAGGATGAGCTGACTAGAATTTCCTGGTTACTTCCAAACTTGAACTGACACAGATGATCCTAAACTGTATGGAATACTAAATAAAATTGAAACCAGGAAATAGGACAAAGAGTTTTATAAGGGAGCGAGGTTAATAAGGGTGGAGAGGTAATGGGGTGGAGAATGACCAGGATATAGTTTACATGGATTGTAAAAGAATAAAGTTTACTAAAAAAAAAAAATCCTATATGAATGGAGACATCGACTCAGTGGTATATGAGTGAAACAGCTCTTCCTGCCCTGGGTGATACAGACTCTGAACACAAAGGACAGTTTTCAAATAGAGGTTAGCACAGAGCCCCAGAAATGCTGTTTTTAATTCAGCCAGCAATCAAGAGACAGCAATATAGAAGTGATGTATAACAAAGCCTACAAGATGTGACTATGAAACTTCAAAAACATGACATAGACGATTCTAAGGAGAGTTTCATTTAAATCATTTATATACTCATATCTGTAGGAGAGAGAAAAGTTTGCCAGGTTCCAGCAGCAATGTCAGTTAGGTGTCCCAGATGATTAACTCGTGTTGGCAGAACTGAGGGTGATAATTTGTGGCTTCATCCATCCAGTGAATGGTTATTGAGAAGCAATTTCATAGTAGATAAAATTCCCTACCTCCAGGAAGTGAAGGTGAAAAGGTAACAAATAAGAACCACGAAAAATAAGTTTTAATTTGTTAGAGGCTGACACACATTATATAAAGTGCAGAATGAGTGCTAATAACTCTTCATAGTTGAGGCAAAAGCATTCAGTCATAGGTGCTCATTGCACGTGTGTCTATAGTCACACGCAGACCTTGCCTAAGACTGGCTGAATGAAGCTGACCTCAGCTAAAGTACTGGGGTAGTTGTGCTTGCCTGACATTTGTCTCAATCTCATGTATGCTGGTCTGACCTTCAGGGCCTTAGAAAAGATTAGGAAGACATATGGAATCAGCCAAGGCCTCTTGACCCCTTGGCCTACACCCAGGACATTGTTGCTTTCCCCTCAGTCAAGTGTCCAGTGAACATGAAAATATGTTAACTTCAGCACCACTGAGACAAAATATGTTATGTAATCAACTTGAAGGAAAGATGTAGTCGGGGTCATACTTTCATACGATAAGTTGTTTGGCTCTGGGACATAGGCAGGATATCACAGCAGCAGGAGCTTGTAGGGAAGGCTTTGCTTCCCACCTCATAGAATGCAGGAACCAGAGAAAGCAAAAGAGTCACTGAGCTGAGCGCTAGGTATAACCTTGAAATGCATGTTCCTAGCAATTGGCTTTCTCCAACTAAGGCTGCCTCCTAAACTCTCCCAGAAACTTCTAAAAGAGCACCACCAGCTGCAGACCAACAAATGAGCCCGTGAGGGAACAGGTTAACCAATAACAATGATATTATTGGTGCTAGAAGCAAAATCCCTGGCAGGTGATACCACCCACTGGGGGAAAGACCTGAAGAATCACAAAAGATGACTTAGGATCAAGATACATCTATCTTGGTGGGGATGCAACTTTAGAGAGTGGTACTCATTGACCAATTTGATCTAATTAATCCATATCTAAGGATGTAAAATCTCTCAATATAGAAATACTACTCCAAGTGAAAAGCCCAGGATGCAATATGGTGATAACAAGAGGAAACAGTGAAAACTGAGATCCCAGAGCTCTACAGAGTAAGCAGTGGGAGGGTGCAAATCTTACAGGGTTTTGTAAGTTACTGGAAGTTCTATTTTACTTTGGGAAGTCAATTAGGGGTCGTGGGGAGAAACATAACCACTAGGTATTTAAGCAGCTTCTCACCATGAGCAAAATGCCAGTAGGTCAGTGGCAGCAGAGAAATGCCAACTTATAGTCAATGAGAGAAACTGAAAATTTGTATGCACACGATTACATATGCACTACATATAAACTATGTACATGTCCCCTTCTGATACATCCTGATGATGAATCCATTACTTTTCAAGGTAGGGAGGCATACGATCTTCTTAGTCTGAACTTAAAAGTGATGTAATTACTGTACCAATATATAAAACCTCAAGCAATAAATGAAATTAAAATTCCTTCAACTAGAAAAAAAAATCTACCACACCTTATGTTCAGGAGTAGTTAACCAACATAGAATGAACTCCACAGTATGTATGTATGGTGTGTGTATGTGTGTGTGTGTGTGTGTGTGTGTGTGTGTGTGTGTGTGTGTCTATTTGATTACAGTTTGGTGTTTTGTTTTGTTTGTGGGTATGTTTTTGTTTTGTTTTGTGGGGTGTGGTTGTATTGGGTTGTTTGTTTTTTGGGGAAATTTAAAGTTGGATGGGTAGCTGCTAGGGAAGAATTTTGAGGAGCATGGAGAACGGGAAGAATATGGTCAAAATATATTTAAATTTGAAATTGTTTTAAATAGCAAAAGAATATGACATAGGTAATATATAATCATTAAAAATCTGCCATAAGTAAGGCATTAAATGAAGTCACAAACTAAGTTAAAAAACAAAAAGCAGTGTCATATATATGTAACTAAATATAATATATAGCATAAGAGAAAGTAAACTTGGCAATAGTAAATATGATAAATAATAACATCAGTAATAGTAAGTACCTGTACCAATTTTCAATAAGAATGTCTAAATTGTAAGAAAAAAAATCTTAACTATACTTAAATGAATACAAATACATAACAGGTACTTAATAAGGACCAGTATTATAAGTAAATAGTTCTCCCAGAGGTAAATTTAATAAAAGAACACCGAAACGCTTTAGGCAGCCTTTCAAAAACTAGAAGAGTTAACCGGTTTGCTTGATGAAACACAAATATTAAAAAAGGCAGGGAAACTGCCTCTGCAGTTATTAAATATGAGAAAAATCTTATAGTAACATGGAATTTATTGCATAAAAACTAGATGGATTAATGGAATAAAACAAAGCATTCAGAATCAATTTTATTTCGTACCCATAATATATAATATCTCAAGGGTGATACCTCAAGTCTTATGGTAAAAAGCAAACCTCTTAGTAAGTGATGTAGACATAATGTGATAATCAAATGGGAAACCATAAATGTTGCGTGTGCCCCTTTCAACAGACAGAGTAGTTTCCCAAAATATCAAGGTTATTATATAAACTTCATACTATAGTACTGAAAGCTAACATAGGTAATTTCTTCTATCATCTCTGTTATGCTTGAAAAATATGCTCCCAAAATATCTGTTAAAACCATGGTACCAAAGTGGACTTTTGGGAGGTGGTGGGACTTTTAGGTGAGGTCTTATTACTTAATTACAATTAAATAATTGTCCATGTACTCTTTCAAAAATTAGAGACTATTGCCCTCTCTCTCTCTCTCTCTCTCTCTCCTTTCTCTCTCTCTCTCTCTCTCTCTCTCTCTCTCTCTCTCTCTCTCTCTCTCTCTCTCTCTC
>JANHMN010000004.1:165434818-165466692 GCA_030674055.1 Rhabdomys pumilio | reverse complement strand
CTCTCTCTCTCTCTCTCTCTCTCTCTCTCTCTCTCTCTCTCTCTCTCACACACACACACACACACACACACACACACACATAGTGAGTATATTAGCTTCTTTTCCAACTTGAGCTGGGTGGTAATACATGCCTTTAATACGAGACAACATTCGAGAGGCAGAGGCAGCCTGATCTACAGAACAAGCCCCAGGATAGCCAGGGCTACACAGAGAAACCCTGTCTCAAACAAACAAACAAACAAACAAACAAACTGACCAACAAACAAGCAATCGACTTTAGGGAGAGAGAGTTTCTTTTGCTTACAGACATGGGCACACATCATCATGGTGGAGAAGCCTGGGCAGCAGAAGCGTGCTGTAGCTGGTCACATTACACCAGCCATCATGAAACAGAAACTGGTGGTTGCTAGTGCTCAGCTCAAGTTTTCCTGCAGTCCAGGACTTGAACTAGAGAGTGGTGCCACATATGTTCAGGATGGGTGGTCTCATCTCAATTAACATAATCGAGATAACCTCCAAAAAATATGACCAAATAGCTTTAAAATATGAAAAAGTTCATGAAATAAAAAGACATCTCTATTTTTATATGTGGTAGAATGTTGACCAGAGAAAATTGAGCAAGAAATTAAAGGCCAGTAGTTCTTAGCCCTAGGGAAAGTTAGACAACTTCACTAGAAACAAAAGCAATTAAAAGTTCACCAAAATATCATTTCCTACTTAGTGGGCAAACTCTCTGAAAGGCTGAAACCATCCTGTCAAATTAAAGAAATATCCTCATTCAGATACATCTCTTCTGGAGTTACAAAATATGCAATCCCCAATGAGCACAATTTGAAAATATCGATCAAATCACACACACACATATTATATGTGTACATATTTTAACCCAGAGGTATCTCTAGAAATCCTTGTGAAAGACACACTGGCTAACACACAGAGCTGCATATTACACTATTGGCTGCAATAACAAAAGCACGAGAACAGTTCAAACTCAGTGAAAAAGTAGAGTGCATCTACACAGAGGGGTGGTTGCATCTATTGGAGAGAATCAGAGGTGTCACCACAAATCATCATATATGCTCATAACAAGTACTTACACACACACACACACAGAGAGAGAGAGAGAGAGAGAGAGAGAGAGAGAGAAGTGGACAAAGAAAAGAGGATGGAAAGAGTATGGTGTATAGAAACTAAGAGTGAAAGGGACATTATACACACCTGTTTGGGTCTTTTAAAATATACAGAACAAAAACAAAAAAATTTTTTTTTTAATTATCTTTAATCTATTTTTACAGACCAGGCTTCATCCCCTTCCTGGTCTGCCATCCAACAGTTTCTCGTTCAGTTTCTCCTTCCCCATCTCCAAGAGGCTATCCCCACCCCACCCCCCCCCACAACATCCCCACCCCAGCAGGCCTCCCCATCCCCTGGGGCCTCAAGTCTCTCAAGGGTTAGGTGCATCTTCTCTCATTGAGACCAGACCACGCAATCCTCTACTGCATATGTGTCAAGGGCCTCATATCAACTGGTGTATGCTGCCTGGTTGGTGGCTCAGTGTCTGAGAGATCTCAGGGGTTCAGGTTAGTTGAGACAGCTGGTCTTCCTATGGGGTCACCCTCCTTCTTAGCTTCTTCCAGCTTTTTTCTAATTCAACCACAGGGGTCCCTGGCTTCTGTCCATTGTTTGGGTGCTAATATCTGCATCTGACTTTTCAGCTGCTTGTTGGGCCTCTTAGAGGGCCACCACATTAGACTCCTGTCTGTAAGCATACTGTAGCATCAGTAATAGTGTCATGCCTTGAAGCTTCCCCTTGAGATGGATCCCAATTTGGGCAGGCCACTGGACCTCCTTTCCCTTGGTCTCTTTTTCACTTTTACCAATGCAGTTCTTTTAGACAGGAGCAATTCTGGGTCAGAATTTTTGACTGTGAGATGGCAACCCCATCCCTCCACTTGATGCCCTGTCTTTCTACTGGAGGTGGACTTTAAAGTTCCCTCTCCCCATTGTTGAGCCCTTTATCCAAGGTCACTCCCTTTGAATTCTGAGAGTCTTTCACCTCCCAGGTCTCTGGTACATTCTAGAGGGTCCTCCCCACACCCCACATCCCAAGTTGCATGTTTCCATTCATTCTGCTGGCCCTCAGGGCTTCAGTCCTGTTCCCTCCACACCCAGTACCTGATCATGGTCCCTTTTTCCTCTCCCCTCCCCTTTCCCATCAAGGTCCCTCCATCTCTCAGCCTCTCGTGATTGTTTTCTTTTCCCTCCCAAGTGGGATTGAGGCATCCTCACTTTGTATCCTTCTGCTTGTTAACCTTCTTAAGTTCTGTGGACTGTATCCTGGGTATTCTGTACTTTCTTGGCTAATGTCCATTTATTAGTGAGTATATACCATGTATGTAGTTTTGAGTCTGAGTTACAACACTCAGGATGATATTTCTAGTTCCATCTATTTGCCCGCAAAACTCATAATGTCCTTGTTTTCAATAGCAGAATAGTATTCCATTTAGTAAATGAACTACATTTTCTGTATCCATTCTTCTGTTGTGGGGCATCTGAGTTATTTCCAGCTTCTGACTGTTATAAATAAGGCTGCTATGAACATAGTGGAGCACATGCCCCTGTGGCATGGTGGGGTATCTTTTGGGTCTATGCCCAAGAGTGGTATAGCTGGGTCTTCAGGTAGATCTAGTTCCAATTTTCTGAGAAACCTCCAGATTGATTTCCAGAGTGGTTGTACAAGTTTGCAATCCCACCAGCAATGGAGGAGTGTTCCTCTTTCTCCACATCCTTGCCAGCATGTCCTGTCACCTGAGGTTTTGATCTTAGCCATCCTGATTGGTGTAAGGTGAAAATTCAGAGTTGTTTTTGATTTGCATTTTCCTGATGACTAAGGATTTTGGACATTTCTTTAAGTGCTTCTCGGCCATTCCAAATTCCTGTTTTGAATTCTCTGTTTAGTTCTATGCCCCATTTTTTGATTGGGCTGTTTAGTTTTTTGGAGGTTAGCTTCTTGAGTTCTTTATATATTTTTGATATTAGTCCTCTATCAGATGTAAAGTTAGTGAAGTTTTTTTCCCAATCTGTAGTTTGCCAATTTACCCTATTAACTATTTGTCTTACAGAAGCTTTCACTTTCATGAGGTCCCATTTATCAATTCCTGATCTTAGAGCCTGAGCCATTGGAGTTCTGTGTAGAGCCTGCCAGTGAGCTAGAGGCTCTTTCCCACTTTCTCTTCTATTAGATTCAGTGTATCTGGTTTTATGTTGAGGTCCTTGATCCACTTGCACTTGAGCTTTGTGCAAGGTGACAAATAGGTATATATTTTCACTTTTCTACATACCAACTTCCAGTTAGACCCGCACCACTTATTAAACATGCTTTCTTTTTCTATTGTATATTTTTGACTTTTTTGTTAAAGATCAAGTGTCCATAAGTGTGTAGTTTTATCTCTGGGTCTTCAATTCTATTCCACTGATCAACCTATCTGCCCTGGACCAATATTGTGCTGTTGTTATCGCTATTGCTCTGTAGTACAGCTTGAGGTCAGGGATGGTGATTCCCACAGAAGTTCTTTTATCGTTAAGAATTGTTTTTACTATCTAACTTCCCCAGCTGATAAACAGCTTCAGAAAAGTGGCCGGGTATAAAAATTAACCCAAACAAATAAGTAGCCTTCCTTTATACAAATGATAAACAGGCCGAGAAAAAAAATAGAGAAACAACACCCTTTACAATAGTCACAAGTAATATAAAATATTTTGGGGTAACTCTAACCAAACTAGTGAAAGACCTGTATGACAAGAATTCCAAGTCTCTCAAGAAAGAAATTGAAGAACTCAGAAAATGGAGAGATCTCCCATACTCATGGATTGGTAGAGTTAACATAGTAAAAATGACCATCCTACAAAAAGCAATCGACAGATTCAATGCAATCCCGACATCAAAATTCCAACCTAATATTTCAAAGACACAGAAAGAGAAATTCTCAATTTCATACGGAAAAACAAACAAAAAAACAGGATAATAAAAACAAACTTTAAGAAACAATTACATTTAACTAAAAGTGTAGGAGGAAAGGGTGATGGGTCACTGACCTCCGTTTTAGATTGTACTTTACTGTGGCTGTATTCGGTTCTGACAATAACTTAAACTGTTGGTGCAATGTAATTGTACAACTTTTAAAACTGCAGTTGAAGAACTTCCACTGAAAATGTTTTTAAATCCAAGTGTTCTAGTCCAATAGTATAGCATTGAATTGTTTCCTGAAGCTGGCGATACATAGCAGAAACTTCAGAATGTGTCAAGTCGCAATACTTGGGAACCATTTTCACCATGCCAGGTGCTTTAGCACTTAGCAGAGAGACTGAGTCTGGTGGAGACTGGAACTAGAAATCAGATTACCAGCCAAGCAAGCCAAAAATCTATCTATCTATTTAGAAGCACAAAAGGCCAGCAGTTAATATCATGCCCAGAAATAAAGATATTTATTCCTTCAATGCCCCTGATCTCATATACACAATAAAGGACAAATATCCCACATACAAATGTCACTTAATTTGCTTTCCTACTCAGTTGTCAACCTAGTTTTGACACAACATTAACTTATTTCCCTTGGTAGTATTTCACACTTTTTTCCATCTGTCTTAAAGGGACTATTACTGAAAAAAAACAAAAACAAAAACAAAAACAAAAAAAAAAACAAAAAAACAAAAAACAAAAAAAAAACCACCATGACCATAAGTGGAGCTGGCTTCCAGTTTCAGAGGTTTAGTCTACTGTCATGATGCTGGGAAGCTGGCAGCACACAGGCAGACATGGTACTGGCGAAGGAGTCAAGAGTTCTACATCTGGATCATCAGGCTGTGGGAAGAAAGAATGACACTAATTCTGGCTTGAGTTTTTGAGACCTCAAACCCCAACCCCAGTGACACACTTCCTCCAAGAAGGCCACGCCTACTCCAACAAAGCCACAGCTCCTAATAGTTCTACTCTCTGTGAGCTTATGGGGACCCTTTTCATTGATATTATATATAGTGCTCTATTTATCCATCTATCTATCTTACTATCTATCTATCTTACTATGGATTTTTCTATCTACTTATCTTACTATCTATCTGCCTATTTATCTATCTATCTATCTATCTATCTATCTATCTATCTATCTATCTTCCATTTTCCCTACAAGGAAAGCTACAATAAAGCAGAGCATTTTTTTCTTGTTTACTATTTTCATCAAGTACTGGGTACTAATATCCAGCATGTGGTTGATGCCAAATAAGCATCTTTTAATTAAATGAAAATATGAAGTTTATCTGTTTCGTATAGCCAAAACCTTTCCCAGAGAAGTAATTTGTCCATAGTACACTGGGCCAAGTCTATAACCCAGTTACTCAGGACAAATAGCACCTGGTGAAGACAGATGGTGGTTGACAGTGGTTAAAGTAGCGTTTGATGAAGCCCTTTGTTCTTTCTCCTTACAGTTCCTAGTTATTCATCTGTGTAGACAAGTAGTCCAGTCACATTACTCAGCATAAAGTGTACATACAGCATCTGGTACTCAGTTAATTCCCCCAAAATTTCCATTCCTGTTTGTAAATTGACAGGAAAAAAACAGGAAAAGAAGTCTGAAGGAGTCCTGGGGATTCCCCACATCTGATGTATTCACACCCACATTCTGAAGCAGTCCACACAGGTAACTCGTTGAGTTAATCTGAACATCAGATTTTTTATAATTCAGCTGTTATATTAGAAAAATAGTAATGAAATCGCATAGCCTAAATGAATCCTACCAAATCAGACCTTTTAAATGAAAAGGGTCTGTTACTTTATAATTGATGCATCTCATCTTCTACCCACACACAGGGTAAAAGGTACCAAGTCATCTAGTATGTACCATAAGAAACTTGCTGCTGACAGTCCACCAGGCCAAAGAGCTACTGTTTCTTCTAACTTTTGACTGACATTTCAGTACTGATAAGCAAGTATAGCTATAGTGATTCCCTCCCTCCCCCAGGAAGAAAGGATCCTCCTGTTCAAAGTCTCTTTTTTTATACTATCCCCTGATCCTCCATTCTGTGTCTTTTCTGGGTAAAGATGTGAAGTCCAAACTTGAATGTACTTCTCTGGTAAATAATAAAAATATAGTAAATACACTAAGATCAACCCAGCAGAGATCACTGGGCATTCTTCTTATCAGGATGTCATTTCTCAACCAAACTGTAGGTTGAGGAATGAAGGCCCAGCTGATTAAACTGCTGTGTGTTTAGATACAGGAAACACTTCTCTTCCTATGTGTGTATTTCTGGAAAGACAAGGCCTATTCTACACATCCATGATCAGGCTGCACATCCACCCCACCATCTTCTCTTCTCTTTCTCAACACATTTCTCTCTTACAAAATTTTTTCACTCACCCTACAGCTCACCCCGACGGTCTCACTATCTTCTCTGCTCTGGTTCAGAGACTCTCTGTCATTCAGAGACCTATGGGACTTTTCTGAGCTCAAATATCTATTTATGTGTTTTAAAGTGACTCTTTTTTGTGTCTTTTGGTGATCCATGCCTATAATCCATGTCCATAATCATAGAATTAGGGAGGTTAGAGGAAGGAAGGTTCTACTGTAAGTGTAAGAACAGCCTGGACTGTGTGGTAAATTTTTTTTAAATATAAAAAGAAAGGAAGGAAGGAAGGAAAGAAGGCAGGAAGGAAGGAAGGAAGGAAGGAAGGAAGGAAGGAAGGGAGAAAGAAAGAGAGAGGGAGAGGAAGGGAGGGAGGAAAAAGGGAGGAAGAAAAGGGAAAGAAAGAAAAAGAGATGGGGGAAGAAAGACTGAAATAGAGAAAGAGTGAGCATTGATCTGCCCTTAAAACATCTGACCACACGTAAGAAGATATTTTCTAATGTGTTGTATGTTATTAACACAACAAATTAAATGTTTCTTTTTTTATATAAGTATCCTAATATATGATGCCTAAATGAAAGTAGTTTATCAAGTCAATCATTTTGTACTATTATGTATTTCTATAAATATTTAAAAGCTTACCTTCAAAAGCTAATCTTTAAATTGCCTTTAAAACTATACGCCAGTTACACATCTATCCATCCCTATGTTTTAAAGCTGAATATCTTTTTTAAACTTCAAGATAAAAATCATATGAGCATGACATAAAATTTTGGCTTAAATGAGGTCCTTATAATTTCAGAACCAACTCTCTAATGTCAAATAAATGAAGATTTAACCAGCTGTAGTTTAGTTAATAACATGCCAATAGTGGCAAGCAGGTACATCTCAATGTGAGAGCTGCCAAAAACATTGCAGGATATTTCCAGTATTTCTGTACTCCATTTAGGAAATGTTTGATATATTGCATTCAGATCATACTTAATAATTCTAATGATTTCCTCTCTGTATAAATTTCCATCCAAGAAAAAGACCTCTTAACATATTTACAAAAAAAAAATGTAAAGCTTGATCTTTGGTCTTAAGGTACTTAAATTGATTAAGGAGGAAAAGAAAGCACAAAGTGTCTGGAGACACAAGGGTTTTAGGACATTTTTGTTAAGCTCAGAAAAAAAAATTGTGAAAGATTCTAAAAAGTCACACATCTGTCTTTCCAACAATTTAAATTGTGGATCTTAAAAGTATAATCTAGGATGAACTTGGTCAGACTCCTTCAGTCCTAAGTCTTAAGATTTGCCTAGAAAAAGAACAATGTGTAACCACGTGCTTTTTAAAGAAGTGGACACATATTAGCCAAATATATGTCAGTTTTCACCAATAGATTCATTTTCATGAAGCAACCAAAAAATATTTCACAGATAGTCTACTCCCAGGATTTATAAAATATAGATATTTGTGAGGCAGAGGTTCAGTTTCTGTGGTATCTTCACTGAGGAAGAGACGTTTTATAAAGCTAAGAATGATCCAGGGAGGAAAAATAGCATTAAAATATATTTACTGCTTTTATTGTTTCTAGAAGAATGGATCCTGGACAGACAGCAAGGCCAAGTTTTATTAGAATAATCTTCTACTTGCAAACAGATACAGATGAAGCTAAAATATATGACCCCCAATAAAGACCAGGAATCGTGGCCACTGAGAAACAGTTGGTTAATTCTAGGATCATAAAGTTTGTTTTATTTTTGTATCACAAACAATAAGAAAAAAGTGATAAAAGAATTCTATGATACTTTCATCCTATCAAAAGTTCTAAGAAGGAATTTAAATCATATTTCAAGTACAGTCTCTTAATAGTAACACAAAGTATTGACAGTCAGGCAATTTCCAATTTTACTATAAAGGGGAAGATGGCACGAGAGCATTAAACTTGAAATTCTCCTCCTCTAGTGTCTACAGGGCATAAAAATCACCTATTGAGACTGCATGCCTTCCTGCAGAAGTTACAAAAATGACTGGAGATTTGCTACATTCCATCCATGCCAGCCTGCAATGTCAGCAGAATTGGCCCTCCACAGTCAACAGCAGACTCTTAAATATTTACTATGTGACATCAAAGAAAATGAGCAAAACACAGGAAAGAAGGACCACAGCAAATGTTAGATATCCACTGTGTGTTCGTTCCTCAGAGTTCATGTATGACAACAACTAGTTTTTCAGCATTTGTCCTGGGTGTGTGTGTGTGTGTGTGTGTGTGTGTGTGTGTGTGTGTGTGTGTTTATCAACTTACCTCCTGTAGACAACTCTCTGAGGCATTTTCATGGCTGAAGATTGATGTGGAATGGGTCCAGCCCTCTGTGGGCAATGCCGTTTCTTAGCAGGTAGCCCTGTGTTATATAAAGCAAGCAGGCTGGAGCAAGCTATGAGGAGCAAGCCAGTAAGCAACATTCCTCTACAATCCTTATTTCAGTTCCTGCCTCTGGGTTCCTGAGTTGAGTGACTGACTTCCCTCAGTTATGGAGGGTATGACCTGACAGTTGTAAGGTGAAATAACCTCCTCCCTGCCTCTGCAAGTTACTCGCAGAAAGCCAACTAAGGCAGAACCCAAAAGAGTAAAGTGTGAACAGTGAGCACTAGGGTTGCAGCTCTGGGGATAGTCCTAAAAATGTCAGGACATGAGCTCTGCCCCACAAGTTATAAAGAGCCAATGAGCAAGGTCGACAGTGACACAGTCACCTGTGTGTTTCCTAAATCTCATTTGAGTAGCAGTATCTAGGCTGAAAATGTGGAGTAGAAGATAGACCAGCAAGGAACTCACCACATAATTCCAAAGGAGTCATAAAAGGTTGAACTAGAAAAATGATGCCAACAAGAGTACACTTAGAAGGTCTTGGTGATTAAATATTGGGATGAAGGGGGAATGGGAATGACCTATGGTATTAGTAAATATTTACAGCACGCTTAAGTATGGTGGCAATTTTTGTAAGTGGTTTATTAATCCAAACTTACTTAATACTTATGTAAAGGTCTATGGGGATTTGTGTGTTTGAATACTTGGCCATAGGGAATGGCACTATTAGGAGGGTGGCCTTGCTGGAGGAAGTGTGTCACTGTGCAGATCAGCTTTAAGGTCCCCGATGCTCAGGATTCACCCAGTGTGGAATCAGCTTCCTCCTGCTACCTTCAGATCAAGGTGTAGAACTCCTGAATCCTCCAGCACCGACCCTACCATGCTTCCTACCGTCATAATGGACTGAACATCAAACACTGCGAGCCATCCTTAATTAAAGGTTGTTCTTCATAAGAGTTGCATTGGTCATGGTATTCTTCAGAGCAATGGATCCCTAACTAAGACAGTTTCCCAGAACTATGAAGTGAGGAGCAGTTAACAGACTCTCATATTTGTACTGGACATATGCTTTACTGAAAACACTAGTGATATATGTTGGTAGAAGAAACTAAATTATTTCACTGTTCTTTCTGAAAAAAGACAAGGGAGAATTCTCCCCTTGGTGTCTTTATTTCATATGTTTTATGATACAAAGAACTTTATATAAAAGAAAAATAAATGAAGTACAGGGAAATCAAGTGGGGGGAGGTCTATGGGGTAGACACTATTAAGAAGTAAATTTTATAAATGTTTCAAACAGCAGATTATCAGCAATGAATCTACGTTGGCCACAGCCATGCTACTTATCCTTGGTTAAATCATAATTTTACTATGAACAGAAACTCGGATGTTATGCCATTAGCTCCAGTGAACTCGTTCACCAAACTGATGCACATAAGTATCTGACTCCCTAGAGTAGCAGTTCACTATCTGTGCATTGTGACCCCTTGGGAGGTTGCATACCAGATATTTTGCATATCAGATATTTACATTACAATTCATAACAACAGCAAAATTACACTTTAAATAGCAATGAAAATCATTTTATGGTCAGGGGTCACTACAACATGAGGAGTTGTAATAAAGGGTCACAGCATTAGGAAGGTTGAGAACCACCACTCCAGGGGAGGAGTCGGAGCTGGAGATCTAAGTTGGGTTCATTACCACATACACAAAAGTATGGATGAGCATGATTTGGAATCACTATGAAGGGCATATTGAGAATATGAGTGGAGAGAATACTAAAGATCCCTCAGATGAGAGTCAAGCAAAGGAAAAACATAACCTTGGGATAAACAAAAACAGAACTGGAAAATTGGAAATATAATAAATGAAGAGAGGGAAGAGAGGGAGGAGAGGGAGAAGAGGGAGAAGAGGGAGGAGAGGGAGGAGAGGGAGGAGAGGGAGGAGAGGGAGGAGAGGGAGGAGAGGGAGGAGACAGAGAAAGCAAGGAGAGAAAGATTAAAATACCAATAACTTTAGTCCTATTAAAGTCCTTAATAGCCTCTGAAATAAAAGGTCTTGATATTAGAGAGTGCAAGAATAAGTAGAGTTGTGAGAAAACAGTGAGACACTAAGCAGGACTTGGCTTAGAAACAGAAACCTAAATATAATAGCCAGTTTTCAAAGGCAGGGCAGCCAGTCTCACTGGATGCAAGGGGAAGTTACGAGTTCTTCTATGCATAGGTGCTTGAAAAATGCTCTGAAAGCAGGGTTACATGCTAGAAGAAATGCTGTCGCCCATCTCCCGTTGTTTTCCTTGTGATTTGTGGAATATGAAAGTTTGGGGAGAGGTGAGAGGGAGGAAGAACAGACAGAAGGGGAGCCCTGAGAAACAGTGGCATAAGAATGCAGGTTAATAAAATTCCAGCAGAAGTGGAAGGAAGAAAGGCATTGGTTGTGGGGCACAGGAATGCTCAGGAAAAGATCTGGGTGCCAGGGTTTGGGGCGGGGGGCATCTATGCATCTGTGCTCAGCGGATTGACAGGAAAACAAAGCAGAAAAGCCAGAACCTAAATCAGTAAACACAAAGGTGTGGTCTACGGACCCCTGAGGTCTCTAACAGTCAAGAAATAGACATGGTAAATTTTTATTTTAACAATTCTATAGAATTATATGGCTTTTGCAAGAGTAAGTTAGAGATAACATGGAAAGTATGGTTGATAAAACAGCCAGCACTGTGAATGCACTCTGTCCCACTACTCACCAGTGTATGCCTCATAGACTCACAACCACAGGCAACAAAAACAAGCCCCGCCCCACCCCGCCCCACCCCACCCCACCCCGCCTTATGACCAGTCACTCCACAGATATATCTCTGCGCTTTGACAAGTTATGAGCCTCTATATCAACTGCACAAAGACACTTTTCTGATAAGGTCAGAGAGACGTCCTGTATAGAGATACATATTTAGAAGGCAGTTTGATACTGTGTCTATTTAACAAAAAAAAAAAAAAAAAAAAAAAAAAAAAAAAAATAGTAGCTTCATCACTGGTTGGAGCCCATGAACTCCACAACTTAATTCTTAGCCAGATTTACAAGACCAAGAATCAATTTCTTCCTGTGGATAGCACCTTAAATCTAATCAGAAAATGTTTTTACCCCTATAGCATTCATGATATATATCTTGACAGACTGATCATTACTATAGTGAGCAGGAATCACAGCTGGAAGAAACTGATGATCACTTTTCTCCCCATAGCAACCTAAAAAGCACCTTCTGGTATTGTGAAAGCAAGCCAGCAGAAATGAAGCTTCCAGGGCAGTGTCAGCTTGATTTTTCAAAGTCCTATGACCAAAGTATGTGGTACCTTCAGCAAATGGAGTCTCATCGTCAAGTCCTGATGGGCAATCAGGACCGATGACAGTAGCTTGTATTTTTTTTAAGGGGGGGAGTCTCTTATTCCCCCCTGCACCAACAACTAAAAGGGAGTATCAATGCATGAATAAAAGTTAATTTTATAAAATTTCCTCCATTGGAGGCTGAGGAGATGTCTCAGCAAGTAAAAACACTTGCCGACCAACCATGAGGACCTGAATTCAAATCCCTAGCACCCACATAAAAAGGTGAGTGTGTTCCTGCGTGTACTGTAACCCCAGTACTGTGCAGGTTAGATATAGGAGGGTTGCTGGGACTTCTGGCCTCCAGCATGGCTCTAGGTTCAGGGAAAGACTCTGTCTCAAGAGAATAAAGCTAAGCAATAGAAGAGGACCCCCACCATCCTCCTCTGGTCTCTGCATATTCACAGCTCCACATATACCATGTTTGCATAAACTATACATATATACAGTATAAACACACAAACATGCAGATAGCCTGACCCTTCACATCCTGTGTGAGAAAACGGGAAGTACACATAGAACATTCACCAACCACAGAGAGTTGTCACTCACAAGAAAATGTACCTGTGTAGTTGTCACAGCTGTAACAGAAACCATGTATTTTTTTCCTTAGAACACTATTCTCATCTGAAGAATGGCTGAAAGACTGATGTCTACACTGGCTCAGATCATGTTTGGCTGATATTTTCTTTAAAGTGAAGAAGGTAAATTTATCACCTCAAGTATGACTGTAACTATTGATTATTGGTGAGGAGATTCTGGCTTCCCAACAAATTTGGAAATTAAAAAAAAAAAAAGTCTTGATATTATCACAATATTAGGAATTTCTCCAACACTGTTAGTGGCAGTATTAACAAGTGTGGATAGCTATTAGTAGAACAGGGTCCTCTTGGCATTTGGAAAATGATAGAATGCTGTGAACTAATAGTCCCAAATGACCATTGGGCAATATGCAAAGCCATGGTTAAGAAGACTATTCATTCAAAATAGGAGACCAGCTTGGAGTCTACAAGTACTACAGGATTTAAGAATTATTCATGTAGTTTCAATTCCCATTATCCAGCTTCCCTTTAAGACATGAAGATTGACTGAGTTTAGTACCAAAGAAAATAGCCACAATTATTTATAAAGATGACTACATTTTTCTCTTCTTTCCAACCACAATCTGAGTAATGCCAACATTCTTCACTTTTCTTATACCTCAGCCACCCGTGTTGTGCCTGACTGAGATAGAATCATATGCAAGAACCTAACTGCCTACCTCCAACTCATGCAGTTAAAAGAATGGCCCAGACATATTGCCACTCTTCCTACTAAATATCTTTTTTGCTGACTTGGGAGAGAGGATTTGGGAGGACATTCTTTAAAAATAAAAACCTTATTTGCTTTTCTGTGTCGTATTCATGTTGTTAATTTTGCTAAACTGCTAAAAAAAAAAAATGTGGTTTTCTAAGTTTCTCAGTCTTAACTTCTAATGTGATGACTTATGATTTGAAAAAAAAATCTGCTGTATGAGGTAGTTTTCTCATTACTGCAACCAAGTACCTGGTAAGATGCAAAGTTTAAAGGGAAAGGTTTATTTGGACTTACAGTGTAAGGGGGATACAGTTCTACATGACGGGGGAAGGCATGGCATCAGGAGTGAGGCAGATGGCCATGTTGTGACTGCAATGCAAAGCATATGCAATGCAAAGCATAGAGTGGGAAAGAATTGTGGCTGGGCTATAAAACCTCAGGGATGCCCTCCCAGCGACCATTGCCTTCATCCAAGCCCCATCTTGTATGTGGTCTGCAGCTGAAGCAGCAGCAGCAGCAGCTGAGGACCAAAAGCTCTAACACTGAGCTGTGAGATATATTTACATCAAGCATAATGCCTACATAAACAGGAGTTTTGTGAGTGCTCAATAATTTTTAAGTGAGACTGATAAAGAGTTACCACTGTTCAAATATAAACTGATTGGAGACTATACTAGGCTCGTGGCAAACATCTATAGCTAAAAAATAAAGAATAAAACCCATTCGTTAAAATAAACTCCAGACTTGAAGAATTTAGCTTTTTATTTTTTAAGCTCTAAACCAAGGAATCTTACTACATCTTATTGAAGGGCTATGCACCAGTCCAGTAGTCTAAAAATAATATTGTATCAAAATTCAATTGTCTTCTAATTATCTATGCCCATTCAAATGTTAATAATAGGATGTAGCTACAAAACACATAACATGCTCTCCAGATGAAACATTGCATGGCCTTCTTTCTTTGAGCTTCTAACCACTGTAATTAGTCCATGTGTAGTATTTATGACTCCAGTTCTCATTAACAGCTGTTAATCATGTGTTCCATTAACAGGCACTCTCAGAAACATTCAGGACTAAACTCTAAAAATGAGTGTACATTTGTGGCAATCATATGAATACCTAAAGCCATAGACACTGAAATCCAAAAAAACAGAAGAGTGACTTTTAGCTCATTGAAAGATCCATCCATATGGTGAGTAAATGCATTTTTAAGTAAATCCTTTCATTAAAATGTTTTATTATATAGGCTTGATAGTAAAATTAAATCTATGCCAGTAGGTAATAAACTATTCTTGATTCAAATGGAAAACCAAGGATTAGCAAGAAACATCAGTGGAAAGGCAATTGTCCCCGCAGACAAAATACTAAGGCTCTAGGAAATTAAAGTTCACATGGTTGGAATCCAGGCTATGTAAAATGTTTAGTATTTCAGTTTGCAGAGTCATTTTTGAATAGTCTGCTTCCTTTTGTGGGAGACTTAAGCTTCCATGAAGACCTTCAGATCACCCTGGAAGGAATGGAGAAAACTAAGAAATAATGTAAGTTGAACTTTGGTCCTTGCAGTGTCTATTGAGTGCTATGAAATTATTATTTCTGTGTAACTTTTCAATAGGTTTTTCAAGACTAACTTAATATTCATATTTAACAGATAAATTATATTTAGTTGTATTTTCTCAATGTGTATATTGAATGAATAGGAAAAACATGAAATAGGGAGAGAGAGAGAGAGAGAGAGAGAGAGAGAGAGAGAGAAGAAAAGAGAGAGGGAGAGAGAGAGAATGGTATTCAGGAAATTTTGCATTTGGGGTAATGGAAGGATGGTAATTACTCTCAGTGAAGCACAAAAATGTAGCAATGGAAGGGAAATATTGGTCTCAGATGAGAACACATGGTTAAATAAAATTCAGGTTCATACTCTGAGAAGAAAACTATGATTCAGTGAGGTAAAGTAACATATTCAAACTCACAGTGCTAGAGATTACAGGGCTATATCACAAAATGATCTGATAGCAAAGGCAGCAGTAAGCACCACATGTCATTTCCAAGAAGTAGGTAAAGATGGTTCTGTGTTTCCTGGGGAGACAGATGAATGCTGAGCACACAAATTTCAGCTCAGTCATGTGGACTGACACAGTTATTCCTAGGAGAATATATTTAAAGGTATTTTAGCAGCCTCTAGGAAACCTTACTTACATTATTGCTGGAATTACACCTTTTAATGCTAAAGGGTAAATAGAAGACCAAATGTTGGCCAAAAGTCTACAATGAATAGTTTATCTGTAAGTCATCTTTTTTTCAGAATGAATTACTAAAAGTAAAATTGCATGTTCCTTCTAAGCTTGCTTTCCACACTCTGTAAGAATTCAGTTAAACTTTCCACAACCAAGGGAGTGCATTTATTTCCAGTATTTATAGTTAAAACTATGGGTATGCACATGAGTATGCATGCACAGATGTGCTGAGAGAGCACACTACTGCTGAATTTATGGTTGTTATTTCTTCAGAAGCACTTGTGCACTTGGACGTGAGATCTAACATTTTTAAAATGCACTCCTGCTCCTCAAGGATCTTGCTTAAGACTATTTCACACTCAAAAGAGCTGTGGAGTTCCTTTTGGATTCTCTACAGTAGGGAGAATAAAATTTCTGCTTGATTCTGTAGCCAGTTCCCCAGAAGCTTGGGAGCCTGGAGGAAGGGCAAAAGCTAAGAATAAATCTTCTAAGCAGGTCCACTAGAGTGGAGCTGGCAGGGGTAGTAGGAACCTTAGTGGGTTTTACAGGTTATTACCCCTCCTCCCTCACTTCTGTAATGTGTTCTTGTGATTCTTCTTCATTAGGAAAAAAATCAGATACAAACAGACCTTCTAACGTAAGAGAAATTGAGGGAGTTGGACCACATGAAACAGGCTTGTTTCACTTTTTTTTTTTCTGTTTTAGAAAAAGACCATTGTTGCCTTGAACAGATTTGTGCGGTTGAATTTTTGAGAAACCGAAGTTTTATTTTTGCTGCAGATACAGGAATCGAAGAGAAGGACAACACTAGTGGGTCACCAGTCCTAATTAATTGCATATGGTCAGTTGAGCCAGAAGAGTGTGGAGGTGTAAGGGTCCTTGAGATTGTAACAGATCAATGACTTTCCTCGCTGATGTGAACACCCTACCAACTGCATGGTTGTTACAAAGAAACTTAGCTATCTCTCCCCACCCTCTCTGCAACGTTCCTGCTTCTGTTCCTCCTTACCTCACTTTACACTCGATTACACGGAAGTACATGGAGACACCGAGACACTGAGGAGGCTGACTCTCCGAGTTGCTTTGCGCAAAATCCACTCCTCTCTCCTCCCTCCTCTCTAGCCTCTGGATCTCTCACAGCCCGCGCTCCCTCCTTTCCACCCAGAGAGTGGCGCTTTGGGATGCTAGGGATGTGCCTCCGTGTACTTCTAAGGTGGGAGGGGGCTACAAGCAGAGGAGAATAACAGACGTTCAGACGTTGCTTTCTGCCTGCCGCTCTTCTCTGGTTCCACTAGGGCTGGTCTGTGTAAGAAACTGACGGAGCCTAGGGCAGCTGTGAGAGGAAAAGGCTGGGGCGCGTGGAACCCGAAAAGTCTGGGTGCTCTCAGTTACAGCCTATCCTATCGAGTCCGCAGCAGGCCTTCAGCACCATGGACAGCGGCGCCGGCCCCGGGAACACCAGCGACTGCTCTGACCCCTTAGCTCAGGCAAGTTGCTCCCCAGCACCGGGCTCCTGGCTCAACTTGTCCCATGTAGATGGCAACCAGTCCGACCCATGCGGTCTGAACCGCACCGGGCTTGGCGGGAGCGACAGCCTGTGCTCTCAGACCGGCAGCCCTTCCATGGTCACAGCCATCACCATCATGGCCCTCTACTCTATCGTGTGTGTTGTGGGCCTCTTCGGAAACTTCCTGGTCATGTATGTGATTGTAAGGTAAGGAATGTTCTGCATGCCTATCTCTTGGGGGGCGGGGGAGAAATAAACAGGATACAAAGAGGGGGTGGCTTGAATAGAGCACTTGCTGTTTGTGTGTGAACTTTAACTTTTCTGGGTTTTGTTGTTTGTTTGTTTGTTTGTTTGTTTGTTTGTTTTTTCTCCCTCCCTTGATAAAGCAGTGTTCAAAATTCCAAAGAAAAGACGTTTCTTTGGCCAAAGTTATTAAGATATGGAAGTGGGAGGCTCCATCTTAGATCCCCTTCTTATTCTAAGCCAAGGGGGTCTTTGAAGAATGTCTTGCAGTCAATCATCTCTCTGCATGAGCTGAAAGAACAGTGAGTTGTAAACAGTGAGGAGGGGAATCTAGTTTGTTTCCCCTGATTGAAGGACAGAGGCTTCTCAGTAAGTAAAGAAATGGATTCCCTAACTTTCTTAGACCTGCTGGTTTTAAGCTGGACCACAGCCCCACCCCTTCTCCTGTGTTCTGACAGTCTTTATCTCACACTTCTTCCATCCTGAGACTGCCCCGGGTGGAAGGAGCTTTCCTGGCATCTCTCCAGAGCAGGGTAGCTTAGATGTAGCAAGTATGCTGCTGTGGTGCTTAGCCCAGTTCTCACTTTCTTCCTGCGGTTCTGCTGAGGGAGTCCCAGGTGGGATCTTGAATTGCTGGGTAGCTCAGGGCATCTACAGGGCATAACTATTTTTTTTTCAATGCTTGCAAACACGGAGAGCAATTAGGAAAGTTAAAACCACCTACGTTCTGCATCTCTGGGAGTTGTTTGCGATGGTCTAGAGAGGAAAGTATCTCTATCTAGTGAAATTACTTTCAAAGAGTTTGAGGTGTGTTTTCTGTTGTTTTGGGTGTTCTGGATGAACATGGCAAAGACTGGGAATGATATTGCATTGGCACAGAGTTACATCTTCAGATTCAGTCTGTTACTATGGAGTACTTATCTACCCACTTTTGATAAAGCAGATGGATATCCCAGCACTTTAAAATGGCTTCTGATTTGAGTCTTCTTCCCAGTGGGGTTATGTGGCATCGTGAGCTTGGCACTTTCATGTTTAGTTACAATATTTGCTTCACCTATTCAGCACACATGTCACAGACTTCAACAGAGCGCTCAGAGTCACTGAAAGATCATTTCCCTCATTATGCTTTTGTTCCCAGGGTACTGCAAATTGCTTGTCTGATTTCTTTAATTAATGATTGTTTAAAGTAAAGCTGATTTCTCTGGTCTTTGGGTGAAGGATGTGTCTCTGAGAAAAGAGCACCATCTATTGAAAGGAAGGCTAACAGCAGAAGGAAAAATACAGGGAGGAAATCAATACAGAAATGTATGCTTGAAGACATTTATTCTCTGTGATTCAAAACAGAGATTCAAATGAGAGATTCAGTCTCATCCCACAGTTAAGGCAGTAATTAAAAGATGGCTTTGGATAAGGAAAATATGCTATTCATTGTTCCTGGGGGGAAAACAGAATCATAAAATGACAGAACTGAAATGGGCTTGGGATTTTCTATGCAAGACAATTGAGCCAATACAAAGAAAATCAAATTTTTTTTAACTGAGAAAAGACATTCACTAGTTCAATGCCCCTGGATGTCACTGTGCTCACAAAATTTTCTGTTTATTATGATATACATTGATGATTTGGGTTTATTCATTTGGTTGATCAAGAGAGAAAGCTTGATTTACAGTAGTGATACTAAATCACAAAACACCCCGAATTTATGCATGTGTTCTTGGGTTTAAAAGGTGTGAGATAATTACCAAAGAATCCAGGAGCCTTTTCTCCTTTTTAGTCTCAGCATCTTCCTCCCTCCTTTTTATCCCCTCTGGCTTCTATTTTTCTATAAAGAGAGCCAGTAGCACAGGAAGCAGCTGGAGCAGACATGGCTTGGTTTTTTTCCCCGGTGCTAAGTAGGTTCCTGGCTGGGTGGGTTCATTTTAAAAGCATTGCCTCTCACTTGTTCACTTGGAGACACATGGTGACACTGTCTCTCACTGAGAACATGGTATTATGCTTTTTCTCTCTGTACTGAAAGTTCTGACAAAGGCAGTTCTATTTGAAAGGTCAACCCAAACACCCACCTGTGGCAGATCAAGTGCTTAATTCCATGGGCAGATAACCTTCTGGGAATAAGAATGTGAAACAGAAAAAGAGGCAGTTGGATGACACATGAAGTGCTGGTCAAGTGTCTGTGGGTTGAAGATGCTGTGCCAAGGTAGCTGAGCTCATTTAACTGTCTGTAATTTGTAGTGTCCCAGATCAGCTCAGGAACTTTGTCACTCTTTTACAAAAGAAAAGTATGAGTCCACGAAGTAATAACAGGAGCTTGCTTACATCTACTGCTTAAAACAGCAGACATGATTAAGCAGTCCAATAGCTACAGCTGCTGGCTAGATGAAGGTAGTATCATCCAGAATAGCTTAGCATGCTGAGTGAATCACAGATGACTATAATAACAACAGCAACAAAAATAACTGTAGTGCCAATGATGTGATTAATGTCTGCTTTCTCAGGACCATCTTTATTTTCCCTTCCACAAAACCATAAATGAGCCAACCTTAGGTAGGATTCTTATAAAGTTCTGTTCTTAGGAATGTAAGAAAAGAAAAAGTATTCTGTCCTGGATCAAAGACAGGAAATACAACCATGGCTCCATAGAAATATCATAGGTAAACATCACCTAAGAAGACCTTTGGTTTTTAAAAGTGGGGAGGAAATGCTTTGTTCATACATTTCATCTGCTTCAAAGAGGAGTCAGTATTGTGGATTGATAACAGCAATTCACAGTTCAAATATACACAGAGATATGCATGTATGTGCATAAATATACATACAACTCCACAGATTTGAATTGAGACCAGACTGCTACTGTCACAATGGGAATAAGCAGGTAAAAAGAAATGAATACAGGGGATCTCATCATTTATCATGGTATACTCTGCAAAGTCTCCATGACTACCACAGTATCGCCGTGAGTCTCTGGTTGAAACACAGTCATCAACTAATCGATACGTGAACCTGTTCCATGTGTGTTTCTATTTAAGGATATCCTATTTAACACACATTTTAGATCAATTGCCACTGAACTCACAGTCCACCATGCACATCTGAAGTCATGTTTACATAATGTCTAGCATACTTTCCATATAAGGCAATTTAACAGCTTCCTTGTGCTTTGGAAACTAAAAAGCATTTTGTCAATATACATGAGGGCATTTTAAACAGCAAAGATGCTGTGGCTGGTGAAGTCTAGGGCGGTCTCAGAGACCATTATAACACCTCTAGCTAGTGTTTTCTCCTTCTTGCATGATCAGAGGAATAATTCACAGATGAAAGGAAAAGGCAGAGAAATAGGAGAAAATTCTTTTGCAAAGCAAAAGTAGCCCCCCAAGAGGAAGTGAAGGCTTCTCAGGAGAATGTAGAACACCAGGCATTTTGAACAGCTCTGTCCTTTACATAAACATTTACAGAGGAGAGGATTATTCATGAATTAAGGTAAGGAATTCCAGAGATGTGGGATGTTCCTGAAGTAGGGTTTATTACACTTTTTTATCCTTCTATGGAGTTTGGGGAATGGAACATAACGTCAGAGGTAGGATGAGAACAGCCAGTTCTGCAGGGTTAACAATAAGATAACATACTGAAGCACAGTACAATTCCTGGGAGACTTGATCAGTTGTGTTGTTTCCAGCCTGTTTGGGTAGTCTTGGCTCTTACTGTTTGAGCAATCCCATCATGCTCAGCCATATCACAGTTCTGTGGTTGCTCTGCCTCCGGCTACCACGCCGCTGTGTGCTTCCCTTTTTCCTCTACCTAGCTAGCCTACTTCAGACTCCTAAAGAAAACCTACAAAGAGGCATGCAAGGCAAACCCTAGCATTCGGGAGGGATGCTGATTTACAGTATGAGAGGCCAGAGGCAGAACGCCACCTTTTTTGGAGTCATCTGAGAATTTACAGGGTCCTTCAAGTAATTCATAGCTCTCTACAAACCCACACAAGCTCTAGAGTGGATGCAGAGGCCCACAAGTACATCTTAGAGCCAAAGGATTTCATTGAAGTAGTTTCTACAGTTTCCTCTTGGAATAAGGGTTGGTGGAATATGCAGCAATCTTCAAGGAAATAGTGTCAACTCTTGGGACCCAAAGGGGATTAGATCTTAGGACTCCTGTAAATACCAAGTCCAGACACCCCAAGCCTTTGTATCAAATGACCCAATATTTCCCTTTAACTTTGAGATCTTAAATCATCTGCTGATTGCATATAATCCTGAGTATAATAGAACTGTTGTGTAAACAGATGGCATGCTGCACTGTTTAAGGAAGAAGAGGAAGAAGTCTATGTGTTGAGTGCAGTTCTAAAAAATCTTCCCAAATGCTTTTGAACTGCAATTGCTTAAGTCTGCAGACACGGAATTCTCTAATACCGAGAACTTCCTCAAATGAGACAATCAGGAAGTTCGGCTGTGTATTACACGCAGCAGCAAGCTCACCACACAAATGGGGTGGTATGAAAGCAAGGTAAACTCCCATAATTCCCTCATTGCTTTGGCACCAGCTAGCTAGGCACACCATACACATTCAAAACCAGATGTGGCATATTTTATTTTGTATATTGGAGTAAAACTATCAAAATGAACTTGATTTCCATATATTTCTAAAGACAGTGGGTTACATAAAATTAGAACTGTATGATAGAAACATAGAATGTCTGGGGCATAATTTAGGATTTGGTTCCATTGTCCGAGGTCTGACCCTTTATTACCAATGAAGTTCTGAAATAGAGGAGAACTTACCTAATAAATAAGAACTAGCCTACAGCTACACCATCACAATGATTTCATAGCTACATTTAGCACATTTTAGAAGCCATTTTAAGCAACAAAATCTTTGTTCTAATTTTTAATAGTGCATTTGTCAAGGCTCTGCCTGAAACTTAATGGCTTGCTCTCTCCAACAGTGAGGGTGGTAAGCATGTATATTGAGCTAGATATTCGATCTGGAACATTAAAATCTATGCTAATACCCTAAATGTTTTCATTAGACACAGTAAAATTTGAGTTTAAACTACGCCAGGGTAAGGATTCACTTCATTTTGGAGCACTCAGTTGCACACATGCCTTTTGCCAATGTGATGAAGAGTCGAGAGCCACCTTGTCCAGCACTTCTTATAAAAAGCTAGAAAGTAAATGCTTTGTTTCTACAACCAGATAATCCCTGTTCTAATGACTCAACTCTGTCATAGCTTAGAAGAGGGCACAGCCATTATGAAAATAAATGGTAACAATTCAGTTTCAATAAAACTTTATATAAACACTACAGTTTGAACTTGCATGTTGCATTTCCTTGCCTCGAAATAATTTTCTTTTGATGTCTGTCAACCACTTAAAAATCACAAAATCATTCTTCACTAACGAATTATAGAAAGAAGTGGTCAGCTAGATTTGGCCCACAAGATTTTATTGGTCAAAGGCTGGAAAAGAGGTATAAAAATTTCTATTCATGCAGTAGTTATGTTCATAATAGTTATAGACACAAAATTTTGTTAAAATAACATTTTTCAAGCTCAGAAAAATGTCAGTGGAAATAGGTAACAACACAGTTAGCACAGATGGGTCTGACAGGCAGCATTGCCTTTCCTAACTGATGCTAATGTTGGGTTCTGGTAGGAGCCACATGGGATTGCCTCTATCTCTCCCCAGACTTCTGTCTCTCCATTGGTCCAAATGATTACCAGCATTCCTGGCCACACTTAGACAATGATTAAGGGTGAGTGCTAAGAAAAGAGGATTTCTATAGGCTTCCCTCTCTTAAACGCTCTTCCTGCTCATCTTGATTCTAGGTAATTTTTTAGACTTTTGTACAGCGTTTTCACCCTCAACTACTTACAAGCTTCTGGGAATGACTGATACTGTCATCTGGGAATTCATATTAACTTCTTAACACATATAAAATCTGTCCTCAAAGCCATCTGGGCCTGCATACCAACCACAGCCAGACAATGATGTCGCTCAGGGTTTGAAAAGTCATTTGTTTCATTCTTGATAGATATGGAAGCCCTGCCTCCCTAAGTTTTTACATATATTGCTCATATATAAAATGAGTCTCATTATGACCCTTTCCACTCTGCATGCCTATCATATTCCCTCACCCTCCTCTGTTTCTTTCTCACATCCACTGGTTATCTGATTCCTAACTAGTACTTCTTATCTAGTACCTTTCTCATGCTTTATTTTATAATGACCCATCTGATTTCATTTGTGTTGCTTCTACAAGCACTGGCAATATTTAAGTGGCTACCCCACTGGAGAAGATGTCTTTCCTTCCATCATCACTGGTTTTAGATCTTCAGGGATGGGCAGGGCCTCGTGAGCCTACTGACATCTTTATGATACTTAAAACACAGAGGCTGATCGGTTTGTTCTGTATTTGGTTTTTTCTCTGTGACTTATATAACACAATACAGTTGTATTTTGAGCATTTGTTTGCTAGTTCTCAAAAGCTGTTTTGAACACTTTCACCTCTTTAGTTCAGTCTGTCCAGCTGGCTAAGAGGAACCCCAGGTGTTTGGAAGCTGTGGATGATTGCTGAATTCCGTCCAAGACCTTTTTTCCAGCAACTTCATGTACATTGTTTGAGATCTCCTTCCTACTTGATTCCATACCTTTTCAGTTTCATCCATCCACATGTAAATGACATGATTGATCCTTCAATCAGCTGGGCTCAGCAAAATCCTCCTTGTGGGTACAACAGTATGTTAGCTTACACAGATAACCACTGGGCTGAAATCTGCCCGGAGAGCTAAGTTTCAGTAGACTTATAACTAGGTGACATAGAGTCCACGAGAAACAAATTCTCTTTCTAAAATGTTCTTAGGTGGAGCTGTATCTAAGTTCTAGCAAAGAATCCAGTCTACATAAAAGAAATAATAATAATAAATTTTAATTTTTTTTCTAGCCATGGAATCTTATACCCATTGCACAAAACCTTATAACGAACACTATTAAGCACATCAAAGAAGCTTTCCAGGTCTTCTATAAACATGATTCTTACTCTTGGTTTCAAATTAACATTACCTAAGAACTTCTTTTTGAAAAGAAATTGAAAGAAGAGAAAAAAGAGGAGGAAAGAGAGGGGGGTAGAAGGAGAGATGGAGGAGAGACCACTGTCCAGAGAGGGATAATTAATCCACAATATCTGTAAACTGGTTCTGGGAGTAAACATTGAGAAAGATCACCCATGCTTCTAATGTGCATCAAAGTTCTTGTAGCTCCGGTCCAGTCCACCATGCTGATCTTGCAAATGAGAGACTGGTGCCTGTTTTAAGGGGATCTAAAAGAACTGAGCTCTGGGAGCGGGTGTAGGGTGCACCTAGTAAATTGGCTTCCAGGAGAGCTGAAGCCCACCGAGTTTTAAGGTTTTTCCTTAAATGTGGCCTTGCAGTTCTCTTCAAAACAGACATGGTAGATAGAGATCTAAACCAGAAGCAAAGAGACAGGTTCGAATCACTGCCCATTGTAAAATGTTCATGCTAGTTATCCAAATTACTTGACTCTTACAGGTTGATGCTTTATAAAATTTAAAAAAAAAAACTAGCCATGTTTAATCTCGCAGGGATTTCAAATCTAAGTTGGATACTATAGTAAAAATCTTTGGTTACTCTGAAGTGTTCTGCAAGAGAGAAAAGATGAGTTGATTGCTTCCAATTTTTTTCACCCTTCAACCCACACAGGACACAGGCCAGCAGCAGAGCACAATGGCATGCACCTAGAGCTTTTACTTGCCCTAGATCTCAATTTTTATCTATTCAAATAAACTGATCCGTAGATTATCTTTTTAGCCTATAGAAACAAGGCAAAGCATCTCATGGGTACCACTGTGGTCAGTCTTCCCGTCCTTCCTGTTTACTGTTTCCCAAGACACTGGGTCACTCCAAAGCCACCTTACTAGACAGAAGAAACCCTCCAAATACAAAATGTATTTGTTTCCCTGCCTAATGAGTCTTTTCATATTGGCTAATAAATTCAGAGGGTGGGGAAACTACAAACCAAAATTTCGAACAAAATAGGTAATGAATTCAAAGCCAGCTTGGGCTTCATGAGGAGTTCCAGGCCAGATTGAGAAACTGTTTCCAAAAAAAAAAAAAAAAATCAAGCAAAGATTAGATAATTTGATATTTACATATTTTATTATTAAATTTGTATGGTGTCGTGAACCCAGTATGTTATCTGTATCTGTCGTGAGCAGGTTGTGATAAGATTTTAGGGTCCCCGTAGAGAGAGGAGCAACAGGGCCTCCACACTCAGGAATCATATACAGGATTGACTGTGAGATGGTCAGTTCCACAAAAGGGGAGAGAGTACGCCAGAGACAGAGGTTTGATATTTAATTGCTCTTTAATAATCCATAGCAAACAATGTATTATCACCAATGCTAAAGCTATTATAACAACGAGGTATTGCCACATTTCCTATGCATTGCCTCTATCTATTTCAGTACAGTTAACACAAATAATAAGTTGCTAATTACCAAGGAAATAAGCATAGCAATAAGTACATCATTATTCACGAGTTATACAACCTGAGTCCTTATGACTGCAGTTTCCAGCAGCTCAGGTCTGGAGAGTGCTTGACCACGAAGATATGGGCGTTGGTCTCTCAGCTGCTGTCTCTGATGATCGGGTACAACCAAATGCTCCATCTCTCGGATGCAGAGGAGGCCTGAACAGAGGATCACGATAGCCAGCCATGGCTACAAGTGTGATGAAGTGCTCCGGCCAAGGGCTCCTCTTTTGTGTTTGAATTGGGGTTACTTCTGACATACACAGCAGATAAACAGATGTATCTGGTTATCTGTGGGTTATGACTTCATTGCAGGTGGACTTTTGGTTATCATAACACTTTAAAACATGTCCAAACTTGTTTTCTGAACTTGTCCAGACTTGTTTTCTTTCCTATTACAATATGGAGTGAGCTCTGTTAAGGACCTGCTCCTTACATATGATAATAAAAAATGAATCCTGATAACATAGAATGAAACTTTTTAACCAAATTAGAGTTCATCTGAGTCAGAAAAAAAAAAGTAGTTATATCCACAGCTTTGTCTGCACTTTAGCTTTGGAAAATTAAGCATTTAAAACTCCATCCTACTAAGAGGTCATCATCCTGACCTTGAGTTGAGTCTTTTGTTGAGTCCTTTTGTTGAGTCTGACCCTCTAATCAAAGTGAAATAAGTCAATGTCTATCAACTGCCAAAATCAAGACAGCAAACTCTACAAATAAAGGAATCGTTGGGTGTAGTGTGGGATAACACCCTTGAGGCATACTGTGCCTTCTCAGAACTAAGACTCTAGGAAGAACAGCAGAAAACAGAAGAGACAGCTTTCTTTGTTTTTCCAACATTCTTCCACTGAGATGCTGGGTTCCCTGCCAGCGCGTGGTTGAACTTTCTGTGGGGGAAGATTAAATGTTAATTGAAAAATGTTGCCAGCAGTACAACCTGAACATTGGCACCTGATTGTGCTTGCCAAGAAGAATAAAGGAAATTATTACTGACGTGATTTTGTAGAGTGAAAAATTATAAAGACCATTTTATAAAATATATACAGGCTCTGTAGATTCCTTCTCCCTAACCTGAGTAGCTGAAGCCGCAGCCTACAGTTAATCAGTTAACAAAGAATTCGGAGTTACAGGACAAAGAGCTGCTGAGTCATCTGAGGAATAGGCCGGATACGAGAGACAAACATCCGCCTGCAGGAACTACACCCTCCCCCCTCCCCCATGGACCGGTTCAACCTACTGATGTTCAAGAATCGGAAAACAACCAATCGTGTGCACCCGCACGAAAGTTTCTCCCAATCATGTGCACCCGCGCGAAAACTTCTCCTTTTCCCCACCCCAAGCTTATATTTACCCTAAATCCCGGAGCCACGAGGCCGATACCTCTGTCTCCTACACTGAGACACGTGTCGGCCCGGAACGTTCCGCCATTAAACTACCTCGTGTTCTTGCAGCAAGTTGGTCTTTCGTGTGTCCTTTGGGTGCGCGCAATCCTGAGACCCTAGTGGGGTCCCCTTTGGGGAACTCCAGACCTTTCAATTTCATCCTTATTCATCCCCCATTGGCTCTGGGACGAAAAGCACACGGATTGGGTGAAATTAAACATGAGTTTGCTTTCGATGATGGTCCAAGGTTGCTAAAATTAGTGACTGTATATTAAATGCAGACAGATCTAATAAAGAACCTTTTATTTTTTTTTCCTTCTGATGAACAAAGGAAAGCAATTAACCCTTTGTAATATAAATCATACACCCAAGGATTAAAGTTTATATCTTAAAATTCTATGAATTTTAATGTCTTCATTATATTAAATAATAGAGTTCTCACTTAACTATAATGAGGGAAGAAAATGTTAAGTTAGGGGCTCTACTGTAGCCCAGACTTGCCCCCAAATACTCCTTAGAGTTTAATACTCTAAAGACCTCGTGGTCCTCCTGACTCCCTTTCCTACATACTGCTAATACTAGTGTGTGAGGCCACACAGGTAGAAGTTGTTTACCAGAGTGTGGTGGTTTAAATAAGACCCCCCCCCCAACTCCCGCACCCCAGGCTCAGACATTTGAATACTTTTCCCCTAGTTTATTGCACTCTTCACTCTTCAGGTAAATTTTAAAGGTGGGGTCTTGCAGAAGGACCCATGTCACTGAGAGAAGGCTTTAAAGTTCAAAACCTGCCTTGAGCCACCCTTCCACCCCTCTGTTCTATGTTTGTGGTCTGAGATGTGAGCTCTTAGGATTCTGCATCAGCTTCTATGCCTGCTACTTCCCCACAATGGTCCCTCTGGAACCAGAAGCCGCTCCCCCAGTAAACTCTTCCTTTTATAAGTTGCCTTGGTCATGGTGTTTTATCTCAGCAACAGAAAAGAAACAGACACACAGAATGATGTTAAAGAGTATTAAACATGGTTGATATGTTTGTCGAGTGCTGTGAACAAAGCGCTCTCTTTGATGGACCAGATTTCAATCAGAGTGCCAGATTAGATAGCAACCTTCTTTTTCCCAAAAGCGCAGTCTCAGGGAGAAAATAAAAAGATCATTTTACCAGCAATGCTCATTCAGCAATAAAGAAGTTCCTAATAGGAAGTGAAGGAAAGAAAGAATATGTCTTTGCTTTCAAACACTTTCAATGTGTGTTTGACCTAAACACATGTCTTCTACTATAGTAAAATCACTCTAACTCTGGTACAATGGTGAAACCAATGCGCTCCAGTGCACCTGTTACATTTTTCCCCTATAGAGTTTTTGATGCTAAATTTATACACAAAATAAAATGAATTGATTGGCATTCTAGTTGAAACCGACAGCCATAAAATTGAAGAACCAAAGCATTTTGGGATGATAATTGCTCAAAGAAGCCCTTTGGAAACAGTTGGTTTTAGACCAATCATGGGTCAGGAACATACTATCTTTAGTACACAAGAGCAACAGCTACAAAACATGTTAGGGCAATAAAAAGTAGTGCTTTAGTAAACATGAGGTCATCATAAATGCAAGCCCAGAAAAAGAAACATTAATAAAACAGAACACACGGTCCCCAGAGATCTGTCTTCCAGAACAGTGTCCCCCCATTAAAACTGAATCCCATGAGAACCATCATCATTGTCATCATCATCATCATCATCATCATCATCATCATCGTCATCATCGTCATCATCATCGTCATTGTCTCCATTATTAGTGTTTTCTGAACATTGCTATATCGTGGATTCCCTCCTAGTAATCCTAAATTACAGCACTGTTCTAAACATCCCCAGCCTTGTGTCAACTGATTCAGGAAAGCACTAACATTTTCCAACCTTCATATATGATAAACTTATTTTAGTCTGATTTATCTAGCTTTAAAAAAATGTTAAAAAAATCTAATATTTGAGCAAAAATATCTATGACACTTAACTTTTCAGCCTTTAAAACTGCTGTGTTCCACTGCATTGAGGATGGATGTGTAAGCCAGTTATTGAGGGCTCATTTAGATGACTGCCTGGTATACTCCCTTCATTTCTATGTCTTCCCAGAACCCGTCTAAGACTATTGTGTTACTGGTAGACCCCTGCCTCACTAGAGTCAGAAAATAGGAGATCTGGCTCCTTACAAAGTCTGTGTCTGCCGGTTTTCTTTATGTCACACTATGGCATTCTCAGTGAACATTTCATCTCAGTTTTACTGGGTCCTGTCCACTGAGTCTGCCTTTCAACCTGGGAAATAGAGTCCATTAATTATTTGTAGACTTCTACTGGCATGTAAGTTATGAAGTTATGATACTCCCACACACGATTGCTACCAGCGGTTTATATCTGTGGCCAGCTTAGCTGATACGCATGTCAATAAATGTGCTAGAGACAGGTGCTGTACCAGGCTCAGCTTTATATATCTATTGTTTAGCCAAGAGCCATGGCTTTTCCATAGTTCCATTTAAGTCTCTATCTCTCTGTCTGTCTCTCTGTTTGTCTCTCTGTCTTTCTATTTGTCTCTATCTCTGTCTCTCTCACACACACACACAGAGAGAAAGAGAAAGAGAGAGAGAGGGAGAGAGAGAGAAACTTCCCACTCTTGTATTTAAAACACAATAGGCCATGAGATGTAAGACAGCTGGAACATTATAGTACTCTAATTTACTATAATATTGTATTTAATTTTATAATGTTTATTTTAAAATAAAAACTTGTAAATAAATAAAAACATCACATAAGAATCTTAACCAGAAGTTACATTAATCTAATTAACCTAAGAGTAACCTAAAAGTCTACACAACTAAATAAATCTATACAGTTAGAATTAGCATTAGAAATGGAAGATGTACAACTCCACATTAAATTTTCCATCTTACTATTAAATATATTTTATCTAATTACCTTCCAGCTCCACACTCCAAGAATAACTAGAACTGGGGTACCAAGTAGCTTAATCTCCAGTCTCACCACTCGGGTCTGTTACCTGCATCCAGTCCTTCCTCATACCTGTCTATTTAGACTTTCTTGTTCTCTTTTTATTCATGTTAAAGTGTATCCATATGTGCACACATTATTGACCAGATTCTATTATGTTAATATTGCAATCATTTTTAAACTTTTGATTCTCCATGTCCTGCTTCTGGTTTGTAAAAATAACAGTGCTGAGCTGGGACTACAGCTCAGTGGTAGGAAGCTTGGCAGGCAACTCTGAGTCCTGGGTTCAATTCCTAGCACTATGGAGAAAAAGAAAAGAATGAAAAGAACAGAACAGAACAATGTTCATAGGACTGTTCCTCAGCAGCTAATGACTGAAAGAAAAATTGGAATTCTCTAAAGTAAAATTCTTGGGGCTGGAGAGATGGCTCAGTGGCAAAGGGCACATGCTGCTCTGAAGACACAAGTTGGGTCCCCAGCACCCATGTTGGGCAGCTCACAACTACCTGTAATTCCAGTTCTAGAATATCTGATGTATTGGGCCTCTGTGGACCTTCTCTTATTCACATGTACCCATCCATACACAGACACATGTTCATACACATAAGTAAGAGTAAGAAAATAAATATTTTATAAATATTTTAAAGGTTAAGATTATTGTAAAAGGAGCTGCCATGGTTTGATTTGGAGAGATACCATTCCACATTTATCTTGGAGGAAGGGTGCTGATCTGTAGAGACTTGGCCTTTTCATTCTTCCACTTCATCCTCCAAAGATACCCATGGAGGGCATCTGTAGAAGCCACAGTGATTAACACAAGTTGAATCTGGAAAAATAAAATCTTCAAGTATCTAAAAGAAGAAGAGGAGGAGGAGGAAGAGGAAGAGGAAGAGAAAAAGGAAGATAAAGAGAGAGAGAGAGAAAGAAAGAAAGAAAGAAAGAAAGAAAGAAAGAAAGAAAGAAAGAAAGAAAAGCCTATTCTGGTGAAGAGTAGCAACTTCATTCCAGAATTTTTGCTAAAACATCCACCTAATTAAATAAAAAGTTAAGCCATTCTACCCTGTATCTGCATCTCCCAACAGAAACAGCAGATGAGGAGACTCTGAGCAGGTAACCTGCCATCAGTACTAAATCCAAGTCACAGGCATGCCTGTGTGGGCCTGGAGATCCTGGGTACAAGAGGCAGATGCAAAGGCTTTTACTCATGCTTCTATCTAGAACTCTCCTCCTCATCCACCTCATCCTCCTCCTCCTCATCCTCCTCCTCCTCATCTTCCTCCTCCTCCTCCTCCTCATCCTCCTCCTCATCATCCTCCTCATCATCCTCCTCATCCTCATCCTCCTCATCCTCCTCCTCCTCATCCTCCTCCTCCTCATCATCCTCCTCATCATCCTCATCCTCCTCATCCTCATCCTCATCCTCTTCCTCTTCCTCCTCCTCTTCCTCCTCCTTCTCCTCATCCTCCTTATCCTCATCCTCCTCCTCTTCCTCCTCCTTCTCCTCATCCTCCTTCTCCTCATCCTCATCCTCCTCCTCCTCATCCTCCTCCTC
>JANHMN010000004.1:165406298-165425585 GCA_030674055.1 Rhabdomys pumilio | reverse complement strand
AAAGAAAGAAAGAAAGAAAGAAAGAAAGAAAGAAAGAAAGAAAGAAAAAGAAACTATGAAAATAATATTTCTCAAGATAATAAGATGACTTATCATAAGATGACTATGTTGTGTTTGCATGTATATATGTGGGTGTCGTGTGTGAATGTGCATCCGTGTATCTGCATGTGCATTTGTGTGTTTATATGTGTGGACTTGTGTGTGCATGTGAGTGTACGTGTGTGTGCACGTGTGTGTTTGCATGTGAATGTGTGGACGTGTGTGTGCATGTGACTTATTTTCTTGACTAGAGAAAAAGAAAACAGTGAATAGAATAATACAATCAAGGTAAATGAAAACGTCACTGAGAGTGACGTCATGATGAATGCCAGCTGCTTTATTAGTCGTGTTGAGAAAACAGCAACACCTGCACTACAAAATGGTCTTTGAGAGATAAAAATGAACTGAAAAATGAGGTTAATGTTCCAACACAGGACTGTTCTTATTTTTGCATCACCAACTAACATAAGAACTTTTGAGTGCCTGCTACATACTGAAGGACTCTAAGATTCGGCCCTGCTTTCATTTGCTCTCTATTAGCAGTGGGCAGAGAGGAACTCTGAGCAGACTCAGTGAAATTCCATTCTTTGATTTATTGGAGCTGCTATTTAGGTCACTTTATTAACCTCAGAATAAAGAAAGTCTTTGTGAATAACACGCCTTCACATACACACAGAGATACACACATCACATGCACACATATGTCCACACATACACATGCAAACACACACATGCACAAGCATACACACACATACACATGCAAACACACACATGCACATGCAAACACACATGTGCACACACACAAACATCCACACATATGCACACACACATACAAATACACATGCACACACACATGCATATACTCAGATGTACATGCACATACACAGACATACACTCACATGCATCACAGAAAAATGTTTTCGGTGATACTTTAAGCAAGCATACCTTTACAAGGAAAGACTATTTTCTACGGTTACCTTGATTGGAGCTGGACTGTGACCAGAGATTCTCAGGGGCAAAGTGTTCTATAACCTTGTTGACAAAGCACTCATAAATATGCAAGGTTCCCAAGGCAGTATTGTAGGTACATTTCAGTTCTGAATGCAGTCTGGAGAAAAGGGGAAGAGAGGACCCCCTCATACACACAGCTCTCTGTGTCTAATCAGAAGTGTTAGTCTGTGAATTGCTGTGACAAAGGCAGATGATGGCTGTAAACTTTGATGATGAATTAGCCAGACAAAAAAGAAATACCCCTGTCTTCATTTTGTTTCAAATTTTCTGCATCACTAAGAAAACATTGTTCTTTACACAATGAATTAAATAGCAGTACACCTATCCCTTTATTCAGCCCTTTCAACAAGCACTGGGTGGTACCCATCTTGTGAGGGTTTTGAAGGGTGGGCCAATTTTATCTGTCATTATTGCTTATTGCTGCTATATCACTGTTCATCTTTTATTTACACTGGCTGAGTATAACTTCACCAAATTGCTACCAAAAATAAGGCCAGCAAATACCACCAAAAGTGCACATGAGCTATTACAACTCTTGGGCTAATTTCAAAAGAAAATGATTTCCCAGCAGCCTATGTTCTCTAGAGAATTTTGAACTTGGGCAAACATGGAGTTTTACAAGCTTCTACAATTTAGTTTTCCGATGCTGACACTGATATTTTTTCCTAAAAATGTATTAATAATGTTGACACTGTTTTATCATATTTTAGAGTTCTTTTCATAGTTCCTTCAATATTAAAAAAAAAGTCTACAGACACACTATTATTTAAAGTTGCTAGATTTTATGCATTGTGGGTAAGTGCACAAAACATATTTCCTCTCCTCTCAGAAGCTCTGAATTTGAAAGTTATATCTCTGCTCTAAAACCTATGTTCTTTTTTTTTTTTTTTTCAAATTTAAAACACTTAGATACTGCCCGGGTTAGAGCTCCTGGTAGCCCTGTTTCATCTAGATTTTGTGAGGTTGGGTGCAGAGCTGCCACTGGTGATCCCGCTCAGTAAAACTATGTTCTTAGAAAAAAAAACAAACATTACTATCCATGAAACAAAAAGCTGTAGTTCTGAAATGGATGCTCTGATGTTTTCAAGTGTGTGTGTGTGTGTGTGTGTGTGTGTGTGTGTGTGTGTGTGTCTGTGTGTGTGTGTGTGTGTGTGTGTGTGTGTGTGTGTGTGTCTGTGTGTGTGTCTGTGTCTGTGTCTATGTGTCTGCGTATTTTGTATATTAGCAAGAAAAAGCTCTATGTTACAGATTAAAAAATTATTCAGACGAGGTAACCCAACCACAAAAGAACACACATGGTATGTACTCACTAAGTGGATATTTGACCAAAAGCTCGCAATACCCAAGATACAACTCACAGACCACATGAAGCTCATGAAGACTCAAGGTGTGTGCTTTGGTCCTACTTAGAAGGAGTAACAAAATACTCAAGGGAGCAAATATGGAGACAAAGTATGGGATAGAAACTGAAGGAGGGGCTGTCTGGAGACCATTCCACTTGGGTATCCATTCCATGTGCAGTCACCAAAGGCAGACTCTGATGTGAATGCAAGGAAGTGCATGCTGACAAGAGCCTGATATAGTTGCCCCCTTAGAGGTCTGCCAGAGTCTGACATATTCAGAGGTGGATGCTCACAGCTAACCATTGAACTGATCATGGGATTCCCAATGGAGGAGTGAGAGAGAAGACTGAAGGAGCTGAAGGGGTTTGTGGCCCCATGGGGAGAGCAACAATACCAACCAACCAGAGGCCCAGGGTCTAAACCACCAGCCTGGGAGCACATAGGGAGGGACCCAGGGCTCCAGCTGTATATGTAGGGGAGGACGGCCTTTTTGGGCATAGGTGGGAGAGGAGGCCCTTGGTCCTGTGAAGGCTGGATGCCCAGTGTGAAGTAATTCGAGGGTGGGGAGGTGGGAGTGGGTGGGCACATCCTCATAAAAGCAGGAGGAGGGGGAATGGGATAGGAGGTTTCTAGGGTGGGGAATGAGGAAAAGAGATAACATCTGAAATGTAAATAAAATAACCAATAAAAAATTAATTAAAAATTGTGCAGTTCCCACTGTTTATATACATTACACAATGTGGCAAAGTAATATTTCTCTAAAATATAAATTTTTAAGGCAAACATGGATTTTCTTGTAAATATAGGATGTGACATTCATACCGATAGCCCTGGCTAATCTCAGTGTGTCACAAAATAAGACAAAGAAACATGAATATGAGAGACATAGAGACAGAGACAGAGACAGAGACAGACAGAGACACAGAGAGATTTGAGGGCAAGAAAAAAATATAGGTAGGATTGGTAGCGAGATGGGGGCATTGATAATAGTCAGTATACATTGTATACATGTAATTTAAAAATCAATAAAAATGTATTCAGTAAAGTAAGAGAAAATTGCAAACAGCTGAAGATAGTAAAATAAAGTGAAACGAAGACTAGTGTTAGTGAGAGCTTTAGAACAATAAAAACTCTGCCCATTCGACTCCCAGCAATAGGAGATACACACTCCACTCTAACTTTTATTAACCCCAGGTATAAAAGTAAAAGTAATATCGGTTATTGATTTTAAATTTTCTATGCATAAAGTTCACCAATGCTCCCAGAAAGTAAAACCTCATGTAACTCTGTCTGGAAGACTCTTTTCTCATGACATCACTGGAGGGATTGGATTGAAAGTTAGGGGAAGGACTGAAGGAGCTGAAGGGTTTGCAACCCCATAAGAAGAACAATATCAACCAGCCAGATCCCCCAGAGATCCCAGGGACTAAACCACCAACCAAAGAGTACACGTGGAGGGACCCATGGCTCCAGCTGCACATGTAGCAGAGAATGGCCTTATCTGGCATCAATGGGAGGGGAGACGGTTGGTCCGGTGAAGGCTCGATGCTCAGGGAATGCCAGGGTAGTGAGGTGGGAGTAGATGTGTGGGTGGGGGAGCACCGTAGAAACAGATGGAAGGGGGATGGGACATGAGGGTGTTGCAAGGGGGAAACAGGGAAGGAGGATAACATTTGAAATGTACATAAATAAAGTAACCAATAAGAAATTTACAAAAAAGAAAAGAGTAGAGGAGACAAAGAGAAACAGAACACATGGGTAAAGAGAGAATGCACTCAGCCAGAGGGACCCAATAATCTCTTATTCTAGGGACACATCGAGAATTGCTACATCACCACTGGAAGGTTATGCTTCTTTGTCTAGCTTTCTGGAAACTTCTATTTGCCTTCTCTAGGGGTCAAAGTGACAAATAAGTGAACTTTAACCTACAGTGGAAGACTCACGTGTGATGTTGCTCGTGTGTACTCTGCTTTTATTGGCTCATGGGAAGTGTGTTCAATGTCCATGTAGAGTGGCTTTGAAGGAAACACAAATGAAAGGTTTTAAGCATTTTACAGCAAACCAGGAGGTCCCTGCTTAGTCCTTAGTGGAGGCAGTAGAAAATAACAAATAACATATGGCTTATTTTTATTCTCATGGGGTTCTCATGGGGTTTTTCTTTGGGACTTATAGAATTAATGTCTCTGTGTGTCTCTATCTCTCTGTGTGTCTCAAAGTATCTCTCTATCTCTCTGTTTCTCTGTCTTTCTCTCCTCTCTCCTCTCCCTCTCTCCTCTCTTTTCTCTCTCTCTCTCTCTCTCTCTCTCTCTCTCTCTCTCTCTCTCTCTGTCTCTGTGTGTGTGTGTGTGTGTGTGTCTGTCTGTCTGTCTGAGTCTCTCCTTTCTCTGGGTGTCTGTGTGGATGTCTATGTCTGTCTGACTATCTGTCTCTGTCTCTCTCCCTCATTTCCTGACTCCACTCACACACACCTCAAACTGGATGGAGAAGTTCAGACAGGTGTTCACTTGACAATATCTCCACTTGCGTGATTCCCTGCAATGTAGAGCAAGCATTTTTATTTCATTTGATTTACTTCATTCATCAAGAACTTGAAAAGCTAATTCTTTAGGGAATGTTTCCTGCTCCATTAAAAATATGGATTTCTGCATAGGGATGTGGATACAAAGGTCATGGCAAAACAAGGAGACATTTCCAATAGCGTGCCTAATTTATAAAGGAAACTCACTGAGCCTTTCAGAATTAAACCTCTTCCTTCCTCACTGAAACTGATAAAATCCTGAAAGGTTAGGAAGGGCTCAAAGCTAGAAGACTTTTCTTCTCCAAATCTCATTAGCTTTACTGTGAATACTTAAATATGATGGGGGAAAGAGTTGAGCCGTATGAAAGACATGATTTGATATAAAGCCAGCAAACCAGATTGGAAAATATAATCTTCATGATTTCAGGCTCTCTCTCTGTCTATTCTCTTTCTGAACAAAGAGTCAGGACAATCCAAAGAATCAACTCAAAAACAAAACAGAAGAAAGGTGGGCTGAGACAACTGGTCGACCACCACACAGGCAGTTGATTCACTGAAGCTTCTTTTACCCTTAGTGATCCAAGATCAATAAAGTTTTAGAATGTAGCAATAATTGGATAAATGGTGTGAGAAATGAATGTACCAACAGACAGCAGTTGCCTTATAACCACATACAAAGGATGGACATTTATAAGCAAAAGATATGCATGTGACATGTGAGAGTAGGAAAATACCAATAAACAAACTGTCTGTAGGACCTGAGTTGGACATACAGATACTCTGGTAGGTTGAACATTGGTGGTCCTAAGACAAGCACAGTATGTAAAGCCCTTTTGCATAGTAATACCTGTAAGTTTACATAACATGGTTAACCAATCATCTGGAATACATAGTTTTAAGTATTTATTATGAAATTTTTAATGGGACAAATGGTGTTTAGGTCACTGCTCAGTCGATAAAAAGGTGCAGTCAATACCAGGAAGGGCCTGGAATGCAGAAGAGGGTCTCCCAGGTCACATGCCTCGCTACTTCATTTTGAGTGCCTTGCTCTTTTCCATCATTTTACCCCCCATTCAGTTTGCACAGTATAGAGAAAGAATAATAAAGAGTGGGGAAGGGATTGTATTTAATATCTATGGGTTTGGTCAAGACCCCTTCAAGCTAAAGGAACAGCAAAGACAATCCATCCTTCAGTTTATTTCTTGTCTACCTGCTAATTCTAATTCACAGCTCACAGTGTGTTTCCGATAACTCTTTTAACTTTCCTAGGACAACATTCATACCACCACATCATAACAGAACATAACGAAGGGCTCATTTGCTGAGTAACAGCACCTCTTTCTGAAGCATGTCATTTCTCCAGATAGAAGACTGTAGGAAAATGCTGGGGGCACCTAAACTCCTGTCTCTACAGTTCATTTTCATATATTTAGAAAGCTCCTGATGTGACTCAAAGCCTGAGTAACTGGGATTGAAATTCTGGTTCCCTTAAGAGGAAGGATCTCTAAGCATAATAAGAAAAATTAAATAGCAGTGATCCTATAAAATGCCAATAGAGAGTTCTTTATGATATTCGCTTTGTATGATTTAATTGACAGATAATATTTTATGGATTAGCCACATATAATAGGATATTGTGATGTGCATATGCATTGTAAAGTGAAAAATTAATATACCCTCCCATCACTTTCCTTTCATGGTAAACACTAATCAAATTTCATTTCACAAGCACCTCATTCCAAGGGAGGAAATGATTTTTTTTTTAACTAAAATAACTAGGCATTCCAAGCACCTGGCAGTGAGCAGATAAAGAAAAGATGGAGAGTACAATGAGTCAGAAAATTACCTTAAGTTTCCTCTCTGCAGAGTGTGACTAATGTCAAAAGGCATGCTTTTGAATCACAGGTCTATCATTGATAGTTTATCTTAAAAAAAGAAGAAGAAAAGAACATGCATGTGCGTGTGTTCTGCTTTAGGAAAAATCTTTCCACTTATCAAAACATCAAACAGTGTTCAAATGTCTTGAACATCCAAGTGTGAATTTCTTGAACACCAAAGCAAGTGGTTTTTAAAAAGCATGAAATTGCCATTCTAATTTTATTTTTGTTCATTTGCTTCCATTGAAAATAACTACATTTGTCGGGTAGATTGTCCTTACTGGGTCACACTGATTTATGTCCTCCAGTTAACCGGTTGGCTATCTCTATCTTGTGTTAAAATCCTTTAAGGCAGTAACAGTTCTAAAGCAAGGTAGCCTTGCATCTGGAATCTGCCAGTTGTTCTGTAAGTTCTGCAGAAAGAACCAGGTGTCAAAGGCGCAGCTCAGGAAGCAGCCTCAGCTGGATGGTCCTAGTGATATCCATGAAACAGTCTAAAGTCTCAGCTCCCTGCTGTTCATGGAGACCAAAACAGTCTTGGAACATTGAATGAAGCCCCTATACCAGAGAGGCTCTATAATACCATAGCCCACAGAAATCAGCCGTTTGGGGCTGTGGTAGATTTTTAACCTTCCATGATTGGCAAGTTCAAGCACAAACTGACATTTAAAAGAAGCTTGCTATTTTCTGTACAGAAAAAGATTCTGCTTCCTCTGCTTCAGGTATTACATTTTCTGTCCTCTCTCAACTTCTTAGTCGGGGATTTTTTTCAAATGAATTTGCCTAACAACTATAAACTCTAAAACTTAAAATGCTTGAGCCCCTCTGAAGAAACTCATAGTGTGTTCACTACGTCTCTATCTCTGCCTCTCTCTCTCTCTCTGCCTCTCTCTCTGCCTCTCTCTCTGCCTCTCTCTCTCCTCTCTCTCTCTCTCTCTCTCTCTCTCTCTCTCTCTCTCTCTCTCTCTAATCTTCCCTGAAAAAAACTCTGGGTTTTAATTAGCTCATTTACCACAGTTATGAAAAAAATACCTCAGGCTGGATAGTATATAAAGAAAAAGGGTTTATACAGATCACAATCTTCAAAGTTAAAATTCCAAGCATCATGGCTGCAGCTCTGGTAAGAACCCTTCTCTGCATCGCATCATGACTGTATTATGACAGCTGCTCACGCCTGAAGCTTGAGGAAAGTACCAAATGTCCAGCAGAAGGCCAGGGATGTGCAGGAGAGGGGTCAGTCTTACCCTTTTATAGTTATCCTCTCTCAAGTACTAGCCAGGGTTAGAATGACCAGGTCAATTCATTCTGAGGACAAAAACCACAACCAATAGCCTGAAGATTCCCTACTACTCGTGTTTCTTAAAGGGACCCTCACCTTCATGATTAAACATCATCATACCAGAGGCCAAACTGTAAATATATGAGCTATGTAATATATATATATATATATATATATATATATATATATATATATATATACATATATATGTGTGTGTATATATATGTGTGTGTATGTGTATGTATATATGTGTGTGTGTGTGTATGTATATATATATGTATATATCATATATATTTGATATATATTATATATTTTTTTGATATATATGTGTATATATATGTATATACATCATATACATATACATATACTACATATACACATACACACATACATATATATATATATATATATATGTATATCAAAGCATCTAAACCATAGTGGCTCTGTTGAAACCCAAGGCATCTCTATTTTCTATGAGCCCCTCTCTTAACATCTTCATGCACTGAACTAATAACAGAGCCTACTAGACAGTTTGTGGATAGAGGTTGAAAAGGAGTCATTTTCCAGAGTAAAACTGGGGTACCAATTAAAGATTTTGCGTACATAAAAACTAAATGTGAAAGACCATAGGTGGTAACTATGTACAAAATGTGCTTCCTTCGTCAACCTTACTTATTGCTATAAATGGTTCTGTGTATCATTCCTGTCTCGCCATCCTAACTCTCTGTAGCTTGTCAAGACAGACAACACTCCTAGATATTTAGCTAGGAGAATAAAACACAGATTAGTTTTACTTGGATATTCATAATAGATTAATAGACAGCAGTCAAATCTCTATGACAATCACTTCCTTTTGATAAATGACTGGAGGAAGGAATCTGGATATAGTCACGCAAGGAAAAACTTCTTAGCAAGATAAAAGGAAGGATTTTGATGTGTGCAACCACGTGGGTGACATCAAAATAGTGACACGGAGGGAAACGACAAAGAGGCACACATATTGGATGTTCATTTGCATAAACCACTAGGAAATGCAAATGAATCTGTAATGACAGAAAGAACACCAGGGTCAGTGATTGCTTGGGAAATGTTGGGGTAGGGTTTGGGAGGGAAAGAACAAAGCTGACAGAGTTACATGAGAAAATATTTAGCTTTTTTTTTTCCTGGAGAGGAAAATCTTGCAGGTCTCTATGGCAATTATTCAAGGCAGCCACTGGAGCATCAAACAGCTGTAGATACCAAGCGATGCAGATACACAGGTGTAGGTAGCTGTGCTCTAACCGCTATTCACAAAAGAGGCGTGGCAAAGTCGGCTCTAATAGCAGTGGTTTACCAAACACTGATTTTGATGACAGTGATTTTGCTACTACACATATGTCAACACTTACAAATTGTGCTCTCTATGCATCATTTCTTTCATGTCAATAACAACTCAATAAAGACCTCACACACAACGCAGAAAAGCTTCAATTTTCACCATCCACTGGGTGAGGGATTATTCACCATAACACACTCTTTCTTCTACTTCCTGCCTCTATATTACTTCTCCTTCATACTCATCATCATTTCCTGATAGGACTTTATCCTTCCTGACAAATATATTCATTGCAGCATTTTAACTCTAACCCCTTGGCCAGAGTTCTTGATCTCCTTCTAGAATTCCCTGTTTTTATCACCATCTTCTTACTTGAGCTTTAAGACAAAATGTGGGCTTCTAAAATGCTTTCCACCTTACATGTCCCTTACCCATTCTGGTCAATGATCATTCCCATGCTCCATAGCGACCAGCACATAGATGTGCCTATTATCTATGTGCATGTAGAGAAACATGGAGCCATGCACACAGTTGTGCTTAACAATTTTAAATATATCATTTATCTAAATATATATAATGTATATGTATACATATATAGGAATATATTTGCATATATATGTGCATATGTACATATATGGGTCTATGTGGATATGTATAGATACATATATAGATACATATTTTAATTATTTTATTAAATTATATATTTTATATAATAAATTATATATATTTGTATGTATGTTTAGAATCATTATCCATCTGGTAATTCCCCATGCCAATTGCACTAGTCACAGTGGCTGCCACGTTAAAAACAAGAAGACAAGCCAAACATGGCAGTGCACACAGTGTTCCCAAAACTTGGAAGTTAGAGTTAGGAGAATCAGGAGTTCAAGACTATCTTTGTTATATAGCAGGCTCAAGGTCAGTTTGGGATACATGAGATCCTGTCTCATATAAATAAACAAGACCCCAAAATGCCATGTTTTCTATTGTAGTAACTATTTAATAGGAAAAAAATTTGTAATTAAAGAAATTACTATTTTTCTCATGGGCACTCAGTTATGAACATTGACTGGGTCTACTCTCAGGGTCTTCCATTAACCACGGATGTTTTCTTACGAGAATGCCACCTGTCTCTCACGTGGTGTCTCCAATAAGTAATTTCTCTGCTGTCCTTCGGTTTCCTAGATATACCAAAATGAAGACTGCCACCAACATCTACATTTTCAACCTTGCTCTGGCAGATGCCTTGGCAACCAGTACACTGCCCTTTCAGAGTGTCAACTACCTGATGGGGACGTGGCCCTTTGGAACCATCCTCTGCAAGATTGTGATCTCGATAGACTACTACAATATGTTCACCAGCATATTCACCCTCTGCACCATGAGCGTGGACCGCTACATTGCCGTCTGCCACCCAGTCAAGGCCCTGGATTTCCGTACCCCTCGAAATGCCAAAATCGTCAATGTCTGCAACTGGATCCTCTCTTCTGCCATTGGTCTGCCTGTAATGTTCATGGCAACCACAAAATACAGGCAGGGTAAGGGTTAACGTGGGCCTGAGTCAGGGTTGAGGGTACTTACAGTCTGTGGGTGGTGTCTGAGCCAAGCAGAGTATATGGTCCAGTATCTTTGTCAAACTGTACTTAGAACTAAGAAAATGCCATTTAAATATTTTGAAATGAGAACATTTCCCTATAATTACAAGCTTTCTAGGTATTTTAATAAGAACAAAATCAAATTATTCCTGATTTCTCTGTACTTACTTCATCAAAATGTTGAATAAATGGGAACATAGCTTTCACAAAAAATAATTAAAGCTTAATCTCAGCAAATGTTTTAGTGAGATTTGCTCATAATTTCCAAGCAGTTGCCTATCTGACAAATTCACATTTCCTGACTTAACACCAGCTGCCATTCAGAAGTGGACGAAAAGAATCCATTAACAGGAAAAAGTCCTAGAAACCTTGGACAATGGTTATATCTTTTACAACAGCATAAATCCCACAGAGTGTCTGACTCATTGAGAAATGTACATAACTTCTCACTTCATAAGATCTTAATGTGATCCAAGTGGGCAGAAAAACAGAAAACGTAGAAAGGAAAAGAAGAAAGTAACTTCTCTGTACACCAGTGGTTGTCTCTCCCTCCATCTCTTTAATACTTTCTTACCCGTCTGTAAGCAACAACCTTCACTCAGCTCAGGTTAAAGCTAGTAGTAGGCAAAGAAGCAATTTGAGATGTCACCCACTAATTTTTCTCGAAAATTCTTTCCTTCCAGGGTCCATAGATTGCACCCTCACGTTCTCCCATCCCACCTGGTACTGGGAGAACCTGCTCAAAATCTGTGTCTTCATCTTCGCCTTCATCATGCCAGTTCTCATCATTACTGTGTGTTACGGACTGATGATCTTACGACTCAAGAGTGTCCGCATGCTGTCGGGCTCCAAAGAAAAGGACAGGAACCTGCGCAGGATCACCCGGATGGTGCTGGTGGTTGTGGCTGTGTTTATCGTCTGCTGGACCCCCATCCACATCTACGTCATCATCAAAGCACTGATCACGATTCCAGAAACCACTTTTCAGACTGTTTCCTGGCACTTCTGCATTGCTCTGGGTTACACAAACAGCTGCCTGAACCCGGTTCTTTATGCATTCCTGGATGAAAACTTCAAACGATGCTTCAGAGAGTTCTGCATCCCAACTTCTTCCACGATTGAACAGCAAAACTCCACTCGAATCCGTCAAAACACTAGGGAACACCCCTCCACGGCAAATACAGTGGATCGAACAAACCACCAGGTATGCGCTTTCTAGAATTATGTATAACATATATATACACAGCACCTGGTACCAGTCTAAAATTTAAATGTTTAAGGAGGTCGGTTTCTGGGGAATTGAGGCCAAGCCCAAGAAAAGAGAGAGGAGGGGACCAAATTCTGATCATAGTGTCAGGAAGATGTGCCACGCAAATATGCTTGACATATGTGCACAAGTTCATCTAGGTATCAAGGTTTGATAAGTAACAATCTATTATGCTCCTAAAAGTTACTCTCCTCAAAGCCTTGTCTTCTTTGCAAAATAAATGGCTTTAGTACATTTTAGAAGTAATCTCACTTTGGAGTCCTTGATTCACACAGCAACTTTCTATGTTCCAAAATATCTTGCTAATATTTCTATTATTTAATAGAAAACCTCACCCCAATTCTGTAGTTAAACAACATTGTCCACTGTGGTCATAGGTACAAGATATTCCCAAGAGAAAGAAAAATGTTCATATATATATATATATATATATATATATATATATACACACACACATATATATATATGCTATTATATATATATAATAGCATTATATATGCTATTATGAATGACCATATATATACATGTATATATATATGTGTGTGTATATATATATATATATATATGTGTGTGTGTGTGTGTGTGTGTGTGTGTTATATTTGTATATGTTGTATATATGTGTGGGTATATATATTTGATGAGCTATCTCTAATTTGTTAAAGCTTTATTTTGTAGGTTCTGGAGTCTGAACACTAGAGCAAATGCCAGCATATTACATAACTACTATATTAGAATTAGTTTTAAACACTCTCCATGCTATTTGGAAATGGAACTCACCAGAAGAGTCCCAAGAAGATCCAAGATTCACTTACAACTTCGTAACCATACAAGAAATACACTAAGAGGCAGAGATCTCTTATCTCCAACACCCATAAAACTGCCTAATTGGCCACGCTGTAATAATTCAACACCTAACCTAAAACTCAGTGCATAATGACTTAATTATTCACATTGGTTTAAATAAATACTCCAAAATCCTTCCCACACCTAAAAGTCACAGCGAATATAATTTTGTAACAACACAGAGTTGAAACTCACCCTCCTTTGAGTAAGTGATGCTTGGGTTAAACACTGTGTTGTCAAAAGGGCAAGGCTAGGGGATTCATACAAAAAGACTACCAGAGGGAGGCCTTGGCCACCACAGTGGTAGCTGTTCCTACTTGCTGTCTCTCCATCACACCCATCTCTCACTGTCCTTTTTATCCTCAACTACTTGGTATAGGCTACTCGGTATAGCCTAAATTCAGTCTTTCTGACTGACCTCAGATTTATGTAATACAACCCAGATGAATCTACCTCAGGAGACATGAATGCTCATACCTAAGTGGGAAGCGTGCGTGGCTAATGCAAGACACAGGACCAGCACCCCTAGAGAGCATGGCGGTAATGGTAGCAGATTCATTCCCAACTCAAAGGCAATTATTAACAAATTTATCTCCCTGCTTCTAGCTCAGAAATCAAAGCCAGGCAGAAATGGGTTTCTCCACTGCTTCCTCTCTCTCTCTTTCAATCTCTCTCATTGTTATCCACATCGAGACACAAAACCCTTTCCTTTTTTTTAAGCAGCCCTCCTTTTTTTCAGGGACTTTCAAACTCTTGCCCGTCACTTTGAAAGGGTAAGGATTTAAATTGATTTTTTTTCTTTCTTCTCCAACCCAGGGGTACATTTTAGAGAATGCAATTTGAAACTATCTTTCTCAAACTGGGCTTTAAATCTTTGGCATTGAAATATTTTACTTTCACTAGAGAAAAGAAAGCAAATAAGAAAGCGTGAGCTCTTCCTCCCCTCCCTAGGTGTCATGCTGTGTCTTCCCTCCCAGGCTTACAGGGGTGTGGCTGCATGGTAGCTTCCTCTAGGACACTGTTGGGCCTTCTTATCCTGCCTGACCCACCAGACCTTCCTCTAATGGAAGCAGAGCCTCCAACCTCGCTATTCCAGCACATCCCTGTTTTAAACACGGCTGCCCTTCAGCTTCTCCAAAGCTGCCTTCAACTCCCTTCGAAACCCAGTGTTTGCGCATCATTGGTACTTACACAGCCCAGAGAGTAGAAGGGAAGATAATTGGAGAAGTTCTGTCCTAAGTAACTAAAAGGTTTGCTTTAAAAATACATCCAATTAGCACTTATCATTATCACTGCCTCTGTGGAGCAGCATCAGCATCAGATAACAGAGAAGCACATTAGCCTGGAACTGGCTGCCTCCCAAAGGCCCAGCTGGGAGAGCTGGACCAAGAAGAGAAGCTGTAAGAACCAGAAAAGATGCCCTGGCATAATTGGAAATGAACAGAAATCAAAGATGCTAGTCACCAGTCTCGACTGATGCATCTTTCTTTGGGGTTAAGGCAGTCAGGTGAGGATGGCTAGAGCAATAGGAAAACCTGTGGTGGTCATTTCTGGCATCCATTCTAATCAGATCTGAAGGACGAGTCAGACTACCTGGCTCCGCCAATGGGAATTATTGTGATTACCTCAGAGCCAGAATCTGAGCAGCAGGTGTTGTAGATTACTGTAGGTTTCATATTTATTCATTCATTCGTTTAGAATAGGGGCTATCCTGTTAGGAAACAAGGCTGATTGGATTGGCTAAGTGAACTTTTGAGTTAGAAGTAGTAGAAGTTTGTCACAGTCAGTCATCAATGTTTATGTTCTGTCTATTTGTGTTTTATATATATATATATATATATATATATATATATATATACACGTCAAGCACGTTAGTCAACTTCCTACCCTGCAGATCAGAGATGCAATGTCAAACCTCCCCAGGGTATCCGTATTCTGACAGATGGGCACTGAGGTCATGTGCGTCCACACAGCACAAAGTAAAGTGACAATGTGGCAGTTGTCAAGGTAACTAGAGAAGCCATCTGAGAAAATTCTATCCCAGCATACACCCAGAGTCACACAGTCTAGTAAAGGCATCTCGTTAATGTTTTCTCATACAACAGAGCTATTCTAAGCCTAGAGGGTGGAATCAGCCATCTATGCTGACTACGGCTGTAGGATACATCAGTAATGGGCCAGGCTTGCCTTCTTGTGCTTTTGATGAGCTTCAGCTCTTTTCATCCAAGCCAGCCCCCACCAGGGATGTCAGTCATCTGCTCGAATGGCCACAGCGGAAATGGCTAGGTCCATAGACACTCACCCTTAGAGTGTTACCTCAAGCTTATCTTTAACACGGCCACAGGTTCTAAGGGAGAGAAAAGGGAAACCAGGCTCACTTCTTCAGGCCTGCTTACAGAAATAGCACATAGTGTCCTGGGAAAATGACTCAGTGTCTTGCTGCATAGGCATGAGGACCAGGGTTTAGATCTCCAGAGTTCAAGTAAATACTGAAGGGTAGAGGGCAACAGCCTGTCTGTGGTCGCAACACCGGGAAAACATGAGACGAGATGGGGCATCCCTGGAGAAACCAGCCATGTTAATGAGCTCTAGGTTCAGTTGGGAGACCTACATCAATAAAACGGAAAATGATCAAGGTGTGTCCCAGCATCAACATCAGGCGACTGCCTGCATATTCACCCACACACAGGGATAAATACCCCTTAAATAAAATGACATCAAGTTACATCCATGTCTACTATAGATCAAATAATTCATCCCTCTAGATCTGAATGGGGGAAAGACCCTGGCTCTTGATGACAGGAGCTACGGCCACATTGTGATGAGATGGATAGAGGGAAGAGAAAGGATAACTGTGGTCAGAGTTGCTCATGCTGTAGTAGACAGCTAACTCATTGCTTCCTAAGCATCTTGCTTCTTCTGATGCCTCTGGTATCTACCTATTTCTGCCCCTGAGACATTAGAAAGCACTCCACAGATACCTCCAGAATGGCTGAATAAGGGGAGAGGCTGGTGGCATTTTAGCTATAGAGTATATCTGGAAAATCTCTTTCTTGTATAACAACTCTGTGACCCCCAAAGCACTGACATTTTTGGCCCAACCTTCAGAAACAATCAACAGTAGGCTTTCTCCTGCACAGCCATTACTATTCTAATCCCAAGTTAGATTTTTGCAAAATTGTGGTCTCATGTGCCCTTGTCTTCTAATCTGATTTTTAACAAGATGCTTTAAAAGACTAAGACCTGACAATCTATTTTCTTGTTCTCAGAAATACTTTGAATTATAAAACGTTATTGTGGTTTGTGTTAGTATGCTGGGTGAAATAATTTTTTATTGATCTTATTTTGAACTTCAAAGTTTGTAGTGAGTTGAGGTGTCCTTCTACATGGTTGTAGGTCATATTTGCTTTCATATTGTGAAGTGTTGGTTGGTCTGTTGAACATTTTGAAAAACTGGATTCCTTTTTGAGAATTTCATATATGAACACTAACTTTCCCCTTTCTCTCCTTCCTCCCACTCTTCTCAACCCCCCCATACTTTTTGAATGCATTTTATTGTTTGATTATCATTTATATGTGTATGTATATATGTATGCATGTATGTGTTTATACAAATATTGATAAATAAAGTGTTTTTAAAAAAAAAAAAAAAAAAAAAAAGACTAAGACCTGTCCTGGAGAAGTCCTCACTGAGAACGGGGTGAGGAAGATAGTCTCCTCCGGACTTTGTTCGTCCCAAGCTCAGCTTCCAGGTTTCTCTGTGGCACCCACACTCACCTTATGTCCAATGTGTTGTCTTTATGGTTTTTTATCTTGATTAGGTGGATCACAGCAAAAGCACTTACGTTCTGTCTGTCCATGTTACAATTGAGTTCCCCCACCCCCCACCCCCCACCCCCCACCCCATGTACCATCCTGCTGTCCTGTTGAACTAGACTCTGCTTCAGAACACTTCCCACTATGGACTCTGAGCGACATGAGTCTCCTTCAGACCTGAAATGTCACTGCCCACTCAATATCCCTCCTGCTTGCTTTCCACCCTGACTTTACCCTGTAAGGCACATTCCACTTGTTATCTGGGTGATTTTGACATTGTTAACATTATATATAAAAAGTGGGGGTGACTCTCTAAGGTCATCTTGTTTATTATTTAAATACAGCAACCATAACAATAATAAAGTGCTATGATACTTTCCCACACCAGCATACAAACTAAAAGGTGATTTTGTGTGGTCCAGCACATCTCTATCCCATAACATCTCTGATGGATAAGCACGAGAGGACAAATGTTCACGGAGGTTAAATGGTTATACAACGTCTAATAATCAGTAACAGGCAGTCTCTAAACAAACAGCACAGGCTTTAAGAATAACTGAAAGCTTGTCTCCTCTGCCCACTCTCGGTGTTATGTTATGCCTCTTTCAGTGAGTGTGGTATGATCATAGTCAGAGATCCCTTGCCTCTACAGTGAACTCCAGGTAACAAAGGATCTTTAAGATAATCTTAAAGGAATTATGGCTTAAAATATGGTGCCAAGAATCATTTTAAATAAAACACGATTCCAAAATTCCCAATTTTAATAGTGGGCAAAGTACTTGCTGCCTGGCCATGAGGGTCTGAGTCTGAATCCATAACACCCACATAAAAGTCCAGAACATTGCCACACATCTGTAACCTCAGCACTTGAGGTACAGAGGCAGACATCCCTGGAACTGAAACAGCAAGCTTCCGGTACAGTGAGAGATCCTGTCCCAATAGATAAGTTAGGGAGAAGTAGAGGAAGACACCTAACTTTAACCACTAGCCCCCCCCCACACACACCCATGAGCACATACATACATATGCATTCATAGAACACACACACATGCACACACAATAAATAAATTGTTCTTTTCCTTCCATTACTACCATATTTGATAAGCAATTGTTGCTTTTCTCACAACAGAAAACACAAGATTTACAAATAATATAGTTGTCTTTGAAAATGAGCCTTCACTTTTATCAATGAGCCTTACAGGGTTAAGTCACGTAATCGCAGTAAAGCTAACATCATATTAATTAATCTCATTAGCATGGTTTATCCCAAATCTTCTGATTACCATCCTGAAAGCCCCCTTTTAGCATCTCAAGCCAAAGAACAGGCAAAAAAGGATCAGGAGATACTTGCATATGAATAAGCTGGAAAACTACAGTCTCTCCAGAGAAGAAAAAGCAAATGCCTGATCTTTAAAATCAACTATAACACTCTCAAAATCTAGATTCGTGGGGTTTTTGTAAGACATCTGCAGAGACCTAATTTGGGAAGGAAATGATTTCAATTCCATAACAAAAGCTCCAGATGAGAATAGCTCACAAAATTATGGTCCTGGACCACATTAATGCATTCTTGGTGAAAGAAGCCAAAATGGCTTCTCTTTCAGCTCTTTGGTTTAAAAGAGAAATGATTCAATCATTGTGTGTGTGTGTGTGTGTGTGTGTGTGTGTGTGTGTGTGTGTTATGAATGGGCATCTTTACATATGTTTGAAATTAAAATTATGTAGGTTTACTTGAATGATATACCACAGATGAAAACAGTAGCTAGTATGTTCCATCTATTAACTATAATAAGGGTAAAATAATATTTAATTAGAAATGTGTTATTTATACACTTGGATTTAATAACATGTATTGATCTATTTGTAACTAGGGAAGCATATATTATTTAATCATATGCAGTATGAATTATAATCTATAAAATGTAGGAGATAATTTTATGGAAGAATTTATCCAGTGTCATGGTTCAAATGCAGAGACTAAGAGTTAACTCAAATTACTTTTAATTTTATGATTCAGGCTGTCAATCAGTGTGACATACTTCTTGGTTCTCCCATTTTAGCTTTACGGTAATTTTGATGTGTATTTTTTTTCTTTTGGCAGGGAGAGTTTTAAAGATTAGATGAAACAATATTGCTAATATCTAATTTCCTTGTGCTCGCTCTTAAAATATAGCAACTATTTTTAAATTAGATGTTATCTTGCTCCGCTAAACTGAAGTGTTAAATTCTTATTTTGTAGCCATCTTTGGTGAAAATATTCTCATTTGCTGAAATTTACTGTTTTGAAGATTGTATTTTTATTTTTAATTGTGTGTGTGTGTGTGTTTGTATGTGCTCGTGTGTGTGTGTGTGTGTGTGTGTGTGTGTGTGTGTGTGTGTGTGTG
>JANHMN010000004.1:165336850-165406288 GCA_030674055.1 Rhabdomys pumilio | reverse complement strand
GTGTGTGTGTGTGTGTGTGTGTGTGTGTGTGTGTGTGTGTGTGTGTGTTAGTGTATGTGAGTACTATGCCTACAGGGGCCAGAAGATGATATCAGACATTCTAGAACTAGAGTAGCAGGCAGTTACCAGCCTGATGTGGGTGGCTGATAAAATTGACTTTATCTGCTCTCCCTGGAACACAAACTGAAAGTGACATCACAGTTTGAAATAACAGCTCTTCAGTCCTAGAATGAATGTATGGAAAGAATAAGTTGGGTCATTTCTGTAGGAAAGAAGAGGACAAGGCAGGGACTGAGGGGAAGAAGAGGTAGACAATTAAGGTAGGAAGAAGGTTAATCTAGATAGCAGATTTATGCTCCAAATCCACTACTATTTCTTGTATTTCTTCCATGCACACACCAGAAATCTCAGGAATGCTGGAAATGTGAGAGTCTATCCCTTACCGTCTTGGTTATGCCTACTTTTCCAACATCAGATACTCTTCATAATGATGAAGAAAATGTCTTAGAAATAAAGGAGAAGTCATCTGCTTCTTTTGATTTAAGAAAGCTTAAATATCCCTGGGTTTGGGGAACATTGGAGATATTAAAGATTCTCCAAAGGGAACAGGTAACTTCTCGTTGTGCTGAAATGGGTACCCTCAAGACGGGTGACAGGCAAGCAATGTTTATGAAAGATGATAATAAGAAATAAAAACATATCAATCAAGAAAAATAGTGTTAAGTGTTTGGAAACAAAAAAAACCCAATTAATAACTTACAGAATTAATAAATATGGAATGAGATATGACTTCTGTACTTTTGATGCTAAATCACTGCTTAACTCCTATTACAACTTACAGCTAAGAACGTCTTTCTGTACTTTCTTCCCTCTAGTTGCAGCTAAAATGTCTTTTATTCAAAAGCCCCTAACTATTGCCAAATCCAGTCTCATTCAGATCCTGTTAGATTTAGTAATAGTTTGAGTTGCTCTTTCAGAGGAAATGACCTGCAGCCTGAATCATTATTCACAAAGAATAAAAGGCCAATCAAGATGAAGCTTCGTTAAGGCTGAACAAGGCCTACTTTCCTAGCAATAACAAAGCCTCGAGAGGTCATAGGATGAAATACAATTCATAAAACATAAATTATAAAGCCCTGGACATAAATCACAAGGAGTAAGAGGAATCTCTGGCATATTGGGGAAGATTTTTTAGCAAATCAACAACCATAAACTATCAAGCTGCGTAAACTTGTCTCGGAACCTGGGTTGCTGTGAGAGAAGCTGGTGCCTCTGAGAAGCAAGATTGCTTATGACAAAATTGCAAAGATAGAAATTAGCTACTAGATGGCACACTAGGGTGAACTAAAGAGCCAGTGTTTCATGTAGATTTGAGAACCTCTACTAATCTCTATAACCGTACACTGTGTTTACTTCTCACCTAAATTTAATGATGCCATGACTTAGCTTTATAAAATTTTATCTCATTGTATTCTTAGGAACCTCAGTCAGTAGAGACAAGATGTGAATAAGCCAACTGATTAGACAAGGTTTCCTGAACACTGAAATACAAAACAAATATAGAGGTTACTAGAGAAAATGTGTAGCCCAAAAATTCAATTACGGAAACAAGTGAGTGTTAGAATAGATATTTTAAGGCCTCAGAGAGGTTTTATTTCACAACTAACAACATGACCCAAGGCACCTAAACCATGGTGATTCGATTACAAAGACAATTCTAGTGCCTGGTACTAAAGCAATGTTAGCCTAACACAGGTACTTCAGTAACGGAATGAGCAAAGTGAATGAATGAGCAAGATGGTGGAAGGAGTCAAAATATTTTCAGGTCTTTCTGTGGAACTCCACAGGAAGACCGACTGAGTCAACTAACCTGGACCCTTGGTGGCTCTCAGAAACTGAACAACCAAAGAGCACACACAAGCTAGACCTAGGCCTCCTGCACGTTTGCAGCAGATGAAGGTCTTCGTCTCTAAAGCTGTTGCCTATCTGTAGACCCCATTCCTCTAACTGAGCTGCCTTCTCTGGCCTCAGTGGGAGACAATGCAATGTGTCTAGCCCTGCAGGGACTTGATGTACCAGGTTAGGTGGATACCCAAGAGGCCCCACCCTTTTAGAGGAGAAGGAAGAAGAAGGGTCTGTATGAGAAGGAGACAATGATCAAGATATAATGAGAATAAATAAATTAACAGAAAAAAATCTTCATGTAGTTACCCAGAAAAGACATGACTTCAAAAGAGCTGATAGTTAGCATATAACTTTAGAAGAAAGCAAGCAGTGAACTAGCCCCTTCCAGCAGTACCCCACTATTAAAGCCAGGAGGAAAGTTACAGGCAAAGCTATATCAATACAAAGAAAGAATATTTAAAAGAAAAAAACCTTTACTGCAGTGTTATTAACAGACAAAAAGTTGCAACCAATTCATAGGTACAATTTGTTGTGTTTGGAAAAAAAAATAAGCTTTGAGACTCTGTTAACCCCTTGTTCCTAGAAGTTTCTTACGTGTAGAGATATGCCTACATTCAAGGGACACTTAGCTATCATGTTTAGCCTTAATAATTAGGACATCAAAGGGGACAAGTGTTAAATTAAGACGTTGTTTTCTCTGGTTTCATCCGGTTCTTGTAATACACTATTTTGGTGAACTGTTAGTACCGTCCATTTAAAAAAAAAAGCAAAGCTCAACAGACAATGTCAGTGTGTGTAACTTATTTTAGATGTAGACGCAATATACTGTTCACACTCCATAGTCAGAAGAGCACCTTTTCTTATCAGGCTTGACCAGCCCACTGCAGGCCATCAGGCCCGAAGCTGTGAATCGATCCACAGTTCAAACCTTTATGAAAATGAATTGTAATATCTCAGAATTCAAGACATTCACAATTCTAAAACTGGTTGTTAATTTCTTGCTCCTGTGCATTTAAATGTGTCCCAAATAAATCCACACACACACACACACACACACACACACACACACACACAAAATGCTGAAACTATATCTCTCTGAAAGCAGAGCAGGTTGTGCTTTGTTTGGGTTTTCATTTTTGTTTTGTTTTGCTTTGCTTTGCTTTGTTTTGAAGCCTACCACTTTCTGGCTATAATTATGAGGAAGACAGTCTGTGCAACCTTAGGATATGTTTTTATCTAATTAAATTGCATGTTGCTAAGAGTTAGGCTTGTAAATGACACGTTCTTATGTTTTGAATACAATATCTTTGCAGAAAATAGATTTTATTTTGAAAAGGCATATACACAGAACTGGGAGAAGCACTCCAAAGATAACTTGGTCACCATATCAAATGTAAGCATAGAAACCAGGATACCTGGATGCTGGTGCCAAGCCCACTGACAACCACTTGTGGGAGAACATCTCATACGGGTAGCTGTCAAATGTGTTTCTTCATGACCGGAAGACTCCAAGTTTGCCCTAGAATTAGAACTTTGTTGATTGCATCATTCAAACTCTGGGGCAATGAACAACAACATCATAAAATCACTCGACATTCTGGCATATCATGTGTGGATTCTTTGAAGTATTAGGTTTTTCTCCACTCCTGCTTTACCAAATTTAGAGAAAAAAAAATAGAAAGATGTTGCTGCATGTTTATAATAAGAACTGGGAAAACTGCTTAGTTGGTAACGTGCTTACCTTGCAAGCATGGAGACCCATGATGCTTGCAAGCATCAGATCCCAGAACCCACACAAAAAAAGGCTGGACATGGAGGTGCTCACTCTGGAAAGGTGGAAACGGATATGTCCCTGGAAAGTGCTAGCCATTCATTCTGACCTAATTGGTTACTGAGAGACTCTGCCTCAAAAAGCAGTTGGCAGACCAGAAAAAATGATGCCCAAGGCTGTCCTCTGAGCTCTACAAGCATGTGCATATGTTCTTAGACAGACAGACAGACAGACAGATAGACAGACATGCTTAAACAGATTTCTTGCCAGTGCTGCATTAGACACAATGGGACTGAGTGCTCACAAAAGTGAATCTCAGGACTTCAGATAAAACTGCATCATGCATACATTCCTCTCATGGAATCGAATGTTCTTCACATAATCTGTCTGATCATTGTGCTTTAGAAATACTATCTGTAGCTTCTTGTCCCCATATCAGATATAGGTTATACTGTATAATCAGGAATAAGTAGAAATCTCACCATCCCTGATCCAGGCAATGAGGCTTGGAAGAAAGAATGGGTTCCAGTTACTTAGGAACACTGAGATCTTTGCCTCTGAGTCATCGACTCCAAATAGTTTTTGTGTGATTCTGTTTTTATGATTTCTCTAATGAATGGGGTTTTTGAAATCCATTACAAGCAAACACTGATCGGCTTCCAAAGTACCCGAATCAGTTACCGGCTTCAGTTGCAACTTTAGATGGGAGGAAAGAATGGAAGGGAAGAGTGGGCTTCAAGAATTAAAATAGTAAATTAGCATTTTCATCCAGTACACACGAGAACATCACTTCTCAAGGGTGTATCTCCTTGTGCAGATTGACAAAGTTAAAAAACATAATCTCTTACATTTTCTCCAGCTCTAACATGACAGGAAATACTTCAGTCTTTCTATGAAGAGGAACTAAAATTTCTTAAATAAGCTTCACCTTGATGCTTAAAAGCATTTCATACTTTTTTTTTTAACAGAGTAAAACATAGCCTAAAGGGGATTTGTTAGTTGACTTCCTGGAAAGGTTACACAGTTTAAAAGACTGTTGATATAAAAAGAAAAAAATTAACATTAGAGAATTATGTCTATGCATATACAATTTGTGTATATTTGAACGTATCTAATGTTGACTGCTAACTCCATGGACCTGTGTGACTGCAGTGTCTTTCTGGTCAGAAAAAAGCTTGGGTATAGAATTCTGGTGATGTCTCTGCAAGAGCGCATCACAGATCCGAGGACGACAAAGGTAGACACAGGGAAGCCAAGAAACCAGCAGAACCACCAACATGGTAGTGCAATTCCCTTACTCTATGTCTGACAGCACAGCGCGTGAGGCCAGGCCACTGGCACCCATGGTGAGCTGCACCACCGTCTGGGAACCCAGAGCAAAGGGCCCCATACATTTTATAACAAACAATAAACAGCTTAATCTTCTTTCCCTAAGAACAAGCACCCCAAAGCGGTCCTGATATAATCCTGATGTGATTGGACAATGCCAGTTTGAAACTGACTAGCAGTAGAAACTATTCAGGACCTGAAGCCTCAATCAGTAAGCAAAGATAGGCAGAGATGCTTAAGGTACATCTCCTCCAGCTTCACCTGTCAATCTGCCATCTTAGCCAGGCATGTTCACATGGTTGTACCATCCCATTGACAACTGAGATCAGATACTTGCAAATGCGCAGACCAGATCTGTCCCCACTCTTTTCAGTCAATGCTTGATTAAAATTACTATCGATAGAAGGCCATTGATAAGATGAGATTGACAGTATCAAGCTTAACTGTGCCCTATGCCACATCAGACAAATGCAACTACGTCCCAGAGAAGACTAAAGGTCTAACTACAGGAAACCACCTGGATTCCTTGCTCAACGTTTGCATATATTAGGCCAGCATGCTGTGGGTACTAGTCCAAAAACAGAAGCATCTGGAAGTCACATCTGCCTTCTACCATGTTCATCCAGACTATGGGTTAAGGCCAATCAGAGATCCATCTACCATCAGAGAATGCAGACTTACCTGCTGATTTCTGCCTTCTACCATGTTCATCCAGACTATGGGTTAAGGCCAATCAGAGATCCATCTACCATCAGAGAATGCAGACTTTCCTGCTGATTTCTGTGGTTCTTTCCATCTCATTGGCTATAGTTCACAGAGTGAAAGTGCTTTCTGAGCTATCTCTAGATGAGATTTCAATAAAGAAAATGTTTACAGAATGCCCCATTACCACTGATGGTGGTTCATTAAAAATGAGCTTAGGCATGAGGAGATGGTTCAGTGTATAAAGTGCTTGCTAGACAGACATGAGTACCTGAGTTTGGATCTAAGCACCCATGTTAATACCATACCCAGCAGGGTATATTTAAAATCCAAACCCTGGAGGTCAGGAACAGACACAGGAAGACCTCTCAAGTTCACTGCCAGCCAGCTTAATCAAACCAGTGAACTTAGGACTCAATGAGAGACCATGTCTCGAAAATAAGGTGGCAAACACTAGAATAAATTGACGTGTTGATCTGGCTTCTACATGCGTGAACATAAACACAAAAAATTAATGAGTTCAAAAATGGGGCACATCACCCCTATCAGGATTCACTGATAAACTTGATTTAGATTGCTGTTGCATTGGTCTTGTTAAGCCAGATGGCCACAGTCACCCAGTGGTTATTGTCTAGACACTAGACATTACATAACCCCAAGGCATTTAGGTGTCATGAGGGGCCTAAGAATAGTCATGAGCATAACTAACAGGGATGCCTCTCTGTGAGTCTGTGAGTCCATGTGCATAGGGATTCATTGTCTAGAGATGCCTCTTGTAACATCAGGTACAGTGAGATCATTTAGGGCCAAGCCTGCCAACAGTTCTTCTGTTTGCACAGCAGGTAGACAGAGGTGGTAAATGCAGCCACCGCACCATGAACAGCTTGCTGCTTATTTCTGGTGAGTCATGAGTTTGCTCTGCCAGACAGAAGCTGTAAGATAACAGGGATGTTATTATTTCTTCCCTATATCTCCAGAGTCCAAGCTGTTCCTTCCACAAATAAAATGGTTACTATCAAGGTCAAAACATATGGGCTTAGAATCCCAAGGGGTATCTCTGGCTAGAGGCTGACTCCCTTCCCAGAGACCTGTGATTCAAAGGGGGCTTCTGGTTGATCTATTGAGATAGCCTCCAATGTTACCTGCTCCTTTTTGTCCAGCCAAATTTGATGAGACTCCCATGTAATTCAACAGAATGAATGCAAAGATAACACCTGAATATTGCCTCCCAGAGCCAGGTTTCCTTTTTTCTGATAGTGCAAGCCAAGGGTAGAGAATGTTGCCATTGCTGTCTCTAGAGTTGGGTCATATTTTTTTCCTAAGGGTTTTGACATGAGTGGTTGTTCATTATGTCCTCAGAGCTAATGAGCTTCCCAAGACAATTTATTGAAACCATGAACATAAAATCATCAATGTAATAAGACCAGATCAGCTTCAGAAAAACAGTGTTGGCTTGTGTTTTGATTCTCCCATATGGTGGTAAATATTAGGAGAATTCAAACAATACTCCAAAGGCTAAAGTCATGGCTGAATGACTGAGACGATGTAATGCTCTTGCAAAGGACCTATGTTTGGTTCTGAGAATCCACAAAGAGTGACTCACAATTTTCTGTAACCCAGGTCCAGGGGCATTCAATGCCCCTTACCTCAGTAAACACCTGTACTAACATGCATATTACACACACACACACACAAGTGATAATAATAACAATTAATAATTAATAATGACAAATAATGCCTCAGATGCACAATAACATTATTTGGGGCTTGTCAGAGAAAACTATTTTTGGCAAGCAATAGGATTAAGAAAAATAGAAGATGGAAGTTGTCATGATTTGAAAAAGAACAGCCCCCCTTTATAGGTGCATATATTTAAGTGCTTGATCACTGGTTGGTGGAATTGTTTGGGGAAAGATTATAAAGAATGTTACCTTGATGGAGAAGGCGTCTCCCTGGAGTGGTCTTTAAAATTACAAAAGCTCCCCCCTCCTTCTTGCTTGTGCATCAGATCTAAGCTATCATCTACTGCTCTAGTGCCATGCCTGCCTGCCTGTTGCCATGCTCCCTGCCATGATGGTCATGGATTCATCCTCTGAAACTATAAGCAAGCCCCCAATAAATGCTTTCTTTCATAAGCTCCCTTGGTCATGATGTCTCTTCAAGACAATAGAACAGTAATTGAGACAAAAGTCCCACATGACGTAGAATATGCTGTCGTAGTCAGTTGATCCATTTAGACTCACAGTGCCCAGGACTGCAGGCTGCAGTCTGGAGCAGCCAGTGCTATCACGTCAACTGAATTTGGTTGGCAACCATCCACTGTAAGCCTCCAGATCCCATTAGCTTTCTGTCACTGGCCACATGGAGTGATTATATTGAGACGCTGCATTTTTCATTAGTCTTGTTGTGTTCAGATCCTTTCATCAAGGCTGTGGTTTCCTCTTCTCTTCTTAGAATTCTAAATTACTTCCTTTTAAAACATAGAAGAGAGCCAAAAGATGTGCTAGGACCTCCTTCAACGCCTCCTTCGGTCATCTCTTCACAAATCTCCTGCCTTGAATATCTTAAGCATTCACAAAACAAGCGTGTCAATTATCAGTAGAAAAAGAGCCAGTGGTGCTTAGCAAGGGGTCCAATTAGCCTTGCTTACTCCAGATCCTACTGTACTATTGAAAGTCCATCTGATTAAATGCACAACCCTAGTCCCACAAGAGAACCTAATGCTTAGTGACCAGGTATATTGCAAAAAGATAAAATTTCATATTCATCCCTAACCCCTCTCACCTATCTTCATTGTACTCATGGAATGAGTCCTCTGATCTTCCAAGTTCGGGCAAGAAAGGCTATAAAGGAACAATTGCGCTAAGACAGTCAAGCATAGTTTCCTAGTTCTTTTGGTGATTGCCACAAAAGAACTGAGTTCCACAGAAGCAAGGCTTTCATCTGTGAGAACCATCTTCCCTTCTTCAGAGCAAGGGCCTCATGGCATGATGTCTGGACTGAGCTTCTCTGGAGATTATCTAAATGCACTCTTCTTTTGACATCCCGGTCCTCATGGGGATCACTGCCTTTCCTTGGGCATTTTTGGAAGGGGTTGGTCTTTCCTGTCCTGACCACTGTTTTGGATTTGAGGAGTGTACATGACTTAAAGAGTTGTGACTTCCTCCTGGGAAGCATATGACCCTAAATAAGCATGCTGTCAGTGTAAGATCTCCCAGCAGACATGGTTGTGTGAAGGCCCTGATTTTGCAGAGAGAAGGGCAATTTTATAAACTTAGTAGTTATACTCCTGGGGAGGAAAGGTCTTTCAGTTCAACACAGAATATGTTGGGAGCAATATTATTCCTCACCTCTTGAATATATTCTCCACGGAATCATGGCCTCAGAGAAATCTTCTCATGTTGGTCACAGGTCCTAACTAAAACAGAAATCCAGAATAGTCATCAATAGTCATCCTCATAATGGGAAGTAAAACTGTCTTGGTAACAATAGTCACTCTCCTTAAATATAGGGTCTCAAGTGAAGTGGTCTGTGTACTGCTGTTGTCGGTGTGAAAGCATAACCTTTGCCCAGTCATCTTCACAATGATGGAAAGCCAACAAACAGCTCACAGCCTATTAGTCAAAGCATTTCTACTCTCTCTCCCTTTCTCTATCACTACTAGTTTATATCACAACACTCTCTCTGGGGACATGCTGCCCTTCAGATATGTTTCTAAGAATGATGCAGGTCTAGGTTTCTCTGACAGGATCCATAGAATGTCCTCTCAGGTGGCAACTATGGATGAATACTTGTTAAATTTTACCCGTTTCTCATTAACTTTCGTACATTATCTCAACTCATTTTTATCTAGACGTAAGACAGAGGTAGAAAACCCATTGCCTCTTCTGACACCACATTTCCACCAGTCACAGAAAATGCCTACATGTGCCTGTACACAAACTAGAACCTTTGCCTTTTCTCCATTTTAAAAGCTCCTTGTCTAGCTTGACAAGGATTTTTACACCACCTTGGCTCTGAATCCCAACTTTGTAGAAGAAAACAAGAAGTAACAAGACTCCAAAGGAGATGACTAAGCAAGCAGGTGGCATCCCCGCGGTAACTCTACAGACTGTAGCAGTAAGATAAAAAAGATTTCAGTTTATTGCTGTGCAGCAAAACAACAGAGCTTGAGCATGCTGGAGCTGCTTCCTCTAGCCATGAATCCCCACCGGGTAATGCAAAGAGACCAGATGGCAGTTACACACACAGTGGGTTCTGTCACAGTTCACAGACCCAAAGCCAAAGTCTCAGCACATGAGGGACCAATAACCAAGCCTCTTCCAAGAGCAAGCACTGACATACTGGTCAGCATTGTACTTGCCCATGGCATCTCCGCTGCCTGTGTGACAAGTCACAGACACTGTCATTTCTAGGGGAAGCTGTATTCTTCCACAATCAGTGTGATTGTTTAGTGACTTCTGGTCCACGATGGCCTGCTCCTCCTGATAGTGACATCAGTCTAATCTGGTCTTTGTTCCTAGCAAATACAACCTGGCCTGACATTGAACGGCTGTAAAAATGCAGTGTGTGTGAGTGTGTGTGCACCCATGTCTGTGCATATTTACGTATGAGAAATTGAGAGAAGGCGAGAGAGCCAGTGGGGTAACTCAGCACGTAGACCTCTGCAGTCAGTAAACAAGCATCTTTTGTACCATTCAATTCTTGTACCTTTCCTGAAGTTTGAAACTTACTTATTAGGAAAAATAAAATCTTGCAACCCTTTATTACTTACCATGCAAACGCTTTCATACCTCACTAGTGTCAACAACAGGAAGAGCAGCAAGTGGCTTCATTGTAAGACATTCCATTCCCTTAATCTCTTAGCTCATTGTGAGCTACATCACATCCTCACCATCGCCGGGCAGAAGTCACTGCTAAATGGGCACGCTGCACAGTGGGAGGTGAATGGGAAGGTGCTCTACACCTACGACTTGAGGGGAAACAGAAAGAAGTTTTAAGGATTGGGTGTAAAATAAAAATGCTTTTATTCTATTGTTTGATATTTTGGTTCAGTCATTATCGATTTAACTGGAAAGGAAGAACATGAAGGATGGAGCAAGGGAAAGAATTTTAGTTAAGATGTATTTTCTAAGGCCTAGTGCACTGGCATGTTTTTGCAATCTTAGTGCTCAAAAAAAGCTGAGGCAGGAGGATCTCATGTTTAAGCTCACCCCTGGGCTAATGAGTAAGATTCTATCTAAAAAAAATAATTTTCATTTTTGAATGTTGCATATTTTACTTACTTCACATTATTGGCTCAGAGTTAACATTGATAGTAGATTGATGTCTTTTAAGTTTTTTTAAATTTTTATTGGTTATTTCTAATTTTTTATTTATTTTATTGGTTATTTTATTTATTTACATTTCAAATGTTATCCCCCTTCCCAGTTAAACCCCCTACTCCCTCCCCTATGTCCCCTGCTCCACCACCCACCCACTCCCTCCAGTCTCAGTGCCTCAGCATTCCCCTATGCTGGGTTATCAAGCCTCCAATGGACCAAGGAGTTCCCCTTCCACTGATGCCAGACAAGGCCATCCTCTGCTACATATGCAGTTGGAGCCATGGGTCCCTCCATGTGTACTCTTTGGTTGGTGGTTTAGTTCCTGGGAGCTTTTTTTGGGGGGGAGGGTTCTGGTTAGTTGATATTGTTGTTCTTACAGTGGGGTTGCAAACCCTTACAGCTCTTTCAGTCCTTCCCCTTACTCCTCCATTGAGGTCCCCATGCTTAGTCCGATGGTTGCCTGTGTGCATCCCAATAATGAGCAGTATATGCAAAAATATATTTATGATGGCCCACATTCTGAGCACCTAACAAAAGTGGGCTGCAGATGAAGATACGCAGGACAATGTTCAGTACAGTTCTTATATCCAGAAGACAATGATCAGTGTGTTCTCTGACCAGCCCCCAGTCCTCACTATCTTCACTCTTCCTCTTCTTTCAGCTAGAAAATCTGGAAGCAGAAACCGCTCCATTGCCCTAACCGGGTCCGACGCCATCCAGACCCTCACTAAGCTTAGAGGCTGCCATCTACTTGGAACCAGGTTGCTGTCAGGGTGTGTGGGAGGCTCTGGTTTCCTGGGAAACCATTTGACCCTGCATCATTCAAAGTCATTCCTCTCTGGCTCCTTCACTCTGCACATGAGAGACACTCAGACTGTGTCAAGCACTCAGAAGAAAGTGACTACAAGACACTACTGAATCCAGCTTATGTATAGAACCATCAGAAACATCCAGTGGACCACAAATACTCTGTGGTATGTGAATTCCGATCATCATAGAAGGTGACCCTTCTCTATGTAGAATTTTTATTTTCAAGTGAATACTTGTGACCTCATCAAAGGAAAAAAAATGTCACTTGTTAAATTCACTGTAGTGATGCATAAAGTAAATGCTACCTCTCACCTCTGACCCAGTCACCTTCTATGGAAAGTTCCAGTCTTTTATGAGGGAATGTGTCATTTCCAACTTAAAACTTTCACCTTCAAGATATGGTTTAGTTAAGACATCAGAGGCACCTCCGTTTCTTGATTTTTGTATTGTTTGAAAGAATCATCTTCCTCCCTAGCTGAGTGTTGAAACTGAAAGGGATTTAAACACAGTGTCAACTGCAGAATGGTTGATTCTCACACTGAAAGGACTTACTGAGAGGTATAATGTGAGGTTGGGGGAGGGACTGTCCTTCCTAATTCCCTTGATGTCCTCTCAGTGTTCACAAGGTCAAGTTCATAAAGTCACCCAGTGAGCTCATTATGCCATCATTCCGAGCAGGAAGCCAACAATCTCGTTCTCTTCATTTTTTCAGTAATGTCTCCACACTGAATGCTCTCTTTTGTATTATTTTCCCTGATGCCTTCTGAATAGGCATGATCAAACAACAGATGTTTTTCTTGGGTGCCAGGAAAGTTTAAGCACTTTTAAAATACGAACCCGAAAAACATAATTACGAGATAGACTCAATCATATAGAAAAAACATGTGATGGGTTTTTCGACCCTGTATCGTGACTTGAACATGACATATTAACAGTACCCCAGACCTCTCTCCCCGAAGACTTGCATTGATGCAATGCTGTAATCATTATCTTGGTCTTTTTAAATCTTGGCTAAATATCAAGATTTTCTCGATACGATGTCAATCATCGATGTAGCTTCTCTAAGAAAAGTCTCCTCTGACTAATTTTCTTTGACATGACATGCAGTTGAGATTTGGCCATCTCCCATTTTTAGATCTGGAGGAATGGACAAGTCAGATGGCCCATGCAAAGGAGTGAACTTTGAACTTTTGTCAGCACTGATTGCATGAATTTTGTCGTCGTAATCAGGGTTCCAGGGACTGCAAGCAGCCAGCAGATACAACTATAAAATGTGCATCCCTCATCTGCCTAACAGACACCAATACGCCCCAGATATCCAAAGACAGTATTTCTGGAAGACAGCTGTCAGGTCAGAATAACTGAATTTACTGTCTCAGATCTGACTGACTATAATTACATGGACCCAGCTATGTATGCATTAGAGGAGGAAAAAAAAGTTCTAAGATAAGTGTTTTAATGCTTCCTTTCAATGATGTCTCTAATAACCTCCATTTCTGAGACATTACATCCCAGGATAAATGGGCATTATGTTGTACTTCTTACATTTTCTGATAGAAGTAATTAAAACTAGAATCTTAAAAAGATTTAGCGTTTTAAAATGGACAAGGCAAATGGGACTCACTAGGGAGAATGAAATACCCACTCGTAAGTATTGAGGAAGAACGTTCTCCAGTATGGTATTTGACACAAGTTCTCTCAAGAACACAGTATTGTTTCTACTCTTTGAGCTTTTCAGTGTTTCTGTGTAATGCCCCACTCCTGGTATGAATTAACTGATGTGTGGCTGAAAGCAATTTGGCCTTGATGTAGGACTTGGTTCAAGCTTTTTTCTACAAACGTTATATGTATATATGTACAAGTCTCTGTCGTATCATCTTTTAGACTCTACAAAGAACACAGAATTCTTGTTCTTGAAAAAGGTTCATTTTAAAAACACATTCCAAAGCCAGTAAGGTATTGCCAGTATGGTTTTTCACGGAAAGTCTCTTTCAATACCTGTGTGCTAAAACTAACTTTCAGTGGCTCATAGAAAAGCGAGAGCCCTCAGCCTGGAAGAGTAATTTTCCATTGTGACCTGTTAAAGAAAATGAAGTTGTTATTCTGCCTTCCGACCTTCACAAAAGAAGCTTCGTCCTCGTTGCTGTCTGTTAATCTGGCTGCCCAGAACTGGAAGCTCTGGATATGAAGGGGAGGTTTGAACTTTGGCCATAACACCGGAAGCTCGGTGTTACTGGGTCCGAGGCTCACTGGCCTGTCTTCCTCCATATTTGGCTTTCTGTGTGCAGCCTCCGTTATGTGGCTGCCAAGTCCTCTCCTGACCAATCTCTAGAAAGGAAAGAGGCGAGAGATGGGACTCGGCCAGGAAAGAGCGATTCTACAATGAAGAGAGGGACAGCCCAGAAGGAATCGGGTTGCGCTTTTGTTTTAAACTCTTTCCTTCAATATTCTGGATCTGCCTTCACTGAGGACAAGTTTGGAAGAACCATTAAAGAGCTTTAATCTGAAGGTCAAATAGATTAGTATCTGAACATTTGGTTTGGTTTTGTGTAGTGGTGAGTTTTTGCTTCACAGATTTGTGCTAGGGCAGATTGCACATGCGCACCCGCCCAGGGCCTATCTTTGGTTCCGTGAATGAAAGAAACATACACCATTGGCTTCTTTTTAAAATGCCTTGGATAACAAGATGGCTGGGCACTCCTAAACCTTCTCCTGCTACCCCAGGCCCAATCAGGGAAGTGGCCACTGGTCTCATATCGGAATCTCATATGGCTGGTTGGCTTTATCTCCTACCACTGCTGTGTCCCATCTTTCTTCCCTGACCCATGACGAGTCTCTCTCGTTTCTCTCTGGGTCCTAACCTGAACAACTCTAAGGGTACCACCCCATGCTCAACCACTGGCCGTTTTGATCGATCAAAAACTAATTGGTGACAAGGACTTTAGCATTTGGGCAGACAGATTCCCGATTGAATGAAAACATTAGAACCAATCTCCAACAGTTTGGGGGCTTTTTGTTTGTTTATTTTTGTTTTGATTTGACTCACGGTTCTGAGCAATCTATATAAGATTTCTTAGCTCCTCTCTCCTTGAAAGAGTGAACAATTATAGCAACCCTCTTGTGTCATGATCAGGATTAAATGATACAAAGTCTTCTAAAAAACACTTTTGGTCTGTCATGTACTAAATGTTTTCTATTATTTGTGAAATTATCAATGTTGATAAATAAAACGATGGTCATAGGTAGCTTAGAGGCCTCAGTGTGTGTGTGTGTGTGTGTGTGTGTGTGTGTGTGTGTGTGTGTGTGTACATATCTCCATCTCTGGGATACATTCTTTCCTCTCCTTTGAGATGGCTCAGAGAACAAGTATACAGACCACCCCTAAGGTCTCCATCTACTAAGACTTAAGGCGGGAGCACATGAAAGACCTAAGTTTGTGACATCCATGCTGGAGATGACTCAGTTTCACTAGAAATAGTTTCGCCATACACTCTTTGCTCCCCACTGTCATAAAAAAGGTCCAAGAATTATAGGATGGCCCTGTTCAAGGAGTAAGCGAGCCCAGGTGCCAACAGCTTCTTGCTCATGATGTACTCAGATGTCATCGTGGAAGGCGTGACATTTCTTAGTGTAAGCAGATGAGTGGCCCTGTTTAATATAGCCAGTATGGGTGTGTTTTAGGATTACACATTACAAACATGCAGGTGACTGAAACTTAGATTGAGACTATAAAGTGGGCAGGGCCCTTGGGCCATGGGTCAGATACAGCTGGAAAAGGCAGTACTCTTCCTTCCTGCCCTTCTCAGTGTGAAGTTTAAGTGCAGCCGTAAGTACAGATTTTAATGAAGGTCATAGTATATGCTTATAAGAAGTACAAAGTGATTTGGAAAAGTCTGTTATTAAACTATATGAAGTGTGTAATGTGCAGAATGCTGAAAACCGGCCTTTTTCTCAGAATATATGCCCAGGGTCTAGAGACAGACCTGCTTAACTACTTTCATGGATGGCTGTATTTCTCTCCAGTGTTTTCCAACTTAAATAGTACTGATTGGATATTATCTGACAGGTTACAGCTTCAGCTGATCCCCTCCCTTTTCTTTTCCTTTCTTATTTCTCACTTCTACCCAAGACAGGCTCCTAATTCATAGCCCAGGCTATCTTCCAATTCACTATGTAACCCCAGCTGGCCTTGAACTTAGGATCCCCCTGTTTCAACCCAAGTGTCGCATTCACAGTTGTGTGCCATCCCACGTACCAAGAAGAATAAAAGAACCTTTTTAGTATAATACAAACACAGTGTCGTGCCTACATTCACCAAGACCATCCAGTGTTAGCCAGAAAAAATTCTGTATGTTTCAACACAAACACAGACATATTTTTGACTTCCAAAGGATGCTTTATCTCTCTCACACAAAGATGTTGTCTGTTTCCCTCAATGACTTGCCCCCATCCAGAGTTGTAGCCTGCATCCAAGAGAGTTTGGTTCTCGAAACATAGTTATGCTTGTGAAATCTAAGATTCATTTAAAATCCCTCTAATAACATTAGTTCTCAGCAATATATGCAACTTCTAAGTAGAAAATGTGTATCTCTTCTGTGATCTCGGAGAGCTAGCACAGAAGCCCTTTAGGAGAGAGGGGATACAGTTTTTTCCTCAACAGTGTCACACGTAACCATAATAGGAATATTTAGCAGTCAAAAATATCTTTCAGGAAAGAGTGTTTCAATGCTGTCTGTGAGTTCCTTCTTCCCACCTTGCAATTTGATTTTTTAAAAGAAACTGAGTCTCGAAAGCAGGCTGTGGTATTCCATTTCCTTTTCAAGCCTCTTGAAAGACACTTCTGTTGTTTTGCTCCAAACATGGAAATGTTTTATTTAATTGGCATTATTGACTAATGTTGGGAAATTTTTCATGAATACACGGTTAGCAAATGCCAAATGGGAATGCAAAAAGAAATAGTACACTCTGAAGAAGATTCAAGAAAAGAAACGGAAGAAATCAAGCAGTGGCCATTTCCCTAAGAATCTATTTGGAACCAAACAAAGTCACTTACTTGGAAAAGCAGCAGTGAGCTGGGTAAAACCATTTTAATTAACACATACTTGAGAGAAGGCAGAGGTTACAATTGTTTGACTTTGGGAATATGATTTTTCCAAAAGGTCAAAGCAGAGGACTCTGGGATTTTTTTTCCATTCTGAAGACAGCAGAAGCACCCCAATACCTCACAATGCTCAAATCCAGATGCTTTCCATATCCTGGCTCCTTCGGGAGATGGACATGTGGTTTGCTGAGATACTTTGTAAATCTTAGACAGTGGCAACATAGCTGTTTGATGAGGCAGCCAAAAAACCAAGTCTCAAACACAGTGCATAGCCCCTCCAGGCTGCAAGTACCTGGACAGGTTCAGTTTGCTGCCAGGGGTTCTTAGGAAAGCTCAGAGCAGGAAACTCATTTTCAGTACACCATCCAAAGATCTCCAGGTAAAGGCAAGCCAATGGATCCTGCTAGATCTTGAGAGACACTAGAATTCTATGATCCTCAAACAAGAATCTGCCATTTACGTTGATTTTCTTTCTATAGCACAGTACTGCGGTATAGTATTTAATTCTGTTCTTTCTGTTAGACTAATACATGTGGACTTTTTCTTAGGAATGACCAGAAACTTTAAAAAGAGAAGATCCTGTTGAGACAGCAAATGTGGACAAAATGGCTAAGTGTTTGAGAATCCTTGAACCACATTTGCTTGCTTTCTAAGAAGTATGGTTTATTGTTACTCATTTGCTTGTTTTCGGACTGAGGGACACATCGCTTGTCATATTGCTCATCTCTTGTTGTGTTTGGGACATGTGTCTTTACACAGATACACTCTCTTTAGAACAATGGGCGCCAGCTCACCCTCTGCCTTCAGTCCTAGGTGGGTTAATGTGCATGTTAGCACTTCCTATTGAGACAGGCCTATTGAGCTCTTGGCTGGCCACTCCCCTTCTCCATGTCTCCTAATGGCTGACTGTACTCCATCAATTTGAATACTTAACCATTTAACTTTTAATGTCCAATATCCATCCTACCTACCAAGAAACCCAATCAGTTGGTTCTTGTTCTCCTGAATCTCTGCAAGTGCAAACCTGATTCCCCACATCTGCTCCTGCCTCTGCAGGGGTCCGTACAGAAAACCGGAACATAACAAGGCCTCTTGTTACTCTGTTTAGCTATGATACAATTTGTTCCCTTCTGCCCCCAGGCTCACCCTTGCTCTTGCTCAGTGAGAAACTGCTGCTGATGAGGGCTGCATTAACTCACAACTCATTTGCTTTATGGAAATTCTGGGCCTTTATTTCTCAAGGGAATAGAGAAACTCAACAGGCCTCCTACCCAGCTGGTTCTTTCCATGCAAGTTACTGAATTTATATAAATTAGGTTCAAGTAACTGGTTATTTTTAGGGATTTATACTCTCAGCACTGCAGGTAGTAAACTGACAAAGGTTCTCAGAATCTTGTCTGTGTCTGTGACTCAGTCACTCAACTTAGACATGACTAGGGGCAAAATAAGTAAATTCTGGGTTAAGTAGAACTGTCAGTGATTTTGGATTTTGTTTGCTGGGTTCTATTCATGGTCTGTGTGATTGGGAGAGGTTTTGTTTGTTTTGTTGTTGTTGTTTTGGTCTGGTTTGTTCTGTTTTGCTTTTTGAGATAGTGTCTCATTCTGTATCCCAGGTTATTCTAACATTCACTATGGCTGACCTAGGCTGACCTTAGTGAAACTCTTGCTGATCCTTCTGCCTCGGGCTCCTGAATGCCAGGGTTGCAGGCATGAGCCGTCCTCTTGGGCTGTTTCCCATTTTTTCTTGTTATTGAAGGAACCAAATGGAAATGACATTAATGCTGATGGCATATGCCTAGACACCTTTATAACGAATGCCTTCCTTCTAATCAAATATTTTACATAATCTATAAACCAAATTATACAAAATAACTTCTGGTAGTGGACACTCCATCCCCTATGATGTTCAATAAAACTGATTTCAGTAAAATCTAGGCACTGGGACCACCCACTGATCCCAGCATGGCACTGTGCATTGGTGTGCATATAAAAATTTGAGTATCTTTTTAAGTGCTGATTCTCTCATGACAAGACTGAAGCTTCCAGTAAACAATTGAGAGATCAATTAGGTTCCTGTTTTCTTATTGATTCTGAAGACAGAGGAAACATCCTGCTGGCTATTTTCCTAACTAGCTTGGCTTCTTGGAGACAGCTGGAAGCCAGCATCCACAGACACCATGAAGAAAAGAGCCTATCTACAGAACTGAGGGAGCAAGAAAGAGTACAGTAAGTCGGAATTGTCAGAGAATGGCTGGGCTATTTTCTCACATAAATTTTAAATGAGAAGTGATCTATCTGGCTTGAATTTGCTCAAGATTCTGACATCTCTATAGGAAAAATTGGAAAGTCATGTTAGACTGACTCTATATACAAAGGTCAGTTTGAGTCTGTCATGTTTAAAGAACATAGGAGCTTAGACATAGGTCTGTCTTTTACAATATTTTTGAAACATAACAACTTCATGTCAAGATCATAGAATGTTGGAGATTTCCACACAGAAATGTGATTTGAATTTTAGTATATGGTTTGAGAAGATCAATCACAAAAACTAAAATGTCAATGAATCTCTTAACTGCAGATTCTATTTCTCAAAGAATATTTATATTCAATCGGAAAATCATTCTATAAACGGTATCAAAGTATATATACTCACCCTCATGACTGAAAAACACATGTCCTCCCACAGGACCTGGAAGAGCTTTGCAGCCTCTCATAAATACAACCCATGATGGGATTTTCATTATCTTTTTGGGTTTTTTAATGGCTAGTTTGATAAAATCATCTGTTATCAAGCAGGGTCTTCAAATTTTCAGGATACTTTAACATTGCCAAGACTCCCCAACACTTGTACACATATGCACAGGTACACACACACACACACACAACCACACACACCACACATACATACACAACACACACATACCACACACACACACCATACACACACACCACACATACATACCACACATATACACACAATACATACATACCACACATACACACACACACACATACCACATGCACACACCACACACATACACACATACACCACACACACACACACACACACACACACACACACACACACACACATAATATCATCATTGCCGTCATCATCATCATCATCATCATCATCACCATCATCACCACCACCACCACATGAACCTTTGGGAATTATTTGGCAATGGTGGTCAGAATAGGAAGCATCCAATATAGTTATATCAGGGATTCGTCACCGCAGTTGAAGCTGCAGAACCAAGAGGTTGCCTGCAAATGCAGTTTTGTTTTGTTTTTATGTTTACTCTGGAAAGACGCTTAAAATGAATCTTAGAATATGCTTGCAACAGACTTTTCTTATTTCAGCCGTTCTGTTATCTCTATTAGTGAGCTATTAGTTCCATTCAACTTATGAACCACTGTAGAGTCTGAACCCACAAAATCCAGTGTTCCTGTTTAGAACTTAATATTCCTGCCATAAAAATGTCAGCCTTGAACACAGCTTTGTGAATGTTGAAATATCAATTTTCATTAGTTTAATAAAATAGTTTTATAAGCTTAACTCAGAACTGAGTTAGAAATATTAATAGATGCATATATCCCTGTTATGTGACAATTATGGAGATAATAATAATATCGATGCTATTATATAAAATTCTATACGCCTTTATATAGGAATATGTCTACCAATACAAAAGAACATATAAACAGGTATATAGTGGTATTTTAATTTAATTAGAATCAAAGACAAAAATGACAATTTCCACTTGGCGATACATTCCCTGGGCTTTTCTCCTAATAGTTATACTTTTAAATGTGAAGTGATTTCATCTCATTATGTTACATGGAATATAAGTGAATAAGTTTTCAAATAGAGCTTTCTAAAAATACATTTAACAAGATTTATCAAACATAATAAATAAATAAGTTTTTTTAAGAAAAAGTGTAAGTTTAAACATCAGGTGTGTTACATGTCACTAAATTATTTATACCACTGGTAATGCATTCTTGATATCCAAAGACAATTTCTGCTAGAAATAAAATGCACGTCATACATCTGAAATTCTGGTAATCAATGACAGTCTTTAAAAATAGTCTATAATGTTTCAGCAGAGAAAAAAATCAAAATATAATAATCAATCTGGCTAGAATCTCATGTAGTTAGGTACACGTATTTTAAGTAGATCATTGCCTAGGAGCTGCGTATCTCTTTAGCTACACAAGTGGAGGCAGAAGAGTCTTGGGACCATGGTTTTGAGTCTACTCTAAAAAGAGCATTGAGCCTTCCCCTGTTCAACTCTTCCTTTCATTCTGGGTTATGAGAAAAGAGTGCAATTGACCTCTTTCCTGAAAATCAGGGGTTGATTCGAATCTAGGATCAGCATTCGAGATCAGCTTCTGCAACAAGAGAGCATCTTAACCTGCGGGAAGTGCCAGAAGGTCCCACACAGAAAGAGAAGTCTGACGTAGGTCACGCTTTGCAGACTTTGTATTTGTGTAAATCAAACCACAATAGTATCTTCCAAAGCTGTGTGTGAAATCCATAGTTCTGCACGCTGCCTAGCTGGATTGTTTTTTAACAACCTCCCCAATACACACACACACACACACACACACACACACACACACACACACACACTTTGTCTTTCAAAAGTATTTCCCTGGGAATCTGGGTTTACCTCTTTGCCCCTGCCAGAGACATGTGTACATGGTTTGTTGTGATGGTTCAGAAAGGAATGCTCAAAGGTACACAGCATTCTCTCCTGAGAGACTTTTCCTTAGTGTGTTGGTTACTTGTTTACCTGAATGTGTTGTCCCTACAATAATGCAATTATTACAAAAATAAGCATCTTTGCTTGCAGAGAAGACGAAGCTATCATTTTATACTTTATGCACATTTCCAGGTAGGATAAAATGGTCAAATGTAGCTTTTCCAAAAATTATCTGATGTATCGCAATGGCTCCTACACAGATCAAAGTGTTGTCTAGTGTGCATCAACCATTAGAAACAATGCTGAATTCCTTTTTGCAGCATTTCTATTTGACGGCTTATAATAGTTGTAAGTAAAAACAGTACGTAAACTCTTGCACTGTGTGACCGATGATGTGCCTGAATCCACAAACATTTTGGGCTGTATTGTGATCTCTTGCATGTGATGTATGCTCATATATGACTAATAAAGGAAACCTACTCATGAAGCAAATACAGCTCGTGATTTTTTTATTCTCAGATCATAACTGCTCTGTCTGCGGTTAATAGTCTCATGATGACCTGATTCAATCTCCAGCACCCGTGTTATAAATAGATAAATAAATAAATAAATAGCCAACTATGGTGGCATGCACTTGCAATCCAGGAATTAGGGGTGGGGGTAAAAACAGACACATCTTTACAGATAACTCGCCAGCCAACCTACCCTAATCCATGAGCTCCAGGGCCTAACAGGAAGCCCTGTTTCAAGGAATAAGACAGACAGCACCTGAAGAATTATAACCAAGTTGATTTCTGGTCTCCACATGCATGCGTATCTGTACACATACACACACACACAGACACACACAGACACACACACACACACACACATACACACACAATTACACACATACATACTCACACTCATATACACACACTCACAAATATATACTCACATGCCTACACACTCACACACATACATACACATATACACACACACACACACATACACACACATACACATAAATATTAAATATCTCCAGATAAGTGTTGTAATGTAGGCTTAAGCTAAAAGATTACACTAACAGTATATTAATTAATAGTGTAATAATTTTTAAAAAAACAAATATTAACTTTGGTATTCCATAAGTAATTCAAAGGGAATTTTAAAAGTAGGCTTTTGGTCTTCACACTTTCTAATTTTAGAACCAAGGTGGCCTCAAACCTTGACAAGCATAGTTTCATTAGCCGGCATTGTCAATCAAGCCAAATGGTAATCAGCAACAAAAATCTCTCCGCTGTACAAGACACAGTTGAAAATGCAAATCTTTAAAGTCATTTCTAACACACTTTTCAAAAATAAACACACTATCAATACACGGTAAACAATGAAAGTCTTTGTAAGAAATATGAATTTCCATAGGAGAAACAGTTAGTGGCTAGGTATTCTTTTGAGTGTGAAGTCATCTCATTCATGCTAATGCGTTGAGTGAGAAAATAATAAACTACTTCAAAACCTGGGTAATCTCAAGCCTTATATATACAGAAACTGTTAAGTGTTTCTATGTGAGTTCTACCAACCACAAGATGCAACTTCCTGACACACGCCTTCATTACTCTTCTTTAACCTCCCAAACCCTGGTGTTCCATTCCCTAACAATTAAAGATAAATCTTGTTCCAAGACCTCCAAGGACCTTCACACTTACAGAAAATACACCACAGTTGACACCTAGGCTGTTCTCAGTCTCAGTAAGCCCCATGAGTACACATCTGGTTCTTCATGTGAGATGACCATTTTCCCGAGGATTGTTAAGTCCAGAGTGTGAGATAGGCTGCAGGAAACTGAAAATAATTCACTGAGATATGGTATGGAGTAAGAAAAACTTACTAACAAGGATGACCTATGAGGTACAAGCATGGGCCAACATGGCTGCTATTCAAAAGGTCCATGAAGACTGGCGGCCCAATGGTATACCTCAGAAAGTTCGCCAATGGTGGCTGGCTGGGCAAAGCACCCATTCTCCCTACAGTGCTCATTCTGGACTCCTTACTATAGGCAGAGGACTATCATAAGCTAGACTACCTAAATTGTGCATCACCAGCTCCCTTGATCCTGGTATCACCAACTTCCAAGGAACAAATGACCACACGTGTGTCCAGGAAAGCATACTGCCTATGCATATAACGCTGATGCCGTTATGCCTGGTGGGATAGAGGGTGTGTTGGCTTGATCTATTCCAGTTATAGCCTGTTCTCGTTGTCTTGTACTTGTCAAGAACCTTGGAGATGGAGAAGGGTATTTCAGGAACATAGATAGCATTGGCGGTTCTATTTTTCTCAAAGATCATATATGTATGCTCAGTACAGAACAATTTGGTATATAAAACACAGTGGTTCTCTAAGGTGATTACACTAAATTCCTTTTTCTCCTGCAATTTGAGAGAGTTACAGTGCTCTCTATACAAGTCAACATTTGACATAGCCAGCTTTTTAGCAGTTTTAGTTATTGGTGATATGATGATGTCTTATGTAATAACTTTCATTTTGAAAAAAAGAATTATAATAAGTATCACATTTCCTTAAAAAGATTTGGATGCTTCCTTGCTTAATATGCAAGATAAATGTTTTATTTATTCTTTATTAGATTGCATACTATGCTCAATTGGCTTACAGTTCTTTCTACTTTGTGAATACAAATCCTTCACTAGAGATATATACAAATGCATGTGTGTGTGTGTGTGTGTGTGTGTGTACACGTATAAAACTGTGTGCATGAATAGATGTAGAATATGAATACATCACTTAATTCTGCTCAGATATCTACTGAAAACGCAGATGGTATGTTGGTACCCAGAGACTAGGAATGAGCTATTCTTTCCAACACCCTGAAGCAGAGTTGTTTCATCCAAAGGACTGGGAGACAGACAGCCTCATGGGATAGAGTTAATACTGTCAACATGGTCTCCCTTTCTAAAACACCAACATACAATCTAAGCCCTTGATGTATGAGAGTTGTCCAGACCAAAAGAGCTCAGGAGCCTCAAGATCTGAGGATCTACAGAACGTGCACAATGAAAGCAGAAGAGACAATGTCCCTGAAAAAATGACCCTCAGCCACGGGAACCCTCCTACTCCCTCAGACACCCAGACGGAGAAAGTTTAGCATCCTATGTATTGAAAACGTTGCAGATGCAACAGATCCGAATCCGCACCAGGAACTACAAATTATATTCAGGACAGCAACATGTTAGAAGATATTAGCCGTGACTCAAAAGCTCTCTCCCCAGACTTCTGACCCAGATAGCAGGAGTAACCAGGTCAGCCTGCAGAAGCATCCTTCCAGAAACTGGCCAGCTGAGGAGCTTATTTCAAAATGCATATGCATTTTCAGGATAGAGTCAAAGAGAAACACTATTCACAAACTGAAAACGAGAATAGTAGCTAACCCAGTTATCAAAAATAGGTGATAGGAATTGCTTATTGAAATGAGAGTTCATGTTGGGAAGAAACAGCTTTATTTATCCAACATTTTTAATGGGGTCATGGGACCTCCAGGGGCAGAGTGATGGCCAACCAAATCTTGGACCATTTCCCATATTTTGACAAAACTTGATCTTTTTTTTTTACTGTCTCCTTTCCCATTACATATGATTAATTTGAAATACCTTTTCCGAAGACAAGCTAAGAATAGCATGATATATGTGAAAGCCACAATTGTCCTTTGTGGATGCATGTCCCAAAGTGCTGATACACTTAATCTTGATGTACATGCAGAGACACATTGACTGTTATTATTTCCATCTTCTCCCTAGCGACAGAATCCATGGCCAGCACTGAACAATCTTGATGCTGACTTAGCTTAGCTTCTTGAGCCTGAGGTTCTGAAGCATTGACCTTCCTCAACCTTTGCAGGAACCTAGAGCCTCCAAGGAATGAAGGCAGTAGCTGGGGACACCATGTAAACCTTCCCTATTGGAGCCCAGCATTTATAGCTGTTTCTTATTGAAAAGAACTGCATGTTTTCTTAGAGAAAACTCTAAGCAAGTGTTAAGTGATTCAGGAGGCTGAGGCAAAGGTTCACCATGAATTTATGGTCATCTATAGAGCCATATATGTAGTTCCAGGTCAGCCTGAACTTCAGACTGCAATCCTGACTTAGAAGAGCCACAATGAAAATGTCCTCTTGAGTGAACCATTGTTGACCACAGATACTTGTTTAGAGCAGACTAGGCTCATTATTTTGACTTGTCTAATGGAAGACAGGGAAAACATTCTCTTTTGAGTGTATGAGACTTAGGAAGACACAAAGCCTGAGTCACTCACTCTCCTCAGAGAAAGGGGGGGCTGACTGGTTGGTACCACAGGAACTTCTGAATGAGTCTGGTGGGTTCCAGCTGACAGAGGCACGAGAAGCCACAGCCAAGAGAAAACATGCAACCACCTACCTGTGTCACACGTGCCACAAGCTCTACCTGAGCTATCGCTTTTTATCTTCTATTCTTCCCACTACTAACTCAATCATACCTCCTTTGTAGAGTTAAAAATTTAAATACTTAATATAGAGAATCCCTCTGTCCCATGGAGAGAGAGAAGAGAAACCCCATTGGGACTTTGACACTAGGATATCCTAACTCTTTATTAATAATTTTATTAACCATTTTATTCATTTATATTTCGAATGATATCCCCCTTCCTGGTTACCCCTCCACAACTCCCCCATCTTAACCCTCCTCTACCCCCTCCCCCTTTGTTTCCTCCACCCACTCACCCACTCCCACCTCACCTCTCTAGCATCCCCCTATGCTGGGGCATCAAGCCTCCCTCCCCTCCCATTGATGTCAAATAAGGCCATCCTCTGCTACGTGGTGTATCTGGAGCCCTGACTCCCTCCATGTGTACTCTTTGGTTGGTGGTTTAGTCCCTGAGATCTCTGGGTGGTCCAGGTAGCTGATATTGTTCTTTGTATTGGGGCTACAATCTTTTTCAGCTCCTTCAGTCCTTCCCCTTGCTCTTCCATTGGGGTCCCTGGGCTCAGTTCAATGGGTGGCTGTGAGTATCTACATTTGTATTGGTCAGGTGTTGGTAGAACCTGTCAGAGAACAGCCATACCAGGCTCCTGTCAGCAAGCACTTCTTGGCATCAGCTGTAGTGTGGGGGTTTCTTGTCTGCAGATGGGATGGAACCCTAGGTGGGGCAATCTCTGGATGGCCTTCCCTTCAGTCTCTGTTCCATTTTTGTCCCTGTCTTTTCTTTGAACAGGATAAAACAATGCAAACAAATTTCTGCTGCATGATCAGGGAAGTGATGTCAGCTATGACCAAGCAGTGCTGTAGGCTGAGCTTTCTTGGTCCTCACACGCACTTCCCTCTCTAGAATGCTTAAGCATCCTCCGGGTCCAGTGAATTCTTCAGCCCTCTGTCTGCACTCTTCCAACTGGCCCATGTCCATTTCTGCCATGGACAAAGTCTGAAGTCCACAAGCAAAATCCGTACCTTAAATATAAACATACTGGATAGAGGCAGTGTCTGAGGCTGTGTTCTCTACTGCATCATCATAAAGTGTGGACAAGGCTGTCGATTAGAATGACTTCTAACATGTTGCTTGGGATAGAAGGGTATAAGAGAAAAGCAAGCAAAGGTGTAGGTAGCTGTCCACCCCTGCCTGACAACAGAAAACTCCCATCTTACCATTTGAGAATTCAGAGTACCTTTGCAGCCCACTTAATAATAGTACTAACCTTGTAAGCATTTTATCAACTGTGAACCATTTGCACTCTGCCCCTAAATTCTTTATTCCATCACAGCAAGTTTGTCATGGGATACTACTAGAATTCCATTTAACAGACAAGAAAATCAAGGCTGAGATTGATAGCACTTTCAATCAAATCACTCTCAAGCACGTGGGAGCCTCTATTAGAGAAGAGATGTAAACAAACCTCTACTCATCCCAGAACCAATGACAAAGCAAAGGATACCATTGAGGTCCAACTTAGTGAAACAACGAGTTTTATTGGGATTTCTTTTGAGAATAGGCATGAGGGGTCTTGGAAGCTGAAATGACTCAAAGACAGATGCATCACCAAAGCTCACCTCAACATAGGTGACAGCTCACAGAAGCCAGACACCTGGAGCACTCTGCACAGCTTCAGGCTGGTCAACAGGTTGCAGAGTATATTTTCTTGGCAACTGAGCTGTGAGTTGTATGAGCCTCTTCCAGGCAGCTTAGCTGATCTTTGCCTCTTCCAGGCCACTAGACAGGACACAGAGTGTATCTCAGTAGTCCTCTCTGCTTATGTATTGCTGTAGAGAGAGAGTCCTAGTGAAACTGGTCAGTTTGAAGGATTTTTGGGAGCTTTGAGCTGTTTGTTTCCTGAGTTCAATGAGCTTCCGGGATTCCGGTATTGAATATTTCACCTCCTTTCAGAACATCCTAAGTCTTAATGAGCTTCCCTCCATGATGGAATGTTTTGTCTGTGAGGACACTGGTACACAACAGCGGATGACATGTGACAGCAATAGAAAAGACAATATGTAATTGGAGAAATAAATCAAGAGGCAAGTTGATGCAACACTACATAATCAAGATGGATGGTAGACTTCATATCTTTCTGTCCTCTGGTTATGTTTGTGTCATGCTTGTGCCTAATACAAGATGATCAACAATGACTTTTCTCAATTATTGATGCTTACCTTCATTTTTTCTACTTCAGAGAAATAAATAAGGCATCAGAATTGATATGCCCAAAGTGTGAAAAAAAATCACAAACTATTAATACCATTTTGGTTTTTTAAATTCAACTATGTAATAGTTACTTAGATGCTGAGTTCTTTTGATGATAATTCCATTCACAAACTAGAGATGTTTATAATCTGAAACCAGGCTGAAGAGATGGCTCAGCCATTAAAGGCTAAGCTCACAACCAAAGATATAATCTGGAACCAATGAATTAAACATCAATTAGCTAATAAATATTCTATACTGATAGCCACAATGGCAGTTACTGAAAACTTGAAATCAAAAACTCTGATCATTTTCCCATTTTGCTCCAAGTTATTTTAAAGACTGGCATGAAAATAGTCTTTAATATGAGACAAGGAGATGGTACAAATGTATTCATACATATATAAATAGATCTTGAATATATATAATGTAATATATATGTGTGTTACCTATTGTGTGTGCGATAATACAATGCTTTATGTTGATAAGACTTCGAAGAAAAATAATGGCCAAAGTTAATATGGAAACTGGATAAATAAAACAAGTGAATAAAAGTAGAGATCAATGAAGAGAATTAAGAAGGACAAAGAGGAATGGGGTCTTGCCTGAGTTAGAGAAAAGAGAAGTAGAAGACGAAGAACTCAAACTGAGACATGACTCTCTAATGGAGGGATGGCATGTTCTTATAGTTAAGAATGATGCTCAAAATTAATTCACTTCCATCAGATATAAGTATTAAAAACAGTATAAAAAGAGGCCAAGATTTTCTCTTTTAAAGAGCTCAGATCCCAATATAAAACCACAAACATCAAGCAGCCATCAACAGGAGTTAAAATTCTGAGCCTTACACTCACACTGACCTGGTGTCATGGTTTGAATGATAATGGTCCCCATAGGTTCATATGTTTGAATTCTTCATCGCCAATTGGTAGAAGTGTTCAAAAAAGGATTAGGAGATGTGGCCTTGATGGAAGAAGTATGTTCCTCAGGATAGACTTAGAGGTTTAAAAAGACTTATGCTATTTTGAGTTAGTCCTCTCAACTAACTGGGTCAAGATGTGAGCTCCCAGCTGTTTCTGCTGCCCTGCTTTTGCTCAGCCATCATGGATTCTAATCCTCTGAAACTGCATGTCCACGTAAACACTTACTGTATGTCCACGTAAACAAACACTTACTTTTATAAGTTGCTTCGGTCAAGGCATCTTGACAAGAGAAAAGTAACTAAGACAGAAGTTATCAGGAGTAGTAATATAATTGTGGCAGGCCTGACCATGTAGTTTTGTTGAAGAATGTAGAATACTTTCAGACTTTAGACAAGAAAAGCCATAGAATACTATAAGCAGAACTTAATGGATTATCCTAGTAGGGTTTTGGAAAGTGCTAAGAAATATGCAGACTGTGGAAGCCCAGCTTACACGATTGTAGATTAGAACAATATTTGCAACAGGGCTACCAACTATTCATATGATATATTAGCAAAAATATGGCTACTTTCTGCCCTTGTCTTAAAAATTTGCCTGAAGCTAAATTTAAAAGTGATGAGGGTATTTATTTGGAGGAGGAGACTTCAGGACAGCCTAATGTCGACTCTACTGTGTGATTACTAGCTACCATTCTTACATAGGTCTCCAAGGAAAAAGAACAAGTGGGGAAAAGAAGAAATACAAAATGTATTTTATAAGAAATAAAGGACACCAGGAAGGTTAATGCTGGAGTCAAGGCTTGTGCTGAAAGAACCAAGGTAATCAACATGCGGTCTGATCTACACTGGAATACAGGACAGGGTGCCCTCTGGTCAAGACCCTGCCTAACTAAGCTTCTAACTTGTAAAAAAAAAAAAAAAAGCAAAGGCCTGGTGAATTTTCTACTTTCAAAAAGTAACAACAAATCAAAGCTGCTACAAATGTGATGGAAAGATACCAGGGTTCACTCCACAAGTGGGTAGTCAAATTAAGCAATGCCGTCCATATGCTTCAGACTTTAGCCATAAAGAATACGCATGTAAAAGGGCTGGAGAGTCTTCCTCTGTGCTTAAGGAGAGTCACTGTGGCAAAGAGTGTGGCAGGGGACTCTCAGCATGGAAACCCCGGGAGGTCTTCATGCAATGTCTTCCTGCAATGAAGCTAAAAAAAAAAGCCTGGATTGTGTTGGATGGCAGATCCATGTTCTTGCAGAACCATGGTATATCTGCCAAGGAGAGACTCACATGGGGATGAAACTAGACCAAGAAATAGGAGTGCACTGCAGTTAGCAAGCTGGAAGGATGGAGCCATCTGACACTAGACTAGACCTACAGAATTTAGAGTTTTCCCTGCTGAGTTTCAACCTTGCTTTACTTCAATATTTCCTCCCTATGTCTCAATCTCTCCATTTAAAAATGATAATGGATGTTTTATGCCATTGTGTGTTGGAAGTGTATAATTGGTTTTTATTTTATTTTATATTTTATTTTATTTTATTTTATGGGTGATTACAATTAAGAGATTGCTTTGAGTCTCAAAAGAGATTTTGAATGTTGGCCCTGAAAATGATGTTGAGACTGTGAAAGAATATGAAAACTTTTAAAGTTGGACTAAATACATTTCGCACTATAATATGGTCACACGTCTACAGGGGCTAGCAAGTCGAATGTAGAAGGTTAGATGAAAATGGACTCCATGGGTTTACATATTTGAACACTTGGTCTCTAGCTGGTGAAACTGTCTGGGAAGGATGAGGGGGTGTGGCCCTTACTGTAGGAAGTGTGTCACTGGGGGTGGGCTTTGAGGTGTCACTTTGAGTTAATTCTCTCTGCTTCCTATTTGCAGGTCAAGATATGAGCTCTCAACTGTTACTTCTGCCACGCCTTTACTCAACCATCATGAACTCCAACCCTCTGAAACCATGAGTGCAATTACATTTTCTCTTTTATAAGTTGCCTTGGCCATGGTGTTTTGTCATAGCAATAGAAAAGTAACTAAGACATGAGGTGTAGCCGCTCTCCCTTTAAACCTGCCAGCATATTTCAGGGCAGATTTCTACCACTGCAAAGCCACTAATAATTAACATGTGGATTAAACTAAGCACTACTAATAAACCTTTCAGTCAAAAAGAGCTTAATGAGATTTTGATAATATTGATTGTTTAGAAGGCCTTTAGACAAAAGTGATACTCATCCCAGCTACTCATTAAAGCCACCTATTTGCTAGAAGATACAAAGTGCTATTGTCTGAGCCCTACTGTAGATGAATGTTCTCATTTAACCATCTGGAGATAGGAGATAGGAGATTCAAGACAGTTGTAAAATCCCCTTGTACCTCCAGTTTGAATGCAGAAAGTCTAAGTAACTTTGAAGGCAGGAGGACCCACTAATAATCTATACTGGGCCCACTCAAACTGGTGATTCCAGACTCTTATTGACATATGACTCCAACAGAAAAGATAGGAAGAGTATCAGACATTTAACAGACATTGGAGAGAACTCAGGGACAGGTGTATTCTTTCCGTTTGAAAATTTGTAAATGGATCCTCTCTGCACTGCACTTCAAACTCTGATTTCTCTTCTTAACAATCCCTTGCCCTCAAACTTTCTTTCAACGCAGAACACCCTAATATCCAGAAAATTCCCAGCCATGTCACAGGGACTAAATAATCTAAAGCAGTGTCTTTTTGAGAGGTGTCTTGGTCAAGCCCCCATCCTCATTCATGCCAGAAAACCCTCTGAGGATGCCATATCGAGGTCACAGATGTCCTTAAGGTAAAAAGGGCAAAGCTACGCTGCTACTTATGTAGCCACGAATCTGTGATAGCTAATTTATTTTTAGAGAAGCAGAGCAAAAGACACTTAAGAACTCTTGCAAATGTGAGTAGGCACTTCAATCAACCCTAGAACGCATCCGGCTTGCTAGAAATTTTATCAAATGCTTTTCACCCCTTTATTGAATGTGTAAGGGGAAATACACCTCACAGAAAAGACTACCTGACGTTCCCGGTGAGGTGTCATTGGCAGAAATTCCACTTGAATTGATCTGACCCCAAAGCAGTTGAGGAAGCGAGTGTACAGGCTCCAGCAGGACACTTCCTGGTTTAGACATAACACAAGCTCAGAGAGCCTGCAACATCAAGATGCAAAGCATTTTGGGGCTGTGAGTCAGTTTTCTTCTCCAGGCAATTAGCAATTACCAGCATTTATTCAGTGAATGGGAGTCAGGCAAACAGACAGACTTTGACAGTCTGTCATTATCTCACAAAAGAACTGCAGCTTTTATCCTCTTGGAGGAAGGAAGACTTTCAGAACGCCTCAACTTTCAAGCTCACACACTTCCCAGGCCTATGATTTATTTCATCATCGACCTTAAGAATAACATAAAGTTCAGCCATTTCTATTTGAGGAGTCGCTTGCAGGTGCACCTCCTAAGACTCCCATGGAGCCAGAGATACTGTTGACTATGAACTTATAGACACTGATTCAACAGCCCACAGAGGGCGCCAGGCTACACCCCTCACACTCTGGCTCATTCCAAGGAAGGGCATCTGTTCTAGTTTCCTTTCTGTTGCTGTGGTAAAAAAAAAAAAATACTCTAAGAAAAAGTAACTTAGAAGAGGAAGGGTTTCAGTCTATCACTGGAGAAAAGTTAAAGCAAGAACTTTAAACAGCTCGTCACACTATATCCACAGTCAAGAGAAGAGAAAAAAATTAATGCATGCATGCATGCATGCATACATACTTGCTTGCAAACTGTCTTGCTTGACATATTCTGCTTGATCTCTCCACTAATATAGTTCAGGACCCCTGACTAAGGAGTAGTGCTGCCCACAGTGGACTGAGTCATCATTGTCACACATTAATTAGCCTACTTAGATAACACCCCATAGATATGCCTACAGGCCAATCAAATATACACAATTCCTCCTTGAGACACTCTTCACCGATTCTTCTAGTTTGTGTCAAGCTGACGATAAAAGCTAACCATACCAGCACCCTTCATGCACCCTTCCTTTACCACTCTCTACTATGCAGATGATGTTTCTGTGAGATCAAATCAAATGTGATAATTACTTGTCATTATGAGCCGGTACTAGATACTCATAGAATCAAGAATGAATGGGTCATCTGTGCATGGATCTGGCTTTCTTCAGCCATAGGCTTTCAGCTTGGCCAGATGCTGGGGAAGGCAGACAAAGGCAATTTGGAGTCTCTTGGTGAAGTTGTAATCCAGCACTCTCAAACCACAGGATGATCTACCTTCAATACGGATGGAAACATACTTTAGAGGAAAGCACCTAACTAATTAAAGACTTAGTTCAGCTTTCTTATCTGACAGAATCATAAACTTTTCCTTGCAGGAAGTGGAGACACTGTAGAGAAAGAGAAAGCATGTTCCCTTGCACTTGATGCATAGGCGACACATACAGGCGTTAGAAGTTAAGAGCTCATCTTAACTACTCTTAACTACTCTTTGTCAGTTAGTAATAAAATATCCTTATCATTAAGTCTTAGTGCTTTGTCCACAAACCTTTAGTGTATGAAAGTCCAGCCCTGTGTATTCATTCCCTCCTGCATTATCGGCCTCAGCTAGAATAGTGTCCCAAGCGTTTCTGTGGTCTGGAGTTTATCCAGAGAACCACACAGCTTTCCTAGCCCACTGGTCCACTGCTGCCTTTCCTCACCCCTGCCAGGATCCCTTTTTCCACCTAGAATCTCATGTAAACTGTGACATCTAAAATAATAGTTTCCTCCATAGCGGTGTGTCCAGGCACGTAAAACACTGGAAAAGTGCAAGCGTTCCTCCCCACTTTCTGTCCTTCCGGCCCTGTAAACGGTGTCTTCCAAATTTTAATCCTCTCTGGAGATTTCTGGTTTTACAGCTCCACAATCTTGCTACTTCTCTCACTCTGGACCCCTACCATGCACCAGGCCTTCCTTTCAGTTCTTCTAGTTTCCATGACAATCCAGTATTGGCTTGAATTCTTTGAATAGTCTCTACCCAGAGTAGATGAACTATAGCCAGATTAAAGTGTCTCATCTTCAATAAGAAATAAAGTCACATGTGGGAAAAAACACATATGTACACAATTTCACAGGCACAACACATGTTCAGTAAAATGTGCTTGGTGTCATTTTAATAAATTTCTACCAAAAGCCAACCTGCTTATGTTACTCTTAATAACTTTTTTCTTTCTTACTTTAGTCTTCTATACTGTTGTAGTTTGAATATATCCCCCAAATGTACTGGAAACACCATTCCCTAAATCAGGTGTCAGGTCAATACTTTAAGATGTAACCCCTAGGAGGTATGTGGGATTCAGTGAGCTCATAAAGGTGAGCCCCTCCTGTATTTTTTCTGAGTTGTATTTCTCTCTGTTTATATCATCCTTGTCTTCCTCTTCCTGCATCTACATCAACATCAAAGTTCAATTTGTATCTCATCTCTTCCTGAAGCTTTACTTAACTACCGCCTCTAACACACAGTTTCCCTCATCTGTGTATATTAAACATCACTGTTGGTGACATAGCTGGAGAATGAATTTGCCTTTCCCATGACAGAAGAAATGATCAGTAAAGAATAATGAGAGTGTAGATAGCAATGTGAGAGTATGAACTGTGGTCCCACATAAATGATGAGGAAGAAGAATTTGAAGTGTTGGACATTATGGTTTGAAAGTTTGTCTCTCGAAAACTCGTGTTGAGGTCTAGCTGCATTGTAAGAGTGTTGGAAATGGGATTTCTAGAATGTGATTGAGCCATGAGGACTCTTGCCTTGTGGGTAGGATCAACACCACTGCAAAATGAGCAACTCCAAGTCCTGTTTTATCTCTAAGACTTCTCTGAATGCTGGCACCTTGACCTTGAACCTCTAATGCTCCAGAGTAGTGAGGCAATACATTTCCACTTATTATAAGTTACCCAGCCTGTGCTCTTCTGTTGTAGCAGCACAAAATGTACTAAGATAATAAGAAATTCTTTTTAAACAATTGGTGAATGACAGGTGAGTATGAGAGATGGTAACATAATGAGCCATTAGTATGTGTCTATCAGTGGTTTCCCACTTCAAGAAGTAGAATTTCAATAGCTTCTGAGTATCTAGAGGAGGCAAGTTTTTCATTAAGAATGAGCATGTCATATCAAATGTTTGTATCAGCTACATGCTGTGTGACAAACACCACAGGGTCTTAGTAGCCTACAGTTCCATTCATGAATTCAGATGAGCAGGTAGACGAGGATTCTGTTCACACAGTTGGTTTTGCTTCTTTTTTTTTTTTTTTTTTTTTGGATTTGCTTCTTACCGCAGGTCCATACATCACTTGCAGTGTCTCTGCTACATGGTAATCCTAACATCTGCAAGCTACTGGCAGAAGAAGAAAGAACACAAGGCAAGGTTTCACTACCATTCATCAAAGCAAGCCAGCACCCATACCAAAGTGCTGAACACACTCCTCTTACGGTGAAGCAATTGCAATGGGGTTGAGAAAAGAAATAGGGCTTCAGATTCCATTTACCATTCAGCCACAGCATACAAAGTCAATATAATGGGATGATAATCAGAAGTTTGGCGTTCATGGTTTTACTCCACTCTGACACTCGGCGGTTTTAAGGGAAATTATTTCCATTCTAATCTCTAAACTAAGAAGGTTAGACTAAATAGATCTTACATTGGCTTTAAAATCTCACAAATGGCATTTAATCCTCTTCTTATTTGTCTGATAATACAACCTAGGTCACTCATCGGACAGTAAAAATAACAGTCATAATTACAATCATCCGTCTATCACCTCCTTTTCTCTCTGAACATGTATGCCAACTTATCTTTCCTAACAACCCATTAGCCGTTATGATAAAGAGTGAGTGAAGTTAAGTGATTTGTTTTTAGATCACCTAACATTAGAATGACAGGGTAAGATTTGACCCAGGAAGGCTGACTCACAGTCTATGGTCTGAATAATCATACACATGTCTCTCTAGTGCGTGACTTCCTAAACCAAACTCTTCACTAAACCATCCTTTTCGCTGTTTGTGTCCCCAGAATTGACATCTCCACTCACCCTGCTGTATAGAATGCCCACAAAGCTCTCGAGTTTTTCTCCTTTCTGTGTATATAATAGTCTCCAGCTTCTACGGCTTCCATGGTTTTGAGATGCTTTACATGCACCTCATTCTGTCCATCCTATCACCTCCACCACAAGCCCCATCACTGCATCTATTAGACAATTACCAAGAGCTTTAAACTGCATCACCTACTTCAAGGCTTGTAAGTATCACATCGGTTCTTCCTCAGCTCCACAGCTCAGTGGCTCCTGGTTTGGCCCTTGAATCCAGACTCTTTCACAAGATCTGTGATATTTTTTCATAGTCTAGTTCCTCATTAAGGATATGGCCTCATACCTTGTCATCTCACCTAAAATACAGATTATGGTGATTTGAATATGCTTGACCCAGAGAGTGGCACTTTTAGTAGGTGTGGCCTTGTTGGAGGTGGTGTGTCACAGTGGAGGCAAGACTTTGAGGTAATATATATGTTCATGTTCTGCCCAGGGTGAGACACAGTAGTCTTTTCCTGAGTGCCTTCAAATCAAGATGGAGAACTCTCAGCTCCTTCTCTAGCATCATGTCTGCCTGCTTGCTCCCATGATGATAATGGACTGAATCTCTGAACCTATAAGCCAGTCCCAATTAAATGTTTGCCCTTATAAGAGTTGCCTTTGTCATGGTGTCTGCTCATAGCAGCAAAATCCTAACTAAGACATAAGCTGTCTGCTTCAGCAACAGAATTGTTATTTTTCATACATGTCATGTTTTTCCTCTCTCAAGTGTCCTCCCTCTCTTCCACTCATGGAACCAGTTGCTTTTGTTTTTGCATATTTAAATATTACATCACCACCTCTAGACAGCAGTCTGAGATATCCTGCCTCATGTTCCCCAAATCATCTTATTCTTTCTCTTAACATAACACTTGCCATCATAGATTAGAAGTTTCCTTTCTGGGCGGTTTCATCCCAAAATTTAAACTTCTTAAAAGCAGGAAGAGTCTCACGTATGATAAAGTTACTTCAGCAAAAAGAAACCTCAGAAAATCCTATTTCTGGAAAGATGGCATAAAGGTAGTTTCCCTTACTTCTCCCAGAAAATATAAGTAAAAATTGAGAATAGATGAAGTACCTAAAAAAAACTCAATAAAAATTAAAGGGATTATTGCAAGTTATTGTCTGAACAATAACTTGCAAGTCTCTAGCAAGGCTGATAAAAAGAAGTAAAGATATGCATTACTGAAATCAGCGATTAAAACAAGGGTTACCAGTACAGACCCCACAGACATAAAAAAATATATAATAAACAAATATATAAAACAACAAAAGTAAATGTGACAACTTTAGTGAATTTGGATAATGCCTCAAAAATCACAAAGTAACACAAATCAGCAAATATGAGATAGGTAATATAAGTATCCTAAATAAATAAGATTTCTTATTTAAATTTTCTCAAAAACAGGTACCATCACACCAATCTTTTTTGTAGATAATTCTACCCCATACTTAAAGAATTAAATCGGTTCTACACAGCCTTTTCAGTAACATAGAAGAGATAGGAGAGACCTTCATAACTCATTTTCTAAAGTGACTGCTATATCAACACCAAACTTGACAAGTATAGTATAAAATAAAATTGTAGACCAACACCTCTCATGAATGTAAAAGTGAAAACCCTTACCAACATATCAGCCAATTAGATAAGCAGTACATAAAACAATCATTACACCCAGACCACAACTGGTTTGACATCCAAAACCAAATTTTGAAAGAATCTATCATATCAGTAGCCAAAGAAGAAAAGTCATGAGCACACCACTTACTAGTGAAATTTCATTTTACCAGATTCAATACCTATTCATGACCAAAACATATAAGAAGATAAAAATAAATAAATAGAAAGGAGAAAAGTATCCAATTTGATAAGAAATATCCACTTAACACCCACCCCACCCTTTCAGTCACTGTTGAAAAGATGAATGGTTTTTCCTTTAGACTGGGAGCAAGAGAAATCTACTCCAAACACATTGACTAAACATAATGTAGAAAATCATAGCCGGTGGAGTAAGAAAAAAGAAGGAAATGGTTCAAAAAGGCATGCAATTTAGAGAAGAAAAAAAAAACTCCCCAGTTTATAAATTACATAGAAATTCTAAGAGCTTTTAAAAAATATTTGTGTCCTATCATTAATAAGCCTTTGAAAATATCGAATGACTCAGGATAGAATATTCCACAAATGGCTGTATTTCTAGATATTGGTAATAGACGTGTTGATACCAAAATTAAATATAAAACTCTATTTTTAGCAACTCAAAAATATGCTTAGGCATTAATCTAACAAAAATACATAGGCTATATATGCTAAAAATATAAAGCATTGATTATGAAAAGCAGAGTTCTAAATAACTTGAAAGACATTTGTTTATAGATCGAGAGACCCAATATATTAACAATGTCATTTCTCCATAAAATTGTTGTTATGTAGTTCCTATCAAACCCTCAGCAAAGTTTGCTTTATAAATAGATATAGAAGAGATTGTTCTAAACATTACATTTAAAAAGCAAGGGGGTAAAATAGCTAAGACATTTTGAAAAGGAAGAAGAACGTGCAAGGCAGCAACTGCCCTATTTTGATACTTCCTTATATAGATAGCTTCAACCACCAAAGATGGTGATTGTGACAGAGTTGTAGATCAAATGGATAAAATAGAAAACCAGAAATAGCCTCACAAGCATGCCAGACTTGGTTTTGACAAAGGCTCAAAGACGACATAATGAGAAAGATGAGCATTGTCAATAAATGGCATTGGAATAATTGAACATTCATATGCGTAAGAACAAGAACCATGATTCATAAGGCCTAAGGACAGCACACCTTACACAAAGGATTACACTTTCTTTGCTAAAATCACCTATTCCAACGCACTGTTGGGAGAGGTGTTCTGGTTTACTTCTCTGCTACTATTATAAAACATTGACCAGAAGCAACATGGGGCAAAGGAGATGTACTTTTACTGATTGATTAATTGGTTGATTGGTTGGTTGATTGATTGCATCTTACAGGTTATTGTCAATCATGGAGGGAAGCCAAGATAGGAACTGAAGCAGGGAGCACTGGCTCACTTCCTCTGACTTGCTCAGCTACTTTTCTTAAGCTGGTCAAGCCCATATGCCTAAGGAATGGCGCCACTCACAGTGGGAGGAGTTCTCTTACATCTGTTAACCAGTTAAGGAAATGTGCCATAGACATGCCCACAAGCCAAGCTTATGAAAGAAATTCCTCAAATGAAATTCCCTCTTCTCAGGTGTCCTAGTTTGCTTTCTCTGTTGGTGTAATAAGCTCTGACCAAAACCAACTTAGTGGACAGAAGACTTAATTTGATCTACACATCCCAATTCATCACTGAAGGAAATCAGGACAGAAACTCAAGAGAAGAACCTGGATGCAAGAATTGAGGCAAAGACCACTTAGAAACACTGCTTACTGGCTTGTTCCCCATAGCCTGCTCAGCTTGCTTTCTCATACCACCCAGGACCACCTTGACAGGAGTAGTACTGCCCATCATAGGCTAGGACCTCCCGCAGCAATCATTAATGAAGAAAATGACTCCACAGAGTTACCTACAGGGTCAAATAGATGGATGAAATCTCTCAGTTAAGATTTCTCCTTCCCAGATAATCCTCACTTCTGTCCAGTTAACTGGGACAATCAGCATTTCTGTGAAGCAGCAACTCTTTGGAGATGTGTTTGCTTAACTTGAATGTCTTTGGTTCCAAAGAAAGCTTCTGGGTGCATAACAGCATTTTGTGCATAATCTCTAAACCAAATGTTTATACTGTGCTTGTAATTGCTAGTCAGGGATTCTGAAATTGAATGCTAGGCTCATTCACAGTCAGACTGTGAAAAAACGAGAGTCTGCCCTGTGGTTTCATTCTCAAGGCTGAAAAACTATAGAACAAGGAAGACTACAACATCATCTTCACTGTGCTATGACTCCTGAGGTACCTCTATAAAACACGGAGTGGGAGGATTGCCTGCATGGAAGAGCCATGCAGAGGCATATAACTGTCCTAGGTCAGGTGTCATAAAAATAGAGTCAATCTGGGGCAGAAGATAAACTGGATATTGAAGGGGGGAAAAGTAACTGATAACTCAAAGCAGACAGAAATCAGCTTCAAATTGATCCAAGGACAGTCCTGGCATTCATGTTGAGCACTTAACCTCAGAGATATTCTAAAGCAAAAAAACACCCTACAGACGTCAATTTCTGGTCACTTACTATTGGGGGTGCAATGGGCAAGGAGAGATAGTGGGCACCCATTCCAGAGAGACACCTCTCCCTCAGTCATAGGCTAGGATATAGAGAAGGGGAGAATGGGTGTTCCGTTTATAGGTATTGTTTGCTGGCCCATCTGGCTGAATAAGGAGACCCGAACAGGACACTGACATCCAAAGGAACAACCTCGTGTGCTGTTCATGCTCTCTTACATTTTCATATAAGTTGTGCTGTATAATTGCAAGCTGCTTGCCTCTAATCACGACCTGTGGATAACTTCAGGAGTTATCTGCAGGGTGATGAGCTGTATACCCTTGCTCTTTAGCTGATCTTAAAGTCTTTAAGGCACATCACCCCCTCCACTTACACATATGTTAGATTCCCTTTGGGTCTCACTTCTGTTCTCAGATCTCAGACCTTCATCCCGGAATAGCTAAGCCTTTGGTTATCAAAAACCTATCAGCTTGGTAGCTATTCTCTTTAACTGGACAAGTTATAACAGGGCCTGGAAGCATCAAGAGATGCCCCAGCAGATCGGTCATATTCTCCATTCTTCAGAGAGGAAGCAGCCAACCTCTCTCCTTGGTACCATTATCATCAATGTCTTCTATACAGCACCACGTATTTTTGGAATCTCCTATTCTCCTACTTAGAGGAACCCAAATGCCTATACTGTAGACTTCAGTTTAGATTAATAAAGATTCTTACTGTAAAGAAGTATCTCTAACCTCACTGAGTGTAAGATTTCAGGGAGAGAAACCATAAATTCTAGTCAGTCCTGTGTTCATCCTTCAGTTGCCTAAGCTATGCAATCCAAACTTATGTGAACAGGATATCATAGAGTGGCCACTGGTTTGTTGCTGTTGGGGCTGAGGAGACAATTCAGTTCAGGTAAGTGCTTTCTGGGCAAATATAAGGACCTGAGTTCAATTCCCAATATTCATGAGTAAAGAAACAGTCAGGTGTGATGGCAGACACTCTGCTCCCATAGCTGGGTAGGCAGAAACAGGTGGGCCCTTGCGACTTGCTGGCCAGGAATCCTAGCAGAATCAGTGAGTTCTGGGCCCATGAGAGACATTCTCAAACAATAAAGAGGACAAAATCTGAAGACAGATATTCAAGACTGACCTCTGATCTCAAATGCATGCATTTGTGCACATGCACCAACATTCCCATGCATAACAACACCATTTGTACACACAAGCACACACACAGAGAGAGAGAGAGAGAAAGAGAGAGAGAGAGAGAGAGAGAGAGAGAGAGAGAGATTAAAAAAGAAGAGATAAAAGTAAATAATAATTTTAAAAATAAAAATAAAATCTAAATTTTGAAGGGTGGAGTTCCATCTCCATCAGCACCACAGATCGTCCACTGAAGGGTACTGAAGGGTATAATTCGTTATATCTTCAAGACAGCTTTGCAAGGCTTTTCTAGGCCAGCAACCTCAGAATAAAGTGGAAGTTTCTGGTTGTGTCATGTAAGTCAGACTCACATGGTATTTTGCTGAGGTAAGACCCATGCCATGAGAGGACATTGGATATTTGGAGAGAGTACAAATAGGACTCAACGGACAGTGACAGGGCTCTCACATTGCTAGCCTTAAGGCTCAAGGCTTTGCTGATCTCCAATCTTAATCTTCGGCGATCTTCACTTTATTGAGAGAGGCATGTCAGAGAACTTCTCCTAGCAGCTCACTCTTGCTGGTCCTGATCACTCCTGCTGACTCATGTTGATTCAGCAGAGGCCTGGCTGTTTCTGCTGGATCTTGCCACCACTGGTGATTTGTGTTTGGTATCCTGACACTACTGAAGCAGACTGCTGGTATCCTGACAATGGAGATTAAAATTGCCCCCAAAGCACTACTTCTAAACAGGTCCGCATCCCTTTGTCTTGTTTGCCATCTTCTCTTCCCTACCTTTGGACGATGGGCTAGAAGGGAGGGCCGAAGTGTTCAATAACTCTTATTAAAGTAGATTTTTAAAACTCTAAGACTACAGTATAGAATATGTCTGGTTCCCATAGGCAGACATGTGTTCCACGCCTCATTTCCTTGCCATGCTCTGGGTGTTTATCCTAAGCATACTATATGGACTACCATGTGTGGAGCAGACGTTATATAAACCTTTAGCAGTTGTTTTGACTGAGGCACTGTAAGGAAGGACTTATCCACAGGTGAGATTCTATGTCACTTATAACCAGGGCAAAACAATGCTTTAACCGAGATAAAAGGTGCCGATCTAATCAGCTTGCTGGCAGACAGCAGCTTGGTTTCACCCAAATAAATAAAAAACCTTATTAGGACTCACATGCTTTTGGTATTTTGTTGCATGCAGACAATGTTTGGCAGCTACAGTAGTTTTCAGGCCCAGCTAGCGTGTGCATTCTCGGGAACGCGCATGTAGCCTCCCCCTCTGCTGCCGAGGCTCTCTTCATGAGCATAATGTACAATCCCCAAGGTAGTCACCTACAAAGCTAGGAGGCAGTCCTTGACTGTCTCCTTGTGAGCCCTTGGGTGTTCAATGCTTCTCCAGAAATGCACACTGTCTGATGGATATTAAAGTGTAAGCACAGGGATTAGGTCATTATATATGGCAATGTTGCCATGGATTCATCCTCAAGTGCCTCCCTGTAGAACTTCATGTCCCTTGGGCCACGCTTTCTCCACACAGCACAAATGGTCAGATGTGGTACATAAGGCATGCCTTCCCCAGGCTGGGAGATTTTCCTCTACCACTGACTTATGAAGTCATTCATAGGTAAGGCTATAAGACAATACTCATCCATCATACAGCAAACCAACCATTAACAAATAAAGCTTAAGGCTGGAGAGATGGCTCAGCAGTTAAGAGCACTGGTTGCTCTTCCAGAGGCCCTGAGTTCAATTCCCAGCAACCACATGATGGCTCACAACCATCTCATAATGAAATCTGATGCCCCTTTCTGGTATGCAGGTGTACATACAGATATATATTAAATAAATAAAACTTTTTTAAAAAATTAAGCCTACGCATTTTCTTCCTCTGCCAAACGATGAGAACTGACTTAGAGGTGAGAGTGCAGGAGTGGTAACTGACAGAGATGTCAGAGTCACCTGCTCAATTTCCTTGTGGCCCCTTAGATACTTACTGTACTGGCTGGATTGGTGTCAAATTAACACAAGCTAGACTCATCAGAGAGGAAGGAGACTCAGCTGAGGAGATGCCTCCGTGAGATCCAGCTGTAAGGCATTTTCTCAATGAGTGATCAATGGGGAAAGGCCCAGCCCACTGTGGGTGATGCCAGCCCTGGGCTGGTGTCGCCGGTTCTTTAAGAAAGCAGGCTGCACAAGCCATGGGGAGCAAGTCAGTAAGCAGCACCCTTCCATAAGTTCTGCATCAGCTCCGGCCTCCAGATCCCTGCCCTCCTTGAGTTCCTGTCCTGACTTCCTTCAATGATAAGGAGTGATATGGAACGGTAAGTGTAATAAACCCTTTCTTCCCCGACCTGCTTTTTGTGGTCATACTGGTTCATCACAGGAGCATGAACCCTAACAAAGACAGGTACTTAAACCGATATTGAATGTACGATTTCCAGTTTATAACGGATTGCTTCTGGGCTACCTCAAAGGGCTATCTAGTAGTATCTATATCTGGAGAGTTAGTTCTGGCTAGCAAGTTACCTTGTGCCCCTGATCAAACACTCTACCAGGGCTAAACGACATGCCAGCGACATTTGTTACCCCTTCTTTCTTGATGACGTGGTCTCACTCAGAGCCTTTGGTATCTGTGCTATGGATCTCCTTTTAAGATTGATTTCCAGTGAATCCACACTGTGGCCTTCTGTGCTGGGTACATCTCCTGGTGTAAGATCTGACATATGCACAGCTTGCTCCTGCTGCACAACTCACTCTTGTCTAAAAGTAGAGGTACTTTCATACCACGTCATGAAGTCAGAAAACTCTTCCATATAGATTGAAAGCTTGGACAGGCCTCACCAAGCATAGTGCATCCTTGTTGCTGGCAGAAACGCAAGACAGTCATTTTCCCTTTACTTTTGAGTGATAGACCTTGACTTGTCCTGCCCCGCCCCAACCCAAATTCTTAACACTCATTCTCTGAAGTTATGTATAGCCACCATTTCCAACCTAGTTGCCATTACAGTAATTCTGACTCATTGCTTAGATTGGTAAGTGTGGCCATCTGGCCTCTGCCACTACTCTAGGGTACAATCATCCACACTGTTACTAACCAATGCATATTCTTTACGGTAACTTCTGATGACCATTCCCACCTCCAGCAACAGCCAAGAAGTTTTTTAAAGAGGCTAGTAGTTCCCTCCCTGTCTTGCTCCTGGGAAGGACTACATTACCGTGGGCAACACCTGCCTCATGTAAAAATATAATCTGAAAAGTCTCCAGATGTGAAGGGTCAGAGGCCTATACCTATCACTAAGGAGGCAAGCACTTCTTGTAGAATCTGATGCTTCTGAAGAATCCCAGCATGCTCCATCTCAATTTTTAGGCTCATTCCTTCTCTTGTAAGATTTTTGTCTTCTTTGAAGTTCTGTCATGTGTCCAATTTAGCCTTGTGTCTGGCTTTCAACTCTTCCTGACCTCTGACTGTTTCTTTGACGGCTGCCAAACAACCCCACTCTAGGGCTTGGCAGTAAATTGCAACTAGACAGGAGCCTGTCTCTCTCTGCCGGACATCAGTGGTACTCAAGGGCTACTCGGCTCTACTTACAACTCACATTTCCTCAAACACCAGCAACACCGCCCTTCCTGTCCTTGCATGCAGACATTATAAAAGTCTCATGTGGTGACTGAACAGCTGTTGCTTCTTTGTATCTGAATACCTGTGATGGCAAAAGCCAGGGATATTCCCATGCAGGAGCCTACCTCCCTCAATAAAATCAAATTCAGATTCTTACAAAGAACTTTCAAGCTTGTTAAAGGTTTGAAACCCCAGACGCTCTGGCAGATATTCATGACCTATGGGGGGGGGGGACTCCACAGAATATTTGAAATGGAAATTTATGACAAATGTCATAATGCAGAACTGGTGAGCAGGCTATCCGGGACGACTGAAGACAAATGAGTATTAAAAGGGTAAGTTAACTGACAGGTTGTCCTAGGATCTTTCAAAAGGTCCATCATGACACAAAGATACTGAAAAGCATCAGCCTGTTTAAAAAGGTGCAAAGAAATAGGGCATTGTCGACTTTGAAGACAGGAAGGAGACAAAGAGGCAAGAGACATGGATGACTTCTGAAAGCTGTAGGGAATAATTCCTCCCAGTCCCCACAAAAAGTGCCATCCTTCCAGGGTCTGACCTTAGACTGGGAACCCGTGGTAGCTTCCCAGCCTCAGAACTATGGAGTAACGGATGAGTGTCAGCTACCAACTTTGGTAACCTGCTACAGTAGCACTCGGAAACTCAAGAGAAGTTGGTTCTAGAAACAGTGTACCTATGCCACTTGCTAATAGTCCCCGTACCCTTTGGAGGCAGGATCTTATGTAGTTCAGGCCTTGATCCAACACAAAGAATAACATTGAACTTCTGGAGCCTTCCATCATCATGCTGGGACACCTCCTTGACCACTTTATGTAGCATGAGGAATCAAACCTAGGCCCTCGTGCATGCTTTTTACCTCTGAGCTACATCCCCGCCTAGATCCATTTGAACTAAGATAACTTTACTCCGTCATCCGTGGCCTCTGCAACCTGGGATTTATAAAACAGGTCTGAATGCAGGCCAGCTTCCTGTGGACAGTGGGCACAAATGGAAAGCAATCTTTTCTCCTGATTTGATATATTCTTTGCTTGTATTTTCATAAGCTTGTGTAGAGCTGGTTCTAACTCTTAAATCTGCATCTCAAAAAAATTGTCTAAACAATGTAGGTGGCCAATAATGTTTATGTAACGGCAGACAAGTCAAATTTTGTGAACCAATGACATATTTTAAAATAATCATATTAGTAAGTCTGTAAAGTGAGAGATATTGACAAAGACCACAAAGGTTAATGCAGAAATAAGTCCCAGTATAAAATTACTTTTTGTTTTAAAAATCACATCAACTCAGGAATCTGTCATCTTTATTATGACCACCAGAGGGCGAAATAACCTTTGTTGAAGATCAAAAGCCCAGCTACAGTGTAGTGTTTTCTGCATTGTTTTGCTGGTGGCTGGTTTGTCTGGCTGGTTTGAGGTTGTTTATTTTAGTTTTCAAGGAGGAAGAAATAATGGAAGGCAGAAAACAAACAGAAAGGGTGTATTTTGACCTTTTTGTTTTCATACCACTTTATTAGACAGTTTGCTTTTTATCTTTATCTTACAAGTCATACTGGGGACCAGGGAACAGGAGAAATGAGGCATGCCTCGTGTTTTCAGTTGCATCAAAACAGAGAGATGACAATGATCAAAAGCACAATGACAGATAAGGTATCAACCCCACGTTAACATCTTGCCCCACACCATGCATTGTTGAATCCCATCCCCACCATGCAATAGCAGAACTAGTGGTGACTTAAACCATGGGTTTTATTACAGGATGTTAAATGTCTCCATGGGGCATGCTTCTCTTTGGACTAAAGCTAAAGAGACATCAATATAGATCAATTAAGTTTCTTTACAACAAGGGAAATGGAAAACATTATTTTTAAATGCAGGGTACATTTCCGTGTGCTCCATGTGGCGTGGTGCAGCTGAGGAGGTTGGGTTTCTGTGAATGGGACATCCCTCTAACCCATCCATTTCACAGAGATCAAAAACTTTATTGTAAGGGGTTTTTACTACTATGGGTGACAAAACCTTAGGCAGGCAGTCATCTCCTATATCTGGGATTGAATTTCTCTTGTGGGTGACTATACAGAAGCGTTTGATGGGAAAGAAATTGGAAATCTCCTTTATACATCTTATTCTGTTAACTGGAAGCAGGGTTGCATTCTAAACTTGGACACAGCATCACTTTGACATAATGTGACACTTGAACAGCCACCCTCTGTACCTAAATCATCGCTATAACAAAATACTGTCTTTCTTTTTTTTACAAAGACGACTGTGTCCATAAAATTAAATATGGCTTTCATTGGTAGAGTACCTCTCCTCCAAAGACTGAAAACTAATTTTCTTTTCCTTTGTTCCCTCTCCGTGACGATGTGGTCTGAAAACTCCCTGAGGAAATGAACAATATCACAATCCCATGACTCATTTCTAATCCCTAAGTCTCTGATATCTGACATGACAGGTCGCATCTCAAAAGGAAAAATTAGAAAAATAAGCATTCTCCATCTCTTTAAAGACTTCTCTAGCTTGAAAGTTCTCACAGTGGCAACATAGTGTCTTTTATAGAAGGTAATAAAGGAAACCCAACAATCAGGTCAAGCCCCAGTTCTCAGAAAACCCAATGGCAAGGCAGCAGGACCTTCAGGGAGAGACTGCTCAAGGCAGTGCCTCTAGAGATTCAGCAGAAGCCACAGCAGCCAGGAGTGTGTGCGAAACCCAGAGCAATAGCTACAGGAGCCAAGTCAGATCATTTGTTCCCCTGTAGGCTACGGCCCAACAATCAGTCCTCTCCTCCACAGAGAAGACTGACAGACCTGAAATTCAAACTCAGATTCTGGCTGTACCACTTGGGGCTTTGAGCCAGGCATGTCACTATATCAAGTAATTCCCAATCATTCCAATTAGCTAGCCTATGGGGTGGTAGGATGCAGGGAACGGGGTCTGGAACATATAGTTTGCAAACTTCAAGGAGCTGTGTAAATATAAGGCAGGGTTCACACTGAAAATCTGACTCCAAACCCAATCTATTTCTTGGCCTGTTGGAATCCTAGCAACTGTTTGCTCCAGCATCTTTCTGGGACTCTGAATGTAACCTCAGATTAAAGCAATGGGGAAAACTAAGAACTCTTACAAATGACAGACATCCTCCAAACAATAGAAAAATGTGGGATCTATGCATGTTAGCAATATCTCAACTAGTGAGGGTCTCCCAACAGGCTGTCATCTGAGTCTTCAGACCAGGAAAGAAAAAGTCCTCCTCCCAGTCCCTCCCACCACCAAAAAAAGAAACCTCATCCTTAAAGAGCGCCATGGGTTCTGGAAGACTAGTGCTCAAAGATCCACCACTGGTGTCCCAAGATGGCTGCTCTGGCACATTCCAGAGTCAAGAGACTTCCCTGAGTTCCACTGACTATCCATAATCCATTTCCCAGCCATTAGCTAAAAGATCTACAGGTCCAAAATCTCTTGAACCACAGAAAAGACTTGAGGGCAAGGGAAAGCTCCTCATGGCTTCTGTTCACTGGGGGGGTCTCCAGAAGTGTCACCTACTGTGCTGCCCACTCCCACCTGTCCTCACCCTCCTCTTATGATCACAGCTGAGGCTGGGTACCCACAAAAGCACCCCCTACTCCCCAACTAAACCTAGCACAGAGTGAAAATGTATTTATTTAACAGAATTGGGGAATAGAGAGGGGTTGGTTTGCATCTAGGAGGCCTGGACACATCTGAGACTGACTTGGGAACGTTCAGCAGGCTGGTTCTACCACAGCAGAAACTTCCGCTCTGGCTTTCTTGAATTTGTCTTGAAAAATCAGCCTATGGCTTTTAGTCAAGCAACCTCATGAACCAATCTTGCCTTTAGATCTGAATGTTAGTTACTAAAGGAGCTTACATTCAAAGGTCAGTTAAATACAGATGAATGAAAAGCCAAAGTAAAACATTTAAATATAGCCATCAGCTCTCATAAAAAAGTGTTTGGGGCTTCAACTTGGGGGAGGATGGAAGTCTGTAAATTGCTGTTGCTAATAAAAGACATCAGTGAATATTTTGTCTCCACCTAAGATTGTTCCAATGCTAATTCACTTCCCCCCAATGCTTCCTTTCACTGTGACAATTATAATTTAGAAGCTGTCATTGTGATTAATATATTGTTTCTCTTTGAAATCTCTTTAACAACAAACACTAATTTTTATTAATATTTAGTTGGGAATTATACTACTTATGTTTTATTTGGCCCAAGATTTCATGAGATATGTTCCTTTGGGTCTATAATTCATGGCATAAATATCATAAAGCTTTATGAATAGAAGAGTTAACCTAAGGTGCTTGTTAAGAAAATGATGTGTAACAGGTATCAAAATTTAAGAGCTCTGGAATCGAGGATAGGGCTGTAATGGAAAGAAAGCATTCAGAAAATTAGTAGTTATTAATACATGCTCCTGTGGTTTTCTCTCCAGGTTTCCTGAGCATTCTTCATATATCATAGTGCAATACGATTCCAATAAATCACTACTATACCTATTTTTCTCAAGCAAAAAAGATATGCTTCTAGAAAAAATATATATATATTGAACAATACATAATAGTACACTTTCTTTGAAAACACTATAATTTGCATTTCTATAAATATATTTAAATAAGAAACATATAGATCACTGATCACATCTCACACCATATGACACATAAACATACAAAAATAAAAACGATATATACGGATACATGTCGGCATTTGTGGAACACAAGGCTCTTCTTAATGTTGGTGTTTGACTTTCTGAGCACCTTATTTGCAGAGTACAGCATGGTGGGGGTGGAGAATGGAGAGCCCAAGTGGGAGGCATTTCTTCCTGTTCCACTCAGAGGACAGCTTCATATGCTCATGCATTGCTTAGGGCAGGGGATGTGATCGATATGCCCCTTCCTCACAATGTCTAGGAGACAGACTATCACATGACCATTGGAGATGTCATTCCCCCACCTCCAGCTTTTCTGAACAGTGGTAAGATATTATAATACCCACTGTAAGGAATGTTATATTGAGTCCATTCCTGCCTGTGGTGCCTAGACCCAGCATGAATTCATGTCCAGTTTTCCTGGGATCCTAATTCACAAGGTTATTTCTGAATTGTTCTTAACTTGGAAAAGAACCCAGACCAGCAAAACAACGACAAAAACAGTTAAATAGGATCATTTTTATTTTATATGTTTATGTGTAAAACTGTAAAGAAAGTGTACTATTATGTATATGTATGTATTAGAAGCATATCCTTTTTGCTTGAGAAAAATAGGTATAGTAGTGATTTATTGGACTTATATTACACTATGATATATGAAGATATATATCACATATATATCCATGTATCCAGTCACTAATAAGGAAGAAATTCCTCCACTTACAACGTTTTGCAGGACTCTGCTGCCCACCAAAGGGGATGCTACATGCTTCTTTTGCAAAACAAAATAATAACATGAATCATTATCCCTAGTAAATGTGGGCCTTTTGTCTATGGCAGGTTGTAATTCTCTTGAAAGCAAAAAGAGGGGGTTTACCCATTTCACATTCAACTTAAGCCATTTAGTATTCCTGCCAGCTCCCAGTAGAAGCACAGAAGATAGCCTGCTCAGATGAACTCCATCGCTCTGTCCGTATTGAGAAAGGCAACATCTGGGAGCCAGGACTCCCACTGCATCAGAACTGGCTTCACCTGGGTTGCATCCTTGGGAGGGATGGATGATGTCTCAGGAAGTGGGTTTGGGGTTTCCTGGTAAGCAGAATGTATGCCCTGGGAGCATCCTGTAGAATGGTACAGTTACAGGGATGGGGGTGGGGTCTCGGCATCTGCTCAAAGAGAATTTTCCACACAGTCAGAAGAGGTGGGGTTCATGATTTCCTGAGAGGTGACTTCAGGGTCCTGAGGCACCTGCTGCTGACAGATGTCCTGGAACAAGAGGGTGTTCCTGGCCTTCCACTCTCTGTACTTCCCGGCTGTCAGCTTTGAATCATCCAGCAGCTGGTTGATCATAGCCAATTCGTGTTCTTTGCACTGGCCGGGAAGAAAACAGGAAGGAAAGGGGCATCCGTGAGTGCATGAGGACCTGAACTTCGGTGGCTCAACTTCCTCAGCCCTCTCTCACACACAGGGACCCATCCATGCAACACTGCCAACATGGTTCTGCACATTGATATTCTAATCTCGCAACACGCCCGACATCAGACTCAGTATCTCTTCACATGTGGGAGCCATAGAATCTGTATATATTCACCTCCAAGTTAATGAAAGAACCAGTCTTCTATACTGCTGCCCTTCACCCCTCTATGACCCCACACCACAGAGGGGACTCCATCTTAATGTACCATTGGGTGCTGGCTATCTCCTGAGACTCAGTTAATGCTGAACACAGAAGATACTTCACTGACAATCCAAACCTCACTAAGTAAAACTGGAACATAACACTTTTCCTGAGGCATATGATAACAAAAATATCTTTTTTAATTTTTGTAGATTTTAAAATATTTTAGTAAGCCATATTCTATTAACACAGAGATTTATATATGAAATGTATGGCTTATTATTCAAGGATGAGACACCTAACTTCCACCATGACAGCATGCATAGTACAAAATAACTTGTCAACACTTTGTGGACAACCAGTCACTCAAATTTGAAGTAAAAGAGTAGAGTAAAAATATAATCAGCGTCCACAAAAAGTGGGTCACGCTGCCCTGACAACTGTTAGGTTTGCAAAGGGACTGGGTGTTTCGAGATGGCACTGAGGTGGATTACTGGGGACTAAGGAGCTTATTAGGAGTTAGACTTGGCTCTATGGGTAATGACTCCATGCTGTGCAATTTTTGAGGATCTGGGTGCTAGCTAGTTTTATTTCCACTGGACACAAACTAGAGTTACCAGAGAGGAACCTTCAAGTAATAAAATGCTCCCCATTAAATCAGGCTTACGCAAGCCCGTAGGACATTTTCTTAGTGACTGATGTGGGAGGACCCAGTTCATGGGTGGAGCCATGGCTTGTGATATTAAATTCTATAAAAAGGCAGGCTGAGCAAGCCATGGTAAGCAAGCCAGTAAGCAGCACCCCTCCACAGCCTCAGCATCAGCTCCTGCCTCCAGGTTCCTGCCCTGACCTCCTTCTGTGATGTCAGTGGTGTAGAAGTGGGAGCCAAATAAACCCTTCCATTCCCAAGTTGGTTTTGGGCATGGTGTTTCATCACAGTGATAGCAACCCTAAGACAGTCTGAGCTTGAATCACCAGCACTCACATAAAAGGTCAGGATAGTTGTCTGTGCCTATAACCTCAGCATTGCAGTGGGGTCAGAGACGGGTGGAACTGGAGAGCTCCTGGTACAGTCAACCTCACAGAAAGGCCCCTTCTGACTCAACAAGTAGTTGGGTCTCATGGCAAAAAAGGTTGAAAGTGATAGAGAAAGACACTTCACTTCTTCCTTTGGCCCCCACTTGCGTGTGCTTGAGTGAGTTACATAGTCACACCCATGGACCACACACACAATTCATCAATTAATTAACCAAGCCTCCTGAAGATGACAGAAAATGCCTCTCCTCCATCCTTATACTCTTGGCTCATGCCATGTAGACAGTAAGCACCTGTTCACCATCAGACACATCTCTGCCACCCCAAGGAAGCATCTGCACAGCCCAAATGCCATAGTCATGTTCACTGCTCCTATCTCAAGCTTGAACAGACTAGTCAGCACTCTCATCCTGAAAGGTCAAGAGGTCACACCTCTGTCTTCCCCTTCTGAAATGAGAGTCCCATAAGGACAGTGTTTATCTGATAGGACTACTGGCCTGCTGAAACTTGAATACATACAGCCACAAAGTGGAATGGAATCCTGTCATCTGAGGCATAGAACGAGAAAGCATTGGGTTAAGTGAAAACAAAGCAAATAAAGAAACACAAGTATCCAATGGGTTCCTTCATATGTAAAAATCTTTAAGAAATCCATATGAAAGTAAAAGAGCAATTGCGAAGGACTAGAGAGGGTTTTCAGAAGAAGGGGAAGCTAGGATATGAGAGCAGAAAGGAGATGGCCATGGTGGATGCATAGCATATGGCTGTGAATAATATCACATTGTAAAGAATCATGAGGTTTTAGTAATAATAAAGCTGTCCTCCTCATTTCCAAGGAGAGTAAGGGAGAGAGGATGCTCACCAACAGCCACCCAGTTATCATACTCTATATTCTTTCTCTCTCTAGCTCACCAAATGGCCATTTAAAACTTACTCAGGCTGGAAGAAGGCTCAATGCAAAAAGAAGTACCAGCCACACAAGACCTGAGTTTGCACGCTCGAACTCATATAGAGCCAGGCATGGTAGTGTGTAACTGTGATCTGGTGTTCCTACAGTGAGTTGGAAGCAGAGGTAAGAGAGTACCTGGTAGCTCACAGGCCAGCTAGCCTGGAAAAGACGAAAAGTGAATGGAGACCTGTCTCAAACAGGATGGAAGGGTGAAGGCCAACACGCAAGGCTGCTCTCTGACCTCTACATAGGCACCGTTGTACATACACGGCAATGCTCAGACACACAAACATGTTTACATACACATATACACACAAACATGCACACACATACATATACACACATACACACGTATACATGCACACACATACATATACACATATACATAAACACATACACACACATACACACATAAATTTAAAAAGAACAAAGGCCTTCTCACTAAACTGCAAACCTCCCTCCCATCACTCATAGCCAATAGCTTCCTTCTGTATTTTTGGAAAATGGAAGCAACCAGGAAAGCACTCCCAAGCCTCCCTCTCCCACTCCCGACATCAGCAAGAACACATAGTACCTGCCTTCCTGTTAATGCAGATGAAGGAAGGGTCTGTGCTCTGAGTATAGGCTACCCTCTCTACTTGAACATCACACATCAACCTCCCTTTCTCTCTCTCTGAGCATAGGTTACTCTCTCCACTTGAGGGTAGGCTACCCTTACCACAGCCCCTCTCCCTTCCCCCTCCTCTCTGTCCCCCCTCCTCTCTCTCTCTCTCTCTCTCTCTCTCTCTCTCTCTCTCTCTCTCTCTCTCCACTTGGGCACTACAGCCTCTCTCACGCTCTGGACATTCTACGATAACTCCTCAGTCTCCCATCTCCACTGGCATCTTCACTGACATTCGTGCTCCATGTTAGTCCTCACTGACTCTCATACTCCCTCTTAGTCCTCACCAACTCGTGTGTTCCATTATCTCTTCTACCTTGAAACTTCTCTCCGACCCCCATCTGGCTCAGGCTCCACTCTCCTCCTTGTCCCCAGTGACTTTGTATCCATTCCTTTATAGTCTTCCTTCTGTCCTGCCAGCCTTTCAGCTCCATGGCTCCATCAAACCTGTTCCAGAGCCGCTCATCAATGACCTCCTTGTTAGCTTACCCAGTGGTTAACTATCCACCTTCATATTCATCAATATACCTAAAGCTGCTGCCCACCACTCTACCTTGAACATGGCTATGTGGTTGCTTCTATAATAGACTATGATCTTGATTTTCCTTGTCCCTTGACTGGGACTTTACTGGTTTCTCATTACTCAAAGTCTTGATCCTGGAGTGTTCAGGAGTACCAGTGCTTGCCTATGCCTCTGTTCTCTGTGTATTAACACTCTTGGTGGTGTCTGCAATCTTGTACATCCATGCCCCTTGAAAGCTCATGATCCTGGATTTATATCTCTCCCAAACCACATACTTGTTCATCTAAATTTACCATTAGCTCTATTTAAACAGCTAATTGTCATGTCAAATATGACAAGCATAAACCTGAGATCCTTATATTCACTGGTGCCTTTGCATTTCCACACTCTAGATTTCAAGTATTTCTAAATAAACACTTCATCATACTACAGCATACCTAAAGAAATTCTCACAAACACAAAGATTTGGAGTTGAGAAATTATCTCAAAAAAATGAGCCCACTCCATAATCAATTCCGAAGTCAAGAAAAGATGCTCTTCTCCCCCTGTACCCACCTCAGAAGTCCCACTTGTGTGCCTTCCCGATAGCTAAAAAATCATTATGAGAGCTTTGCTCATGACTAAACATACGCTGAGTAGTTCATCCATTCAATAAGTCATGGCTTGTTCTTTGCTTCTTTTTATAACGAGCAGTGATAATTTTTTTTGTTACCTTTTCCTGTTTGCTCTACAGTACCAGCAGGGGTGAACTCAAAGGTTTGTGCATGCTATGTAAGCGCTCTACCATGGAGTTATATACCTAGCCCTCGTTATTTCTCAACATGGTCACATGACAGTGACCAACTGGCTGTTGAGAGTCACTGAGCAACATAACATGAGCTACAGTTCATAGACCTCCAGCACTACCTACGCTTCCCTAACGCCAAGCGATCCATGGCAAGGAGTGCTTTCCACTCACCAGAGAGCAGTTAAACTAGGTTTAAGGAAAAATCCTTGAGAAGATGCCTACCATTCTCTTGTCTCCCGAGATTCATCTGTATGTGGAATCCTCTTCAAGATCATTGGATGCCCTACTAGCTAGCTGCTGTCCAACAGAACATCACAGAAGAAAGGTGGTTTGGCTATGGCAACTGGGTTCACTCGCTTTGCTCACTCACTGTCTCTGGCTTTTTGCTGGGTGGCGTAAATCAGCCACTCAGCTGTGAACTGCCCTACATAGTCTACCTGAGAAAAAACTAAAGTAAGCCTCCACTCAGCAGAGGGACGGCAGCTGAGGTGCTCAGTTCAATAAGTTGTAAGGAACCAAATCCTTCCAGCTCCAACCTGGGAACCGAGAAGCCAACATCCCCCGGAGGAGAAATGGAACAGCCGGTGGGACATCTTGATCACACACTCACACAAGATCTAAAGGAAGAATCCCATGCCCAAGCCATGTCCAGACTGTGGAGCCACAGAAATTCTAAAGGAATAAATGCTTCTTACTTGAAGCTCCTGAGCTTCAGGGCAACGAGTTGACTGGAGATAGAGGCCTATTCTACTGGGAGAAAAATAATCAATGGCGTCATCTATTACAAGGCCTAACCATGAAAAGCAAGAAGTCTCAGGATACTAGAGAAGCTGGCAAATGCCTTTGGTGTTTGTTTATTTGTTTTTGTGTCAGACAACACAGGGTGTTGTCAAGGTCTACAATCTTCAGTCTCCTTGTCTATGGAATCTAGAGTCACAATCTTCCTCATATAATGTTCTGAGCTACCCATAACCCCACTGACTTCTACTTCATGCTGCGTCTAACCTGAACCAAAACAGATCACCCCCATTTGATGTTCTCTTTCCCTAAGGGCCTTTCCCTCATCCTCCCTTAGCCATGGACCAGCTGTCAGCTAAACACAAGGACCCTAGACAGTCAGTCACTTCCATCCTCTGGGATATTAAGGCTCCCAACGCATGCATCCAATATTTATTGTACTCCATTTTGACCATCTGTTTTCCTGTCTCCATTGTCCCCAGCATGTCACTCCATGGTCATAGTGACCTGGGATGGGGTTTGGTACATGGTAATATGCAAGAAAATAGCTCTCCAACGACAAAGTCATTCTTCCCTCAAGGCAGTGAAATCTCAACATTCTCTGACATATTACACTCAATAGCCCAGCACCATTAATCAGCCCTGCACACACCACAAAATGAATGCTAGCAATATCCCCTCATCACTAACTATTAGAGAATTCTGTGAATTTAGAGTTTCTTTGTCAAATTGATTCATTCTTTTCCAAATCCTTTCCAGTCTTTTTTTTTCTGCTTTACTTGATTTTTCTCTTGACTAACTGGGCTGTCTGACTGGGATGACCAATCCCCACTCAACTATCTCAGCGTTGTCCTGATGATTGCTGACATTTCTTCCTGGAAAAGGGCTCTAAATTTCTACTGTGAAAGGATATGCACATTTCAAAATTAAATTGCAGGATCTGCTCAGAACCTTTGAGTCTTCAGCAAACTTAAGTTGACCCTATAGAGTACCCTGCCCTCTCTCCGCTGGTATTGTAGCCTAAATGTAAAAGGAAGCTGTTCTTGTGGTGAGAAACCCTTTGTTAGGGGGCAAAGTCTCTGAAAACAGCCCAGGGCATCTGTACACCGTCCCTGTTCTCTTGTGACAGCATCTGCTGTTTTGTTTTTTTTTTTTAACTTCAAAATGTATGCCTTCCATTACCTGGCTCTCACCTTGCTTCTTGGCCGTAGTGCCTACAGCTGACAACTTAAAAATATCCTCCTAGAGGGTGCTAAGTAGTGGGCATCTTTAATCATAGCGCTCAGGAGGCAGAACCAGGTAAATCTCTGAGGTCAAGGCCAGCCTGGTCTACAGAGTGAGTTCCAAGATGGCCAGGAATACACAGAGGAACTCTGTCTCAGAGAGAGAGAGAGAGAGAGAGAGAGAGAGAGAGAGAGAGACAGAGACAGAGACAGAGACAGAGACAGACAGAAGCAAAAACTCGAATGAGTCAGGTGACATCCTGATTTCAATTATTCCTTATTTTTTCCAAAGGAAGCTCTGTTTTGCTCATCAGCAAACAATCCTAAAATCAGTGAGAGTGGATTGTCTGCAGAGGAGAACTTTCTGCACATGAACACTTACGCTAACAGTGACTGGACTGTATGCACAGGACCTTAACAAGATCAAGCTCCCTCTGCCCAGAGCCCTTCATGGACCTGTGAAGGGCTCATCGATGAAAATAGACAGGAAAATGATAAATGATAGGGAAGCAAGAGTCAGTTTTCTTCAAGAACATGACCCCTGAGAGGCTACCCATGCTGGTCTGATGGTCCTACCCCATGCACACACACGCAGCATTAATTGCAGCTGGTGGGTTTTAAAACAAGAGATGGAAAGAGCAGATAAAGTTGACTGGGGGAAAAAAACAGAAATAGTGGGAAAGGAACAGAAGAGAGAGGGGTTGATCAAAATATATTATATGTATAGTTGAAATTCTCAAACAATCTCATTTTGAGCCAAGTATTGAGGTAGACACAAAATTACAAGAGCAAATTACACACCGTCCTTGCCATCTGGGACTTGGGAATTCAAACTCTGAATCAGACTGAATGTAAAATCATAGTCTGTTATGCACTGATGCCGCTGTGTCTGTGACAGGGTGCCTTTAAAAGGTCACGGGCATCATGGTGAAAGGATGTTACTTTCTCTGCTCCTCCTGTCTCCCACACAAGCACTCTAAGATGGCCCTGAGCCTCTCTGCACAGACAGCCTTTCTTTGCCTGCTTCCCTTCCCGCCTCCCAGGTTGCCCAAGCTGAGTCCATCTTACCTTTAATGTGCTGTTCAAGGTTCTGATCCTGTGCAGTTTCTCGTTTATGGATGGGTTTTTGCATCGCTTCACAAAAGACTTCCTCAGTTCCTTCTTGGTTGATGGCCGCCGGTCCCCAAGAGGAAACAGGTTGGCCTGCTCCAATGATTTGTACAGTTTTTCCATCTCGTCATTTTCAGATGAATTTATTTCTTCTGTTTAAAAAGATCAGTATCAGCAAAGCCAGTTACAACCAAAGAGGTTCTTCTCACACCTTCATCTCAGACTTTCTGGTCTCCAGAAGTATACAGCAGTGGTGCTGTGTTGTCTGACCACTCGTACCATGCTGCCTTGCTACTCCGGGGACTGTGAACCATTTAATAATGTATAATTGTAATGTACCTTAGTGAGGCCACACAGACCTATTGCTTGGAGACTCTGGGGCTACGGTATAACTTCAATGTTACTAATTTTTGTGGGACACAATTCAGTCAACTCCTAGCCCCTTAAAATCCATATACAGAGAAGACATGTATTTCATTCCAATGCCCCCCACCCCAGGTCTTAAATCATTTCAACACGGACTCTAAGATCAGTATTGCACCCAAATATCCTCAAAGTTAGGTATTGGGAGACTTGGAGATAATTTGTCTGGGTGTGAAATTCCTCTCCATTTTTTAACCTGTGAAACAGGTAAGTTACCTTATAGACAAGCCCTACAACCTAATGCTTACCATAAAGTCTGAACACCTGCTGCCCTAGGAACCTTTCCAGGTTCCTGAGGAAGAAGCCCTACCTGTTCACTGGTTGTAGAAAGACAGTTCGCATTTCTCAACCTGCTCCCGCACTATACTTTTCAGCCTCAGCCCTTCAGAGTCTAGAGAGTAAGGAACCTCTGCAGGCTATTCTGGAATAGGCAAGCCAGTGGGTAACCAGGAAGACTGATCCTAGAATATTTGTTGGGAACTGTCAAGAGATACTCTCTACTTAAAAAGAAAACAAAAAAAAAAAAAAAAAAACCCAAAAAACTAAATATGGTGATGTACGGTCTAAAAGTTTTTCAGGAGTCATCCTAAAAACTAGAATGAAACTAGTTCTCCTCTTGAAGCCCTCTTAATTCTAAGGGGCCAATGTGTCCTCTTTGAATCTACATTGGGTATGGCTTCCAATCATAAATAACCATGGAGACCTTAAATGGCAGTAGCAGCACCTGAAAGAGAAGATGACTCTTTACCTGTCTTTTATTCCTCATAGAGAATTTCAATTCATTGTTCCTTTGTTTTCTGAAAACTATCTTGAGAAGTGTGTACAATAAGTTTTCTTTCCCCCCCCCCCCACCTGTATACACCACAGTGTTTACATTTCCCATTCTGTGGTGGAAAGAAAGATCCAGAGAAGGTACTATGCCCACTAGGATCATGGAGGGGGGCTGATCAAAACAGGCTCTGAGGCAAACATATAGGTTAATGTGGGGATGCCAGAACCCAGAAACTTCAGTTCTGTCACAGTTTATTCTTCTATAATTAAAAATGCTTAAAAATTAGCTTTTGTCCATTAACCTCCGACAGTCGCTACAAGGTATCCTCAAAACTTACCTGAGAGGGAGAGCAAAATGTCCCCAACCACTGGCTTAAATTGTTAATCAGAGCAACACTGTCTTTTCTTTTGTTTGAGACAAGGTCTCACTGTGTATCCTGAGCAAGCCAGAACTGGCTATGAGGACCAGGCTGTCCTAGAACTCACAGAGATCAGCTTACCTCTACTTCCTGAGTACTAGGATTAAAGACAATTCACCAGCACTCTTGGCCCAGAGCAACTTCTTGTCTCTTAATCAAATGGCATCAAAAATAAAGAGAGAAAATGTATAGAAATATATCTGAAGATAGACTTCTGGCCCCAGGCATTGTGCAACTATCAAAAGTCAACTTTTGTTAATAAATTCAAGAAAAGATATCTCCGTCATTAGGGAAATGAAAATCAAAACCACAGAGGGATATCATGTCCTGCTTATCAAGATTGCTAATATAAAGAAGACAGATAGTAGTTAAGTGTGGCCAGAGATACAGAGAGATAGGAGGTCTCATTTAGTAAGAATGAAAAGCAAGCCAGAACTTAAGAAAGTAGGTTGATGGTCCTCACTGTGGCACAATGACAAGAGGACCCTGTCATTACACATCTCAGTTTATATTAAAGAACACTGCTCACAAGGAAAAAAGAAGAACCTAAGTAATTGATTATTAATAGATGAATGGATAAATGGAATGTAGTCTGGAGCTCACACAATAGAGCACTAGCCAACAACTTAAAACAAACAACAAAGAGTAGACAGGAACTTAGGAAAGATATCTGAAGAGATCATGTAGCTTAAACATACACATGCACACACACACACACACACACACACACACACGCACGCACACATACAGAGACACACACACACATACAGACACACACACACACACATGCATACACACAGAGAGACAAACACACACACACACACACACACACATACAGGGGCAAGTGCTAAATGTATAGTAAAATAAGATGTGAGAAAGGAAAACACAATGTACATTATCTAGTTAACAAACGTATCTTGAGTTTGTCCAGAAGTGTGTGTACTGAGGAGAACACACCACCTACCAGTGTTATCCTAATTCTGGCTGAGGAAAGATTTTTCCACCTCAGACAGCACAGTCTACCAAAGAGATGATTATAGGTGACCAAGTGTGTAAAAGTTACAGTCTTAAAAACAGGGCGTGGCCAAAAAACAACCTGTGTAATCCTATGCCTGGCAAGGGGAAACTTTTGGGTAGAACACATTTGTTGCTCATTTCTGCTTCTTACTTTCTACTTCCTCATGATTGAAGTGGAGGGGAGGAGTTGTAGACCAAGACCCCCACAATCCCTGACCGTTAGGCTTACAGCCCCTCTTTCACAAGAACAGCAACAGGAAAGAGTACTCACTGTAATGCTAGACTGAATTTGCAAACTGAGCATGACTGACTATGTTTGGGAAGCAGCAAGTCTTTCCACAAGCACCATGAATGGGATGGAATGGGAGACTGTCGTTATATATCTGAAAAGTGTTTGATAGTCACCATTATGTCACTAAGAAATGACATGGCCAGTGATATGTGCATATAAGGTGTTTCTGCTGAAAATGATTACTGCATGATCATATCAGAGTTCCTCGTGTTATATAACTAATGCCCACATAAAAGCCAGAAACTGGAAACAACCCAGATGTCCCTCAACTGAAGAATGGATACAGAAAATGTGGTGCACTTACACAATAAAATACTACTCAGCTATTAAAAACAACAACATTATGAACTGGACAGGCAAATGGATGGAATTAGAAAATATCACCCTGAGTGAGATAACCCAGACCCAAAAAGATATGCATGCTACAAAATATCCAAAGGAAAAAAATTAGTTTTCATATAAATAAATCAAAATATGAAAAAATGGTTTGAATTAAAGCAAGAAGATGCTAATGATGCATCTTATATTTGCAACTAATTAGTCATTCAATTTAAAAAGTTGAAGCAATAAAATTTTATATAATTATTTTCAAATCTGTTAACTTTCAAAGATATTTAGTACAAACTAAGAATTTCCAAAGAAAGTAGTTTAAATTTAAATACATAAATGTTTAAAAAAAAAAAGCTTTCTTGAAGTAAAAAATAATTTTAACAAAACAAAAGAAAAAAAGGAAGGGAGGAAAGAAGGAAAGAGGGAGGGAGGGAAGGGAGGAAGAAGAAAGGAAACACTCAGGGCTGGAGAAATGGCTCAGCTGTTAAGAGCACTGACTGCTCTTCCAGAGGTCCTGAGTTCAATTCCCAGCAACTACATGATGGCTCACAACCATCTGTAATGGGCTCTGATGTCTTCTTCTGATGTGTCTGAAGACAGCAACAGTGTACTCATATACATCAGATAAAAAAAATATTTAAGGAAAGAAAGAAGAGAAATGAAATAAAATGAAATGAAATGCTAAATCATCCACAACATGGATGAAACTTGGAATCATCATATTTTTTAAAAGTCACCAAAAAAAAAAATAGTCTATGATTCTATTATATAAAATATCCAGAACAAACAAACTCATGGAGACAGAAAGCCACCTGGAATGCTGAAGGCCCAGACAGGAATGAGAAATTAATAATAATAATAATAATAATAATAATAATAATAATAATAATAATAATGATGATGTAATACAATAAAAAAATACATAATAGTGCATAGGGCTTTCTTTTCATTGGGCTGAATGTTCTCTAATCACGTACAGTAATAGCTGTACAGCCCTGTGGGCACACTACAAGTCACTGAACCATCAATCTGATGCTAGGTGATATGTATCAAGATAGTGTTGCAACACTAAAGTAGACTTGTATAAGATCTCACGATAGTAGATGATGTGTTCGCAGAAAAGCCCCTAAGTCCTAGAGATAACATAGAGGCAGCATAAAGTCCTTCAAAAACTAAATGAAGCCAGACTCTGTGATCCTAGCAGTCGGGAGGCGGAAATGGGAAACTATCCGATTCAAGGTTAGCCTAGGCTACAGAGCAAGATCTTATTCAGCCAGCCTGGGCCACAGAGCAAGATCTTATTGCACTGGAAAAGAGACAAAGGCTTGTAATACAGCACTAGAGTTGAGAACTTGCCAGAAGCATAGGAAAGATAACCTGTTATAACCTCTAATAATAATAATAATAATACCTAATCACGTAATTATCTAAAAATTCCTAAATGTATTTATTTCATAAACAACATCTGCAAACATACTTTAGGAAATAAACAAACATGCAAAAAAAACCCTAAATAATTGTTTCATTGACTCTCCCAGTACTCACCAAGCAGAAGTTACTGAAGACAAAATTAAAAGCAGAATCTGCACAATGCCCATGAGAGTATCAATATTCATTTCACTTTCATATTAATAAGAAGCTTATACCAATGAAAACCTTAAATTTGAAATCCAAGTGAATTTTGTACCATTTAAGAAATTATAACTTCATCTTGATACTAAATTATACAGATTTCTACCAATAGGTTATGGCTATGCCATAAATCCTAGCTAATCCTCCCTGTTCCAACAAAATCACTACTTTTCCCCAGAGAGACAGCCCCATATTAGAAATACAAGGCTTAGACCCAGTCCTTCTTTAATTTTTTTACCTGACTTGGGATGATTAGCCTGTGAGTTAAGGGACTATAGCAAATTCATGACTTTGAGTCTATTGTTAGGGTGTCTTCTATATTTCATTTAGAAATAGCTGAGAGGAGATAACAGACAACAGTCCAGGTTACCTTACATGGATAGTTGGATTTCAAAACGTCAGAAATCCATAGAATTGACGTCACAAATATTTCTATATTAATGTTCATTTTGATTAGAGACCTGTCTGCTTCTAACAGCTTCCTGTCTTGGATTCCAAGAAGAAATTGAGTATCCTTGGATTTACTCCAGTTGTGGTGAGACAGCCACCAGGCAAGAATTGCCTCTCTCCATCTATGGACAAATTACTGTCCAGAAAAGGACACACTTGCAGAATAGTCGACTGATTATATCTGCCTAGACAGAGTAACCAGCCCTTAATAATTCTGCAGCACTACAGTCTGTCAGGTGAGTTTGGGCCAGAAGGCTGAAGATTTGATGCTCCAACGTTCGGTAGTATAGGGGTTGTCCAGGTGTTCAGTGGTCTCTATAAATTGGCTAAGTTTTAGAAGCTATGCTTAGTGCTTCCCATAAATTCAGATAATTTAGTCATTCTGGATTTCTGATGGCATTGAAGACCTATAGACTCATAGCCAATCCAGGCTACTTACCTTGAGAGAAAAGATCTGAGTGGAGGGTTCTCAGCTGACATTCATTCTAAAGCCAAGAAAAAGCCAGGTTCAAAACTAAGTGTTCTAGTCAAGAGAGACGGCAGAGGTTCTGGCTAGTCAACAAAAGGAGGGACTGGATATTAAGACTATCTTGTACCTCACTGGTACAAATAGGAATAATTATGCTCTAATTGTATTCTGAGAGAAAAGTTTTATTTTAACAGGAAGGGTGATATGTAGGAGGAGCTAAGGGGAAAGGAGCACCAAGAGGAAAAGATGGAGTAAGGAGAGGAGAAGATGAAGTAGATGAGAAGCTCGGTAATGAGAGAGAAAAAAAGAGAGAAAGAGAGAGGGGGCATGGAGGCAGAAGTTCACATGTCTCCACCAGTCAAAGATAGTTTACATAGCTAGGTTGGGTATTAGGTTACACTTCTGATTGAGCATTACCATACTTATAAAGCCCTTGATTAACATTTTTAAAAAATTGTATAAAAGCCAAATGGAAAAGGGGGGGCATGGGATAGGGGTTTTCTGGGGAGAAAAAATGGGGAAAGGGATTGGCATCTGAAATGTAAATAAAATATCCAAAAAAAAAAAAAACAGCAAAAAAAAACAAAAATAAAAGCAGAATCTGCTCTTCACTAGTATGGTACATGAATAATTATGCCAGGGTAAAGTTGTGGTTCAAAAGATATCAAACCAGTGAAGATAAAAACAACCTTAGAGGTTTGGAATAACAAGATAGAGGGTGTGTTCTCCAGATCTAAAAGAAAATAATAGTATTTCTTTTTTGGATAATTTTTGTTATCTTTTAATATACTTATATAAAGTATATAATCTTAATATTAATATCAGAACTGTATCCCTACCAACAACACACACACATAGACATACAATTTCCTTCCCTAGTTTAAACTTTGGGTCATTCATCTTGAAAGTATTAATTTGTGTGTGTGTGTGTGTGTGTGTGTGTGTGTGTGTGTGTTTAATTTGACTCTCCAATATAACTAACTTTCACATTAACACTGTTAAAATGAAGTGAACCTGTCTGGGTCACTGAAAGTTAATACACTGTTCTCTGTAATTCATTTGTAATGTCCACGAGATAAGTTCTCTCTGCTTCAATCCATCCAGAAACAAGATCTGATGATGGAGTCGGTATGATCAATTAGAAATCACCTGGAAAAGGGAAAGAAATCTCCAATCTGGTTCTTCTTCCTCAGAAGAAAATAGAACCTAGAAGACAAATTTCTGACCTCAATATAATTCTGAAATCATTCACAAACTTAAGGAAAATAACAGATAGTAACATTAAAAGTAAAGAAAATACCTTATTGACTTTCCTGTGTGCTCTAGTCTAGGGGATGTACATTATGTTACTGGACACACAGAGGACACACTTGACTCAACCATAGTCCACAACCCAGACAGGGGATTTGTACTGTTTTTACTACTGCTATCAGCTAGGGCTTAGGTCTTTGTGGAACCATAAAATGAATTTACAATAATAAAAATTGGTGATAAATGGAAACATAGAATAATGGGGGACTAAAAACAATACAGCTTGGCCCTGACTATAAAGCAGAGGAGAGAGGAGTCCTTTAAGACTAATGTACCTGCTCTAGGATGCTGGTTCACCTTCTCCAGGTACCACTGCACCGTGGCCTCATCCATTGCTGTGTGAGCTCAAACTTTCTAGTTTAAGCTTCTCTGGATTAGTCTTTTGTTCGATATCCTTTAAATATTTATTGTATGTATATGTTTTGCCTACATGTGTGTAAATGTACATGCATGCCTGGTGCCAGCAGAGGTCAAAAGAAGGCATCAGATCCTCTGGATCTGGAATTGTAGACAGTTGGGAGCCACCAAGTGGATGCTAACCCTGGTCTTCTGCGAAGGCAGTAAGTACTCTGAACCACTGAGCCATCTCTCCCATCCCTCTACATTAGTATTGTGCTGTGAGTAAGATAATTTTAACTTCTCCTTCTGTGTACATGCAGTTCTTCTTGTCTTACCATATTGCAATGATAAGATGTAAGGGTTGGCAGGAAAGATCCCTCGTCTCTCTCCCATTGGAGATGGAAGCCAAGTGAGTTATTTCCACCTCACTATCTCCGGAGACAAAACAAATTTTGTTTAACAGTGAATTTTCCCGTCTCAAGTGTTTATTTTAGTCCTCCCATGTGAGACTGTAAGACTTTAATTCCCACTGACACATGGGCACTTTCTGGTCTGGTGCCTCTCAAGTCACTAGTGCTTGGTCAAAGTTGAAGGCATTAGTTTATAGATGAGGAAAGTGGAGAGTCTTGAAAAACAGTGATTTTTTTTTCCCCCAAATGTCAATTAGTGGTGGGTACTAAAAATAAAAGTTCCATTCTGTGCAGGCCCATGTGTTTCCAAATTCTTCACAAACTTGAACAAGGAAACAGTCTCCCTGGGAACTTAGTAAAATGTAGGTTCTGCTTCAGCCCATCTGGGTTGGTGCTGATACTCTAAGTGTGTGTGTGTGTGTGTGTGTGTGTGTGTGTGTGTGTGTGTGCGCGCGCGCGCACATGCATGTATGAGTACATGTGTGTATCTGCACGAATGTGTGTGTTTGTATATACACGAGTATTGCATACTTGTACGCATGAGTGCTAATGTTTGTGTGCACATGTGTGTTACTGTGTATACAGGTGCACATGCACACATGTGTTATTGGGTCTACAGGTGCATGCCTGCATATAGAGGCCAGATTTCAATCTTGGTTGTCATTCCTCGGGTAACATCCATTTTGGGTTTGGATTCAAAGTCTCTCAAAGGGCTCTGAAACTCAATGGAGTAGCCTAGGCTGGCTGGTGAGCCCCAGAGATCTATCACTCTCAACTTCTTCAGCACTGGGCCTACAAACAAGCCACAACACAGGGATTTGCCCATGGTTACTACAGATCAATTTAAGATATTAGTGCTTGCATAATTATTTCCCCAGCCCTTCTAGACCTTCTAGATTTTTGGCAAACTCCATTGACTATATTTGAATAGCAAAGCTAGGTACCTATTGGCAAAATTTCATCAGCATGGATTTATTGATGGGCAAAGAGATTCAAACAGAAAATCGATATGTATCCTCAAGGCAGCACTGACTGTGTCTAAGCCATGTTCTAATCAAAGAGAATAGGTGAGCAATCCAGCTTTGCTCGAATGATCCGTGCAGAAAATGGAAACTAGAAAGTACCGGCACTCTGCAGGTCGAACAGAGAGGAATTTGAACTAACTGTTGGTGATCCTTCATGTCAGCTGAACAAATTCAGAATGTTATCAAAGGATTAGACTGGTAAACATTCTCCAGATTTTGGTCAGTTAAATTCAGAAAGTGATGGTTATACATATTGGGGCTAGAGAGGTAGCTCAGAGCCCTTCTTGCTCTTACAGAAGACCCAAGTTCAATTACCAGCACCCACAGGGTGACTCACAACCATCTGTAACACCAATTCCAGAAGATCAGACACTTGAAGATCTGACCTCCACAGCACCAGGCACATATATGTGTACACACATACATGAATATAAAACACTCATGCACATATAATAAAATAAATAAATCTGAAAAAAAAGTAATTATAACCCAGGTTTTTTTTTTTAATTTTAGCAAGATTGGAGACATACCAATGTTTTAACTAATGCTTAGAAGTTTTCTCCTTCCCAAGACTGAGCCAAATAAATGCATGGCTCTCTTCTCCTCCTCCTCCTCCTCCGTACTGTCCTATTGTCTGCTTCTGGTAGGAAGCTCCTGGGAGCCCAGAATTTGCCTGTCGAGAACACTGTATGCAGATTCTCTCTTGAGGTGCTGTATTTTCTACTCTGCCTCCTCCACTGTCTTATTTCTGGCCTTGCTTGTGCTTTCTAGAATGTGGCTGCTTATTTTCTATTTAGAACTTAAAAGCTGGCTTCCGAAGACAGGAGAGAAATTCATACACTGGGTTTCATACCAGGATTTGAAAAAAGAAGCCTTTTAGAGAGTTGAAAAGTCTAAATAATGTTCCAAAGGAGTTCATTTTCATCTTCAAATGTAACACATTTGGAAAGAATTAAGGAGAAAAGAATTATAAGTTTCACATGCAATGATCTAGTATTTGAAAACAACAACAATTACAAAAAAAAAAAAAAAAAAAAAGGCCACAGAAGACACCTGTCACCAACAAGGCAAACAAGAAAATGGTCATCTGCAAACACTGCATATTCTGATACAGTGCCTGATGACTAAAGATTCAAAGACTTTTATGGTCATTCTTTACATGGTGATTTGGCAATCTTACATGATATCATAGCCTGAATGATGGTAGATTTTAACTATTCAAATAAGAACAAATCTGTACAACTCCTTTAACATAAAAATGCTTCTGCCCAAGCACATAAGCAGAATGCCACGCTGGGGGACAAGACTCAAGTTTCTGCAGCTGCAAGTGCATCAGCTACCACACAGGTTTTCTTCTAACACAGGCTCCACGTTAACAGTTCTACCAACATCCCCTCAGCATCTTCCCACAGCCCTGTGAGGGAGCCTCATCAGCACTGATGTCAAAAAGAGAATTCCAACATGACAGATCACAGAGCACGACCAAAGGCACAAGGAGACAAACATGGGATAGAAACTGAAGGCTACCATTCCCTACCCATACACACGGTGTGCTACAAACACAGCTTTTGAAGCCAAAGGAAAGGAAATAAAGAAATTAACTAAATAGATTTATCAATTGTATAGAGAAGAGTAGAAATCATGATATTTTATTACAAGATGTTAAAAAGAAAGCAAATGGTAGAAGGTTAAAAAAATAATTCTGTGAACTGAAAAAAAAATTTAAATCATAATATTTTGTACTTCCCTCAGGATGAATTGAAGGATATGACGTAACTAGAAACCACATCAACTGTGTGTGTGTGTGTGTGTGTGTGTGTGTGTGTGTGTGTGTGTGTGT